>BSBN01000524.1:12920751-13555939 GCA_027924645.1 Cunninghamia lanceolata
GAATCTCTCTGGTGGTAAATTAGAGTGTGTTGCGGATCTGAAGGAGTCATATGGATTGCCAGGGCAATCTAAATCTAGAATTTTAATCTTCGGTGATGAAGGATTCAAAAGTTATTTGCATCTGAGTATGGGCTTATAGTTTGATAGTGTAGACAGCAGAAGAACAGGTTGACCTTGTAATTGATCTTGGTTCCAGATAAATGGAAGTTGTCAGTTGGAAGATTTGTGATGATCAATGATAGTGGCTGACATGATTGATGATTTGTGAATGTAAGTTTTAGTCTGCATTACAAGTTATGCATGGATTTAGCCGACAGGGCAGAGTCTTCAACAAAATTCTAAGTGTTCTTGAAGCTAACTGAAAAGTGATTGAATATTATGATGCGGATATATATAGCCGATAGATTCAAGTGATTTGGGTGTGTGGGTGTTGCGACTATGGAATAAGTGTGAAAAAGGCAGAGATATAAGGTTCAGATGTTAGCAAAATAGAAAACAGGGCAGAGTGAGGATGAAGCGTATCAAGTCAGTATTCTGTACTTAACCAGAACTGAATCCTTGCATTGGTAGATGCTAATCATCAGTTCAACCTCATTGTAATCTTCTTTCTATAGGCAGTGAGCCTTCTGTAGGTAGTGAGCCTTCTTTTGAGCAGTGAGCTCTGGGCAGTGAGCCCGAATGCATGTGCATTCTCCATTGTAATACTTTTAATAGAGTATAATCTTTGTGGGTTAACCCCCACCATGGTTTTTCCCTTAACTGGTTTTTCACATCAAAAATCTTAGTGTCAAATGTGTTATTTCTACCTTTGCTCATGTGTTGATTCTTACTTTTCATGATAACATTATTAATCTATTAATGAAGTAGTAAAGAGGAATTAACTACTGCAAGTTTTAAAGTTTTAAGACAACTAATTCACCCCCCCCTCTCAGTTGTCACCTCTAATTCCAACATGCACAAGACCACTGCATTAGCCACGTTTTGCAACATGAAATGTAGTAATCGATAATCTTTCTTTGTTTCTATTTGTTACTGCTCTGTGCTCAACTCTCTTGTATTTTCCATTCAACAAAACCTCTAGAGTGTTCCCTATATTGATAACTAGAGCATTTGAGATTGGATCTATAGAAATCCACTGGTTTTTGTTAAGAATATGCAAGCCTACACATTCAACATCTTACAACAACATAGTAGGAGTACTTCCATCAAAGTGTGCACTTAAACCTAGAACTAGATCAAGTCTAGAGCAGGAAGGATAGAAGTTCATCCTCATGGCCTGCACATTTTCTCCAAATATCTCAAATATGGTGGACTTTAGACCTAGGTTTTCAGCTATGGCACTCAACAAATTTTGGCAAAGTCCATATACCTCTATTGAATAAGCTTCCAATGTATCACTAAAAAGTAGCGACTTTGTGAGCCAAAATATAGCAGAGCTGCTTCTCCTGCAAGGGATCTACACAAGCACATTTGTGTGATAGGATCCATAAGATCATCAGTAGGTTCCTTTCATCTTGCCACTTCTGGCATTCTGGTAAAATTTCTCTAGCAAGATTCCTATCATACTTAGGACTCCAATTTAACCAATATCTCCATTTGATCCAAGCAGTCTGTATTTTAAACCATTCCTTCCAAGTTGGGTACTTCAATCAAGTAGAGCTTTGATGAAGATAAATGACAATGCTACAAGCTCTTATATTCGTTGTATATTGCCAAAGCATTTGCAACCAACATATGATAAAAGTCCACTTCCATGATGTGCTTCAGCTGTCAGTTTTTAAGTTGTTATATGGTTAAATTGCTCAGAAATATCTTGTTGAAATGTATATTCAGCACTACATGGCGAAATACTTCATAGCAATTAGCATCTTGAAACTTGCCTTCCATTCAGAAAGGCTCTGCAAAGAGATAATCAACATATCAAATTGAGTACCCCATTCAATCACATGGTTTCAATGTAGAACTTCAAACTTACAAAACTCTAGCAATCATCAATCATTAACAACCTCAAGTGACTAATATGCATTTCTTAAGCAATATTAGGAGAGGAGAAGTCTACAATTGCTCTAGTTATAGGAAGAAAGAGATCCCAAGTACTGCTACCATATTGTAATATTTGTCAAATCTGATATGATAGGATTCAGAAAACTAGGGCCAACAATGGAGCTCTTTTTTTTCCTTGCCAATATCTTGGCCATGTTTTGTAGGAAGAGAGGGAGGGGTTGATGGGGTTTTTTAGTTTCAATGGATATGTGGGTTAAATTCTCCTTTCACTACAAACATTCAAGGACATATCAACCGAGTTGAATATCACTTTTGCAAGAGGATTCACCTACAAGTTAGGCTGTCACTTGGAACGATGTGGAAGCTTAGATGTTATCAACTAATGTATCAATTTAATACTCAAATACCCTTAAAACCATAAGTATGAAAAATAGTAAGCAAATTGATGAATTATGACAAATCCTTGTAGACTAAGGTAGTAGACAGACATTAATAACTTACCATTTTTCAAAGTTCAGGATGCAGAACAGTCAGGGACACTACCACTAACGCCCCTGTCCAAGGTGGTGTTTTCTTTGCAGAATCCTAATCTCCTCCCGACATTGATAATCACTGTACTTTCTATTTCTGCTCCGGACGATGCGGAGGACACCTCCACTAGCGCCCAAGTCCAAGGCTAGATGTTTTTTAGGATGCCAGAAGCTCTTCAGATGCTGATTATCATTATCCAAATTATTTCTATGTTTGCAACCTTGGAGGACATTGCCACTAACGCTCTTGTCAAAGCAGTCCTTTTCTTCAGGGATTCAAAATTTGAACACTTTCTTACTGTTCCCTGCAACTCCACTCCATCAAGATGCGACACATGTAACTTGCAATCACAAGGAGAGTGGTTGGGGGTTGTGGTGTTTAGAGGCTTGCCTCAGTCAAGCCCTGGAGAGGCATTCAAGTCTTATGAACACCGTTGTTAGATAAATAGTGTGTATCCCTGCGGGATAGAGACAAAATCCAAATGATAAATGATTGAAAACAAAAATAAATGTCACCTCAGAGGTGTAGATTTCACATAGATGAAGATTCTTCAACATATGAGAACATGAAGCTAAATCTGCAATCACAAACACAATAACAATGAATATCATGGATGCTCTAAAATCATAAGTTAGCCAAAAGTTCATAATCCTCTTCTAGTTTGCAAATGAAACACTAAACATGCTTATATATGCAACTACAAACATTCCTGTTAAGAATTTCACAATTCAAACTTAAGATGTCGGCATAGGACCTAATTAACGATCATAAAACTGACATTTGAATTTAGGGCTAACCCAAAATAGGGCAGGACTAGGGTGCTAGTGCCCAAGTCCAACCTCCCAATTTTGGTCAGGGTTCATCAAAATAGCATCCCCTAGGTCCTATTTGCCATAACACTTAGGGGTTTTCTCATCAAGATTCAAAATTAACATGCAAGATGCTTATAATGAATTCTAAGGACCTGAGAGCTAAACCTTAATAGGGAAAAGCCCCCAAGGGGACATTTTCTGACATAACAGGTCATAATGTTGTTGATGCTAGATATGAAAAGGAGCAACATCAACCTTACAAACAACATCTGCATCAACTTTTATCTTGTCTAAATGAGTAGAAATTGCATTCCACGGAGATCCACTAAACAACTGAAATAAGGATGAGGCAGCATTGATAATATATAACCAAAATGAGATGATAGTATGACTTCATATGTGACTCAAGAGAGAAAATAATACATTATAGGATTTGAATTCAATGGAATGATATAGCTCAGAGAACAAGGAAAGTTAAAAAAATTTGGGTTCAAAAATTAGACAACATTGATTAAGGTCTTATTACATGCCCCTGCTTGACCATTACCTTGTGAGTAATATGGGGTGGACTAGGAGTGTTTGATATGGAATTTCTCACATAAGTCATGGATGTCATGATTTTTGAAGGAATTACCAAATTATCAGTGATAATGGAAAATGGGATGCCATAGTGGCAGATGATGTGATGGAGTATGAATTTGAAAATTTGTTGGCTAGCGATGTAGGTAAGCAAAATGGATTCTACCAACTTAGTGAAGTACTCAGTGGCGATAATGATCAACTTGTGATCATTGGAGGAGGATGAGTTAATCTTGCCAATGGGATCAAGACCCCATGTGGAAAAGGTCCAAGGAGTTGTGATTAGTTGTAATGCTTGAGATGGTGCATGAATGAGATCCTTGTGTTGCTGACTGGCTAGACATTTCTTGATGCATTGGCATGCATCTTTTTCCACGTTAAGCTAATAGTAACCTATTCTGAGTAGCTTCTTTGCAAGGACCATTTCGATATAGGGTGTCGCCAAGGAGAGTGAAGCAGGATGAACATTGGATCAATGCTTTTCACTGCTTATATGAAAGGTTAGGCAAAAGGAAAGGTTTGGTCATGGAGATAAGTATACATGTCATGATACCAGGTGGAATTAGACCAACAATTTAACATATTAATTTCATTTTGGGGATGTCATAAGTTGGTAGCAAGAGTTGTTTAACCAAGAATTCACACTATGGACTATCTGGTGGCATCTCTAGGAGAGAACCACTAGTGGCCATTACATTTGTTGCTCTATTATTGAGGCAAGGAACCTATTCAAACTAGATGTGGATGAAACATTGTTTGAAACTATCAACCATTCATTTATAGGGGATGAGATTATCATCCTTGGTTTGGTATTCATCATTGACCTATCTAATGATGAGTTGAGAATCACCATAGATGAAGATTTGCTAGATATTCCATTATACTGTTGTTTTGAGTCTTGTGAGCAATGCCTCATACTCTACAATAATATTGATACATGGAAAGTTGAGTCTGAAAGCTCTAGGGATAAGATCCCCTTGTGAGACGATGAATAAGATGCCTACCCCCAATTTGTGGCTAGCGAGAAAACCATCAAAGTAAATCTTCTAACCTATAGGGGATTCTTCAAGAGTCAAGATGGACTCATTAGGAAAGTCCATGATCAATGGGTGAGTGTCAATTAATAGTGCTTTGGCTAGCTAATTAGTTGTGATTTGTCATTTAACTACTTTGTGATCCACGTACTCAATGTCAAACTTACTAAGCATCATGACCCATTTAGCCATGCGTCCTATTAAGGAAGCTCTGGATAGAAGATATTTGAGTGGGAAGATTTTGGAAAAAAGCTTAGTGTGATGATTGATCATGTAGTGTCTGAGTTTTTGTGAGGTGAAGACAACGGCCAAGCATACTCATTCCATAGTTGTGTAGTTGAGTTCATATGTGACCAAGGTCTGACTAATATAGTAGATTGCCCTTTCACAATTTTGTTCATCATGTTGTGCTAGGAGTGCCCCCAAGACAACTAGGATGGCAAAGATGTAAAGTATGAATGGTTTGCTCAGTAGAGGTGCCATGAGAACTAGTGGAGTAGCAAGATATTCTTTCAAGTGATCAAAAGCCTTCTGACAAGATGCATCCCAATAAAAACCTATATTTTTCTTAAGGAAAACTTAAATAATGTAAGTAAAATAATATTCTAACAAGTGCATAGTAATAGATAATAATTATCTTTACAAGTAATAATATTGATTATGTAAAATAAAAACTAATTCCTTTGTTGGTTTTTCCAATAAAAACTTTACCAACTACTTTGATTATGCTTGCTTGGTTTGTGTATAAACAATGAAAGATATTTAGTTGATTCAACAAGGGGGACAATATTTGAAGATGGGAGTGACACATTAGAGAAAAGTGTTGAAAACTGAGCAAAACAAAAAGCATTATCTTAAGCCATCATTTCAAATGCTTTTTCTAAATAAAAAATGGGTGATTCCCATTGGAATGGATGCAAAATCCTTATCTTGCTAAATAATAAGGCTTGTTGAATCTCTTTGTGGAAATTTCTTTCAAATGAAATGTGATTGAATATGAGCACTTTGTAAGGAGCCTATAACAAGAGGCATGTTTAACCAATCCAAGATTAAATCAGGGGCATAGGTAGGGATCCCTTAATGTAGGAAAACAACTATTGTACAAAAAATAGAGATCCACATTTCATGAGTTTCAAAATGCCTCTGATTCACTTGCAAAAATATTGCTCAAGTGTACTAAGATTTTGAATCTTTTTCCCGTTGCAATCATTTTTTTAAGCAAAATCACAAGATGACTATAGACAATGACCAGTCATCAGGAAACATAGAGCACGAAGAACAAATATTTGTCATTAGTTCATAATATTATCTCCAAGGATTATAGACATATTGAAGTATCACCATGACCAATGAACAGAAGTTCATCCTACATGAGAAAAAAATGTTGGACTCTTTCACTGTTGAACAGCATGAAATGCTTTGCCATGTTTTGGGATGAACGATGGATGAGATATTAACCCTGGAAATTCATCCTTTGAGAAACTCTTTGTAACAAGAAAGGAGTAAATATCTTCAATTAGGCTAAATGGATTTCAATCAAGATAAGACATCTATTTTATAATTTGAAGAAGGATTGTCGATTGATTTATATCTTAGTTCTTTGTTACTCTGGTTAGGCAATGGAGAAGGTAGAGAACACTTCATTAACAATGTCCAAGGACATGTCTTCCTAAAATGGGCTTCACCACAAACAAATTGGTTGTCTTAAGTATTCTTTTTGGTGGTCTATCTATAATCCAACTGAGTTCTTGAAGAATGCATAAGCCCTCACAAAGTAAGTAGCCCCTAACATGTCTTTCTCTACCGTCCATGTGACCATGTTGTTAGAAGAAGAGTAGGATTGCTTCATAATTTCTAATGGTCAGGTCTTGTCCTTCTTAAGGTTGTTGTTTGTTTCTCTAGGCTATCTCCACTTGACCCATTGGCACAAAACACAACTTCACTTTCTTGCTCTTGTAATTTGAATCTACCTCCCCACCTGCCAATGATTTGTTCAACCTCCACAATGTGACCACCAACTCATCTTCCTCCACCTTGGAAACTGTAAAAAATCCATACACAAACAAAAAAAAGTAGTATTATTGTATTCAATTCATGAAGGTAGCATTGAAGCATATAAGGAATATGTTTTACCATTGGAGTGATGAATTACTGATGTAACCATGAGAGTTGTGGACAAGATGATAAATGAACTCCTACCATGGTTGAAGTAATAAACAAATAAGGCACCAATATACATAACATAAATATTACAGATCTTAGTAGGGTGAATCCAAGTTGAAGTAGTTGGTGTTGGTGTTACACTATAAAACTATTCTTGCACTACCTATCTTGATGCAAAAGAAAAAGAGTTGTTGAGTTCAAGTTATGAGAATTGTTAGTGTTGGAGGTGATGCTGTTATTGCTATTGTTGTTATTATTAGTGCATTCCATAGTGAAAGTTAGAGAAAAATTAGGATGAACTTATCCAGGGCACTACACTCACACTTACCATAAGATTCTTTCTCTTAATTTGTGACAGTCTCAACTGTTTGAGCCAAATACGTAGTTGTTAAATATAGTCTAATAGAAGATAATGTCCAAACATTTTGACATGTGTTAAATAAAAAGGTTTTATTATTGTCCAAAATTATAGGATTTGAATTGAATACTTTATTATATTACTTTTGATTAATTTATGTTATATAATTTAATTGAAAATTAAACAAATCAATTACTATAAGAAATTGTAAAGAAAATAAATGGCTTTTCCACTGCAATTTACTTAGGACAAATAATTAGGACATAATAATAGCTTAGGATTTAGAACTGGAACTAGAAACATTAAGTATTGATATTAGATGCAAAAATTGAAATAAATTAAATACAATAATAGCTTAAAATCTAATGACAGGAATGTGTTGTGGTAGATGTTGAAAATTAATTTGTCAAGGTGTTGTAATTTTAGTTGTCACTTAGATGGAGATCATAGATCTTGTAAATTGATTGTTTTCTACTCAAGTTCACCTACACAAGTGTGGATTTGATCTCTATGAGTGTAAACTTGAATCAATGTATGGACCTAAACTATAACTCACAGATATGATTTGATAGCTTGTTGGCTATTAAAATTATCTCACCTTGATTTATAATGTCTAAATCTACGTAATTACAAGTAATGTTTAGAAGCACCTTTAAAGAATCTAATGAATTATGAGGGTCAAGTTCTCCTTAGTCAAACCACTAACAAACATGATTTACAGCTCTGAATGAAGGATCAAAGACACAAGCAAGCATGTAATTGAACTAGGATGAGGTACTTTGATAAGTCCCTAATAAACACTACTAGAATAGTCTCATAAATGCTCTAACAATAAAACCCTATTATGCTTATAATAGAATGATTATCCTTGATCATTCCAAAAGAATAAAGGAATGCCCTTAAATACAACAATCAAGCACACAAATTAACACAAACATATGTTAGGTCAAATCACAATGACTAGTAGGAGGGAGTGGGTGGGATACAAATTCAATTTGAATTTTAAAAGTTTAAGGAACTTGGATTTGTAACTACAAAAGTGACTTGGATCAAGTATGCACCCATAGATCTAATCTGTGGTTGCAAATGGTAGGTTTAGGGATCCAAATTAAACCTTGAGAGATTAGTGATAAGGGGATTAGGGTGTGGTGACGTCAATGTGGGACAAATTATGTAGGGTGGAAGCATAAAGCCCCATCCTATTGATGGGTGTTTTTGCACACAACAACTTAGATAAAATACTAAGTATCTTATCTCTCCTAAAAGGAATCAAATCCCAAAGGTATGGAAAATGAATACCCCAAGGTCTATACCCTCTAGGTCTTGGCCTTTACAAGATAACTCAATGTTTGATGTTTCAACAAGGGGCCTTACTCGGGTGTTGTCACAATAGTGTGTCCCACTTATGGGACATCCTGATTTTTGTCTGAAATCACATATTTTTTAGAAAAATTAATGAGTTTTAAGCCTTGAGGGGTTCCATATAAAGGGGTTTAATTGAAGGGTTCAATAAAACCCCATTAGATCAAATCCCCTTGGAAAGAACCTCTAGTCTTAAATCAAAGCCTCAATGGAGTCTCCTCCGCACCTATCAAAATGCTAACAAAAACAAATTTTGCTTCACCTTTTGGGGAATCAAATGAAGTTATTTAGAAATTCTATTTTGTAAAAAATGTATCCCTTAGTATAAGCTTTCCAAAAAGTATGATTTTGAATATGTTTCATTTGATTTTATATTTATTTCCTATTTTCTAGTGAATGTAGGTTTTTCACCGAACATCAATGTCTCTATTCCACACACGCAAAATTTTTTTTAAAAAAATAGAGAAAAAAATTATGAAATATATTTGTGCACTAGGTATTGATGTCCTTGTTTCACCAAAAAAAATTGAATTTCGATATATACACAAGAAGTTATACTTGACGACATACACCTATGTCCAAATTATAGTTACCCTGACTTCAAAAATTAATTAAAAAAATATGTAACAAAAAATTATGAAAAAATATCCATGCACTAGATATTGATGTTAAAAATCTATATTTTTAAAAATTAGAATTTTATCCTTTCTAGAAAAAAAGTTATGTTGGACAACATAAACATTACTTTTTGAAAATGTTGTTTACTATTAAAAACTAATTATTAAAAGAGATGTTGAAAGATTCATGATTTATTTAAAAATAAAATAAAAATATATATTTAGAACCTACACACAAATCACTAGTTTGCATCATCTCTAAATTCTTAATTGTTTAGCTACTATAGGTCTGAGAATGTGAAGATTAGTTAAAAATGTTGATATCAATGCCCATCTTGGCCAAAAAGTGGGACTCATTATTGTGGGATTACCCACTCGAATCTGGGCAAACCTTCAACACATAAGGTTAAGTTACACATAAACCAATCATTTTTTAGATTTAACAATGCATAAACAAACTGATCCAAACATATATTGCCATACAATGTATCATTTCAACTTGTAATCGACAATATATGAACCCTACAATAGCAATATGCAAGTTTTAAAGTCTTATTCTAACTCTAAACTAACCAGATATGATAAAAAAAATTGTAAAAGAAAGGCAAGATAGAGAAAGGTTAGAGAGAAAAATTAACTAAAACTCAATTCTTTTCTAGCATTTCAGGCTCAACAATGGATAGACAAGTTTGCAAGCATATTAACCATCTTTGATTTGATCATGACAAGTCAACAATCAAGTCTCAAAGAGGTGCAATCTTCAAAGGTGAGTTTATGTGTGTTCGGGCTAGCCACACAAAGTAATTTGCAATCAACAAACTATTAATGGTATCTTTTAGGAAAGGCGTCTCAACCTTGCAATTACAAAAGGTTAGTATCTTCCCAATTTTGGTCTTTTCAAATACCCTTTAGCTTGAAGAATGGTTTAGAACATTTAAAGTTTCCAAAAGGGGCTAAAAATGATAAGGCTTACTATTTTTAGTCAGTCTACATTTGAGCATGGATGGACCTGAAATTTTTCCAAAAGCTACAGAACTACAAAGTAAACATCTTGGGTGAGTTTTGACCCAAAGATCATACCTGGATTGCAAGATATTAAAGTTTCTATTTTTGAAACTCTTGGAAACATTTCCAACTCAGGTTTGAGACACTTAGAGGTCCCTAAATGCCCTGAAATTTGTTGTAATTAACAAAGTAGGTTATAGCTTGATAGATCACTTCACGATCTTTCCAACACATCAAATGGTTCATCAATTAGACACCTAGATCAAAAGTTATGGCCTCCAAAAGTTGGGCCTCCCATTTTGGGAAATGTGAAAACGTGTTAGACAATTAAAAGAGTTGTAAAGGGGAGAGTTACACTTGTTGGTGTGTGATTTGTCACATCACAAGGCATCTTTGATTGGAGATAATTTGGGTGCCACTTTTGGGTGGTTTTGGCTCAAGGTTTTGTAATTACCATTGACGATTTATTGTATTATATCTCCTATATATCACGAGCTTGAGATGGAGGTTGTGTGTGAGAGTCTTATAGATGTTGAGTTGCCTCCAGATCTCTAGTTGGTTATACTCCTGTGAAATCTTTCTCTGCGAGTATATTATAATTTTATTGATTTATGAATAATATATTGGGTGGATTTTGGAGTGTGGGGTTTTCTCCCGAAAGGGTTTCCCCACGTAATTACTATGTTATGGTATGATTGCTATTTATGTTTATTTATATATAATTTATGTAATTGTTGTAAAGATTTGAAAATTTTTGCATATCCCTCCTCTTAAGATTACTATAGGAAGTTGTTCCGCTACCTTAGCTTCCTTACAAGTGGTATCAGAGCTTGATCACCTTTGGTTTCAGTTGTGGGTTGTTTGGTTTTTGAACTAATCTAGTTTTGAGTGGGAGCTTGTACAAAAGACTTTATGATCTTGTTGCAGGAATTTTTAGATGGCAAGCACATCATGGAGAATAGAGGTAGAGAAGTTTACTGGTAACAATTTTGAGATGTGGAAGTTGAAGATGGAGGATCTGTTAATTGAGTGAGATCTGTGGGATGGTGTTGATGAGAATGTTTCAAGGCCTATAGATTCTACTTTGGCTACTCAATATGATGTTATGGACCATAAAGCCAAAGGTCTAATCAGATTGTGCATGTCAGACTCTATTTTAATCAATATCCATGAGGAGTCCTTTGCAAAGAAACTATGGAAGAAACTTGGTGAGATATATCAAGCCAAAACTTTAGTGAACAAGATTTTCTTGAGGAAGAAATTGTATTCCTTGAGAATGGAAGAGGGTGAAAAAGTTTTAGACCACTTGGAAGCATTCAATATATTGGTGGCTCAATTGACATCAGTTGGTGTAAAAATGGATGAGGAGGAGATATTTCAGATCCTGCTTTGTTCTTTTCATGATTCATGGGACTCTCTTGTTATGGCTATTAGGAGTACTTCTGTTGTCTTTAAAGTTGAAGATGTTGTGGGTTCTTTACTTTTTGAAGAGATGAGGAGGAAGGTATCCATCAGTACCAAAGAAGCCCTAAATATTAGTGGAAGTCCTAAAGAAAAGGTAAGAAGAGAAAGAAGTGTGACAAATCCAAGTCCAAGGGGAGACCCAAACCTCCTAGAAAGTCCAAAGTTACTTGTTGGAATTGCGGTAAGCCTGGAAACTTCCGTAAGGAGTGTAAATAAGAAAAGAAGAAGAAAAAGAAATAATTTGATTATGATTATGAGTCTGAGAAGAAAGATAGTGATGTGTTCATTGCAGCTTTGGCCACTCATGCAGGTAATAATGCATGGTTCAATGACTCAACTACATCTTTCTATGAAAATGAGGATCGACTAAACAAGTTGCAAATTACAAATTTGGAGTAAATTGATAAACAATGTATGTACATTATATAGGAGTAGAGGTTGAGTCGACTCAGAAGTTGACTTCAACACTCAACTAGAGGTGGAATAAAGAGAGTTGACATGTGTGAGTTGTGTCAAACTCTCTAAGTCGACACCTAACCACCTAAGGTGGCTTAAAGCCATGTGAAAATATATTACTTAGGTTAAGTAATATATAACAATGTTTTGCACTAACACCCCCCTCAGCATAGCTTAGGTGGGTACAATAAAGATGGGTCCTGGCTACTAGGCCTGATGAGGTACCCATGTATAAATACATCTCTCATAAGGTGGAGAAAGAAAAAAAAAAACCCGAGGGAAAAAACTCTCCTCCAAAAGAGAAATGTGAAAAATTGCATGCCATGTGGCTACAATGAAGTCCTTCTTTGAAGATTCTCTGGAAGCCTTATGTGAAGCAACTCTTGAAATCTGTAGAAGCAAAGGAACTAATATCAATCTTCTGATGAGATGAATCTTTGGAAGTTCGCTAAGAATCAACTCTAGATTCACATGTAGCATTAGGTGATGGTGATGTGGAAGTGTTCTTGACACCTCTCAATATAATGCAGAAAAAATGTTGAAGGAGTAGTGAAAGTTATCTTAACATATCTCTGTGGAAGTGCTCTTGGCTCAACTCGAAAATGCTCTCAGCTCAACTCTATGAACCCCCCATAATTCAATATTTTTATCCTAGATATTTGTGGCTGATATGACTCCATCCCACCTTCTTTTAGTTGCAATGTCAATGAGTTAAATTATGTGACATAATCCTCTATAGTATTAGAGTCTCTTAGACTTATACTTATGAGCTCGTGACTTCTTTGTTTGTTGACCTTCCCAACGAGCTATACAAACCTCATTAGGTGTTTTCAAGGTCTCAATATGAATAGAAATTCTTGGAGATAGATTTGATCACACTTATAAAACCATGTAGATGAGATGTATGTTGCGGAATTACATAGCTCGGAAGGAAAAAACTCAATGGCACCCCCCTAAATTTGTGGCACTTTATAGTTGAGTGTGTGTATAATCCCCTTTGCTTGATTACCCCCAATTTTGGCACTTTATAACTTAGTGTGTTTTACAATGAAATTAGGTCCGATAGATGGGAAAAGTGAAAACATTAACTTTTGCAAAAAATGGTGCTCAATTTCGAGCTATCGATCAAAAGTTATAATACAAACAATTTCCCATAAATGACCTATTTAATAAAAAAATGGCACTAAAATCAGAAGAAGAAAAAAATGCCTTTGGCAATAATGGACCTAGCCTTCCAACTACTCATTGGAACTGACAAAGATAATAGAATACAATGGTTTTGAATGTGAGGGGGTATTCGCCTCCTGTCAACTTGGGCCTCACCCTTTGTCTTCGACAGGCAAAAATACAAGGGCTTTTAAAAAACCATAATTCCTCCAAAACAATTTTGCCACAATTTAAATACTCCCTATTTGTAAAAGCATAATTGTAAATGTTGTTACATGCCTGTTTTGTTTAATGCATAATTTTAAATGCACGAGAAAACAAAATTAGGGCAAAATTACAAAAAGATTGAAAGGCAAAAATATAGGGCAAAATGCCCAAATAGATGTGCAGGGGCGTCAAAAAATGAAATGCCAAGCTGGGAATGGTGGCCAGGAAGGCGTGCAGGGTTCAAATGCATGTGTGAGGCGTGGAGTTGTTTTGCAAGGGTCTCCTTGCAAAGTAAACAAGGTTATGGCAACACTACCTTGCTTAGATAGAGGTATTTTTTGAATGAGAAATCACCAAAGAAGAATGCTTTGGCCATGGATCTTCTTCATGGCAAAACCAGGGGTTTAAAAAAAACATAGAAATCTCTACAAAAAATGTCTCTGTTGCAAGCCATATGATAGGCCGAATTTGACATGAGGAGATTGGCAATCAATCCTTGGCCCTTCCAAACAGGTCATTCTAGGAAGAGGCAGAGTGGACCGACCAGGGTTGATTCTTCTTGCTGGGGTGGGGTGCCTTGCTGAGCCGAATAACACTTAGCATAATAGGTGCCGTGAGCCACAAAAATTGTCCATGAGTGTTGCTTGATGCAGGTCATAGTAGCAAATATAAGGGTCACGAACCTTTATCAGGTTGTAAGCCTCCACAATTTGGTTGCCTAACACCACAAAAGGTCGAATAGATCTTCCTTAATGTATGTCACCCTAGACAAAAAAAACATGCCTCTGTTGCTCTTTCCTTCCTTCCATCTTGAAAACAATTCCTTCAGCTTTGCTTGCAAATAATATCTTTTGCAAATCTTTAATTTGGAAAAACAATTGCCCAGAATGACAAATTCACCCAGATTTGAGCCAAATCTACTAATGAAAACTTGCAAAATGTCAAATTTTCAAAAAAAATTACATTTTTTACAAAAAATTCCATCAAATAGGGGATTTTTGCCTCCAAATGAACCAACAAGCTAATTAACTTAGCTCTGATACCATGTTGAAAATGAGGATCGACTAAATGCATTGTTGATTACAAATTTGGAGTAAACTGATAAACAATGTGTGTACAATATATAGGAGTAGAGGTTGAGTCAACTCATAAGTCAACTTCAACACTCAACTAGAGGTGGAAGAAAGAGAGTCGACATGTGTCGTGGAGAGTTGTGTCGAACTCTCCAAGTCGACACCTAACCACCTAAGGTGGCTTAAAGCCATGTGCAAAGATATTACTTACGCTAAGTAATATATAATAATGTTTTGCACTAACACTTTCCATATGACCCCTAATAGAGATTGGTTTTCTGAATACGAAGAATTTGATGGATGTAAGTTTTACTGGGGTGATGATTCTCATTTAAATATTGTTGGTCATGGTAAATTTAAAATTAAATTTTCTGATGGTAGAGTAAAAAATATTAATGGTGTGTTGTATATCCCTAGATTAGCACAAAATTTATTATTTGTTAGAAAACTAATAGATACAGGTGTGCAAGTAGTCTTTTATGATACATGATGCAAGATGGTTAGAGGTGCTATGGTGGTTGCTAGAGGTGTCAAGTTTGGCACATTGTATAATCTTGATGCATACACTATTGAGTGCAATAGTACTTCTGTGAAAACAAAATCTATGACTACTTCATTGGAAAGGGAGAGGGTTCTTTTTTAGTGGATGGTCATAGCTTTTGGGTACCTAAGGGTGCTCTTTCTTCTGAATAAAAATTACCTATAGAGAAGACTATGTTATGGCACTAGAGATTAGGCTACATAGGAGAAAAGGGTCTAAGGACCTTGAAAAATAAAAACCTTGTTAAAGGGTTGACTGATTGTAATCTTGATTTTGATTTATGTGTGCACTGCATTTATGGTAAACAAAACCATGTTCAGTTTTAGTTGAGTTCTCATAAATCTTGTGGTGTATTGGATCTTATTCATTCTAATGTGTTTGGTCTTGTAGATGTTTGTTCCATTGGAAATTCCACATATTATAATTCATTTATTGATGATTATAGCAGAACGACATGGGTGTATTTTCTAAAGAGTAAATTTGAAGTTTTTAGTCGATTTAAAGAATGTAAAGCAATGGTTGAGTTGTAGACTAGAAAGAAAATAAAATGTTTGAGGATTGACAATGGTGGTGAATTTTGCTTTAATGATTTTGATATATTTTGTAAAGATTGTGGCATTCAGAGACAAAAGACAACTACGTGTTCTCCATAGCAGAATGGAGTTGCAGAAAGAATGAATAAGACATTGATGGAGAAGGCTAGGAGTATGCTTAGTGGTGCTATTCTAGAACAAAGGTTTTGGGTTGAAGTTGTTGCCACTACTTGCTACCCGATTAACAAGTCTCCTACATCAACTCTTGTTGATAAAACACCTATGGAGGCGTGGTTGGGGCACAAGCCTTCACTGAGACATCTTAGAGTTTTTGGTTGTAAGGCATATGCACATGTGCCAAAGGAGAAGCAAACAAAGTTAGATAACAAGGCTGTGAAATGTATCTTCATCAAATATAGTTATGGTGTGAAAGGATACAAGCTTTGGGACTCTGTTGTACAGAAGGTAATATATAGTAGAAGTGTTATTTTTAGAGAAACTAATCCTTCTTCTGTTACATTGCAGCTAGAACAAAGTGAACAGAAAGATGTGGTTCAACTCCCTTCTACACTTGAGAAAGTTGAATCGAGGCCCCTACATAGACATGAAGTTTAGGAGAGCTCTGTTGGATCTAGGGCATACAACTGAGAGGGGGGGGTGAATCAGTTGTATAAAACTTCTTCTTCTTTTAAACACTTGATTCTTTGTTGTTAGTTAGCAGCATATCAATTAATCATCCATGAAAGCATAATACATAAACACAAGAGCAGATAAGCATCAACACATTGAACACCAAGATTTTGACGTGGAAAACCTGGTTAAGGGAAAAACCACGGGGTGATTAACCCAAGAATTATTCTCTGTTAGAAGAATAAAGAAAAATGAATGGCACATGCCAATTAGGGCTCACTGCCCGAGCACACTGCTCACAAAGAGGCCCACTGCCTACAAGGAGACACACTGTCTACAAAGTGATAAAAATCACAGTCTTGAACTAGAGAATGACATCTCTACCATGTCTGGATCAGTTCCAATTAAGCCCAAAAACCTCTGTTCTGCCTTTCGCACTTCTCTTCGCTATGCCACACTCATCCACACACCGCACCTCGAAATGAACTCACAGACCGTTATTTATACAAGACATCGACTTAGGATCAAACATCTAAGTCGGCAAACAATCATAAGAGTATCCGCAAGATGAATAACACATCCGGTCGGCCACCACAAGAACATTCACAGGATGAACAACTCATCCGGTCGGCTAAACAGAGCAAGAACTTCATCTGGAAGAATAACTTCAATTCCGGGCTCTACTATCAATGCGGATCAACAACACAACCTCAACACGATCCAGAAAACTTCACAAGCCTGCCTGAATGTCCGGATACATCCGCACTTCCTTTACTTGCTGGAATCTCTTGTCTTCCTCATCTGGAACTTCAAGAACACAGTCTGTCGCCACTGTAGAAGGTACTTCCGGACCTTCAAATCATACATTATCAATGCGGACCAATGACACAACCTCAACATGATCCAAGAACCTTCACAAGCCTATCTGAATGACCAGGTACGTCCGCATTTCCTTTACTTACTGAAATCTCTTATCCTCCTTATCCGGAACTTCAAGAACACAGTCTGTCGCCACTGTCATAATGCAAGAGGTACTTCCGGACCTCCAAATCATACACAACTCGAGATGGCACATCACAAGGACATCCCAAATACTCTTTCCAATCCGCAGATTAGGATTGTACAATTCCGGACCTCACCGGACCTTTCTGTGATCCTCTGTCACCTCTAAGCACTTGCCGGAACCGGTTCCACACAGACAGCCATAACTTCTTCAGGTCTTCATGCAGACCTCTGAAAACTTGACTGAAGCATCTCAAGACTCATATCTGCAAACCCTTTAATCCGCATCCTCCGGTTCTCAACCTATCCAATATATTTGCCTTCTTCTCATCACTGTTCTTCACTGTTCCTGACTGAGGGTAATTTTCTCAATATCCTCAACACACAGCTCATCCAATCCTTCTTGTCAATGTAATATGAGTATGTTGGCATCAATGACAACACTGGTTCACCTCATACTTGCAACAATCTCCCCCTTTGTCATTGATGGCAACATATGATGTGAAAAACCATCAAGACAAGAGCTTCTCCTTTCTGTCACAGCTCCCCCTATCAACAACAACTTTTTACATGTCTTCTCTTCCTTTACTGCTCCCCCTTTGATCATTAACCACTTATTTTTCACATGTCTTCTCTCCCCCTTTGACATCAATGGCAAAGGACTCATACTTGCAATTCTAATACATCAGAATCATACCAGCTGCTCCCCCTTAGTAGCAGCTCCCCATCATCAATCCGGATCACAAGATATGACTGTGATATCCACCGGACTGATGCACATCAGTGCATCTTAGTTCATCACCGGAGGGGCCATGACCCCTAACTTCTCCCAGAGATATTCAAAAGAGTCCTTGGGAAGAGGTTTTGTAAAGATATCTGCAATCTGATCCTTGGAGGGAACATACTCCAATCTGACTTCTTCCTTGTTTACTTGTTCTCTCAAAAAGTGAAATTTGATAGATATGTGCTTAGTCTTAGAATGCAATACCGGATTCTTAGAAATATTAATTGCACTTGAATTATCACAGAAAATTGTGATAGGCTCCTCATATTCAACTTTGATGTCTCTTAGCATCTGCTTCATCCATAAGATTTGAGTGCAACTACCTGCTGCTGCAATGTATTCTGCTTCAGTTGTAGACAGAGATATTGCATCTTGTTTCTTGCTTAGCCAAGAAACCAATCTCTTCCCCAAAAAGAATGCTCCACCACTAGTGCTCTTCCGGTCATCCACATCTCCTGCCCAATCTGCATCTGTGTAAGCATGAAGAGAGAAATCCGGATCTCTAGGGTACCATAGACCATACTCAACTGTTCCTTTCAAGTACCTAAAAATTCTTTTGATTGCCATAACATGAGATTCTCTAGGATCAGCCTGGAATCTTGCCATAAGACCAACAGCCTGCATTATATCTGGTCTAGTTTGAGTGAGATACAACAATCCACCAATCATTGATCTATACTTTGTCTGATCTGCCTTTGGAGAATCATCATCTTTGCTTAACTTACATCCGGTTGCCATAGGAGTGTTCATAGGCTTTGAGTCTTCCATACCAAATTTCCTTAACAATTCTTTCACATATTTGGTCTGAGAAATGAAGATCCCTTCTTTTGTTTGAGTAATTTGCAGACCCAAGAAGAAATTCATTTCACCAAGCATAGACATTTCAAACTCACTTTTCATCTGATTTGCAAAAGTTTTACACATACTATCTCTTCCTCCAAAAATGATATCATCCACAAACACTTCAACAATCAAAATGTTTTCATGATCAATTTTGAAATATAAGTTACTGTCAGCAGTACCTTTGTTGAATCCAATCTGCACAAGATGCTTATCCAACCTTTCATACCATGCTCTTGGGGCTTGCTTCAATCCATACAAAGCTTTCTTCAACTTGCAGACCATATCATCATTATCAGACAATTGAAATCCATCCGGTTGTTCAATGTAGACTTCTTCTTCCAGATCACCATTTAGGAAGGCAGACTTGACATCCATCTGATATACCTTGAAGTCTTTGAAGGCAGCAAATGCAAGAAGTAATCTGACTGCTTCAATTCTTGCCACCGGAGCAAAAGTCTCTTCAAAGTCAATTCCTTCTATTTGAGAGTAGCCTTTGCAGACCAATCTAGCTTTGTTTCTGATTACTTCACCAGCTTCATTTAGTTTGTTCCGGAAGACCCACTTGGTTCCAATTACATTCCTGTCTCTAGGTCTGGGAACAAGATCCCAAGTATGATTTTTCTCAATTTGCATCAATTCATCTTCCATTGCTTTGGTCCAGTTTTCATCATTGCAGGCTTCATTTATTGTTTTAGGTTCAATCTTTGAAATCAAACAACATTCATCCTGATTTTGAGCAACATTCCTTCTAGTTTGTACACCTTTGCTTCTGTCACCTATGATCTGATCTTCAGAGTGGTTCAGTCTTACATACCTTGGAATTTTGGGAGTATCCTGCACTGCTGCTTCTTGATCAGGCTCATTCAAACCTATCTCTTCTTCCTGATTTACCGGATCAGGATGACTCTGTCTCACCGGAGAGGATTGAGGTCCTTGAACACTGTCTTGGTCATCTTCATCAAACTCATAAAATCTTGAAGGCTTCTCAATTCCTTCATCAACTTTCACATTGGTGCTTTCTATCATCTTCCTCAATCTCTTATTGTAACACCGGTATGCTTTGCTTTGAGTGGAGTAACCCAAGAAAATTCCTTCATCACTTCTAGCATCAAACTTTCCTAGATCTTCATCTCTTTTAATATAACACTTGCTACCAAATACTCTGAAATATTTCACAGTAGGAGTGATGCCAAACCAGAGTTCATAGGGGGTCTTACCGATGTTGTTTCTGATTTGAACTCGATTGAAAGTGTAGACTGCAGTGCTAATAGCTTCCTTCCAAAACATTTGAGGAACATTTGCTTCCAACATCATTGTCCTGGCAGCTTCTTGAATGGTCCGGTTCTTTCTCTCAACCACTCCATTCTGCTGTGGAGTCCTAGGAGCAGACAACTGTCTCCTTATACCTTGCTTCTCACAAAAATCAATGAACTCACCAGATGTAAATTCACCACCTCTATCAGACCTTAGACACTTTAGTTTCAATCCGGTTTGATTCTCTACCATAGCTTTGAAGATCTTGAACTTCTCAAATGCTTCTGATTTTTCTTTTAGAAAGGTAACCCACATCATCCAGGAATGATCATCAATTAACAACATGAAATATCTATCACCTTGCAGACTCTTGATTCTTGTCGGACCACAGAGATCAGTATGTACTAATTCCAACAATCCGGTAGAAGACTGATCTTTGCTTTTGAAAGAGACTCTGCTTTGTTTACCTAGCTGACTTTCTTTGCACAAACTATTTGTAGGTTTCATCAATTTTGGAAGATCTCTTACGGCCTGAGTATTGCTTATCTTGATGATGTTATCAAAATTAACATGGCACATTCTTCTATGCCATAACCAACTCTGATCAATTTGAGCAAACAAACAACTTTTATTTGAACCAACCAGATGAAAGATATTACCTTTTGTCTGAGTACCGGATGCAATCTCAGTTCCAGAGCTTGTAAAGATTCTGCATTTTCCATTTTTGAACCGGAGATCATAGCCTTTGTCCACTAACTGACCAACACTAAGAAGATTGTGCTTCAATCCTTCAACATACAGTACGTTACCTGTTTTGCTCTTTCCATCGAAGGAAATAGTTCCCCTGCCTCTGATTCTGCCAGCAGAATTGTCACCAAACTTTACCATTCCTCCTTCATACCTTTCCAAATTCAAGAACTTATTCTTGTCACCAGTCATATGGTGAGAACATCCACTGTCAATAACCCAATCATCCTTTTCTTCCACTTGAGCAGCCAAAGCTTTTTCAACAACTTTGTGATTGACAGATTCAGAGAGTATTGAATCTTCTTCCTTGATGGCAATAAACACCCACTCATTTCCGGATTTGCTTCCTAGTTCTGATTCATCATCTGTTACTCCTTCATTGTCATCTTCTTCGTGAACATAATAGCAATTCTTTTGAAACCTTTGTCTGTTAGTATTAGACCTTGCAGATCTTTCCGGACATCTTGAAGCAAAATGACCAATCTTATTGCAGTTGAAACACTTAAAGGGTAGTTTTCCTTATACTTACCGGATCCTCTTGGCAGTCTCTTTGCAATGAGGGCTTCAAGTTGAGCTGTTTCTGCTTCTTCTTCTTCCATGTCTCTTCTTGCTTGATCATACCATGACATTTTCCTTGATGAGTTTTCTCCCGGATCAAATCTCTGTTTGCCTTTCACATAGGCACTGGCTTTGAAAGCAGATTCAGTCTTGGGAGGATCATCTCCAAACTCGGTCATTTCAAATGCAGCTAGTTTGCCAGCCAGTTGTTCTCTTGTGACAGTTGTGTGGGCTCTGAATTCATCAATGGCAGCAACCTTGATTTTGTAGGCAGCAGGAAGGGATCTTAGGATTTTGCAGACAATCTCATTTTCATCTAAAGTTCCACCAGCATTTCTGATTCCACATACCAGCTCATTCACTCTTGGCATAAAGGTAGTGATGTTTTCATCATCTCTCATTTTCAATCTTTCAAATTTCCCTTTCAGACTTTGCAACCTTGCACTTTTGACAAACTCATCTCCTTCATATAGAAGTTCCAGTTTAGTCAGGATCTCATATGCAGTTGGTAGGTCAATAACATTCAAGAGATCTGAGTCATTCAATGCGCTTAGAAGAGCTTCCTTGGTCCGCAGATTGTTTTCAGCTTCTGTGATTTCATTCAGAGTTGTCGGACCACCTTGTGGAGGTACATATGGTTTTGAAACCATAGCCAAGTATGCTTTTCCCATACATTCCAAGTGACACTTCATGCGACCTTTCCAGAGAGTGAAGTTGGTTCCATCGAACTTCGGACTATCCTTCTTGTATGACGACATCCTGGATCTCCTCAAGCGGTTAAGCTCCTATCAGAGGAACTTAGCTCTGATACCAATTGTTGGATCTAGGGCATACAACTGAGAGGGGGGGTGAATCAGTTGTATAAAACTTCTTCTTCTTTTAAACACTTGATTCTTTGTTGTTAGTTAGCAGCATATCAATTAATCATCCATGAAAGCATAATACATAAACACAAGAGCAGATAAGCATCAACACATTGAACACCAAGATTTTGACGTGGAAAACCCGGTTAAGGGAAAAACCACGGGGTGATTAACCCAAGAATTATTCTCTGTTAGAAGAATAAAGAAAAATGAATGGCACATGCCAATTAGGGCTCACTGCCCGAGCACACTGCTCACAAAGAGGCCCACTGCCTACAAGGAGACACACTGTCTACAAAGTGATAAAAATCACAGTCTTGAACTAGAGAATGACATCTCTACCATGTCCGGATCAATTCCAATTAAGCCCAAAAACCTCTGTTCTGCCTTTCGCACTTCTCTTCGCTATGCCACACTCATCCACACACCGCACCTCGAAATGAACTCACAGACCGTTATTTATACAAGACATCGACTTAGGATCAAACATCTAAGTCGGCAAACAATCATAAGAGTATCCGCAAGATGAATAACACATCCGGTCGGCCACCACAAGAACATTCACAGGATGAACAACTCATTCGGTCGGCTAAACAGAGCAAGAACTTCATCCGGAAGAATAACTTCAATTCCGGGCTCTACTATCAATGCGGATCAACAACACAACCTCAACACGATCCAGAAAACTTCACAAGCCTGCCTGAATGTCCGGATACATCCGCACTTCCTTTACTTGCTGGAATCTCTTGTCTTCCTCATCCGAAACTTCAAGAACACAGTCTGTCGCCACTGTAGAAGGTACTTCCGGACCTTCAAATCATACATTATCAATGCGGACCAATGACACAACCTCAACATGATCCAAGAACCTTCACAAGCCTGTCTGAATGACCAGGTACGTCCGCATTTCCTTTACTTACTGAAATCTCTTATCCTCCTTATCCGGAACTTCAAGAACACAGTCTGTCGCCACTGTCATAATGCAAGAGGTACTTCCGGACCTCCAAATCATACACAACTCGAGATGGCACATCACAAGGACATCCCAAATACTCTTTCCAATCCGCAGATTAGGATTGTACAATTCCGGACCTCACCGGACCTTTCTGTGATCCTCTGTCACCTCTAAGCACTTGCCGGAACCGGTTCCACACAGACAGCCATAACTTCTTCAGGTCTTCATGCGGACCTCTAAAAACTTGACTGAAGCATCTCAAGACTCATATCTGCAAACCCTTTAATCCGCATCCTCCGGTTCTCAACCTATCCAATATATTTGCCTTCTTCTCATCATTGTTCTTCACTGTTCCTGACTGAGGGTAATTTTCTCAATATCCTCAACACATAGCTCATCCAATCCTTCTTGTCAATGTAATATGAGTATGTTGACATCAATGACAACACTGGTTCACCTCATACTTGCAACAAGCTCATCTAGCTCTAAATCTTCATAAGAGGAGGAAGAACCTCCAACTCAACTTGTTCGAAGTTCTACAAGGCATAGACAACTACCTGAAAGGTATTCACCTAATGACTAGAGATGTATCTTTTCTTTGATTACTAATATAGATGAACCCAAATCTGTAGAAGAGGCATTAGGTACGAATGATGTAGAGTCCTAAAAGATTTCTATGGATGAAGAAATGGTAGCTTTGAAAAAGAATGATACATGGGACCCAGTACCATTGCCTGAAGGACAAAAACCTATTGGTTGCAAATGGGTGTTCAAGAAAAAAAATTGGTTCAGATGGAGGTATTGAAAAGTATAAAGCACGGTTGATTGCAAAAGGCTACTCTCAAGTTGAGGGTATTGATTACGATGAGATATTTTCTCCTATTGCAAAAATGACATCCATTAGATTCTTTCTTTCTATTACTATTGCTTATGATCTAGAGGTTGAGAAAATGGATGTTAATTCTTCCTTCCTTGCCAGATATTCTTTGTCCAAATCTTTTTCCTCTATTAGTAGTGGTTGGTTTCTTGTTTCTTCTTCGTCTATTCCATTTTTCACGCATCTTTTCGCTCCTTAAGCACTTTGTTTAGGTACATTTCTTATGATTTTAAGTCCTTTTGTTGCATTAGACTAGATATCTCTTTGCCTTTTGTTTGTAGTCAATCATTCTTAATATATTACTATGCTTTGGCACAGGTGAATAGATTATGACTGGAGTCACCACATAATTTGCAACTCTTCTTCTTTTCCTCTTGGCATTTGTTAGCATAATGTCCCATCTGGATACACCTAAAATAGGTGGCATCCTCTCTTCTCCTTTGTCCATGACCTCCTCCTCTGCTATGTCCTTCCCTATAATTATTATAATATCTTGCACTATTATTTGTGTTGGCGTTTCAATTCGTAGCTCTGGAATGCGAGTTGGAAACAGACAGCTATGCACAGATAAATTGCTCTCCTATTGTGAGGGGGAGTTATCTTTTTGCTGATATTCGCTGAAAAGATAAATAAATTAAATTCGCCTCTCTTCTTTTTTCTTCTCAGCTGCGAGCACAAGGTCATAAAACTCTATTTCGCTGTAGAAGAGGTTTTTCCCTTTAATAAACTTCTAACTACAGCTAGGCCTAAACTAAATGACGCTTTTGATTGTCTGAGTAAACACAGAGCACAAAAATCAAAAGTGGACAAGGAATGATTTGTTTAAACATAAAAAACTTAAATAAACTTCTCCCAGATTCACATCACAAGACTCATTGTACTTTAATGATGAAAGTTGAAATAAAATTTACGTAAGCCACACATCTAACTACAAACTTGATGATTAATGAGATAGAATATCAGAGCAAAGGTAGGCATGAGACTTCTATTCCAATATCATAAAGTGGATACAATTCCAGGACAACAATATTGTAGCAAAAGGCATGCATACAATAAGTGATCAAACACTGGAAACAGATTACACAGAGTGAACAAACACTTGTAATAACAAGATCTGCAGGCTAGAATAGGCACAACAAATTTTCTATCACAAAAGTAGCTCCATTACAATTGGCAAGGCTGCCCTTATTTATACTAAAATCAAATGAGTAGGGAACCCTAAAATCTCCTTGGGCTGCCCTTATTTTCATTTGATGCTTTTAATATTTGCATGAATCTTCTCATCTCAAGGCAATTTTCTCCATCATGTTGGTTTGTTGCATGGAACAAGTAGTAGATTTGTATTGCAGAAGACACATCTGCCTCTTGACGCACAGGTGAAGCAGGTTGATCACTGACATAGTTAATGAAAGAATCTGGTATACTTGAAGGAAATGGAACTTGCTGAAGTGGTACAACATTCAAGGGCACCATTGATTTGATTGAATCTCTCTGGATCTTTCCTGAAGTGATCATATGATCTTCTAATTCAATAGCATACTCTTGAGCTTCTTGTAGTTCTGTAGCATGTCTTTGCTTGAGGTAGAAATAAATTTCTAAAGATTGTCCATTTGTTAAACAACTTAGTAGAATTTCTAACGAAGGATTCAGGGTGTTTGCAACTTTTCCAACCAAACGGTTGAATCTGGCCATGAACTCTCGCATCAGCTCACTTTTGTCTTGATGTTTGAGAGTTGTGTAAACAAGACATGACTATCTTCTGCGGGCTTGAAATGACTGAGAAATTTCTCCCTCATTGACTCCGAACTTGTGATAGAACTAGCAGCGAGGTGATTAAACCATTCAGATGCTGAACTTTGCAATGATTCCACAAACAAATGCACAACAACATCTTCATGTGCAATGCCAAGAATTCCATAGGCGGTGGTGAAGGCAGATATGTGCTCATCAGGATGTTGGTTGCCATCACCATGAAACTTTGAAAAACTTTTTCTTGATCCTTCAGGAAGCTCATGATATTCTGCTAGTGCCAAAGGTCCAATGTTGTTACCCCAAGGCAATGGGGATGGACGCCTTTGATTCAAATTATTGCGATTGTTATTATTAGCATCACCCATTTCTCTAGGCTGGATTATTGGTTCCTCTTGAGGTTCTTCCTGCATGACTTCAGGAACTAACTAGACTCCAGGAACTATGTTGGATGCTTCTCCAACTTCTATAGGAATAAGATCTTGGAAGAAAATTTTTGTAGTACCGTCTCTTCCCCTCCTTATATAAACCCTGTGAGACAGGATTATCTACTGCCACGCAGGAGGTGGTAATACTAGTCTTCCTGCTACAAGATCCACTTTGTGTTCTTGGTCAAGAATAGTAGCCGTGTTTCTCCATTGATCAGGACTTTCCTTTTGCTTAAATATGAAACTCCTCAGGTTACTAATGATGTTCGTTTGCTCTCCTTCCACTCATACAAGATTTGGTTCAATAGCAAGTGGTGTAAGATTTGGTTGTTGAACTGGAGTAGTAGGACGCCAAAGAGTCATTCCTGTGACATAAGCCTAAGCTTGCTTGAAGTTTTATGCCTTGTGCCCCACGATGGGCGCCAGAAAACTGTTGGTATTTCAATTCGTACCTCTAGAATGCGAGTTGGAAATGGATAGCTATGCACAGATAAACTGCTCTCCTATTGTGAGGGGGAGTTCCCTTTTTGTTGATGTTCACTGAAAAGATAAATAAATTAAATTTGCCTATCTTCTTTTTGATTCTTAGTTGCGAGCACAAGGTTATAAAACTCTATTTCACTATAGAAGAGGTTTTTCCTTTTAATAAACTTCTAACTATAGCTAGGCCTAAACTAAATGATGCTTTTGATTGTTTGAGTAAACATAGAGCACAAAAATCAAAAGTGGACAAGGAATGATTTATTTAAACACAAAAAACTTAAATAAACTTCTCCCAGATTCACATCACAAGACCCATTGTACTTTAATGATGAAAGCTGAAATAAAATTTACGTAAGCCACACATTTGACGACAAACTTGATTAATGAGATAGAATATCAGAGCAAAGGTAGGCATGAGACTTCTATTCCAATATCATAAAGTGGATACAATTCTAGGACAACAATATTGTAGCAAAAGGCAGGCATACAATAAGTGATCAAACACTGGAAACAAATTACACAGAGTGAACAAACACTTGGAATAACAAGATCTGCAGGTTAGAATAGGCAGAGCAAATTTGCTATCACAAAAGTAGCTATTTATACTAAAATCAAAGGAGTAGGGAACCCTAAAATCTCCTTGATTAACCCTAACTAACTTGTCAACTCGCAAGATTTATTTCTATTCTAAGACAAAGATACAACTAACAAACGCTTTAAAGCAAAGAAAATTTCAACTAATACAAAGTAATTTCTTTCTACATAAAGAATGGATGAGCTTAGGATGAAAGCAAATGCTTTAAAATAAAAAGCATCTGATTTAAAGTTGCTTTCTTTTGAATCACATCCTCATCACATTCTTGCTTTTTGGTGATGTATCCACTGATATTAATTGTTGATTTCTTCTAAAAAGCATATTCCAAGCAAAAAAAGTTAGCACATGGGTTTTGTAGGCAATTCCGTTTTGAAGCAACCCAGATTGTCAGATTTTGAAAAAGTGAAGGATTTCTCAAAAAAGCAGCAAAAAAGTAGATTCCCGAAAAAAGTAAAATTCCCAATCTTCAAGAAGATGAAATTCTGGATCGACCCATCTTGATGAAAACTGAAAAAGCTTGGGTCCAATTTCTGAAAAATGATCCCCTAAAAAAAAGACCCTGAAAAAAGCGTGCCTCCTTGCTTCCTCAACCCGAAACTATGAAGAATGCTGAAAAAGCACTTCATTTGAGCCTTGGAATCTTCATGGAAAGAAAAATATGTCTTCTTCCTCTAGATGCAACCTGCAAAAAATAATGAATAAAAGAAGCCAAATGCTTGTCTTTATAGAACTTTAGGGCGAAAAAGCATCTTTCTTTGTGAAAGAATAAAACTTGGATCTTATCCATGAAGAAAGCAACTTTTAAAATGCAAATCCAAGTGGATATCTTCAAATAGGAAGAATCTCTATTTTGTAGCTGCCTATGGCTTCATGTGTAAGATGACGAAAAATATATTTTTTTATGATGTCATCGAACACGCGAGTTGACAAAAGCATTAGCCAATTTTCTTTCATTTTTGACACTTTTGCACTCATTCTGACTCCAGTATGGCCTGTCTCTGACTTCAACAAGATGGAAAACTATCACCATTTACTGAAAAAGCTAACTAATCTTGACATTTTGGAGACCTATCAATTGTGATTCCATCCCCAGCCTCGGACAAATGATCTGACGTCATTCAATTGCAAATCTGACCTCTGGAAACTGTCACCGGGTGAAGTTTTGGAATGACTGTCAGAAAACACTGGTAGATCATGAGTTTTCTATCTCTAGTGAACTTGGGTGCCCCTAGCCTTCAGGGGCGCCTAACTTTCAATGCCTTAGTCATTTTTTTGAAAATTTCAACTTTTTCAACTTCTTGATTCCCGCACACATTCTGGTGACAGGTGACCCCTATTTGGCTATCAATTTCTATCTGCTAGGACAAAACTAAGTCTGATGATCTAGCAGATAGGCAAGCCTGATGAAAACTGAGCTGACTATACTCTCTGTCTTCCTCAGGAAACGTGCCAAACTGACCTGCTGTGAACCAGACCGGGCAGACGGAGGAAGATTTTTGTTTTTAGAAAAAAACTCAAAAATAAACTAAGTCTGGTGGATTTGGGTGCCCCTAGCCTCCAGGGGCGCCTAACTTTCAGTGCCTTAGAAATTTTTTGGAAATTTCAAATTTTCATGCCATTTCTTATTTTATGTGCCAATAGCCCCTGTTTGATCTTCATTTCTGGTCGTCCAGATGACTGCTGAGGTAGGACGGGGGATGATTTGAGTAGCCTGAACACATCTATGATGAAATCCTAGATTTTATCGATGTTTCACTGAGTTTGACCAAGTTTGACCACCCAGGAATGAGCTGACAGAGGCATTTTGGACGTTTCTTGAAAAACGCGTAAAAAATCTAAGGCATGAGAAGTTGGGTGCCCCTGGCCTCTAGGGGCACCCAGAATCCAATGCCTCAAATTCCTGATCTCCAACCTTTGTTTACAACTTGCTCTGTTTCACTTGCCAACAACTGCTTCCTGATGTCAATTTCGATGTTTTCGTCAGTCAACTTCCACTGGATAGTGAATGAACTAGATAGCCTGGGTACATCTGATGTGATTTCCAACTTTTTGGGGCCCGTTGACCCTAAATGATTACTTTTACGCTCACCAGAACTGATCGACAGAGACATTTCTTGCATTTTCTTGAAAAACACGAAAAAATTCTAACACTAGAGCAAGTGGACACCCCTACCTCCAAGGGCGCTTGGATTCTCCAAACATAGTCAAATTTGATGATTTTTAAATTTTCTCCTCACTCCAGATTGACCCTGCTCCATTTTGCGTTCTTCGTCGAATCAACGACCATTCGTTGGTTCTGCGTCGTTGGAACGACATTGAAAACGAGCTCTGGCAAATGAACTTCCTCCATTAATGACTTCAGAGCTCATGCTTCACCTTCTAAAAAACTAGAAATGACCTAGGAGAGAAAACCTGACTTTTTGCAGATTCCGTCTAGACCACGTTGATCGTGAAGCAAAATTGACCAATCAGAATCAAGCACGACACCCGAATTAGAGATTCTATTTTTAGAAACTTTCTATTTTTAGAAAATTTTGCCAGCATCCATATCTCAAGAAAGCTAGAAAACCTAATTTGACGTCTATTTTTAGAATTTATTTTTTGACTTTTTGATGAAAACTTTTCTAGACTTGCTCAAAATGCCTTAATGAAGCAAATTTTTTGATTGAGTACAACAATTGGCTCTGTCTGGGGACCATGTCAGATACTTACGGCATAGGAGAACCAAGAATCTCTGGACTTTTCTAGCTTGGACCAGTGCCTTGTCAGTTGAGCAATAGAGTCAGGTTACTTTCCTAATCACCTAGAACAAGACTTTTCCCTACATCACCTAAAATTGAACTTCCTAAAATCACCTAAGAGTTGGAACTTCCCAGAATACAAAGAACACAACTGTCACATTACAAAAAGGGGAAAAACATTACGACATAATGATTACAACATAGAAAGGGGAAACACATTACGAGAACAAAAAGGTGTTCACACAAACACTCTTTTTCCTGAGCGAGGACGAGAAGAACAAAGACTGTCAGACAAAACCATCAACTGATTCAAAAAAGTAAGAACCATCTCTCCTTAGCTGTGAAGATTGTCTTCACAGCACAAAACTTTTCTTTCTCTGCAACATCTTCTCAAAGAGCCACGATTCAGGCAGGAAGTCACGCTTAGGCCATCAGAAGTTCATAACGAATCGATTGATACACCAATGATTAGGTGGATTATCTTCTTCCAAAGCGAGAAACCTTTGCAACACATGAAGGTATAGGACCTCTTTTTGAAGATATGGAGGGAGGTCTTATGGCCAAAGTATGCTTGTGAGAATGGTAATCACCACATATAGAACTTGACTTTCATTTATATCTTGAACATACGCAACCTTGAATTCTATCAATGTATCATCCTCTGAAAAAGGTCGAAGCTTCTCATACACAATCCTCATCACTGGTTCTTGGCTTATCGAATCTACAACTGTTATCATCAATTTATCTAGTAATTTAGGTACTTCTTCACCTTCATTGGTCATAGCTTCGTCCATTCATTCCTCAGAATCTAAATATGATAAATCATCAAGATCTGAATCTTCGAACACTTGATCATTATTAAAGTATACTTGATGGATAACATCTTCACCTGGCAGCTCACTTTCCCATTCATCATTTTGAGTCTCATCAACCTCCATAGAGCAACCTTCTTCAATGCAGATATCTGGTAGCGTCTCATTTTCAAAAACCATGTTCCTTTCTTCTTCTGATAGGTAAGCAGGATCAAAGACAGATTCTTCTAAGCTTTGTATTTCTTCTTCATCTGCTTGATCAATTTCACATACGACGTATCTCACAAAACATTTGTCGAGGATTTCTGATTTCTCCAATTGATTCTCTTCAGTGACCAAGACTAAATATTCCATGAGCTTTTCTTCTCCATGAGCTTCGTCATATACTACATTTTGTGTTGGCTTTATAGTATCGGTGATGTCTCTTGATTGCACAGGTTCAAGGATAACCTTCAAAAGTTTAGCATCATCTTCTTCACTAATGTGTATGAAAACTTCTTGAGACAAAGATGAAGACGGGCTAAATTCTAAAATAAAAATTTACAGTATCCTCTACTGAAGAATCACTTACCAAGTGATGTAGAAAACTGTCTAGATCCAATGATAAATCTTCCATGTGATCTTCGGTTTTGAAAAATTCCTCCAATGATGAATCGCCTTCAAAATGAAGAAGATCTTGTTCTTGCTCCAATTGCAATGCTTCTTTAGTCTCTTCTTTGGATGTATCTGACACTGGTTCTTCAAACCAACCTTCAAAAGATGAGAAGAACAAATTAGATTCATCATTTCTCTCTATAGTATATTTGATCTCTTCCTCGTAATTCTGCTCTTGACAAGATTGTTGCACTTCTTCTTCCTCAGAGAAAGTATGCAAGTTGTGCATTTCTTCAGATTCTTCCATCAACGATCCTTCTTCATGTTTGAAGAAATTATGCAAATTTTCAACTTTCAATGAACATTCATGTTCCATATGTAAACACATGATGTCGCTTGAAATAGAGTTAGGAAAATGATCCCTTTTAATATTTGATTTACACTGGTAAAATCCCTTCATAGAGCTACCATCGGATTCGTCAAAGAGACGTTCAGGATTATCCTAAAATCCTTGATTTTCATTTGATGCCTTTAATATTTGCATGAATCTTCTCATCTCAGGGAAATTTTCTACATCATGTCGGTTTGTTGCGTGGAACAAGCAGTAGATTTGTATTGCAGAAGACACATCTGCCTCTTGATGCATAGGTGAAGCAGGTTGATCACTGACATAGTTAATGAAAGAATCTGGTATACTTGAAGGAGATGGAACTTGCCGAAGTGGTACAACATTCAAGGGCACCAGTGGTTTGATTGAATCTCTCTGGATCTTTCCTGAAGTGATCATATGATCTTCTAATACAAAGTGATTTCTTTCTAAATAAAGAATGGATGAGCTTAGGATGAAAGCAAATGCTTTAAAACAAAAAGCATCTCATTTAAAGCTTCTTTCTTTTGAATCACATCCTCATCAACATTCTTGCTTTTTGGTGATGTCATCCACTAATATTAATTGTTGATTTCTCCTAAAAAGTAGATTCTGAGCAAAAAAACATGCAACATGGGTTTTGTAGGCAATCCCATTTTGAAGCAACCCAGATTGTCAGATTTTGAAAAAGCGGAGGATTTCTCGAAAAAGCAGCAAAAAAGGAGATTGCCAAAAAAAGAAAAATTCCCAATCTTCAAGAGGATGAAATTCTGGATGGACCCATCTCGATGAAAACTGAAAAAGCTTCGGTCCAATTTCTAGAAAACGATCCCCTAGAAAAAAGGACCCTGAAAAAGCCTGCCTCCATGCTTCCTCAACCTGAAACTATGAAGAACAATGAAAAAACACTTCGTTTGAGCCTTGGAATCTTCATGGAAAGAAAAATATGTCTTCTTCCTCTAGATGCAACCTACAAAAAATAATGAATAAAAGAAGCCAAATGCTTGTCTTTATAGAACTTTAGGGCGAAAAAGCAACTTTCTTTGTGAAAGAATAAAACTTGGATTTTATCCATGAAGAAAGCAACTTTTAAAGTGCAAATTCAAGTGGATGTCTTCGAATAGGAAGAATCTCTATTTTGTAGCTGCTTATGGCTTCATGTGTAAGATGACAAAAAATATCTTCTTTTGATGATGTCATCGAACACGCGAGTTGACAAAAGTGTTATCCAATTTTCTTTCATTTTCGACACTTTTGCACTCGTTCTGACTCCAGTATGGCCTATCTCTGACTTCAACAAGATGGCAAACTATCACCGTTGACTAAAAAAGATGACTGATCCTAACATTTTGGAGACCTATCAACTATGATTCCGTCCCCAGCCTCAAAAAGATGATCTAACGTTGTTCAACTGCAAATCTGACCTCTAGAAACTTTCATTAGGTGAAGTTCTAGAAATGACTATTGGAAACATTGGTAGATCATGAAATTTTCTATCTCTGGTGAACTTGGGCGCCCCTAGCCTCCAGGGGCACCTGACTTTCAATGCCTTAGTCATTTTTTCAAAAATTTCCACTTTTCAACTTCTCAATTCCCGCACGTATTCTTGATTCTCCAGACTTAGTTAAATTTGATGATTATAAACTTTTCTTCTCACTCCAGATTGACCCTGCTCCTTTTTGCGTTCTTAGTCAAATCGATGACTGTTTGTCAGTTCTACATCGTTGGAACAGCATTGAAAACTTGAAAATGAGCTCTGGCAAATGAACTTCCTCCATTGACGACTTCAAAGCTCATGCTTCACCTTTCAAAAAAGTAGAAATGACCAAGTAGAGAAAACTTGACCTTTTGTAGATTCCGTATGGACCACACTGATCATGAAGCAAAATTGACCAATCTGAATAAGGCACGATACCTAAATTAGAGATTCTATATTTAGAAACTTTCTCTTTTTAGAAAATTTTGCCAGCATCTGTATCTCAAGAAACCCAGAAAACCTAATTTGACGTCTAGTTTTAGAAACTTTTTAAAAATAGAAATTTCTATTTTTAGAAATTTTGCTTTTTTGACTTTTTGACAAAAAATTTTCTAGAATTGCTCAAAATGCCTTAATGAAGCAAAAATTTTGATTGGGTACAACAATTTGAAGGGCAATTAATAGGAGGTTGCTCATTTACAATTTAGGGTGGAGCATATTGTGCCACATGAAGGTTGCATTGGTTCTTCCATACCAGATTTTTCTAGCTAGGGTCATAAAAGGCTCTTTCTGCCAACCCTTTAGGTCTAGCCATTCCTTTGTGGATAGGGTCATTATCTTCACAGCAATAGTTGCACCAAGGTTCATGTTCCTCATCCTCCCTTAGTCTGAATAATAGAGATGAATAATCATTTGTCTCATGGTTGTCCCATTCAATGCAAATTCAAAAATAGACACTTTTTATCTTCCTAGGAGCTAATTGTAGATCATCTTTAAGTGTTTCAACTCTTTTTTCTCCTTTCATCATCAGGCATTAATTTCTTAGATGGCCTTCTTCTGCATATTAGGTACACCATATCTTATTCCTCTAGGATGGTGGTGTTATTAGGCTATTTTCCCCTTTAGCTATTATAGCATGCTTAACTGTTAATCATTCTAATTCCAATCTCATCTTATCTAATTACTTACTCTCTATTTCCTTTTTCTTTCTTCTCCAAGGCTATTCTTCTATTTTGTATGCTAGTTCTATTGCACTTGAATAAGTCTCAAAAGTTCTTCCATCTAATATAGTCCTAACTTCTGGTAACAGTCCTAGTACAAACCATTCAATTATTTATTTCTCCATTAGTGGATCTTCCATCTTTCTTACCACTTCTTTGAAAGTACAATCAAATTCATTAATAGTTTCCCCTTCTTCATGTACCATTTCCCTCATCTTGCTGACATTCTCTTATGGAACCTTAGGAGATTCAAAGTTGCCTAGGAACTTGTCCTATATCTCTTGCCATTCCTTACCATGTTCAAGATATTTCGTCATTTCTCATAGTCCCCACAAAGTCATAAAGTTTGGTTTGATTACTTCAAGTTCCATTTCTTCTCCAAGTGAATTTCAACAAAAATATTTGTTCAGAGGCCTCCATAGTATCTTTTCCAAAGATTGGTAATTTCATGTTTGGGTCCATATTCAAAGTTTGCTCTATAGATCTATTAGTACTAAGTAGAGGTTCTGTTTTGTATGAAAAAGCAGGGATGACGAATGTGGTTGATTTAGTTTAGATCCTCCCTTCTCACCAAAAATTCAAGGACATATCAACCGAGTTGAATCTCTACTAAGCGAGAGCATTCACCTAACAAGTTGGGCTGTCACTTGGAACGATGTGAAAGCTCAGATGTTATCAATCAATATGCCAATTTAATGCTTAAGTACTCTAAAAACCCTATGTAAAATAGTAAGCAAATTGATGAATTATGACAAATCCTTTCAAATTAAGATAGTAGGTAGAGGATTATAACTGACCATTTTTCAAAGTTTAGGATGTAGAACAGTCGAGGACACCTCCACTAGCGCCCCTGTCCAAGGTACTATTTTCTGCATGGAATCTGGATCTCCTCTCGACACTGATATTTACTGCATCTTTCATTTCTGTCCAGGAAAAGTTGGAGGACACCTCCACTAGTGCCCTAGTCCAATGCCAGATGATCTTCGGGGTGTCGGAAGCTCTTTAGATACTAATTGCTACTATCCAACTTATTTATGTGTCTGCAACTCCAGAGAACACTACCACTAGCGCCTATGTCCTAAAATGTTCACCTTTGTCCTCTATCTTTTGGATCCTGAATCCTTGTCTTCTGCAACCTCCTTCTGCAACTCCACTCTATGAAACTTGGTACCTGTAACCTACAATCACAAAGGAGTGTGGTTGGGGGTTGTGGTGTTTAGAGGTTTGCCTCGGTCAAGCCCCGGAGAGACATTCAAGTCTTCCAAACATCATTGTTAGATGGGAGTGCGTATCCCTGCGGGATAGAGGCAAAATCCAAATGGTAAATGATAAAAAACACAATAGATGTCACCTTGAAGTGTAGATCTCACATAAATGAAGGCTCTTCGATCACATGAGAAGATGAAGTCAAATTTGCATTCACAAACGCAATAACAATGCTCTGCTCTGCAACAATGAACATCTTCAAATCACAAATATGCCTAAAGTTCACAATCATCTTCTAGTTTACAAATGAAACACTAAACATGCTTATATATGCAACTACAAACATTCTCGCTAAGAATTTCGTAATTCAAACTTAAGATGTCAGTATAGGACCTACATAACGGTCATAAAATTGACATTTAAATTTAGGGCAGATCCAAAATAGTGCAGGACTAGGGCGCTAGTTGTTGGGAATTAAGGTGTCTCAACCTTGGTAATTCCTTGCATTTATTTATTGTATGTATTTATTTATTGCCTATTATGTAATTAGGATGCAAATCTTGTTTTGTCATCTCGTGGGAGTTGGCATGGTGATGTGTCATCCTACGTGGAAGGTGACCACATGTAATTTTTTTCCTCACATGAGGAGATAGGCATCCCACTTAGTGGTAGAGGTATTTTGCCATGTGTCAACACTTTGAATAGTGTGTAAGGGAATTTTTACTGAAACGGTTATGATAGAATCTATCATGCGTAAGAGTCAGAAATAGAACATGCTATAACAAGTGAACACATGTGTCACAAGGCATCTTTGGGTGCTCCACGGAGGGCTATGACATGTAAGAGAATATGCTATTTTTAGTCAGTGTATGACAGATTCTCTTATAGTTGTAAGATATGTCATTATGACAGATTCTATGACGATCATAAGAGTCGTAAGAGCATCTGTCATTGCCCAACTTGGGAATAGGTGACCATTTTGGGATGGGGTGTTATGACAAGTGTCATGAACATGCTACAGTGTTGGACAAGTGTCCTTAGGCATGGGTTTTGGGCCATGAGACCATGTTGGACGCCCATCTCAAGGAAAGCTCATTTTTGCCTTGTAAACTTCTATTTAAGCAGGTGTTTTGAGAGATATATTATGTGATTGATAGGTACTGTTATGCTGCCGAATTATCTCCAGATACAAGTGTTGAAGACTCCTCCAAGAGCATTGGCTCTATAACTATATTGTAAACCTCATTATTTAGATAATACATTTGATCTGTGTTTTGGAGTGTGGGGTTTTTCACTCGTAAGCATTTTCCCACGTGTATCTTGTCTCTCTCTTCTTTTGTCTTACATTCTTGTGTTGTGTATTGCTGTAATATCTCTGTTATTGGATTAATAACTCTGTAATTGTAAAGGTCGAAAGAATTTGCACTAATCTCTCCTCATTAGATTAGTGTTAGAAGTGATTTCCGCACACCTAGCTTCCTTTCAGTTGGTATCAAAGCTTGATCACCTTTGGTCCTAGTTGTTGGGTAGGTGTTTTTTGAGCTAATCTAAGATTGAGTGGTAGTCTATGCATAGTATTCTATAAGCTTATTGCAGGAAAAGGGACGGTAGGCACATCCAGAAAATTAGAGGTGGAGAAATTTAATGGCACAAATTTTGAGTTATGGAAACTTAAGATGGAAGACATGCTTGTTGATCGAGACCTATGGGAAACCGTATCTGGTGTAAAACTAACCGCAATGGCACAAGATGATTAGGATCTCAAAGATAGAAAGGCTAAAGGTCTCATAAGACTCAGTCTAGCTGATTTTGTCCTGCTAAATGTCCATGAGGAGAAGACCATGAAAGATCTTTGGAAGAAGCTGGGAGATGTTTATCAGGCCAAATCCCTGGTGAACAAGCTTTTTCTGAGAAAGAAGTTGTATTCTCTGAGGATGGAGGATGGAGGATCTATTGCATATCCCTGAATGCTTTCAACATGTTAGTTGCACAATTAACATCTGTTGGTGTGAAGATGGACGAGGAGGATCGTTGTATGACCTTACTTTATTCTTTGTCGGACTCCTGGGACCATCTTGTTATGGCTATTGGGAGCACCACATCCACTTTCAAAATGGATGAAGTGGTATCTTCACTGTTATCTGAAGAGATGCAAAGAAAGTCTTCTGAAGCAGCCAAAGTGGCTCTTGCGGTTCATGGAAGACCCAAGGAGAAAGGGAAAAATAAGGACAAGAAAGCTGAGAAGGGTAGATCCAACCCCGTGGGAGATCCAAATCTCCTAGAAAGTCCAAGGCTCTCTATTGGAAGTGCAGAAAAACTGGGCATTTTTGAAAGGAATGCAAAGAGGAAAAGAAAAAGAAGAAGAAGAATGTCCCAGACTCAGATTCTGACAAGTCACAAAATGATGGTGATGCTTTCATCGCAACTCTGGCCACCCATGCATCTAATGATGTGTGGTTGATTGATTCTAGTGCATCTTTCCACATGACCTTGCATCGAAGCTAGTTCATGAAATATGAAGAGTTCGATGGTCGAAGAGTGTACCTAGGTGACGATTCTCATCTAAAGATTGTTGGTCGTTGAAGAGTCTCAATCTGATTCCTTGATGGACGAGTGAAGGGGATCACTGGGTTATGCACATCCCAGGATGTGCATGGAACCTGCTTTCTGTAAGTATGTTGAATGACGCAGGTGTGCAGGTTGTCTTTTCAAAGGATGGATGCAAGATGACTAGAAGATCTATGGTGCTTACGAAAGGTACTCAGAGAGGTACTCTATTTCAGCTGGAGGCATGCACTTCACAGTACAATACTTCTTCTGACTCAAAGAAAAGAGCTGCAGTCACTTCATCCCCACCATCTGAACCAACAGTGAAGAAATCTATTGTAACAAATTCTGATGGCAGTGCATCGTGGGTACCCAAGAGTGCTCATGCTTGGGAAGTTAACCTTCCTGCTAAAAAGACAATGTTATGGCATATGAGATTTGGCCACATTAGTGAGAAGGGTCTTAGAACCCTGAAAAATAAAAACCTCGTTGAGGGGTTAAATGATTGTAATCTCAAGTTTGACTTTTACAAACACTGTATATGTGGAAAGCAAAACCGTATTTAGTTTTACTCTAGTTCTTAAAAGTCTTCTGGTGTGTTGGACCTCATTCATTCTGATGTGTTTGGTCCTGTTAGTGTTCCTTTAATTTCCAAATCTGTATACTTTGTATCTTTCATAGATGATTACAGTAGAAGGACATGGATTTATTTTCTCAGAAGCAAGATTGAAGTCTTTAGTCGGTTCAAAGAATTTAAAGCTTTTGTTGAGAATCAGAATAGTAAAAAGATAAAGTGTTTGAGAACTGATAACAGTGGTGAGTTTTGTTCGGCAAAGTTTGATAAATTCTGTAAAGAGCATGGGATTGAAAGACATAAGACAACTCCATACACTCCGTAGCAAAATGGAGTTGCAGAAAGGATGAACAAAACACTAATGGAGAAGGCTAGGAGTATGCTTAGTGGAGCAAGCCTCAAACAAAAGTTTTGGGCTGAAGCTGTAGCCACTTCTTGCTACCTGGTAAACAGGTCTCCTATATCATATCTTATTGGAAAGACACCTATGGAGGTGTGGTCTTGTAAGAAGCCTTCAGTTAAACATCTTCATGTTTTTGGTTGTGAGGCATATGCACATGTGCATAGGGAGAAACAGTCTAAATTGGAGAACAAGCCTGTTAAGTGTATTTTCATTGGCTATGGTGTTGGTGTGAAAGGATACAAACTTTGGCATCCTGTGGCTGAAAAAGTGTTGTATAACAGAAGTGTTATTTTCAGAGCTAACACCTTCTTCTGTTGTTTTACAGCCAGAATAGACAGAAAAGAAAGAGGACGTGGTTCAGTTTCCTTCTACCCCTGAGAAGACTGAACCGACAGACCCTTTGAGACTTGATGAGGAGGAGAGCTCCAGCATCTTTGAAAGCTTAGAAGAAGAAGCAGAACCTCAACCTCAGCCATTGAGGAGGTCTACACGAACAAGAAAGCAACCTGATAGGCTTGGTTATTCATTGCTTGATTCTAGTTGTTCTTTTGCCTTGCTTACTAACACTGATGAGCCTAGAACTATGACAGAGGCTATGGGCATGAAAGATGTAGGTTCCTGGAAGGAGGCCATGGAAGATGCGATGGCTTCTTTAGATAAGAATAAAACATGGGACTTGGTGCCTTTGCCTAAAGGACGGAAACCTATTGGATGCAAATGGGTGTTCAAGAAGAAATTCGGTGTAGATGGCAATGTTGAAAAGTACAAGGCCAGACTGGTTACGAAGGGGTATTCACAAGTGGAGGGAATTGATTATGGTGAAATTTTCTCTCCCATTGCAAAGTTGACATCTATTTGGTTCTTGTTATCTCTTGCAGCAGCTTATGACTTAGAGGTGGAGCAAATGGATGTGAAGACAACATTCCTTCATGGTGATTTGGAGGAAGAGATTTACATGTCATAGCCAGAGCATTACATAGAGAAAGGTAAAGAAAATTTGGTTTGCAAGTTGAAAAAGTCTTTGTATGGTTTGAAGCAGTCTCCTAGGATGTGGTACTTGAAGTTTGATGCCTTTGTGTTGTCAGTTGGATTTATGATATCAAAATTAGATCATTGTGTGTATTATAAATTTAACAATGATCGCATTCTCATTATTGCATTGTATGTTGATGATATGTTGTTAATTGGGAATGGTAAGAATATGATTTCTGATTTGAAGTCTCAATTGTTAGCACAGCTTGAGATGAAAAATCTAGGGGCAACCAGGTATATTCTGGGAATGGAAATCAGAAGAGACAGAGCTATCAGAAAACTTTGGTTAAGCCAGAGTAAGTATGTGAAGACTGTGTTGGAAAGGTTAGCATGGCAGATTGTAGACCATTGTGTGTTCCTATTTCTTTGGGGACAAAGTTGTCTGTTAATGATTGTCCAAAATCTCCTAGTGAGGTGGAGAACATGAGCAGAGTACCTTATGCTATTGTTGTTGGCAGTTTGACGTATGTCATGGTCTGCACAAGACCAGACATTACCCAAACAGTGGGAGTCCTTAGTTGATTTATGGCTAATCTTAGACGGGTACATTGGGATACAGTAAAGTGAGTGTCCAGATATTTGAGGGGTACTTCCGAGTATTCCATATGCTATCATGGTAATCCTACAGGACCTCCGCATTCAATTTGTATTCGTAGATTCGTGGATTCTGATTGGGTGGGTGACATTGACAACAGGAGATCCACTAGTGCTTACATGTTTACTATGTTTGGTGGTGCAGTTAGTTGGATGAGTAAGCAGCAACCTCTGGTCGCTTTGTCCATGACAGAAGCTGAGTATATGGAAGCAACTCATGCTTGCAAGGAAGCCATTTGGTTTAAGAGATTGTGTTCAGATATTGGTGTTGATGCAGGATAGATTACGATTTGTTGTGACAGTCAAAGTGCGGTTTGCCTAGCAAAGAATCCAACTTTCCATGCCAGAAAAAAGCATATTGATGTATAGATTCACTTCGTACGAGACATGGTAGAGGATGGGAAGGTGAATTTGGAGAAGGTAGACACTTTGAAGAATGTTGTGGATGCATTGACGAAACCAGTGGGCACAGAGCAGTTCATATGGTGTTCTGAGTCTTTGGGCCTCTCGGCCTATAGCAGTTAAATCCTATTATTTCTATTGGCTCTTACAAGGTGTTTGACAAGTGGGAGAATGTTGGGAATTAAGGTGTCTCAACCTTGGTAATTCCTTGCATTTATTTATTGTATATATTTATTTATTACCTATTATGTAATTAGGAAACATGTCATCTTGTGGGAGTTGGCACGGTGATGTGTCATCCTACGTGGAAAGTGACCACATGTAAATTTTGTCCTCACATAAGGAGATAGGCATCCCACTTAGTGTAAGAAGTATTTTTCCATGTGTTAGCACTTTGAATAGTGTGTAAGGGAATTTTGACTGAAACGGTTATGACAGATTCCTATGACGGAATATATGACGCGTAAGAGTTAGAAATAGAAGATACTATGACAGGTAAAGACATGTGTCACAAGGCATCTTGGAAGAAGGCATCTTTGGGTGCCCCAAGGAGGGTTATGACATGTTGTAAGAGAATATGCTATTTTTAGTCAATGTATGACAGTTTCTCTTACAGCTGTAAGATATGTCAGTATGACAAATTCTATGACGATTGTAAGAGTCGTAAGAGCATCTGTCATTGCCTAACTTGGGAATAGGCGACCATTTTGGGATGGGGTGTTATCACAAGTGTCATGACCATGCTGTAGTGTTGGACAAGTGTCCTTAGGTGTCAGTTTTGGGCCATTAGGCTACGTTGGATGCCCATATCAAGGAAAGCTCATTTTTGCCTTGTAAACTTCTATTTAAGCAGGTGTTTTGAGAGGAGATGTATTATGTGATTGACAGGTACTATTATGCTATGAGATTATCTCCAAATACGAGTGTCGAAGACTCCTGCAAGAGCATTGGCTTTGTAACTGTATTGTAAACCTCATTGTTTAGATAATACATTTGAGCTGTGTTTTGGAGTGGGGTTTTTCACCTGTAAGGGTTTTCCCCACGTATATCTTGTCTCTCTTCTTCTGTCTTACATTCTTGTGTTGTGTATTACTACAATATCTCTGTTATTAGATTAATAACTCTATAATTGTTATTATTAGCATCACCCATTGCTCTAGGTTGGATTACTGGTTCCTCTTGAGGTTCTTCCTGCATGACTTCAGGAACTAACTAGACTCCAGGAACTATGTTGGATGCTTCTCCAACTTCTATAGGAATAAGATCTTGGAAGAAAATTTTTGTAGTACCATCTCTTCCCCTCCTTGTATAAACCCTGTGAGCCAAGATTATCTACTGCCACGTGGGAGGTGGTAATACTGGTCTTCCTGCCACAAGATCCGCTTTGTGTTCTTCTTTGTCAAGAATAGTAGCCGTATTTCTCCACTAATCAGGACTTTCCTTTTGCTTAAATATGAAACTCCTCATGTTACTAATGATGTTCATTTGCTCTCCTTCCACTCATACAAGATTTGGTTGAATAGCAGGTGGTGTAAGATTTGGTTGTTGAACTGGAGCAGTAAGACGCCAGAGAGTCATTCCCATGACATAAGCCTAAGCTTGCTTGAAGTTTTATGCCTTGTGCCCCACGGTGGACGCTAGAAAACTATTTGCGTTTCAATTCGCACCTCTGGAATCTGAGTTGGAAATGGACAGCGATGCACAGATAAGCTTCTCTCCTATTGTGAGGGGGAGTTCCCTTTTTTCTAATGTTCACTAAAAAGATAAATAAATTAAATTCGCCTTTCTTCTTTTTGATTCTCGGCTGCGAACAGAAGGTTATAAAACTCTATTTCACTGTAGAAGAGGTTTTTCCTTTTAATAAACTTCTAACTACAACTAGGCCTAAACTAAATGACGCTTTTGATTGTCTGAGTAAACACAGAGCACAAAAATCAAAAGTGGACAAGGAATGATTTGTTTAAACACAAAAAACTTAAATAAACTTCTCCCAGATTCACATCACAAGACCATTGTACTTTAATGATGAAAGCTGAAATAAAATTTATGTAAGCCACATATCTGATGACAAACTTAATGATTAATGAGATAGAATATCAGAGCAAAGGTAGGCATGAGACTTCTATTCTAATATCATAAAGTGGATACAATTCCAGGACAACAATATCGTAGCAAAAGGTAGGCATACAATAAGCAATCAAACACTGGAAACAGATTACACAGAGTGAACAAACACTTGGAATAACAAGATCTGCAGGCTAGAATAGGCATAGGAAAAGTTTCTATCACAAAAGTAGCTCCATTACAATGGGCAAGGCTGCCCTTATTTATACTAAAATCAAAGTAGGGAACCCTGAAATCTTCTTGACTAACCCTAACTAACTTGCCAACTCGCAGGCTTTATTTCTATTCTAAGACAAAGATACAACTAACAAATGCTTTAAAGCAAAGAAAATTCCAACTAATACAAAGTGATTTCTTTCTAAATAAAGAATGGATGAGCTTAGGATGAAAGCAAATGCTTTAAAATAAAAAAATATTTGATTTAAAGCTGCTTTCTTTTGAATCACATCCTCATCAACATTCTTGCTTTTTGGTGACGTCATCCACTGATATTAATTGTTGATTTCTTCTAAAAAGTAGATTCCGTGCAAAAAAAGCTGGCACATGGTTTTGTAGGCAATTCCATTTTGAAGCAACCCAGATTGTCAGATTGTGAAAAAGCGGAGGATTTCTCAAAAAAATAGCAAAAAAGCAGATTCCCGAAAAAAGCAAAATTTCCAATCTTCAAGAGGATGAAATTCTAGATGGACCCATCTCCATGAAAACTGAAAAAGCTTGGGTCCAATTTCTGAAAAATGATCCCCTAGAAGAAAAGGACCCTGAAAAAGCATCTTCCTTGCTTCCTCAACCCGAAACTATGAAGAACGATGAAAAAGAACTTCGTTTGAGCCTTGGAATCTTCGTGGAAAGAAAAATATGTCTTCTTCCTCTAGATGCAACCTACAAAAAATAATGAATAAAAGAAGCCAAATGCTTGTCTTTATAGAACTTTAGGGTGAAAAAGCATCTTTCTTTGTGAAAGAATAAAACTTAGATCTTATCCATGAAGAAAGAAACTTTTAAAGCACAAATCCAAGTGGATGGCTCCAAATAGGAAGAATCTCTATTTTGTAGCTGCCTATGGCTTCATGTGTAAGATGACGAAAAATATCTTCTTTTGATGATGTCATCGAACACGCGAGTTGACAAAAGTGTTAGCCAATTTTCTTTTGTTTTCGACACTTTTGCACTTGTTCTGACTCTAGTATGGCCTGTCTCTGACTTCAACAAGATGGAAAACTATCACCGTTGACTAGAAAAGCTGACTGATCCTGACATTTTGGAGACCTATCAACTGTGATTCCATCCCCAGCCTCAGACAGACGATCTGACGTCGTTCAACTGCAAATCTGGCCTTTGGAAACTGTCACCGGGCGAAGTTCTGGAAATGACTATTGGAAAACATTGGTAGATCATGAAATTTTCTATCTCTGGTGAACTTGGGCACCCCTAGCCTCCAGGGACACCCACTTTCAATGCCTTAGTCATTTTTTCAAAAAAATCAACTTTTTCAACTTCTCGATTCTCGTGCGCGTTCTGGTGACAGGTGACCCCTATTTGGCTGTTGATTTCTGTCTGGTGGGACAAAATTGAGTCTAATGATCTAGTAGATAGGAAAGCCTGATGAAAACTAAGCTGACTGTACTCTCTGTCTGCCTCAGGAAATGTGCCAAACTGACCTACTGTGAACCAGACCGGGCGGATGGAGGAAGATTTTCATTTTTTAGAAAAAACTCAAAAATAAACTAAGTCTGGTGGATTTGGGAACCCCTAGCCTCCAAGGGTGCCTGACTTTCAGTGCCTTATAAAAATTTTGGAAATTTCAAATTTTCATGCCATTTCTCATTTTTTGTGCCAACAGCGCCTGTTTGATCTTTGTTTTTGGTTGTCCAGATGACTGCTGAGGCAGGACGGGGGATGATTTGAGTAGCCTAAACACATCTATGATGAAATCCCAACTTTTATCATGTTTGACTAAGTTTGACCAAGTTTGACCACCTGGGAATGAGCTGACAGAGCTATTTTTGACGTTTCTCAAAAAACACGTAAAAAATCTAAGGCATGAGAACTTGGGAGCCCCTGGCCTCCAGGGGCACCTAGAATCCAATGCCTTAGCCAAATTCCTAATCTCTAACCTTCGTTTGCAACTTGCTCCGTTTCGTGTGTCGACAGCTGCTTCCTAATGTCAATTTTGACGTTTTCGTTAGTCAACTGCCACTGGATAGTGAATGAACTGGATAGCCTGGGTACATCTGACATGATTTCCATCTTTTCAGGGCTTGTTGACCCCAAATGATTGCTTTTACGCTCATCGAAACTAATCGACGGAGACATTTCTTGCATTTTCTTGAAAAATGTAAAAAAATTCTAACACTGGAGCAAGTGGGCGCCCCTAGCCTCCAGGGACGCCTAGATTCTCCAGACTTAGTCAAATTTGTCATCCACTGATATTAATTGTTGATTTCCTCTAAAAAGTAGATTCTGAGCAAAAAAAGCTAGCACATGGGTTTTGTAGGCAATTCCGTTTTGAAGCAACCCAGATTATCAGATTTTGAAAAAGCGGAGGATTTCTCGAAAAAGTAGCAAAAAAGGAGATTCCTGAAAAAAGCAAAATTCCCAATCTTCAAGAGGATGAAATTCTGGATGGACCCATCTCAATGAAAACTAAAAAAGCTTTAGTCCAATTTCTAAAAAATGATCCCCTCAAAAAAAGGACCCTGAAAAAGCCTACCTCCTTGCTTCCTCAACCCGAAACTATGAAGAATGATGAAAAAGCACTTCATTTGAGCCTTCAAATCTTCATGGAAAGAAAAATATGTCTTCTTCCTCTTGATGCAACTACAAAAAATAATGAATAAAAGAAGCCAAATGCTTGTCTTTATAGAACTTTAGGGCGAAAAAGCAGCTTTCTTTGTGAAAGAATAAAACTTGGATCTTATCCATGAAGAAAGCAACTTTTAAAGTGCAAATCCAAGTGGATATCTTCGAATAGGAAGAATCTCTATTTTGTAGCTGCCTATGGCTTCATGTGTAAGATGATGAAAAAATCTTCTTTTGATGATGTCATCGAACACGCAAGTTGACAAAAGTGTTAGCCAATTTTCTTTCGTTTTCGACACTTTTGCACTCGGTCTGACTCCAGTATGGCCTGTCTCTAACTTCAACAAGATGGCAAACTATCACTATTGACTGAAAAAGCTGACTGATCCTGACATTTTGGAGATCTATCAACTATGATTCTATCCTCAACCTCAGACAGATGATCTGACGCCGTTCAACTGCAAATCTGACCTCTGGAAACTGTCACCAGGTGAAGTTTTGGAAATGACTGTCGGAAAACACTGGTAGATCATGAAATTTTCTATCTCTGGTGAACTTGGGTGCCCCTAGCCTCCAGGGGTGCCTGACTTTCAATGCCTTAGTCATTTTTACAAAAATTTCAAGTTTTTCAACTTCTCGATTCCCGCGCGCATTCTCGATTCTCCAGACTTAGTCAAATTTGATGATTTTCAATTTTTCTCCTCACTCTAGATTGACCCTACTCTGTTTTCCGTTCTTCATTGAATCGACGACTGTTTGTCGGTTCTATGTTGTTGGAACAACATTAAAAACTTGAAAATGAGCTCTGGCAGATGAACTTCCTCCATTGACGACTTCAAAGCTCATGCCTCGCATTCCAAAAAACCAGAAATGACCTAGTACAAGAAACTTGACCTTTTGCAGATTCCGTCTGGACCATGCTGATCGTGAAGCAAAATCAACCAATCAGAATCAGGCACGACACCTAAATCAGAGATTCTATATTTAGAAACTTTCTATTTTTAGAAAATTTTGCCAGCATCTGTATCTCAAGAAACCCAGAAAACCTAATTTGACGTCTATTTTTAGAAACTTTCTAAAAATCGAAATTTTTGTTTTTAGAAATTTTGCTTTTTTGACTTTTGGACAAAAAAATTTCTAGACTTGCTCAAAATGCCTTAATGAAGCAAAAATTTTGATTGGGTATAACAATTTGAAGGGCAATTAATAGGAGGTTGCTCATTTACAATTTAGGGTGGAGCATATTGTGCCACATGAAGGTTGCATTGGTGCTTCCATACCAGATTCTTATAGCTAGGGTCAGAAAAGGCTCTTTCTGCCAACCCTTTAGGTCTAGCCATTCCTTTGTGGACAGGGTCATTATCTTCACAGCAATGGTTACACCAAGGTTCATGTTCCTCATCCTCCCTTAGTCTGAATAATAGAGATGAATAATCATTTGTCTCATGGTTGTCCCATTCAATGCAAATTCAACAATAAACACTTTTTATCCTCCTAGGAGCTAATTGTAGATCATCTTTAAGTGTTTCAACTCTTTTTTCTCCTTTCATCATCAGGCATTAATTTCTTAGATGGCCTTCTTCTGCATATTAGGTACACCATATCTTATTCCTCTAGGATGGTGGTGTTATTAGGCTATTTTCCCCTTTAGCTATTATAGCATGCTTAACTATTAATTATTCTAATTCCAATCTCATCTTATCTAATTCCTTACTCTCTATTTCCTTTTTCTTTCTTCTCCAAGGCTATACTTATATTTTGTATGCTAGTTCTATTGCACTTGAATAAGTCTCAAAAGTTCTGCCATCTAATATAGTCCTAACTTCTGGTAACAGTCCTAGTACAAACCATTCAATTATTTATTTCTCCATTAGTGGATCTTCCATCTTTCTTACCACTTCTTTGAAAGTACAATCAAATTCATTAATAGTTTCCCCTTCTTCATGTACCATTTCCCTCATCTTGCTAACGTTCTCTGATGGAACCTTAGGAGATTCAAAGTTGCCTAGGAACTTGTCCTATATCTCTTGCCATTCCTTACCATGTTCAAGATATTTCGTCATTTCTCATAGTCCCCACAAAGTCATAAAGTTTGGTTTGATTACTTCAAGTTCCATTTCTTCTCCAAGTGGATTTCAACACAAATATGTGTTCAGAGGCCTCCATAATATCTTTTCCAAAGATTGGTAATTTCATGTTTGGGTTCATATTCAAAGTTTGCTCTATAGATCTATTAGTACTAAGTAGAGGTTATGTTTTGTATGAAAAAGGGGGGATGATGAATGTGGTTGATTTAGTTTAGATCCTCCCTTCTCACCAAATATTCAAGGACATATCAACCGAGTTGAATCTCTACTAAGCTAGAGCATTCACCTAACAAGTTGGGATGTCACTTGGAACGATGCAAAATCTTAGATGTTATCAATCAATATGCCAATTTAATGCTTAAGTACTCTAAAAACCCTAAGTGTGTAAAACAATAAGCAAATTGATGAATTACAACAAATCCTTTCAAATCAAGATAGTAGGCAGAGGATTATAACTGACCATTTTTCAAAGTTTAGGATGCAGAACAGTCGAGGACCCCTCCACTAGCGCCCCTATCCAAGGTACTATTTTCTGCACATAATCTAAATCTCCTCACTGATATTTACTGCATCTTTCATTTTTTTCCCAGAAAAGGTGGAGGACACCTCCACTAGTGCCCTAGTCCCATGCCAGATGATCTTCGGGGTGTCGGAAGCTCTTTAGATACTGATTGCTACTATCCAACTTATTTATGTGTCTGCAACGCCAGAGGACACTACCACTAGCGCCCTTGTCCTGAAATGTTCACCTCTGTCCTCTATCTTTCGGATCCTAAATTCTTGTCTTCTGCAACCTCCTACAACTCCACTCTACGAAACTCAGTACCTGTAACCTACAATCACAAAGGAGTGTGGTTGGGGGTTGTGGTGTTTAGAGGCTTGCATCGATCAAGCCCCAAAGAGACATTCAAGTCTTCCAAACACCGTTGTTAGATGAGAGTGCGTATCCCTATGGGACAGAGGCAAAATCCAAATGATAAATGATCAAAAACACAATAGATGTCACCTTGAAGTGTAGATCTCACATAAATGAAGGCTCTTCGATCACATGAGAAGATGAAGTCAAATTTGCAATCACAAACACAATAACAATGCTCTACTCTGCAACAATAAACATCTTCAAATCACAAATATGCTTAAAGTTCGCAATCATCTTCTAGTTTACAAATGAAACACTAAACATGCTTATATATGCAACTACAAAAATTTCCGCTAAGAATTTCGTAATTCAAACTTAAGATGTCAATATAGGACCTAAATAATGGTCATAAAATTGACATTTAAATTTAGGGCAGGACTAGGGCGCTAGTTGTTGGGAATTAAGGTGTCTCAACCTTGGTAATTCCTTGTATTTATTTATTGTAAGTATTTATTTATTGCCTATTATGTAATTAGGATGCAAATCTTGTTTTGTCATCTCGTGGGAGTTGGCATGGTGATGTGTCATCCTACGTGGAAGGTGACCACATGTAAATTTTGTCCTCGCATGAGGAGATAGGCGTCCCACTTAGTGGTAGAGGTATTTTGCCATGTGTCAGCACTTTGAATAGTGTGTAAGGGAATTTTGACTGAAACGGTTATGATAGATTCCTATGACAGAATCTATGATGCGTAAGAGTCTGAAATGGAAGATACTATGATAGGTGAAAACATGTGTCACAAGGCATCTTTGGGTGCTCCAAGGAGGGTTATGACATGTAAGAGAATATGCTATTTTTAGTTAGTGTATGACAGATTCTCTTATAGCTATAAGATATGTCAGTATGACAGATTCTATGACGATCATAAGAGTTGTAAGAGCATCTGTCATTGCCCAACTTGGGAATAGGTGACCATTTTGGGATGGGGTGTTATGACAAGTGTCATGACCATGCTACAGTGTTGGACAAGTGTCCTTAGGCATGGGTTTTGGGCCATGATGCCATGTTGGATGCCCATCTCAAGGCAAGCTCATTTTTGCCCTGTAAACTTCTATTTAAGTAGGTATTTTGAGAGATGTATTATGTGATTGACAGGTACTATTATGCTGCCAAATTATCTCCAAATACGAGTGTTGAAGACTCCTACAAGAGCATTGGCTCTGTAACTGTATTGTAAACTCACTGTTTAGATAATACATTTGAGCTGTGTTTTAGAGTGTGGGGTTTTTCACTCGTAAGTGTTTTCCCCACGTATATCTTGTCTCTCTCTTCTTATGTCTTACATTCTTGTGTTGTGTATTGCTACAATATCTCTGTTATTAGATGAATAACTCTGCAATTGTAAAGGTCGAAATAATTTGCACTCATCTCTCCTCATTAGATTAGTGTAGGAAGCGATTTCCACACACCTGGCTTCCTTTCAGTTGGTATCAGAGCTTGATCACCTTTGGTCCTAGTTGTTGGGTAGGGGTTTTTTGAGCTAATCTAAGATTGAGTGGGAGTTTGTGCAGAGTATTCTATAATCTTTTTACAGGAAAAGGGATGGCAGGCACATCCGGAAGATTAGAGGTGGAGAAATTCAATAGCACAAATTTTGAGTTATGGAAACTTAAGATGGAGGACATGCTTGTTGATCGAGACCTATGGGAAACTGTATCTGGTGTAAAACTAACCGCAATGGCACAAGATGATTGGGATCTCAAAGATCGACAGGCTAAGGGTCTCATAAGACTCAGTCTAGTTGATTCTGTCATGTTTAATGTCCAAGAGGAGAAGACCACGAAATATCTTTTGAAGAAGCTGGGAGATGTTTATCAGGCCAAATTCCTGGTGAACAAGCTTTTTCTGAGAAAGAAGTTGTATTCTCTGAGGATGGAGGATGGAGGATCTGTTACAAATCACGTGAATGATTTCAACATGTTAGTTACACAGTTGACATCAGTTGGTGTGAAGATGGAGGAGGAGGATCATTGTATGACCTTTCTTTGTTCTTTGCCAGACTCGTGGGACCATCTTGTTATGGCTATTAGGAGCACCACATCCACTTTCAAAATGGATGAAGTGGTATCTTTGTTATTATCTGAAGAGATGCTGAGAAAGTCTTCTGAAGCAGCCAAAGAGGCTCTTGCGGTTCATGGAAGACCCAAGGAGAAAGGGAAAAAGAAGAACAAGAAAGCTGAGAAGGGTAGATCCAAACCCCGTGGGAGATCCAAATCTCCTAGAAAGTCCAAGGCTCTCTATTGGAACTACGAAAAAACTGGGCATTTCCAAAAGGAATGCAAAGAGGAAAAGAAAAAGAAGAAGAAGAATGTCCCAGACTCAGATTCTGACAAGTCACAAGATGATGGTGATGCTTTCATCGCAACCTTGGCCACCCATTTATTTGATGATGTGTGGTTGATTGATTCTAGTCATCTTTCCACATGACCTCACATCGAAGCTAGTTCACCAAATATGAAGAGCTCAATGGTCGAAGAGTGTACCTGGGTGATGATTCTCATCTAAAGATTGTTGGTCATGGAAGAGTCTCAATCTGATTCCTTGATGGACGAGTGAAGGGGATCACTGGGGTAATGCACATCCCAGGGTTGGCATGGAACCTTCTTTCCATAAGTATGTTGAATGATGCAGGTGTGTAGGTTGTCTTTTCGAAGGATGGATGCAAGATGACTAGAGGATCTATGGTGCTTGCGAAGGGTACTCAGAGATGTACTCTGTTTCAGCTGAAGGCATGCACTTCACAATACAATAGTTCTTCTAAATTGAAGGAAAGAGTTGCAGTCACTTCATCCCCACCATCTGAACCAGCAGTGAAGAAATCTGTTGTACCAAATTCTGATGGCAGTGCATCATGGGTACCCAAGAGTGCTCATGCTTTGGAAGTTATGCTTCCTAATGAAAAGACAATGTTATGGCATATGATATTTCGCCACATTAGTGAGAAGAGTCGTAGAACCCTGAAAAATAAAAACCTCATTGAGGGGTTAAATGATTGTAATCTCGAGTTCAACTTTTGTGAACATTGTATATGTGGAAAGCAAAATCGTGTTTAGTTTTACTCTAGTTCTCACAAGTCATCTGGTGTTGTTGGACCTCATTCATTCTAATGTGTTTGGTCCTGTTAGTGTTCCTTTAATTTCCAAATCTGTATACTTTGTATCTTTCATAGATGATTATAGTAGAAGGACATGGATTTATTTTCTCAGAAGCAAGACTGAAGTCTTTAGTCGGTTCAAAGAATTTAAAGCTTTTGTTGAGAATCAAAATAGTAAAAAAATAAAGTGTTTGAGAACTAATAACAGTGGTGAGTCTTGCTCGACAGAGTTTGATAAATTCTGTAAAGAGCAAGGGATTGAAAGACATAAGACAACTCCATACACTCCACAACAAAATGGAGTTGCAGAGAGGATGAACAGAACACTAATGGAGAAGGCTAGGAGTATGCTTAGTGGAGCAAGCCTTGAACAAAATTTTTGGACTAAAGTTGTAGCCACTTCTTGCTACCTGGTAAACAGGTCTCCTATATCAGATCTTGTTGGAAAGACACCTATGGAGGTGTTGTCTTGTAAGAAGGCTTCAGTTAGACATCTTCATGTTTTTGGTTGTGAGGCATATGCACATGTGCCTAGGGAGAAACAATCTAAATTGGAGAACAAGCCTGTTAAATGTATTTTCATTGGCTATGGTGTCCGTGTGAAAGGATAAAAGCTTTGGCATCCTGTGGCTGAAAAAGTGTTGTATAGCAGAAGTGTTATTTTTAGAGAGCTAACACCTTCTTCCGTTGTTCTATAGCCAGAACAAACAGAAAAGAAAGAGGATGCGGTTTAGTTTCCTTCTACTCCTGAGAAGACTGAATCGACAGACCCTATTAGACCTGATAAGGAGGAGAGTTCTAGTAACTCTGAAAGCTCAGAAGAAGAAGAAGTAGAACCTCAACCTCAGCCATTAAGGAGGTCTACGCGAACAAGAAATCAACCTGATATGTTTGGTTATTCATTGCTTGATTCTAGTTGTTCTTTTGCCTTGCTTACTAACATTGATGAGCCTAGAACTGTGACAGAGGCTATGGGCATGAAAGATGTAGGTTCCTGGAAGGAGGCCATGGAAGATGAGATGGCTTCTTTAGATAAGAATAAAACATGGGACTTGGTGCCTTTGCTTGAAGGATGGAAACCTGTTGGATGCAAATGGGTGTTCAAGAAGAAATTTGGTGCAGATGGCAGCGTTGAAAAGTACAAGGCCAGACTGGTTGCGAAGGGGTATTCACAAGTGGAGAGAATTGATTATGGTGAAATTTTCTCTCCCGTTACAAAGTTGACATCTATTCGGTTCCTGTTATCTCTTGCAGCAGCTTATGACTTAGAGGTGGAGCAGATGGATGTGAAGACAACATTCCTTCATGGTGATTTGGAGGAAGAGATTTACATGTCACAGCCAAAGCATTACATAGAGAAAGGTAAAGAAAATTTGGTTTGCAAGTTGAAAAAGTCTTTGTATGGTTTGAAGCAGTCTCCTAGGATGTGGTACTTGAAGTTTGATGCCTTTGTGTTGTCAGTTGGATTTATGATATCAAAATCAGATCATTGTGTGTATTATAAATTTGACAATGATCGTATTCTCATTATTGCATTGTATGTTGATGATATGTTGTTAATTGGGAATGGTAAGAATATGATTTCTTATTTGAAGTCTCAATTGTCAGTACAGTTTGAGATGAAAAATCTAGGGGCAACCAGGTACATTCTGGGAATGGAAATCAGAAGAGACAGAGCTATCAGAAAACTTTGGTTAAGCCAAAGTATGTGAAGACTGTGTTGGAAAGGTTTAGCATGGCAGATTGTAGACCATTGTGTGTTCTTGTTTCTTTGGGGACAAAGTTGTTTGTTAATGATTGTCCAAAATCACCTAGTGAGGTGGAGAACATGAGCAGAGTACCTTATGCTAGTGTTGTTGGCAGTTTGATGTATGCCATGGTCTGCACAAGACCAGACATTACCCAAGCAGTGGGAGTCCTTAGTCGATTTATGGCTAATCCTAGATGGGTACATTGGGATGTAGTAAAGCGAGTGTTCAGATATTTGAGGGGTACTCTGAGTATTCCATATGCTATCATGGTAATCCTACAGGACCTCCACATTCAGTTTGTATTCATGGATTTGTGGATTCTGATTGGGTGGGTGACATTGACAGTAGGAGATCCACCAGTGCTTACATGTTTACTATGTTTGGTGGTGCAATTAGTTGGATGAGTAAGTGTCAACCTGTGGTCACTTGTCCATGACAGAAGCTGAGTATATGGCACCAACTCATGCTTTCAAGGAAGCCATCTGGCTTAAGAGATTATGTTCAGATATTGGTGTTGATGCAGAATAGATTACGAATTGTTGTGACAGTCAGAGTGTGATTTTCCTAGCAAAGAATCCAACTTTCCATGCCAGAACAAAGCATATTGATGTACAGATTCACTTCATGCGAGACATGGTAGAGGATAGAAAGGTGAATTTGGAGAAGGTAGACACTTTGAAGAATATTGCAGATGCATTGACGAAACTAGTGGGCACAGAGAAGTTCATATGGTGTTCAAAGTCTATGGGCCTCTCAGCCTATAGCAGTTAAATCTTGTTTTTTCTATTGGCTCTTACAAGGTGTTTGACAAGTGGGAGAATGTTGGAAATTAAGGTGTCTCAACCTTGGTAATTCCTTGCATTTATTTCTTATATGTATTTATTTATTGTATGTATTTATCTATTGCCTATTATGTAATTAGGATGCAAATCCTGTTTTGTCATCTTGTGGGAGTTGGCACGGTGATGTGTCATCCTACGTGGAAGGTGACCACATGTAAATTTTGTCCTCACATGAGGAGATAGGTGTCCCACTTAGTGGTAGAGGTATTTTTCCATGTGTCAGCACTTTGAATAGTGTGTAAGGGAATTTTGACTGAAACGGTTATGATAGATTCCTATGACAGAATCTATGATGCGTAAGAGTCAGAAATAGAATATACTATGACAGGTGAAGACATGTGTCACAAGGCATCTTGGAAGAAGGCATCTTTGGATGCCCCAAGGAGGGTTATGACATGTTGTAAGAGAATATGCTCTTTTTACTTAGTGTATGACATATTCTCTTACAGTTGTAAGATATGTCAGTATGACGGATTCTATGACGATCGTAAGAGTCGTAAGAGCATCTGTCATTGCCTAACTTGGGAATAGGTGACCATTTTGGGATGGGTTGTTATCACAAGTGTCATGACCATGTTGTAGTGTTGGACAAGTGTCCTTAGGTGTGGGTTTTGGGCCATAAGGCCATGTTGGACTCCCATCTCAAGGAAAGCTCATTTTTGCCTTGTAAACTTCTATTTAAGCAGGTGTTTTGAGAGGAGATGTATTATGTGATTGACAGGTATTGTTATGCTACAAGATTATCTCCAAATACGAGTGTCAAAGACTCCTACAAGAGCATTGGCTATGTAATTGTATTGTAAACCTCATTGTTTAGATAATACATTTGAGCTGTGTTTTGGTGTGTGGGGTTTTTCACCCGTAAGGGTTTTCCCCACGTATATCTTGTCTCTCTCTTCTTCTGTCTTACATTCTTGTGTTGTGTATTGCTGCAATATCTCTGTTATTAGATTAATAACTCTATAATTGGAAAGGTTGAAAGAATTTGCACTCATCTCTCCTCATTAGATTAGTGTAGGAAGTGATTTTAGCACACCTAGCTTCCTTTCACTAGCGCCCAAGTCCACCCTTCCATTTTTGTTCAGGGATCATCAAAATAGCACCCCCTAGGCCCTATTTGCCATAAGACTTTAGGGTTTTCTCATTGGCATTCACAATTATCATGCAAGATGCTCTAAATGCACTCTAAGGACCCAAAAGCTAAACCTTAAAAGGGAAAAGCCCCCAAGGGGATATTTTCTAACATAACATTTAGCCTCCACTTTAATGTATGTATAAATGCAAGGCCAATCCATGTGTTAAAGTACAGTCAACAAACATGCCAAGCATGGTGAAGACATGCCAAACATATTGAAGACAGTAACAAGCACACAAAACACGGAGAAGATAGTTACAGTCACGCAAAATACGAAGAAAACATTGAAGACACCAAACACAATAAATACAGTGAATGTAGTAATTATTTCTTTTTTATTTTCTCTTATATGAAATGCAAATGCAAGTACAAGGAAAGTAAACACACAACCCAAATGTAGGAGGAGCTCATCGCCACCAGTCTTGAAACTGCAATAGGGGTAACAAACATGCAAAACAAATCTCAAAGTGTAGGAGGAGCTCATCACCACCAATCTTGAAACTACACTTTGAGAACAAACACACCATACAAATCCCAAAGCATAGGAGGAGCTCATCGCCACCGGTCTTGAAACTATGCTTGGGAACAAACACACCATACACACACATATGGAAGACATGGAGAAAACACGGGAAACAATTGATGGAAGAAACCTATTGCTAGGTTTGCAGCCATCTTAGGCACATTACAGGCACACACCGACGATTGGGCTTCGCCATAATAATCGTTGAAGACATGCTTAAGGGTTAGGATAGTCTCAGATCTGCCTCGCCTGCTTAGAGGACTTTTAGAAAATGACAGGATGTGCAATATCCTTGAGAAATACACCATCCCTACGTCTGTAGAGGGCTTAAAATAAAAAGGATATGCATGATATCTTGCCTCCGCAGAGGGCTTAATGATTGCAATATAAAAGAAAGATGTGCACTCGCTCAGAGATACAACATCCTACCTCCACATAGGGCTTACAAACACACTTCGTTAGTACCAAAATCATTAGACAACTTACCTTATATGTGCCCCCACCTTAAGGTGGTTGATATCATGTACCGATATCGAGCACGTTAAGGTAGAGAGAAAACACACAAGGGAACACAAGCTCTCGCAAATCCCATGCCCTCCAGAGGTGACATGTACTTTACGATTGCCAAATGTTCCTACAAATACATAATTTCCTACAAGAAAATGTGTTAGCATCCATAAAATCATGATAAACAACAATGCATGTAATCATTCATATCAAGAGCCAAGCAAGGTAAGATCCAAGATAAACAAAGTGCACGGAGCAGCAATATTGTTATGTTTTGTAAGTGCGATAAGATAACATCAAAATGTCACATGTAGTGATTCTACTAGCCAAACATCAAATAATATATATCAACCCCCTCATCATATATGGACTGGGTCCATTTTTTTATTTCTCACTGAAGGGACACTAGGTCTGTATCAGTATTATTTGTTTTTCGTCATCCGCCAGCTAGATAGAACCACTAGAGGAAGGTAAACAATAAATCAAGAGAGGAGAAACAAGTACCTTAGGGACAGTCATGTAGGAGGGTGCCCCCAAGTCACCAACCGCAATGCTATGCCCATAAAACACAACACACAACAATGAAAATAGAGGAGAAGCAATATAGAAGAATAACGATACAAATAGAAGAAGGGTCACAACAGAGGCAGTCTCCCAATATCCTTGACCTTACAAGAGAATCAAGGGTTATCCTAGGAGGCCTAAACAACACATAACACATCACGGGGAAACACAACACAGAGGTAAAGAGTTAGAAATACTTACCTGTAGGGACAATCGAACTAAGGGTTGTCGACGAGAAAATCATCCTCTTCCCAATCTTGAATGCTAGAGGAAAGAGGTGTGTAAGCTACCATAGCCTAACTTTTGTTCTTGTTTTCAGGTTGTTCATTCTTAAGCTCTTCTTGACCTTTGTTTCAATGTTAGGTTGAATATTTTCTTGTTGAGTTGCATTTCGTTGGGCAAAAAATTGTCTTCTCTTCCTCCTTTCTCTTGCTTGTTTATTCCTTCTTGTCTTACTATTGATCTCTTCAAAGGCATTGTTATGTTTTTCCATAGGAGTTTGCACATTATAGGAGGAAGCACCATGTTCAAATTTCATTGGTCTTGTTGAAATGTTTTGTTGTTGATGAAAACCTCTCGATCCCTGTAAGGATGGCGAGGGAGGAACCTCAACATAGATACCATCTCTCTATGGATGAGGTGATTTATGAGACTTTTCCTTATCCACTTCTACCATGCCAATTATTTCATCGTAGTCATAATAGTATTGTGTTATTCTTATTTTATTTTGTTTTTTTCCTTTTGCTCTAAGAGGATCTTCAAACGCACGTTGTTCTTCTCTTATTGTTTGTAAAGGAGCCCTGACCACTCTAGCTAATTGTTTTGCTTTGTATCGTCTATAGTCTAGGAAAGATTGGTCTCTTCATTGCTTAGGGTCTCTATCAGGTTGCAGCCAAAAGTAATCAAGAGTGAAATTCTTGTCCTTAGCCAGAGGTCGATATGAATTATGGCGGATAGTATGTATCTCTCCATGCAAAGGGACTTTTAGGCATTTATGAATAGTTGAGGGGACAACATTCATAGCCTTAAGCCATGGATGTCCTAGTTTTACATGGAAGAGGTTAGATAAGGGGATAACATCAAATAACTAATCCACAACTTTATCATATACCAAGACTAATAAGGTTATCTTCCCAAATGTGTTCATCAAGGCTCCATTATGTGTTTTAATTCTTAAATCTGATGATTCATAATAATCTTGTGCCAAATCATGTTTAAGAAGAAACTCTTCCGTAACCACATTAGTCATGCAATTAGGGTCTATAATTGTTCCATGCATAGTCTTTCCATTATGTTCATTGTAATGTAAAGAGGCCCTTCAGTATCTACCATTTCTTTATCATGAGGTGTAAATGTTATTTCAAGTTCAGGGGCTCTTCTTTTCAAATAAGGCCTAGGAGGAAGCCTAGCATTATTTTTGTATTTAGAAGCCATGTATATGTTTTCAAATTTATTCCTAATCAGATTTTAAAGATTTTCAACATTTATGCAATAAACAAATGCAAAAGTATGTATGAAAATGACCTAAAATGCTTGATTTTCCAACTTTTTTCAATACAAATGAGTGAAAGAAGAGGTGTTGTGAAGAATTTAATGAGGGAAAGAAAATAATATGTCTAATAATAGTCCAATGATGCAACAATATCCTTCACAACATGCCTATAGTGCAAATCTAGAGTGATGACAAGTCAAAACCTAGTGAAACTACACCTAAAAAATGTAAATTTTCACCAATTTTCAATGTAAATTCCTAATAGAGAGGGTGTTGTAAGGAATCTAAGGAGGGGAAGAAGATTATAAACCTAATATCAGTCAAATAATACAGCAAAATCTTTTACATGCCTATAGTGCAAATCTAGAGAGACGATAAGGCCAAATCTAGTGAAAATGCAAGGTTTTCAAACCCTAGACATGAAATTTTGCAAGAAAGCCACTATGATGCAACACTACAATTATAAATCAGTACTAATGAGTGTTTTGAGAGGGTAGTAAAATCTGAAACAACATTTTGACTACAAACCCTAGCTAATGTAAAAATAGGTTTTTATGAAAAATGCACAATTTCAAGCATTTTTTTTAACAATTTGAACATGAAAATGCAATGCAAGTGAATACTAAATGATGAATTTATGTAATTTAAATCAGATCTAATGAATATAACAGAAATTAAATGAAATTAAATTCCAATTAATTCAAATTATGCTAAAATTCAAGCCTAAGATGCTAATTTTTCAAAAATTTCAAATTTTCCAAATTTTTTTGTAATTTTTCAAATGCAATAAAATGAATGAATGCAAATCTATCACACAACACTCAGCAAGGTGCAAAAATTCAAAAACATGGGTTCACCAAAGTGTTTTATATAAAAAGGGGGGATGATGAATGTGGTTGATTTAGTTTAGATCCTCCCTTCTCACCAAACATTCAAGGACATATCAACCGAGTTGAATCTCTACTAAGCGAGAGCATTCACCTAACAGGTTGGGTTGTCACTTGGAACGATACGGAAGCTCAGATGTTATCAATCAATATGCCAATTTAATACTTAAGTACTCTAAAAACCCAAAATATGTAAAATAGTAAGCAATTTGATGAATTACGACAAATCCTTTCATATTAAGATAGTAGGCAGAGGATTATAACTGACCATTTTTTGAAGTTCAGGATGCGGAATAGTAGAGGACACCTCCACTAGCACCCCTATCCAAGGTATTGTTTTATGCACGGAATCTAGATCTCCTCCTGACACTAATATTTACTGCATCTTTTGTTTCTGCCCCAGAAAAGGTGGACACCTCCACTAGCGCCTAGTCCAATGTAAGATGATCTTCGGGGTGTCAGAAGCTCTTCAGATTTGATGTCTGCAACTCTGGAGGATACTATCACTAGCACTCGTGTCCTAAAATGTTCACCTCTATCCTCTGTCTTTCAGATCCTGAATCCTTGTCTTCTGCAACCTCCTTTTGCAATTCCACTCCATGAAACTTGGTACTTGTAACTTGCAATCACAAAGGAGTGTGGTTGGGGGTTTTGGTGTTTAGAGGCTTGCCTCGGTCAAGCCCTGGAGAGACATTCAAGTCTTCTAAACACCATTGTTAGATGAGAGTGCGTATCCCTGCGGGATAGAGGCAAAATCCAAATGATAAATGATAAAAAACACAATAGATATTACCTTGAAGTGTAGATCTCACATAAATGAAGGCTCTTCAATCACATGAGAAGATGAAGTCAAATCTTCAATCACAAACACAATAACAATGCTCTGCTCTACAACAATGAACATCTTGAAATCACAAATATGCCTAAAGTTCTTAATCATCTTCTAGTTTACAAATGAGACACTAAACATGCTTATATATGCAACTACAAACATTCTCGCTAAGAATGTTGTAATTCAAACTTAAGATGTCGACATAGGACCTAAATAATGGTCATGAAACTGACATTTAAATTTAGGTCAGACCCAAAATAGGGCAAGACTAGGGTGCTAGCATCCAAGTCCACCCTCCTATTTTTGTTCAGGGATCATCAAAATAGCACTCCCTAGGTCCTATTTACCATAAGACTTCAGGGTTTTCTCGTCGGTATTCACAATTATCATGCAAGATGCTCTAAATGCATTCTAAGGACCCAGGAGCTAAACCTTAAGAGGGAAAAGCCCCCAAGGGGACATTTTCCAACATAATAGGTTCCTTTTTCTTTTGGCTTGGTTCTTTGTATGACCTTCCTTTTGTTGCTTTCTTAGCACAATTTCCTTATTTCAATGATTTTCTATTTCTCCTTTTATCTCTTACTAATTCAATATCAAAGAATTCTATTCCCAATATTTATGCACAATCTCTCACAAATTCTTATTGTTGGTTCTCCCTAGTTTGAGTTGAATCACTATACATTCCTTCCAAAAGCACCCTTCTTGTCTTATTTGGCATGGGGGATGACTCTCGGTTTGAGGGTTTACCTCTTCATGCTATGATTTCAATTTGGGAGACACCTTTTTGTTAGTTAATGATATGTCATTTGTTAATATAGGTTCTTCCCAATTTTTGTTAATCATATTGATTGTGTCCATGGATGGGTTTTTAAACAAGATCCCAATTTCCCTTTCTACCAGATTCTCCTTATTCTCTTCTAGGTTCCAATCTCTCCTCATTTTCTCTTTTTATAAATATACATTTTTCTTACTACCTTGTCCAAGTAATCCACACATAAGTCTAGAGGTTTTAGTCTTATGGGTTTAGTAATTTCCTTAAACCCTTTGCTAATTGTAACTCTTAGGTTAGATAGCTCAGGTTCCAAATGAGTGTTTTGAGTCAAAATTCTAAATGGCAGAATACCCCTACTTCTACACCCTTCTTCTAATGAGTCATTAGATACTACACATTCTTCAATCTGCCTTGCTAACCCTTATAGAATTTTATTTGTTTTGTTTGGATGGGTATTGAGTTGCTTAGATGTATCTTTGTTATAGAGTAGTGAAATTAACCCTAGTTCCTTTGGTTGTGAAGTCATACAAGTCTCAATGGAATTCTTATTTTAATTATATCCACTTTGGCATGTTCATTCATGCCCAATTCTTCCAATGGTGGACCTTCTTTTCCTTCAACATGCTCAGCAATAGCCTCCCTGGTGTGCTCAAATTCTCCTTTAGTACCATTATTAGTAACAACCCTCCTAGTGCACTGTAACTCTTCCTTAGCAGTAGTCCTCCTAGCGTACTCTAATTTAGATTCCTCAACCTTCTTCAATCTTTTGTGGTATCTTTTATGCCTCTGTTGAACTTGTTTCAATTTCTTTTCTTCCCTATTCAACTCCATCACCAATTCAATCTCTTCCCTAATTTCTCTCTTCTTACTATCTCCTTTTGCCATGGGAGTTTATTGATGTGGAGTTCCATTAATCCTTCTATGCATCCTTAATGGATTTATTGTTGTTCTTCTCCTAAAGGGTGTATCTCTTTGAAGATCCCTTTAGGATCCTCCATTTCCATTCATCATTCCCTATATGCCTAACCCCCTCTCACGAGGCTAGAACCTAGAATTTTTTTCCATAGATCATGAAATCTTGTCGCTCCTTGACTGTAATCCTTATTTATTCAAGTCTTCTCTACTGCAATTAATATGTCTATTCTTTAGACCTCTCTTTTATTCTTTTACTAAGCTCCCAACAATGTAACCAAGATGTTAGCAAGTATGGGTACATATTAGAGATTTGTACTTAAGTACTTGAAATGTTGTATTTATACCCCAATGTTAGGGATAAGAAGAGAGTCATAGTGAGTGCAGTGGATTACAAATGGTTACGGTCAGAAAGAACATATATAGTTAATAAAATATAGTTACTAACAACCATAACATACACCATACACCATAACACATAATAAGTGAGTCCAACCAATCTGTGGTATCATATACATATTATCAAATAACCCTGCTACAATATTAGTTTAGACTTCTAACACATCATTTCTTCCATTTATATCTACACCAATATTTTTACATATCTCATTCCCTTATTCTATCTTACATCTATCTCTTATCTATTCTATATTACATTTAGGTTACTTGTTGTTCCTATATTCATCCCCTTATTCTTCTTCCATTTATACATTTGTAGAACCTTTACTTATAATCAAGTATAAGTAAAGGGTGTGTCTCCTTGTATTCATTATGTTGTTGCCATTGTTGGGACCTGAAAAAACTTGTTGCCATTGTTGGGACCTGAAAAAACCTAGTTCCTAAACATGCATTATTTGCCCTAAATCCATTAAGAAACCCTAATATGTGCCTTTGTTCCTTTAAACCCATCATTTATACCCGATTTGAGACTACTTTCCATGGGTTCCCTTTAGAAAAATTCCAAGAAAAATCCCCAAGTCATTATGTTTTCCTTCCTTTGAAAATCTATCTAAGTGTTTGGTCTTTGTTGTTGAAATCGGCGGTTCGAGAACCTGCCGATTTCGTAATTTTTCCCTTTCCTTTATGTTTTGTGGACTATTGTTCCTTGGCTCGTCAGTTTGTCATTTGGTCAATTTGCTAATACGAATGAAGAATAAAGAAAGTGATGTCTTTTTTCGGTGAACTTGGGAGTCTGTGAACCTTCAGGTTTGTCGATGACCCAATTCGTCGATAAAGGTGGTGAAATAAGATTTTATAAGGAAAGGGAAATAAGAGGATGAAAACAAAGAATGAAGGAAGTGAAAGGTGATGACTTCATAGTCAAAATGACAAGTTCACAAACCACAAAGTTCATTGATGGGGTGAAGTATCGATGAAGAGAAGTGAAGAAAAAAGGACAAAGAAGTGAGAAGTGCCTTTGTCGCAAAAAAGGATGGTTCACGAACCACAAGGTTCGTCGACAAGGTAAGTCACTGAAAAAGGGAGATAGGAAAGAAGATAAACAAAAAAGAAGAAAGAAAAGTGAAGTGGAGGTTTACACTAGGCTAAGTTCATCGATAGGCGAAATTACCAACGAAGGAGGAAGGATAAAGTGCAAAAGATGGATAAATAGAGAAAGGAAAGAAAGATAGCTCCAAGGTTTGCGATAATGAAGATTTGCCAATAAGGCAAACTGAAAATCAAATATAAATGTAAAACATGTAGGAAATGTAGTATTTTAAAATATTTTATAGGTAGTTTAAAATATTTTAAAAGGTGTTGTAAAATCTTTACATAGATACTTTTGGTAGGTATTGTATTTTAAAATGTCCATCTACTCTCTGGCCGCCATGAATGCAAAATTGAAGAGGATGTATAGGTTGATGGCGAGTTAGGTGGGACTAATTACAAGAGTTATGGGAGTTGGTGAGAGTTAATGCTGGTGCAGGTGGGCAGGTAATTGGCCCCCATTTGTTGCATTTACTTTCCCCCTATATATGCACGTTTCAGAGATGTTCTACAGGTTGGTTTTTTGTTGGTGGCTGGAGGCTGTGTAGGTCTAGTAATGCTTCTAGGGCTCCAAATCATGCCATGTCTAATTGCAGATAAGTAATGGGGTAGTGAAATAGATGAAAGATAATGTGTTGTAGGGGTTGTATAGATAATGTCTCCATGTCTGTATGTATTTAGGGTTTTCCTCTTATCACATTTGCTGATAAGTTTGTATTGGGCATTTGAAAATGTGACATCATTTTAAATATATTACAAGCTTTGTAATTGTCATATGTTCTCTCCATTTGAATACATGCAGTTCAATTTTGAATAATTAAGTATGTTTGAAGCACAAAACTTTCAATCTAATAAAACATATGCTTAGATCATTTTTGTCTATTTCCTTTCCATTGTTTTCTTCTCTATCACCAGAGACATTGTAGCCCAATTGGATTTGCACCGGTCTTGGCTCCATTAGACCAATCTTATATCATTTAAAACAAACATTTACCACTGGTTTAGGGGAAGGACCATCGCTCCTATGCATGTATACTTGCATAGTTTGTATAAGTTATATAGAGGTTTTGTGACAACCCGTTGTTCTTGGTTTAGTGGTAGCCTTGGGATCAAGATAACAAGTTGGGTTTGGTTGTTCATCTGGTTTGAACTCAATATTTGTTAAGGTATACCCTTGGAATATCCCTCTAGAGCCTAGCTGAGTTCAAAGTGTAGAGGATCCTACCCACTCCTATAAGTTGGCCAAAATCTCCTTTAACCTATTAACAAACCTCTTTCAATCACCTTGATGATACCCCTGGCCTAGGTGATTGTGAAATGTTTTAGGGTTTTGGGTTGTAGTTATTTTGGGAACCAATAGCTACAATCCTTTTGTAGTGGGTGATTCTTCTTGTTATGTTGGCTCTATCCTACTCATAGTGCTCTTTCACTTGATGATGCTTAGATGATAGTACTATTGAACATGTACAAGTGTCTTTAGAAAAAGTTTACAACTTGAAGCTTCTTTAATGGATAAACCTGCAAAAATGTGGATTACAAGGGGAACTTGCCTTAGTTGGCCTCCTCGTGGGTGTTCAAACATGGATCCATATCGTTTAGAAGATGGATATAATGTGGTAAACTAATCTATGAAAATAAACCGTCTAAAGCACAACTATGCCATAAAAACTTCAAAACTTAACTAGGGTTCTTGGAAACCACGCAAGCAAGATGGAGTGGGAGAAAGGGTTTGGACAACAAATTGAGTTTTGATGAAAAATACTTTTGGGTTTTGTTAGAGGACTAGCATGTCATGTAGAAACAATATTTTAAAGTACCTTTAATGGAGTTTGGGTTCGGATTTGGCTAGGGTCTTTGGAAGGGTTGCAAAAAATACATAGTCACAAAAGGGGTGTTGAGAAACATGGCTCAATGGCAAAATGGACTTTTGGTGATTGAAGAGAATGTTATAATGGACTGTTATTATAAATCACCAAGGCTAGAAGTGAGGTTTGGGATTGAAAACCTTTGATTCTAAGCTCACTAGCCTAGGACAGATGTAATCTAGCTTAGGGAGAGACTACCTAGGATGAAAAACTAGGCTAAATGGTATGGAAATGGAAGATGAAGTCTTGGAAGGGTGGTGGGATGGATGAAGAAAGGATCCATACAAATTCTTATAAAAATTCATTCATATTCATGAAATATCTTTCACATAAATGTAAACTACACTTAGAAACATGAAAAATTAGGACCTAGTTGCAAGCAAAGAACTTGAGTGGGTGGATTACTTGAGCATGATAAAATAATTCTATTGATTGTATACTAAAATTGACTCACTCATGAAGTTTTTGAAATGCTTTTGATTAGTCAATTTCATTCCAAAAATAGAAATCCTTTGTGACTTATGCCAAAATTTACTTTTTCTATATAAAAATGAGGGGATGGATGGGCTATTTATAGAATTGTGAAAGAATCTCAAGAGAGGCTCATTGGTTGTGGGTTGGTATTTCATTAATTAACATCCCATCCAAAGGATTATTTGAGATCTTGAAAAGTCAAGGTAGACTTATTGGGAGTTAAAATGGTGGCGATGACCTCCAATAGGGTTCGGGCTCAATTTTTCAAAGAATCATAAGTGGACAAGTGTACACTTAGAAGTAACTATTTTGGTGGAAAATTCAATAATTTAGCCATATTTTGGGAAGGGTAAAGGCATGGTTTACATGGGAAACTTACCTAAGAGTGGAAAACTAAGGGGAAACATGGGGGAAATGGGTCAACAACTTAGGAAACATAAAGGGAAAGGCTAGAACATGGGGTGGGACTAATAATTAAATTAAAAGTACCACTTAGGAAACATAACAAGGGGTAAGACAACATGGGTAAGGGGAAAGAACATGACTTGGAGACAAAATAGGATAGGGAAAAAAGGCTCAAAATGTGACAAAACACACACAAGGGCTAATGGGGCTAAAATGGTGACAAAACTGCAAATGTCATTATCACACTTATCACTACAAAAAAACTCACAAGAAGGAATGTTAATGATATATATGCCCTCTCCAATTGGTTATACATAAAAAATGCAAGGAATTAGAGGGGAGGATAAAAATATATGAGCATGTTAAGGATGTAACATGGTAAAAGACACCATCATATGATAAGTAATAAGCATTTTAGTAGGAGCTAAGCATAAAAACACATATAATAAAGGGAAATCAAGATGCCTCCCAATGTTTTCCCCTAATATGAGCAAACTACAAGGTAAGAATAGCTATAAATGGTAGATACAAATGATGTAGGCACAAATAATATGTAAAAGAAATGGGCATGACAAGGACCACACACATGGAATTATAAGATGAAAACATGATAAGAATCATAGACATAAGATCATAAGATGTAAACATAATAATGATCATAAACATGTAGATATGAGACATAGAAACATCACAAATCATGTAACATAGGATCATATAAGATAGAAAGGAACGTAGGAAAACATAAGTGGTAAATATGGAACATAGAAGGACATAAGGGTCAAAAAAGATACCTAAGAAAGTATAGAAGCCATGCATGGAACAGATGAATGGAAATGAGCTAAATAAACAACATAGGAAAACATAGGAGTTGAAAATGAAAATAAAAAGTACCCCAAGTGGAAAATACAAAGCATTGAGCATAATATAAAAGGTGAAATGAGAATAGGAGATGCACAACAACCATGGCATAAACAAGAGGCCAAAGTGAAAGGACTCGTAAGGTAAATGGAAAAATAAGAAATGAGGATCATAACAGACATGACATAAGCAAAATGCCAAAGTAGAAATGATATAAAACAAATGAAAGAAGCGATATGAACAACAACACACATGTTCAAAGTAACTTGTGTCAACATGCACCATTAAATATGTCTTTACATCATTTGCATGCTTACCAAGAACATGGAAACATAAAGCTAAGAAAGGAAAACAAAAGCATGAAATGTGGTAAGTGGTAAGAAGGATAGGTGAGGATATCTAATCAATGAAATCATCCCCATCATGATTTTATAACATGGTGTGAAAATGTATCACTAAAATCAATGCCCCCATGGGATTTCTATGTCATTATAAAGTGTGCCCTTGTGACCAACAATATGGTCTAAAGATGCCAAGTGTGATGTAGGCTTGGAAAGATCCAACTTAGATGTTGTATCATGTTATTTTTCTTTTGTCTCATGTGTGCCCTCAACATATGGTGTGCTATGATCCACAAAATCAATAGATTGACTAACAGTAAAAGGATCCTCATCATGTAATTCCTTATGATTATCCTCAACTTGTACCATATTTATATCTATAAGATCTTGAATTTGATGTTTCAGTTTGATGCATCTATTTGTAGAATGTCCATGTGTACAATGATATGCACAAAAATATTTAGCTCTACACGGTGCAATTTTAGACATATCCATTAGCTTAACTAGAGGTAAAGTAATAATATTATGTTCCAAAAGTTGTTCCAATACAACATGTGTAGGCTCCTCTAATGTAGGGAATTTTCTAGATTTCTTTTGTTTGATTTGTGCATGATGATCATCATTATGTACATCCTCATTTACCCCATTACATACAAATGTGACAATGTCGTTAACTCGTGCACATAAGGGGAAATTATAGAAATATGTTGTTATAAAAGAGGATCCTCCAATAAATCATGCTCACATTTACATGCAATAGTACACAATCCTAAAAATGAATGACAAGACGTGAAATACACTTGGATTTTAAAGAGTGGAAACAAAATATTGATAAATATGCTTTGAAGTTCTTCATCTTCTAAGGTGTATCTAGTTTTAGTAGCTAACACTTGAAATCACTATATTTAATCTCTAATTGGCTATTATTCTTCTTTCTTGCATTTCATGAGGTTAACAATTTCATGAAATCACCAGCCAAATGTTGTTATATGGAGCCTAATCAGACTCGAAGGTTAAATTTTCCCCACTTTTATCAGCACGGTTTCCCCCCAAATTATTTAACGGGGGAGTGCAGGGGGGCAGAGCCCCTCCTAAAATTGCCTACTATTTTATAAAGGCGTCAGGAGTTATTTTTTTCTATTGGCTGACATAAAAAATAAAATAAAATAAAAACCTAATTTTGTAACCGACATAGCTTGATAAAAGCGGCTAAGGGTTAGGGTTTCCGTTGAGATGTATTGTAGCATTTTGTAGTGGTATTGAGTTGCAAGGATTGCTGGTTGTAATCGATTTGATTTACTAGATAATAATATTGGATTCTTTGTTGGTGGATGTAGCCCAAGTTTGGGTGAACCATGTTAAAACTTGTCTCTCTCTATTATTATTTCTGTGTATTTTCATTCCTCTGTTTAATCTTTATTTGCATTTAATTGATATCTTATGCCAGCTAACCCTAACAAGTGGTATCAGAGTGGGTTGTGTTCGATTATCGTTTGCAGGAAGGTCTCACGATTGAGTGGGAGCAATGGCGGACGAGGGAAAATTGAAGGTAGATAAATTCAATGGGCATAACTATCAATTATGGAAGATACAGATGGAGGATTATCTCTATCAGAAGGATTTATAGAGGCTGTTGGAAGGAATAGCCAAGAAATCAATAGCAATGACTGATGAGGATTGGAATCTTCTAGACATAAAGGCACTAGGAACCATTCGATTGTGCCTGGCACCATCTGTGGTGTTCAATATAACAGAAGCAACGACAATAAGTGAACTGATGAAAGCTTTGGCTAAATTGTATGAAAAACCCTCAGCCTCAAATAAGGTATTTCTCATGAAGTGTTTGTTTAATCTGAAAATGATTGAAGGTGGATCTATGACATATTATTTAAATGAGTTTAATACAATTACCAGTCAGTTAACTTCTGTAAAAGTGAAATTTGATGAAGAGGTGAGGGCTCTCTTAGTTTTATGTTCTTTGCTAGAAAGTTGGAATAGCTTAGTAATGACTGTAAGTAACTTTGTCTCTAGTTCAAACACTTTGAAATTTGATGATGTTGTTGGTGTTATCCTTAGCGAGGAAATGCGATGGAAAAGCTCAGGAGGGTCCACATCAGGTAGTGTTTTGAATGCAAAAAGTAGGGCAGATCAAAGGAGAGAGGAAAATGTTCTCGAGGTCATGGGAAGTCACAAAGAAAATCAAAGGACAAGAGGTCCCAATCCAGAGGACAGAAGGATTGTTGGTACTGTGGGAAACCAAGTCATCTAAAGAAAGATTGCTAGTCTTGGAAGAATAAAGAAGGAGACTAACAAGAAGGCAATAAGGAGGCAAATGTGGTAAGTAATAAATCTGAAGATGATGCTTTGATTCTTTCCCTAGATAATGTTGATGATTCATGGGTTTTAGATTCAGGGGCCTCATTTCATGCTACACCCCATATAAGTTATTTTCTTGATTATGTCTAAGGGGATTTTGGGCTGGTTTATTTGGGAGATAACGATCCTTGTCAGATTGTTGGAAAGAGAAGAATTAAGATTAAGTTGTAGAATGGGAATCATTGGCTACTACAAGAGGTAAGGCACATTCCAAGGCTGAGTAGGAATTTAATTTCAGTAGGGCAGCTAATTGATGAAGGTTGAATTGTTACATTTACTGATAAAAATTGGAAGGTTACAAGAGGTGCCTTAATAGTAGCAAAAGGTGTGAAAGTAGGCACCTTATATCTTTGTACAAGTCATACTGTTCCTTCTACTTTAGTTGTTGCAGAGAAAAAATAAACAAGTTCAGGAACAATTGCTGCAGGTTCACAGGAAGAGACTGACACAGTTGTTGCAAGTTATGAGACAACACTGTGGCATAACAGACTTGGACATATGAGTGAAAAAGGTATGAAGGTACTTCATTCTAAGAAAGTTTTACTAGGTCTGAAATGTATTAATATGGATTTCTGTGAAAGTTGTGCATATGACAAACAAAAGAGAGTCAATTTTCTCAAGGATGGGAAGTAAAAGAAAGATGAAAAGTTAGAGCTTGTGCATACAGATGTATGGGGACCAGCTCAGGTATCTTCTCTCGGTGGCTCTCGATATTATGTTACATTCATAGATGATGAAACTAGGAAGGTTTGAATTTATTTCCTTAGGCAAAAATCTGATGTATTTGAAACATTTAAGAAATGGAGAAGCTTGGTTGAGAATGAGACAGGTAAAAGATTAAAATGTCTTAGATCTAATAATAGTGGTGAGTATTGCAGCAACGAATTTGAGGATTATTGTTTGTTTAATGGAATTCGTAGGTAGAAAACAGTTCCAGGTACTCCATAGGAGAATGGAGTGGCTGAACGCATGAATAGGACAATAATGGAGCGTGCAAGGACCATGAGATTGCATGTTGGGCTGCCTTTAAACATTTGGGTAGAGGCTGTCACCACTGTTGTATATTTAATTAATAGAGGTCCTTCAATTCCTTTGGGCTGTGGTATTCCAAAGGAAGCATGGACAAGTAAGAAGGTGAGTTATTCTTTTCTCAAAACCTTCAGATGTGAAGCATTTGCACATGTAGATTCTAAAAATAGAACCAAGATGGATGCAAAATAAAAAAAAATGTACCTTCATTGGATATGGCATTGATGAATTTCGTTATAGGCTTTGGGATTTTGAAAATTAGAAAATTGTGAGAAGCAAGGATGTTGTATTCAATGAAAAGGTGTTGTACAAAGATTAGTTGTAGCATCATGAGAAGAAAGAAAAGGATTATGTGGTGCTAGATGATACTCTGAATAATGATGTTCCAGTGGTTCCTCATGCTCCGCAACAACAACAAGAAATACCATAAACTCTTGTGAATGTTAAACGGTTAACAAGGAGTAGACCTCCTTAAAGGTTCTCTCCCTCTTTGTATTCTATTTTGTTAATAGATGTTGGTGAACGAAAAGGGTATGATGAAGCTATGCAGGTGGATACAAAAGTTCAATGGGAGCTTGCAATGAAAGAAGAATGGACTCCTTGCTGAAAAATCAGACTTGGGAATTATGTAAGTTGCCTGCAGGTAAAAAGGTTTTACCAAATAAATGGGTTTATAGGCTGAAAGAGGAAGATGGAGGTAAGAAAAGATTTAAAGCCAGGTTAGTTGTAAAAGGATTTGCACAGAAAAAGGGCATTGATTTTGATGAGATATTTTCTTCGGTTGTCAAGATTTCTATTCATACTATTTTAAATATTGTGGTTGTTGAAGATTTGCATTTGGAACAGCTAGATGTGAAAACTGCCTTTCTCTATGGTGATTTGGAGGAGGAGATATATATGGAACAACCACAAGGATTTGAGGTCAAAGGTAAGGAGAAATTGGTGTGCAGATCGAAGAAGAGTTTATATGGCTTGAAACAAGCACCTCCACAATGGTATTTAAAATTTGATAGTTTTATGGCTGAGCAAGGCTATAGCTGGTGTAATTCTGACCATTGTGTTTATTTTAAGAGGTTGGATAATGACAGCTACATTATTTTATGTTTATATGTTGATGACATGCTTGTAGCAGGGTCTAACATGGATCACACAAGAGAATTAAAACAATAGTTAGCACAATCATTTGCTATGAAGGATTTGGGGGCAACAAAACAAATCCTTGGTATGAAAAATTTTAGAGATAGGAAGAACAAAAAATTGACTCTATCTCAGGCTGATTATGTTGAAAAGGTGTTGCAGAGATTCCATATGGAGAATGCAAAAGCTGTCAGCACACCTTTGCCTAGTCATTTGAAATTTACTAAGGAGATGTGTCTTAAGACACGAGAGGAAGAAGAAAAAATGTCTAAGGTACCATATGCTTCAGTTGTGGGAAGTTTAATGTACGCCATGGTATGCATGAAACTGGATATTGCACATGTTGTAGGAGTCATAAGTAGGTATATGAGTCGTCTTGGATTGGAGCATTGGAATGCAGTAAAATAGATTCTCAGATATTTGAGAGGTACATCCAATAAACATTTATGTTTTGAGGGCTCTAATACTAATTTAGCAGGCTATGTGGACTTAAATTTGGTAGGGGATATTGATACTAGGTGGAGTACTATAGGTTATGTCTTTACTGTAGGTGGGACAATGGTGAGTTGGATCTCTAGGTTGCAAAAGGTGGTTGCTTTATCCACCGCAAAGGCTGAGTATGTAGCTGCAATAGAGGCAAGCAAGGAGATGATATGGCTACAATCTTTCATGGAAGAATTGGGCAAACAACATGCTAACAATTATTTGTTTATAGATAATCAAAGTGTCATACATCTTGCAAAGAATTCTGCCTTGCATTCAAAGACCAAACACATACAACTAAGGTATCACTTCATTTGGTTGGTGTTAGATGATGGATAGTTAAGGCTGGAAAAGATACATACAGATAAAAATCTAGCAAATATGTTTACAAAGGCAGTAACAAGGGAGAAGCTGAGCCCCTCTTCAGCTTTAGTTGGTCTTCAAGACTGAAAACAAAAAATTAGATCAACATAGTCCAGGTTGCTTCTTTATAGTGGGAGTTATAGGGTCAGCGGTGTTATGATTAGTCTCCAAGTGGGAGATGATATGGTGTGGAGTCTGATCAGTCTCCAAGTGGGAGATTGTTGTTATATGGAGCCTAATCAGACTCAGAGGTTAAATTTCACCCACTTTTATCAGTGCAGTTTCCCCCCAAATTATTTAATGGGGGAGTGCAGGGGGTAGAGCCCCTCCTAAAATTGCCTATTATTTTATAAAGGCATCAGGAGTTATTTTTTTCTATTGGCCAACATTTAAAAAAAAAAACCTATTTTTGTAACCGACATAAGCTTGATAAAAGAGGCTAAGGGTTGAGATGTATTGTAGCATTTTGCAGCGGTATTGAGTTGCCAAGATTGCTAGTTGTAATCAATTTGATTTACTAGATAATAATATTGGACTCTCTATTGGTGGATGTAGCCTTAGTTTGGGTGAACCACGTTAAAACTTGTCTCTCGCTGTTATTATTTCTGTGTATTTTCATTCCTCTATTTAATCTTTATTTGCATTTAATTGATATCTTCTACTGGCTAACCCTAACACCAAATGCATAAAAGATGTGATAGAAGCATGGGTAATGAACAAAACCATGTGAATGCACAACCACTTAAGCTTATTGAAAATAATCTAGCTAGAAATTAATCCTCATGAAAATAAGGGGAACACATAGTTTGGAAGTATTTTAAATTTCATAATGGATTACTGCTACAATCATATTGTGAAAATAAGGTGCCACAAATCCACTTGGTGCAAGATAAGACAAAATGTCACATGCTAAAGGATTGTGGAGTATCACTTTGATAGGATCTTTTTGCCATTTAAATACTTGCTTATAATCATTAATGCACTTTTTTAGATGTCCAATCTCACTAATGAAGCAGTTCAAACAAGGTAAACTATCATTCTCAACATGTCATGTTACCTAAATTTCACTATGGCTCATTCAGGTAGAGTTTTGATTCAAAACTTATAAGATACATCTCATCTGGTCCTTCATACATTACATTCAAGTGCATAAATGAAATAATTCAGGAGATTATGATTATTAGTTTACTGCATTTATCCAAGTGCATGTAACATAAGAAGGGTTTATCCAAAATCTTTTCCAAAAAATAAATAATCTTTATTGAATGTAAAATGTTCATTATCTCACACAAGCCATGAGGTTAACTGTCTTATTCAATGAAATAGAAAAACAATCTATACATGAATAAGTAAATAAAGTAATGTGCATGTAAGGTTAAAGGCTAGTCATTGCTGGTTCTAGTTCTGATGTGTTGTCCTGTCGTCCCGAGTCGTCTTTGTCCTTCCTAGCTTCATGTCATCCCTGGTACCTGCATTTGGCAAAAATAATGGTGTTAGAGCAATGCTCTAAGCAATGAATGGTCCCAAACCATACATGAACAAGATACCATACATGTATAAATTATTCCTCAATTGCATTAAACAACAAATGTATACCTTGGATGTCCACATGAAACAATCAGTTATCAAACACATCCAAAACATGCATTTATTTTCTAACAAGTTTACTTCATGTGTAGATACAGGTGTAATTATGTTTCTGTTTGATTTATCAGGTTACATTATGAGTGGAGGAAATGTGGCTCCCACAAGGGTTGAGTCCAGCTCATAGTCCTTACAAAACAAAAGAGAATGCAATATACAAATGCAAAAGCACAGTCCAAGGAGCATATTCAGAAGGCAGACCACAGCTGTCAAGAGCAATAACAGTCAGCAGGAAGACAATCACATGGACAACCATGATAAAGACAATCGTGAAGCAAAAGAGAGATCTTGTGATAACCTTTCAGATGATGAAATATATCCAATTAAAGATCATTTTTGCAAATTCATCAATTGAAAATGTTTGAGTACATGATAGCACCTTTGTACTAGTGAAAAGTGCATTATCCTATGCCAACATGGTAGTTTTTGGTCTAACACATATACAATCATATAAAATAGCAATAAGTGTTGTCATAGCATATAATGGAACAATAGTCTATCATAAGGTTGGGTCAGCACTCATGTAGTACAAGGGAGTAGCAACATCCATAAAGGAACAACATACAAAGTATAGTCCATACATTATGGGACAGTCATCAAGAGTCATGTATGGGACAACCAAAAGAGATGACATGCGAAGAGACAAACAAGTACAGACACACATTCATGGAACAGGTACCTTTTTCATTTATATCAAGCAATAAAAGTATAAGAGACAACATTACATCATGTCACTAGGATGGTTAAAACATGACAGTCATGATCATGGAATAGTTGATAGAAGCAAGAGAATTCATCTTATGCATTAACATTAAACTGAGTGAACAATAGGGTAGCAGCTAGTACAGATGCAAGAAGAGCTACATCTTGTTCAGAAAGAGAGCCACAAGCTTATTTTAAAGCTCGTCATCGCACTTGGCATGGATTAATGAACTTGAGGAGTAAGTGTTCATGCTTAAGAAATAGAGCAGATGAACATCATGTTAAAACATCTCCAGATGTCATAAAAAATGCATGAAGATGCATTTAGAACGGTATTGTATCATTGTGAGGTCAACTAAATAAAGCATCTTACCAAGTTGACACATGAAGAAGGCTACAGGAGCCACAAATAAATGAAGCTGTCATGATATCATACACCTCTGTTTTGAATGCACTGTGAAGAGGCATGCATATGAACCTCTTTAAAGGATGAAGGATTTCAGTTCACATTTGTTAAATGGCCCATAGAGCAATCAAATGGTGAAAAATGTTTAAACTATCACAAAGAAATATCGTATCAAACACACCGTGGAGACAACAACAAAGCAAGAAACCTCATGATAGTTGAGGGACTAGCATGGCTACAGAGGTATCAGACATAGGTTCATGCAATTGAAGATAGTTTGGCATCTAATGTCATTCTTGTGGAGGTTTTGTAACAAGTTCAAAGCAAACCGGATGTGAACAGTGATATCCCTCTGTATAGAAGGTCTTTGTCGTGCATTGTGCAGAGATACTTATAAAGAAGACAGAAGAAATACATCAGAAATGTGATAGGTCGCAACTCGAAATGCCATGATTTATCTCCAAAGCAAAGAAGATGGGTCGAACAGAGAAACAATAGAGGTTTTTACCTTTCTATTCCAGTGAAAAGTCATCAAATCCCTCAAAAATGTGCATTGCAACAACAAAAAAGAATGTAGCAAGACTAAAGCTCATTTTGAGCTAAATGCAAATATAGAAAGAAATGTAGATTTTTAAGAACAAATACTCATATTTTCTTCAAATCGTGCCATAGAGGAACAACATGTCTAACAGTGGGCTTGATTATATTGGGTGAATACTCAAGTTTTTTGAAACTAGCAATCAACAATGTTGGTTTTCTGCTCAATGGTTTTATTATCTTAATGATACGGCAATTTGGAAACATGAAGCAAAGGGTCATGACAAGATACATGTTTTCCTATCAACGATGAAGAATTATAACTTGTTGGAGTGTATCAATACCAAGTTGAAGGTGATCCATGTACATGCCTTGACAAGATTCATATCTAAACGTGAGTTGATACCTCCTTGCAACTACTACTGTGACATGGGTTATGATTATGCATTTTCAACATTCAAGAGTCTTCTTGATGATACTAAACTGGGCAGTAGTGACTCAACATCAACAACATCTAGCAATAATGCTCAAAACCTCTTACACAATAAAGTTTCAAATATAAATTCAGGGAAGGGTAGTGTAATCGTTAACTCAAAGTTGAGTCTACTTGATCTATACTCTGGTTGTGGGGCTATGTCAACAGGCTTGTGTATGGGTGCAAACCTATCTGGTGTGAAACTTGTGATGAGATAGGCAGTGGACCTAAGTTCTTATGCTTGTGAGAGCATGAAATACAACCACCTAGAAACCAAGGTTCGCAATGAAATGGCTGAAGATTTTCTACAGCTAATAAAAGAAACATAATGCACAAGAATGTCATTTTATAAGTTTTCTGTCATGAACAACAGAGAACAGATGCAGATTTTAAAGAACAGAATGCTCAAAACGTGCCTCTGGCAGCACAATACACATGAATGTCACTTTTGCAAGTTTGTGTCATGGTTGGGGCTCGTTTTGAGCTAGAATAATGCAGGTATAGAGGAGAGAAAGTAAAGTTTGTTAACTCATTTTAAGCCAATACTCATATTTTCTTCAAATCGTGCCTCAGCATTGTCAAAAAATGCCTTGCAAGAGTATGGCCTTAAGAAGATAGTAGTGCAAAAAGCATTAGACACCTTGGCAAAAGGTGGTCAGATTTCTTTCAATGAATATGGTAAGCAGAAAATTTGCATTGCCAGGCAATACCAATTTAGTATTCCCAACATTGATGAACTGGACCAGATGAAGAGAGAAAATGGAGAACTCTAAAAGCTGTTGGAAGCTAAAAAGAATGCAATAAATGAGGTTGAGGCAGAAATTTAGGATTTGGAATCAAACCTGACCTTGGAGCAGATCAGAGAAAAGGAAATAAAACTGAGAGATGAAGTGTGTGGGATGGAGTCAAAATTGAGCATACTGCAGGAAGGAACCGTATTGGTCAAACCGGAGGAGTGCAAGAAAGTCCAAGATATATACAATGAAAAAATCAACCAAAGGAAAATGCAACCCATTTTGAACTCACAAAAAAACAAAAATACTCAGGAATGCGTCCACATCGTGCCTTTTGGCAACGAATATGCAGTAATGAGTCTCAGAAAAGGAAGAGATCATCAGAAAAAAATGAATTACCTCTTTTTCTCTGTTGTTTGTTGTACCAAACTACGGAAAGCTCTTAGAATCGACCTCCATTTCAGCCTCAACATAATCAAAATGCGATACAAGGTGGTCGACCATCAAAAAACAAGGAATAATCCATCAAAAAACTAGTAAAAACATGACCAATCAACCCAAAATCAATGCCAAAAGTCATCTTCAAAGAGTCCAAACCTCAGTAAAAACCAATGAACTTGCATTTTTCCTCAAAAAATTGGCCAAAATCCTCCCATAATCAACATAAAATCATGCATTTTGGCCACAAACCCCAGTCATGGCGGCACGACAACAAGCTCGAACAGCAGAAAACAAATGCAAATGAAATATTTTTAGGTTTTCCTCCTTTTGGGTCAATTAGACCTACTTCCATTTTGTGTCTTTTGACTTTTGTTTTTGCAAAAATCATTGCTATCTATTTTTTGTCATGGTAAAGACTTGCTAAAGTCTTTAAAAACCTAGTGATGATACAAGGGGGCCGTGAGACTTTTTCTACCTTTTGGTTCTCTTTCCAAGTCAAGCCAAATGCATTATGAAAACACAAGGCTGAGGGTATATTTTGCTAAGGCATATCATGAGGGAGTTACAAGGTGGATGAAGTGTAGGCATGGAATCATGGTGATGTGTGTTGGGAGATATAAGGTGATATAAAAGGTAAATGATGAATACAAATATTTGATGGGAGCTATAAGGTAGTGTTGAGGTATGAGGCATTTTAATGCATAGGGAGGCATAAGGGTCATTTTAAAATGTATTGCTTTGAATCTTGTAGGCATGACATGTAGTATGTATGCATGTAGGAATGGCTAGGGGTTATAAGCTGTGTTGACATAGCTATGAGATGCAAGAGGTAGTGTGAGTGTATGTGAGTCATGTCATTTTGCCTAGGAGTTACAAGAGTTTTAAGTCAATTTTTGCATAGTCTAAGGATAGATTAAACGTTGTAAACAAACAATAAAGTAATTAGTTATGAATTACTTTATCATTTGTAATAAAATGCAAAGAGGCAATATTAGGCAGATTATCACAAATGGCAAAGTAAGTCTCGTTGATTACTTTGTCATCCTTTCACGACATTTAATTGGTCCCCAAACTATGCAAAGTCAGGAAATTAAATGTGGTGTCCTAAATGCCATTTTTTCTGCATAGGTTTGTATAAAATTTGGAATGTAAAAACATTAACTAAGTGGTGTAATTATAAACCTCTTAGTCAATGTTTGATAAATGCAAAAAAATTGTTATTTATGTCATTTATTGGGAAAATATCAGACATTTATGATGCCGCAGGGTGAAGTTGACAAATAGGTTGAGGAGTTATTGCATAAATTTGACTTATTTCAGATCATTTAAAGGCATTCAAAGACATTTTTAGGTGCTTTTATGATTATTGATGACATGCCTTGACTATTTCTGCATTGGGAACCTATTTTGGAGGACTTTAGGCAGATATTTTGGAGACATTTATGAGATGCGCGAAAATGGAGGTGGCTCATGCTTATCTCATTACAAGTTGTTTGGGAAGTATATAGTCTTCTTCCTTGTTCATTAGAAAAAAAAGTTCTTTCTATTCACTACTCTGTATATTGTAATTTTTTGAGTTCTTTTGCAGAAGTGAATAGTCTTGTAACCCATTTTCAGAGATATACAACATTGTAACACCCTTTTTAGCAGTAATAAGCAGTTTATACCTTCCCATTTCTTCTGATATTGTGTGTCCTTAGTGTTAGTACAGATCTTTGTGATGTTCTTTGTCCTTGGAGCTGTATTTCATGTTGGTGCCTTTATGCAGGGATACATATATTTTTGCAGGTTGTGAGATGTGCAAGGAATAACAATCAGTTTTGAGTGGTGAGAAAACACCTTTCTCCTTTACAGAACTGTTGTTATTTAGCCTCCTTACAAAGTAATTATGCAAAGGTTATGATTTGTTGGGTTGTGTAAGAGAGCCTTATTATTACTGGTTCTGTAGTGTGTCAGTTATGTGTAGTCTCAGATGATCTTTTGGTGCATCACCTTAGACAGTAGATTTCATTTTAATGCAATCCTTCTTACCCTTTTCTCTGCAAAGACTTTAGTACAAGCAGTATAGGTGGAGTATCAATAAGAAGCCAACCTTCTCTGGAGGTTCTTTCCATCATAGGTGACCCACAGACCTTGAAAGATCCCATGTTTCTCTAGATTGCTAAGTTTTACAACTCAGCAAGGGTGCAAATCTGAGAGACAACATGTCCCATATCCACATGTGTAATAGTGGAAAAGGATGGGAAAGATGCATCATCAACCAGTGCTACAATATCCTCATGTTGTTATTTATCCTTATGCATGTCTAAACCATTTGTTTGTTTAGTAAAATTTGTATAAGAAAGTATTCCATAACCACTTAAAGATACATTGTAAGAGGGCATGAAAGGATCCAAAGAGGGTCTCCATAAAAAAGAGGTCTATGGGCATGATGCATAGAAAAATCCTTGGGATCCACCAAGGAACAACCATTGTAAGGGGAAGAATGGGAATCATGACTAAAACATGGTCTAACGCCCATAGTAAAGTGATCTATGAAAGCACATGATAAATCATGGAAGATTGTATAATAAGAATGACATGAATTAGACCATTATTTCTCTATAAACTATAGTATCACCAAATGCATGTATCAAAGTATTATCATTATGTATATAAGCATAATACAAAGATAAGAATGATCTAACATGTAACTTTGCTTCTTCATTACCACTAAAAGGCTCACTCATGAGTGATTTAGAAGAATGTGCATCATAAATCAAATTATCATGAAACACAAAGTCATGTCAGCTATATCATGAGAAGATAAAGACCTATCACCATTCTCATCACTCAGCATATCATCAGAACATAAGTCAAAAGATAAAGAAGTACAAGCATATAAATTACACTGTTACAAGTATGGGCCTAACTGGTGTTGTCATTGATGTCAACATACTCCTATTGCATTGATGTCAAGGATTGTATGAGTTGTGTGCTGAGGATATTGAGAAAATTAGCCCTATTAGAAACAGAGAAGAATAGTAAAGATAGTGAAGTTCTATGAAGTGAAGATTCCAGTCAGTTGAAGATTAGAGTATGCGCATCAAAGGGTTTGTAGATATGTGTCTGAAGGTGCTCCTATAAAGATTTCAGAGATCTGCATGAAGATTTGGAGAAGTTATGGCCATATGAGTAAAACTGTTTCTAGCAGTTGTTCAGAGGTGACATAGTGACCCAAATAGGTCTGGTGAGATTTGAAAATGCAATATCTTGTTCTGCAAATCTGGTGGCATGTTTGGGAAGCTAATGTGAATTGACAACTCAATTGGTTCGTGGTTTGGGGGTCCACAAGCAATTATTCTAATGTGACAGTGATGACCGGCTGTGTTCTTAAGGTTCTGGATGAAGATGCGAATGATTTCAGTAAGCAGAAGTGGTGTGGATGTTCTTGGTGATTCAGACAAGCTTGTGGGGGTCTCTAGATTGTGTCCAGTTCATGTCGGTGGTCTGCATTGAAGTTTGAGCTCGTAATTGAAGATTTACCTTCGGGTGATGGTGTTCTTCCTAATCTTGGCTGACCGGATGTTCTACACATGTTGCAGATGATCTTGAAGATGTTTTGCGAAGCATGGCGTGTTCCTCAAAGAAGATTGAAGTCCCACATATGCGTGGCCGTGACTCGCATGAAGTTTTTTAATAAGTTAAGTTGTATTTTTGTAAATGCTCTGTAATGAAATAAAGTATGTGTTGTGCTGACTTTGATGATCATCCCAAATTCGATGTCATGTATAAATAATATTTGTAAAGTCATTTAAAAATATATGTGGTAGTGATGAGAAAGTGATAGAGAGGAGAGGAGTGAAAAGTAGAGCAGAAGTGTTGAGCTTAAATGGAACTGTCTCAAGCATGGTGAAGATGCTAATCTCTAGTTCAAGTATGTAATATTTATATTATTCTGTAGACAGTGTGTCTCCTGTAGGCAGTGGGCCTCTTGTGAGCAGTGTGCTCGGGTAGTGAGCCCTAATTGGCAAGTGCCATTTTTGTTCTTCTTATTCTTTTAACAGAGAATACAATCTTGGGTTAGTCACCCCGTGGTTTTTCCCTTAACCGAGTTTTCCACGTTAAAATCTTGGTGTCATTTGTGTTAAATATGTTTCTGCTCTTGAGTTATTGTATTTTGGTTCCATGATTGAATAATTTTTATGCTGTTGAAATATAAGAAGGATTTAAGGATTTAAAGAATAGAAAGTTTGGTGACAACTGATTCACCCCCCCTCTCAGTTGTCTGTCCTAAAACCAACATTACACAAGGGGTAACAACCTCATGTGAAAGTGAACATAAACAAGATGTATCGTGTACATGCACATCACTAGTAATGAAAGAAGTATGATCATCATAAATCTCATCACTAGGATAATCTATTAATCATCATAGATAGGTAATCCCAAATCAACAAGTACATCACTAGGCATGAGATAAGGTGCATCATCATCATATAAGTGAAGGTGAAACATGTGTATATATGAAGCACACAAAATTGAGCTCCTCAAGGAAAGATGGATCAAGAGAGGCACAAGGAGGAGAGATATCATGAGATGTATAAAGGATATGCTTGCTAAGTGTAATAGTATTGCTTGAAGGAAGATCCCTATACTCTACACAAGATATATCATCAAAGAAACATGAAGCTAAGGGAATGGAAATACAACTATCATGACAAGTAGAAATAATAACTGTGCATGCTAAGATTTGAAATAAGAAGGAACTAACGAAATACAAACAAGAGACCCAATCATCATTCAATCAAGCCAAATTATCAATCCATCCTAAAACCAAATCTCAATGCTTGGGGCACAACATCACCATTGTCATCCCATTAAGTGTCTATATCTACTTTCTTTGAAATGTTGTTACTTATCTTAGTCACAACACCATCTCAAAGAGGGGCAAAATGTAGACACTTAAATCTCACCATGACCTAACATCACACTAACTAATCCTCTCACATCCTTGCATCATCGAATTAGTTAAATAAATCATATTTATTTAATTAATTAAACCATTCTTCTAATTTTATTTAACTAATCCAACCTTTCATCCAACCTTCCAACTTCAACTAAATAAATTGCATTTATTTAGTTAAACCAATCATGGAACCCCCTAACATTCCCCCATAAATTAAATAAATACACAATATTTATTTAACTCATCCAAAAATCCCTCTCATTATTAGTTGAATAAACAAACCAAGTTTAATCAACTAATTAATCATTTACACATTCTTCCACCACTTTGATTAAAATAATCAAAGTCAACCTTACACAAGGCTCCAAAAGGTACCCTTTTTAATCCTCACCCTTCATCAAAATAAAAAAATCTTCACCCTCCATCTCTTCCCAATCTTTTCCCTAATCATGTGCACCAACCACAAGATGCCACTTGTAAGCTTCTAATTCTTCCTTGCAAATGGATCAACTCCCTCCCTCCATTGCATAAGATCAAATCATAGCCATCCATGAGTCTCATCCTAAATCTATAAATTCATCATTCCTCGAGCCATTTTCAAGAGTTGGAATCAGATGCATAGCAAGGTCAGCCTATTGGAATACTTGAGCAACTACAACTCTCTTTCAACAACAACAATTATCTTGATCATATCCCATAGGCATCAATGTTTGTGTTGGTGAGAATCTTGTCCCTTTTCATCATTTGTTTGCATTCCTTAGCTCAACTGGAGGTGTTCTAGGCTTGAAATTAGGTTCTCTTGTTTGCATTTCTTTAGTTCCCTTTTGTTTCAAATCTTAGCATATACAATAACATCACAAGGCTTGACAACATTATGAATAAATATGGAATTTGCAACCACATCACATAAAGTTTGATCCCAATATGTATCACTGGGAGGTGGAGCTAACTCATTAATATCCATCACACAAGGTATATCAACAACATGAGCCAAAGCCTCACTAGGTGTATGGACACCACTATCACAAGCCATGGGAGAGGTAGGATCAACATGAAGCTCATGGACAAAAGAAGTAAGCATGTCTAAGAGAGAAAAATGATACCTATAAAGATAATATATCCCTATCCATAACATAAAAGACAGAGTATCGAGGATGGAGGAATCACAAGTAATAAAGCATAGAAATATTCCAAGATCTTTAGCATAAGCATAGATAGGCTAAAGATAATGGACCATGAGAATCAATGATGTAAGATTTATCAATGAAGGTCAAGCCAAGGGTGGGTTGAGCTTCAAGGGTGGGTGGGAAGTGTTAAAGGGAGATCAAACAATACACAAATAGGGGTGGATCCAAACCCTAATTAGATCTATAATATGAAATAGAATATGCAATCAAAAAATTAGATCTAAAAACACTAAATAAGAGAAGGATAAACCCTAGGAATGTTGGCTTCACCAAAATGTAAAGAACATATATGGATGTTCCATTATAATTTACCTAGGACATATAATTAAACAATAATAATAACTTAAGATTTAGAGCTTGGACTGTAAATATTAAATATTGAAATTAAATGTGGAAATTGAAATAGAATTAAATATGACACTTAGCTTGAAATTCAATGATGGGAATGTGCTATGCTAGGTGTTGGAAATTGAGTCACCAAATTTATTGCTCACTTAGATGAAGATATCAAATCCAATAAACTGATTATTTTTTGCTCAACTTCATCTGCACAAATGTAGACTTGATCTCCATGGGTGCAGACCTAAACCTATGTGCAGAATTGAATTGTAACTTGCAAATTTGATTTGATAGACTATGAGTTGGAATTTATTCACCTTGATTTTTGATATCTAAATGTGTGTAAGGACAAGTGGTGTTTAGGAACACATTTGGGGAATCTGTTGAATTGCGAGGTTCAAGTTCTCCTTAGTTAGACCCCCCAATGGACCAACTTCAGGACTCTAAGAAAAAGGATCGAATCCAACAAACAAGCATGCAAGGTACCTAGAAAGATGTAGTTTGATAATACCCTAATAAACATTGCCAGAATGCTCTCATAAATGTTCTATCAATAAAACCCTAACATGCTCCTAGAATGCTTATCCTTGATTATTTCAAATGAGTAAAGGAATGTCCTAAAATACAATAACCAAGCACACAAATTAAACACAAACATGTGCTAGCTTGGCTCACAATGACTAGTAGTAGGGAGTTGGCAGGATATAGTTTGAATTTGAATTTTAGAAGTTCAAGGTTTAGATCCACGACTGCAGAAGCGACTCAAGTCAAGTTTGCACTCATAATTTGATCCAAGGTGGCAAAAAGTAGGTTAAGGGATCAAGATCAAATATCCAATAGTAAGAAAATCAAAATGTGATGATATTATAAACCAAATTCATGTAAAATATACGACTTCCAAACCAATTATTAAATTCAAGACACTCTAATCAAAACAAACCCAAAACATTAAAAATAAAAAACACAATATACAATTTTCACTATTACAAATTTAATTTGTATACTTGCAAGTCATACTTAAATTATGGCCCACCTTATCGTGACATGGAAGATTTTCTCCCCATATTCAAGTACCTTAATAATGAAAAAATGATCATCCTTCCAATAAATTTCCCTACTGCTATTGCTATTACCCTAAATTTACACTTCAATTCCCCGTCTTTCCCCCGATTCTTAATCAGGTGCTATATTATATGTTCACGTAGTCCGTCTCTAAATTCCATACGCACAGAGGCCTAAAACAATGGCTCCTTTCCCAACCAATGAAACAACTTATTACCTTGGGTTTCTAAAAACCGTAAGCTAACAGTCAACCTTATCGATAACAGAAAACGTAATAATTCACTATCAAACCAAGTTTTGAAAAGAATTGTCTCGTACAAATCTATTTTTGTCTCTGTTTATCACCACGTGCTTTGCAAATGCTTCGGTTGATTAAAAACTGATTAGCGGGAGAGGGTTTGATGTCATTTCGGAGATATTTGGCTGTAGATTTTGGCCAAGAGGTCACTTTTTGGTCGCCGAATCAAATTGTGCTTCAGAATCTCTACAGAACGAGCGCAGATTTGTCAAGTTTGGTGAAAATTTGAGCTTTTTCTGGTCTGAATTGGAATATTTCTGCCATCTTTAAAAATTAAAGTTGTGCGAGGTTCGAATCTTCGCGAGGAGTATTGGCGAGCCCTAAAATCAAGGTTCGAGAGTTTGTTTTCGATTTTTAATTCATCTTAGTCTTTGGAGTATGTGAGAACCGAATATTTTGGGGTTTTCTTTGGAATTTATTTTTTGGAGTATCTGTTTGTTGAATTATGCTACTTGTTTTATTGAAATTATTGAAGAAGACTTGAATATTAGTTTTTAGAAACCAAAGGGGAAGTTGAGACGTTTTTTGCCACAAATTTGAAGTAATTGAACCTTTAGAATTGTTGTTTTGCATAATATCCAGATGAAGTGGAGTTCTAGGGTTACATGATAATTAAAAGGGCAGTCGCTTGGAAAAATATGAACTTGTTGCTGGTTTTCTAGTTTGAATTAAGACAGCAATCTCTGTTTTATAATATTGTGCAATTATTTCAATCTTTTGCCAGAAAATTGCTGCACAGTAGCGGAAGCCTTGAGAAGTGTTGCTCATGTTGCGGCCAGTTCTCTTCTTTATTCAGGATAATTGAAAATATAGGAAACTAAATAGAATTTGTTTCGATAATTAGAAATCCCTGTCACACCATAAACTGTCTTAAGTAGGCAGTTGTATAATTCTGCTGGATTGTTTGCCACTTGTAATCTGAGCAGAATGATGGGCTCTGACAATGATGAGGCTCAAGAAGCCCATTTGTTTACATCCCCAGATGCAATGGAAAGTCTCATTTTAGATCAGTCTCCACAGACATTTATGTCCGTTAACAGTGGTTACAGGAGTGCGATGACGTCGCAGGACGAGATTCATTCATTCCCTCCTGAAGACCCCTTGCAGTCAAGCCTAAAGAGTTCTAATGGCTTGGATCGCAGAAGTTTCAATGACGAGGCTTTTGTAGAACCTCCTTCATATGCAGATGTTGTCTTTACTCCTTTTGGGGAAGAGTCTGTTATTGGAAATGGTAACAGTGCAAGAGAAACAGGGGACTCTTTTTTCTCACAGTCAGACTCATCAAGTTCAGAGTATCTGACAATAACAGTATCTCAACCTCAGAAGGAGCAAGAAATTGCAAACTCTCTTGTTCCAGGGGGGAACACATATGTGACTTATTTGATTGTAACTCATACCAATATTTCTGAGTTTGGTGAAGCAGTGTTTAGCGTCAGACGGAGGTTTCGAGATGTAGTAACACTGGCTGATAGGCTTGCAGAATCCTATAGAGGATTTTTCATTCCTCCCCGTCCTGACAAGAGTGTAGTTGAAAGCCAGGTAATGCAGAAGCAGGAATTCATTGAGCAGCGAAGATTAGCATTGGAGAAATATCTTTGCAGATTGGCTGCACATCCATTAATCAAGAAGAGTGATGAGTTAAGGTTGTTTCTCAAGGTTGATGGAAAGCTACCATTAACCACCACCACAGATATGGCTTCACGAATGCTTGATGGTGCTGTGAACCTACCTCGACAGCTATTTGGAGAGGGTATTCCCACAATTACGGCTCAAGATGTTGCTCAACCAGCAAAGGGAGGGAGGGATCTTATTAGAATGTTCAAGGAACTGAAGCAGTCAGTCACTAATGACTGGGGAGGAGTAAAGCCTCTTTTTGTTGAGGAAGACAAAGAATTTTCTGAAAAGAAAGAAAAATTACAGGATTTGGAACATGAGCTAATTGATGCATCTCAGCAGGTAGGAAGCTATTCTCTCATAATTTGTCGTTTCTTTTATCTATGCATGACTATGATTGTCCCATTTTAACTATATTATTACAATAGGATCATGGTCATATGTAATTATTTTTCATGTTGTTTTTATGCGTAACAAAAGTTATGACAATAAATAATGGTATTTAACTTTTAAGTTGTAATAATAATGAATTAGTTCTGATTCTGTCTGCTTTTACTTTATATTTGCAATCAAGTTTTATGACAGCTCATCTCTAGATCTGGATGGAGTTCATGAGGGTTTTATTAACTCAAGAGGTCTACATCTAGTTTATTCCTCTTCTCTCTTTTTCACTTTGGAACTGTATTTCAACTTTTCTTCAAGAAGCAATGCCCGATTCTAAAAGCTGAGCCAATTTAAAGATCTTTCCATGGTTAGTACTCTTGTTTTCATTCTCTGTATTTCTATACGAACTTGTTCTATACTATTCCTGAAAATTTTCAAGATTTCAACTTGCAGAATTTCTGACGCATGTTGCAAGAGGATACTAAGTCGAGCATGATCTTGAAAAAGTTGTGTATTTTGTGTCTGTTGTTTGATTTCCTCTTTCAGCAACCTCCTTGGTACAGTTACTGTGCCATTGTTTATAGCTTCTGTTCACCAACTTCCTAATCTGAGTTGCTATGCCATTATTTATCAAAGCCCATTGCTAACTTCTCTCCATTTGTTTGGCACTTCTTGTTTTTGTCCAATTATAAACATGACAGAACTGTCTGTCTTAAGAGGAAATGAGTAAAACAATAACTTGTATAAAAAAGTATAATTTTGTTAGCACTTATTTATTTATTGCATCATTTTACTTTGTATTGTGTTAATAATATTTACATATTATTAATATTATATAACTTATAACTACTTGACATAGTTATAAGTTAGTTGATTGGGTATGCCCGATCTGGTTGGTTATTTACCAACCTTATATTTGTATATATTATTGCTTTCCTTGCCACTAAAAACTCACAAATGCAGACTTACTAAGGTTCTCTATGTTCTAGGGCTCACAAAGAACCTACTCTTTGGTGAGAAACTTTGTCTCATCTGAGATAAAACTCGCACTGGTGAAGTTGTTGCTCATGCTTCAAGGGTCGGAAAAATGTTTCAACTTGTTGATGTCACACATGAAGACAAGACCCTTGCAGTCAAAACTAATGCATCCACAACTCTTTGGCATCGGACATTTGGCCATCTCAGTTTTGGCTATCTTCTTGCCTTGAGTAAGAGAGATATGGTTAGAGGACTTCCCCCCATGCTGAAAACAGAAGCTCTTTGCTCCCATTGTCTTGTCAGAAAGCAACATCGGGCCCCTTTTCTTGCTGCAGAAAATAGAGTCTCTAGTCCCTTAGAATTGGTTCACATTGATCTATGCGAACCTATGCCATCAAGTCATAACAATGCCCAGTATTTTCTACTCTTTGTGGATGACTATTCTAGAAAAATGTGGGTCTATTGTTTGTCTCACAAAGATCAAGCTTTTGAGAAATTCAAAGAATTTTGAGCTCTTGCAGAAAGGTCATTAGGTCAATCTCTCAGAGCTCTTCACTCAGATCGAGGGGGGGGGAATTCACTAGTAAGGAGTTTTCACACTACCTACAAGAACATGAGATCTAAAGATAGTTGACCATTGCTTACACGCCTCGACAAAATGGTGTTGCAGAGAAGCGTAATCATACTATTGTGGAAATGGTGCGATGTATGTTAAAGGATGTAGATCTTGCTTCTGCATTCTGGGTTGAAGTAGTTCATACAATTGTGTACTTGTTGAATTGAGCACCCACCAAAGTGCTTGAAAATATCACACTTGAAGAAGCATGGATTGGGAAGAAGTCCTCTACATCACATCTCAGAATGTTTGGATGTACGACTTTCATGCATGTTCCTAAGGTACAAAAAACAAAGTTGGATGACAAGTCTTTGAAATGTATTTTTTTGGGTACAGTTTAGAGTCGAAAGGATATCGACTTGTGGATGTAGTAACAAAGAAGGTGTACATTAGCAGGGGTGTTGTTTTTGATGAGGAAATAGGATGCAACACCTCTTCCTCACCATCACTTGTTAGTTCTCAAACACCGAGAATTCTTGAACCTGAAGATGAGGAACTTAGGCTTTGTTTCCATTGGATTAGTTTCCCCCTCTTTCAACGCCTCCATCCTCATCTTCTGTGCACAAAAAGCTTCCTAAGTGGTATCAGGCCACAATGAAGGATGCTAAAGATGATGTAGTTGCAGATACATCTCTCATTGGGCCCAAAACTCATAGCAAGTCTCGTGAGGAGGTAAACTTGGCCCTAATGTGTAGTTATTTAGAGTTCAGAACTAGAAACAGTACAACAAGCTCTTGAGTCACCGCCTTGGAAAGATGCCATGGATGCAAAATATGAGGCATTACTGAGGAATAACACATGGGAACTTGTCAATCTTCCACCAGAGAAGAAGGCTATTGCATGCAAATGGGTTTCAAAATCAAATATAAGGTAGACAATAGCATTGACAAGTATAAGGCTCGACTTGTGGCTAAGGGCTATGCACAGAAGGAAGGTATTGACTATGACGAAACTTTTGCCCCTACAACAAAGATTAAGATTATTCATATGGTATTGGCAATGGTAGCATAGTTTGGCTGGAAAGTTCATCAAATGGATGTCAAAAATGCCTTTCTTAATGGAGATCTCAAAGAAGTCTACATGACTCAACCTGAGGGGTACACTGCACCTGGCCAACAGCACAAAGTGCGCAGACTTGTAAAATCCCTCTACGGTCTTAAGCAAGCTCCTCGAGCTTGGTACATCAAGATCGACGAGCATCTCCTTCAACATGGATTCACCAGGAATCCATCCTCAAAGAGCGGGGGGGGGGGGGGGGGAGATTGTTATTTTGATTGTATATGTTGACGATCTAGTCGTCACAGGGAGTTCTCCATAGATGATTGATGCAACAAAGTCTGATCTCAAATGATCGTTTGACATGACATATATCGGGCTCTTGCATTATCGTCTTGGCCTTGAAGTGTGGCAATAGAAGAATTAGATCTATGTTTCTCAAATGAAATATGCCAAGACATTGCTCAAGAAATTTAGAATGGAAGATTGCAAACCTATGTCCACACCCATGGAGACAAGCTTGCAACTTTCCTACCATGATCCATCACCTCAGGTGAATGCTACTCTTTATCGTCAATTGATTGGGAGTCTCATCTACTTGACTTATACCAGGCTTGACATCAGCTATGCTATCAGCTATCTTTTTAGGTTTATGCAGGAACCTAAGGTTGTTCATTGGAAAACAACAAAGTGTGTTTTGAGATACATCCGTGGTACAGTGGCATATGGCTTGGAACACAAGCAGAATGTAGATTTTTTTTTTGTGTGGATACACGGACGCGGACTATGCAGGTTCAGTGAATGATAGGAAGTCTACTTTAGGCCTCATTTTCTTTTTGGGATCTGGTCCGGTATCTTGGGGGAGCAAAAAGCAATCCACTGTTGCTTGCTCTTCCACAGAGGCAAAATATTGTGCTGCAGGTGGGGCTGTCTGCGAGTCAATATGGTTACGTCGTATTTTGACAGGTATGGGTGTTCCTAAGACAGGTCCTACCACTTTGTTTTGCGACAATCAGAGTGTGCTGAAGCTTGTTCGCAATCCTATTTTTCATGAGCGTACCCAGCATATTGAGATTCAATGTCACTGCATTTGCAAACATATTCAACGACAGAAAATCCAGCTCCAATTTTATTCGACTCAAGAGCAACATGCTGATATATTTACCAAATCTCTTGCAATATGAAGTTCGAAGCTTTTTGAACTTTCTTGCTTTGTTCTCTTGGGCATATGATGTAATAAGGGGGGGGATTGTTAGCATTTATTTATTTATTACATAATTTTACTTTGTAATATGTTAATAATATTTACATATTATTAACATTATATAACTTATAACTACTTGACCTAGGTTTTTTTCCTAGCTGGTCCATATGAGCAGCAGCTCAACAATTAATTTGTAACTTGATGATTCTTTAGATTTCTCTATACCATTTTCCTTTTGTAAAATTTTAATAGCTAACTTCTCTCCATTTGTCTGACACTTCTTGTTTTTGTCCAATTATAAATATGACAGAATTGTCTGTCTTAAGAGAAAATGAGTAAAAAATAGCTTGTATAAAAACGTATAATTTGTAACTTGATGATTCCTTAGATTTCTCTATACCATTTTCCTTGTGAAAAATTTAATAACTATTTTGACTTTGTTTAGGAGTTGACTAAATACATCCATAAAAAGCATGAGCTTGTACAAAAAAATTTGAAATTTGGAACTTGCTGAATCCTGAGATTTCAAGATATCTTTGTCTTTGGCAAAGATTTATCAGCTATTTTGACTTTGCTTAGGAGTTGACTAAAGTGATTCACGAGTATTCCCAAGCCTTACAAGGGGAAACATTAGTGAAAATTATGCATGATGCCTGTGAACACAAAAATAATAATTAATTATGCATACAGACGCAGAAAACCAATTTATGATTTTCTGGGTTTATGATTTATAGTTTAAACTTTAAGCCACTTTTAATTAAATTCTACACTCAATGAGTGCATATGGCCATTCCTGAAGGCAGTTTGTACATTTTGTTTTGTATGGAGGTTTTAGTGATAAATTGTCAACTGCAAATGTCAATATTGTTCAAAGTAGGTCTATTACAGTCTTTTGGTAATCGGCACCCTACTCTAGCAAAAATAGTGTTACTAACATATTCCAGGCAAGCTTTCTAATACTTCCAGGTTTGTTGTTGTAACAGCATTATTCTGTTTTGTATTTTATGGGATTCAATAGGCTGGGATTATGTTTGTGAGTTGCTCTAAGCTTCCATTTATCAATATAAATTCAAAACTATATTTTTATTCTCATATATGCAGGCTGAGATACTTGTAAAAGCTCAGCAGGAGCTTGGAGAAACAATGGGAGAACTTGGTTTAGCATTCATCAAACTTTCAAAGTTTGAGACTGAGGAGGCTACTTTTAATGCACAGAGAATTCGTGCAGCAGATTGCAAACGTGTGGCCACTGCTGCCGTGAAAGCAAGTCGATTTTATCGAGAGGCAAATGCACAATCGGTTAAACACTTGGTATTTGCTTCTATGACTACCCTGTTATTATTTCTTAATTTGACCAACTGACACTTCAGTCTCTTGAACATTCAATATTAATTTTCCTTCCTGAAAGGATTGATGCTCCTGCTTTATTGCTATTCTAAAACTATAATGATATTGCAATTTACTTCCTCACTTCAGGATAAGCTGCACGAGTACCTCGGCTTGATGCAGGCTGTACACACAGCATTCTCAGACAGATCAAATGCTTTATTGACTGTACAAACACTCTTATCTGACCTCACTTCTATGAATGCCCGAGCTGAAAAGCTGGCTGTTGCTTCCTCAAGAATCTTTGGAGGTGATAAGACTAGGAATCGTAAGGTAGAAGAAATAAAAGACACAATAAAAGTAACAGAAGAGGCACGAGACTGTGCGGTGAAGGAATATGAACGCATCAAGGTTTTCTGTTTCATCTTCAATGCCTTTTTGTCACACAGTGCATGGATTTCACAGTTTAAAGCTTTCTATGTTAGTTTTTCATTATTCACTGTGATGATGTGCATCTTACATGCTGATGTTTTGTGATTCAAGAGAAAAGGCAAAACTATCTTGAGAGATTCAAGGAAAATGTTAAACCTATCAAATTTTACATTGATAGGTTTGCCTTTTCTCTTGAAACTCTGAAGATGGGATTAGAATTAAATCAATAAATGGCAGCATGTAAGTTGGAAATTAATGCAGGGAATGATGAAAAACTAATACACGATGCCTTCAAATTTTCTATTTAGATTTAAATATTAAAGTTTGGCTGTCTGGCCTATTATTGTCTTCTGGATACGTCATTTAGACAAGAATTTGCTGTAGACTTTAAGTATTAGATGACAAGGTCTTTGTTGCAGGTGCTTGTATATTATTGGATTATATCAATTTAAAGCCTTGCTGGGGTTTAATTGCTTTTTAACATAATGCATTCATTGTCTTGTCACAACCTATTGTCCCATTCCTTTCTCATTTTTTTAGTAAAAGGATTTTATTTGATGTTACTTATGATAAAAGTTAATCTCATTGTACTTGCAGGAAAATAATAAGAATGAACTTGAAAGGTTTGAACAAGAAAGACACAATGACTTCTTCAACATGTTGAAAGGATTTGTTTATAATCAAGTAAGTTGGATGTTTAGCACTGCATTTAATTGGATATATTTTCTTGCATTGACTACATCGTCAAGGTTAATTTCTTATATGATTAAAAGTTTGGTTTCTCTTTGTCATTGAAATGATGATTTTATGAAGGAACATATTTTATGCATGCATTAAGTGGCAGACATATGAGTTTGTTCATGTAGTTAGCTTTAGGGCATTGTTTTGTAGAAGTGCTTTTGGTGATTGTTTGAGCTACAATTTACAACTATTTAGTGCAGTGTGTTGAGAATCCACGAGCTTAGGCAACAACTCAGGGAAATGAGTCGAACTCAGGCTTATCATGTCTGTAGCTGAAACATGCAGAGTTGGCCGAGTCTGTGTAAAAAACAGAAAATCAACTCAAAAACTTAAAAAGAAAGGGGGTAAAAAAATATTTTTTAATATACTATATATATTTTAATTGCCAAGTTTTGGTTAAGTCCGAGTCTGAGTCAAAAAACAGCTTGAGGAGTTTTTGTTGAGTCTGAATCTTGATTCTCAACACTATGACTCAATTAAGCCTCTTGGTGTGCAAAATATACCATCCACGGTGCATGGTTTTCTATGTCTATACAAACTAGTACTTGCATCGTTGGGACATGCAATGTTCATGCTGATAGAAAAATGATGGTATTATTGACATAGACATATCATATGGATGGAGATGTAATGCAGCATTCTCAGCATATTTGTTTTTCCGGTTTGAGAACATAACCCACAGGGAAGAGCCTATTGGTTAATCAGGTGTAGTTTATAGATGTGACGCATTTTGTATATATTTTGGTTTTCTAGCTATTCAGTCAGCATTGTTTTGGAGTTATAACTAGTCATTGGACATCAATGGTAAGTGCTTAAGCCTTAGATTAGCCTGTTTGTCACCACGCTTATGAAAGAAAGAACAAACACCTTATACTAATGTCTGTCAACGGGACTGTAAAGTATGACTAATCAAGTTACTCCAAGGAGATGTCTGAAAACATCCATTATAAAAGGAAAGAAGCAACTAAAATGGATATAATACAGAAAAGGCTAGTTTATCAAGATAAGGTAAATCCAATAATTTAAAAAACAGAGAAATTACAACAATAGATAGTCCAAGCTAGAAAACCATACCAGAAGATACAGAAGAGATACTAGTCATTAGTGCTTCAACAGCATGAAATTCTGTATTCATCATTTAGGTATGGGCAGATTTCACCTACAAGTTGTTTTCAAGTGAATAGTTACAAATGAATATGCAATGTTGAATAACTATAAAAAGAGGCCATATTATGGTACTTGAAGTTGAGGTAGAGATCAGGTATATTAGAGTTGCAAGTAAGGAGAATGTTCTGTAGCAAGCAGCCTGCCAAAAGTTTGAATCACACTCCGTGATCCATCATCAAAATGAAAGCAAAAGATAGTAGGATTGCAGTAGTCACAAATAAAGAGCCAAGAGATGACAAGGATGACACAAAAACCAAAGGAGAAAAATGAGCGTTGGAAAATATCAATAAGTTAATATTCAACAAAGGAAAAGAGCTGAGAAGAGGTTAACAGGTCTATAAGGTTAATGGTGATTCTTGAAAACTAATTATAGGGTTTAAAAATGAAATTATATATAGTAATGTTAACAACCAAAAATATTATTCATTTCTTCTATAAACGTATTAATTCTAGTATAATATGGCTAGAATAACATTTTGAAAGAATTAATATGTTTTTAGAACAAAATTTATAGTATTTTTGGTTGTTAACAGTGAAACTTAACACTACTATATATTATTTCATTTTTAAACCCTATAATTAGTTTTTAAGAATCAGCATTAACCTTACAGACCTGTTAACTTTGTTTTGAGCTCTTTTCCTTCATTGAGTTATTAACTTCTTGACTATTGCCCCGTCATCTTTCTCCTTTGGTTTTCGTGTCAACATTGGCATCTCTTGGCTCTTTATTTGTGACTACTTATACAATCCTACTATCATTTGCTTTCATCTTCATGATAGGTCATGGAATGTGATCTGAGATGTTGATGTAAACAAAACATACAGAGTTTTTCCATAAGCTCTTACTATCATTCTAATGGATAGTGAAACACTGAAACCTAATGAAAACTATAGGTAAAGAATGCATTTGCTAAGGGTCTATTTTACAACTTCAAACACATTGAGGTTCTAATTGTTAGAATGTTATCATTTATGCACACCTACTCAATCTATTGCCTTTGATGATAAAATCCAACATGGCATGCGCTGAGGATAAGTAATGCACATATAGGGAAAACTACATGGTGGACCAAACCTCCATTAGAGTAGTTATTCTAGTGGTTGGTGTGACGGGATCATCACCATTTAATCCTATAAGTAAATAGCTCTGATGTTTCTCCACCTGTCAACATATAGCTACATACACAATCCATCTAATCTTAGAGCTTAGACCTTCTTAACCCGAATGGTGCTGATAAATTTAGGGTTGTGCTTAAAATGTTGAGTAATTATGTACATGCTAATTCTACCACCTAGACACCCATGTGATTAAAATGGACTCTTACTATCATATTCACACGCACGCACTCGCGTGCACACATACATGCATGCACGCACACACCCACCCACCCATTGCATTCTTCCTTAAAAGCTCAACTAATATGTACATGCTATGTCCACCACCTAGGCACCCCTGTGATCAAAATGGACTCATACTATCATATTCATACACACGTACACATCTGCACGCGTGCGCACACACACACGCGCGCGCGCACGCACACACACTATACTCATCACATGTGCACACACACACTCACCCATGCATACGTGCGCGCACACACACACACACACACACACACACGTGCACACACATTGCATTCTGCCTTAAAGGCTCGACTAATTATGTACATGCTATTTCCACCACCTAGGTACCCCTATGATCAAAATTGACTCTTATTATCATATTCATACACATGTACACTTGCGCGTGCATGCACACACACACACACAGTTATGCACACACGCTTTTTACCTAAAGCTAAACCTGTCAGTAGTTAATCTAAATACACACACACACGTCGCATTCTGCCTTAAAATCTCGACTAATTATGTACATGCTATTGCTACCACCTAGGCACCCCCGTGATCAAAATGGACTCTTACTATCATATTCATACACACGTACACATGTGCGCGTGTGCACACACACTTTTTTTTCCTAAAGCTAAACCTGTCAGTAGTTAATCTAAATACCATACTCATCATCTGTATCAGCTATGGATTTCTTTCTCTGCACAAGTACTTGGTTGTAGTAGCATTGATTCTAAACAATGCTCAGATTTGGTGTGAGGTTTCTTTCATACACTCAACATTGTGTTCTTGTTTTGTTTATGCAAATTGAAGTCTCAATAAAGGAGAAATGAATTATAGTATTAATGTCAGATATTATGGTTCCAAAATACTAAAAATATTATTAGCATATTAGGTAGAATTAACAAACACCTTTTCTGTTTTTTTGGCTTTTCTGATAATGAACCCAGAATATTTTGTGATTCAAATTAATGGTAAAGGAAGCAAGAGAAGTCTAAGATAGCATATAAATGTTGAAATGAAGCAATCTTCCCCTTTAAAGCAAATGGATTATCGTAGGGTAAAATAGCACTTGATTGTGTCAAACAAAGGTAAATGAGATATTATTGTGCTGTTGAAATTTGTGGATATATCCTACAAGTTTGAGTTAAAGTGGTGAAGAGATTTTCACAACCTACCCTAGTGTTGAATATAATAAGGAGAGGATTGTTGGCAATGATCTTTTAGTCAAAATTGTTGAACTATGAAGGGAAATATTTATTTTATTTGCTCTATTAGTAAAAATCAATGAGGAAAAGTGATTGAGACAAAAACACAATTGATTGCATCTTGCAATGCTTCCAAGGTTGTTTGGGGACTGAGAACATACCCATCAAAGTGCACCCAACTGTTGGCAACAAGGCTGTGTTTCTGGCACAAATAAAGTTGAACTGTATTCGTTTTTCTACTAAAAGCACAATGATCATGGGATTCCATGGGAAAATTGTACAATTACAATTTTCTGCTTGAAAATGTCATGGTATGAGCCCCTTTGAAGAATTATCAAGGACATTATTAACCATTATTATTTATTGAAGAGGAAGCATCTAGGCTATTAGGAGCAAGACAATGGTATTTCCCAATTTAATCTTTTAAGATTGGGTATTGATCTCCTCATGCTAAGACCACTATATTAATTTATTTGTGGGATATAACTGTTGAATCCCGTGATAGCCTTTGTAAGTATTTGGTATTTGGTGGTGGAAGACGCAAGGATTCTATTTGTTTGGAGAAAATAAAAAAGTTTTATGCTGCAGCATGAAAATTGATTCTTTGAATTTATAATGAAAATGTTTATATGAAAGCATGAATTGTGAGAATTGAGTTCTGGAACCTCAACATATGTTGAATAAAGACCTTGGAGATTTCCAGGCACTGTTTTAATCATGACCTCCAGTAGTTGTCTGGGATGGCATCACTAAGGTGATTGGAACTGATATTAATTTGTTCTACACAGGTAGGCTCTTATTCCTTCTATTCCTAGGGTTGCAGGGACCTATGTTGGCAGCTATCGTCCAGATTTCCTGTCATGTTGTTTGGTGGATAATCTAGCAGGTCCTTGACTATATGTCTTTGCTCCTATTATGTCACACTCTTCAATGAACTTCTTTATTGGTATTGGTTGGGGTGTATTAATCCATAGTTAACAGGAAGCTCCATTATAGGAACATGGGCTATGTCCCTGTCCCAGTACCCACAGTTTCTGGTGACTACATTTATATATAATATAGCTGTATCCTTATTCATTTACTCATGTACCCTAATTTGAATGGCATCCCTGTCCTTGTATCCCTACGTCTCTATGTAACTATGATCTAATCAGATCTGCTAACTTTGTTGTTGGATCATATTCAAGTAAAATTAAAAGCAGGTTTTTCACCTTTAAAGTGACCATCTCAGCTTTGTACCTGTAATGATTTCTTGCATGCTGTTTATCCTCTTCTTATCCATTGCTGTATATGATTTGCATGCTTGAGTAACTCAAAATTGAATGGATGGTGATAATAACTGTTACCAGTCTCCAAGATAATGCCAAATATGTCTAGTGCATCAGTTATTGGTTGCTACTTTATGAATGCGAGCTAATTTAATGGAGGGGACATTTGTAAACACCTGCTATCCTTTCTGCATAAACTCCTGCCAACTCCAGGATGCTTCTTGGGATAGAGAAGACCCTTCAAGGACCCTTCAAGAAATTTTTATTGTAATATGAAAATCCTCTCAATTGCTGGGGTGAATGATGTGGAGATTTCTTAGAATTTGAAGTCCATGTATGACAGCCATAAGCTCCGTTGCATTATTGTGGCTTTTGTAGTATTAAAAGTATACATTAAGATGACTTGTGTCAGAATCAACTCCCCCTCCTACCTGTCCTCAATTGCTTTTTAACGATCCGTCAAAGTCCCGATTTACAGAGTCACTTGGCAGGGGTTTCTAACTTCATGATATTGACTTATTACTGTTATGGAAATGTCGGACTTTGAACTAAATCTGCTGTGCACTTACAAGAGGAATCTCCCCGGAATTTGATATATTTTCATAGATACAAGAAGCTTTTGCTTGTTATCGGTCTGTATGACATTCAGAGTATATTCTAGTGGTTTGGATTTCCTTTGGAATATTTGTCATTTCCATTCTAGCCAGATATTCCATGCTGCAAAGAAGACAAATTTTCCATAGCAGTGAAAGAGGATCTGCCTAAAATTTCTTTATCCATTGGTTCTGGATTTGTTTTATGATCTATGGATTTCCTCGTGCTTTGCCAAACTGAAACTACTATTTAATGGCTGGAAAGCAACTTTGCATTGGAGGAGATGTGTTATTATAAATTAGTTGGTTCCATCTGTCTCTTTTCCTAGAATTAAGCTTGTTTCAGAATTTTTCCACAATTTTTTTTTTGGCGAGCTGAGTAAAGAATAATCACTCATGTTTTTACCCTTTTTGTTGTAGAATACTGCAGCATTATATGCATGTAATTATATATCCTTGCTTGAAAGGTGTCTGCATGATTGACGAAATGAACTTGGCAGTCTTTAAGATCTACTTGATTGAATTTCTCTCATATTCAATGAATCTTTAACTTGTTTTATAAGGTTGGAGTTCCATCTATAGTTTGATGGCATTCTTCCTTGGCCTGTGATGGGATACAACTCTATGTATACATGAACTGTTTTCTGGCCTCTTCTTTGAAGTTGCTGCTGCATCTTTATCCAGGGTTTGTTCTTTTTTGAGTAACTGGTTTTTATCTTTATCCAATCATTGTAAAGATGAGAGGACTTAAGTTGGCAAACTAGAAAGGTACTTTGACTCAGATCCTTCAAACAATGAAGAGCAGGTCAACATTAGCTCCATATATCTTGAAGGAAGAATTTGGACAACATTGATTATCTGGTAGGAGGAGGATGCATAGATGCATATAATCAGTCATGCACTATAGCCAGTCTCTTAAAATGGCCTGGAGATGCTTGAGGTTGAGGCTATTTCTTGCAGCTTAGTCGCCTGTGCGACACCATGAAGTAGTCATTTTGGTGAACTATGCTATGAATTTCAGTCATCATAATGTTAGTTTATAGGATTTTGTAAGAACAGTTTTAAAACATGGACTCGATAAAAAATTGGCAGCTGAAAATTTTGACTTGGGCTCAGCAAATAAAAAAATTACATAAATACACAAAATAAACTTAAATAATGCATGAGACAATAAAGAATGAATTTAGATAACACATAAGTCTATTTTATTTTGATCATAGTAATGATAGTATCATTTCTGGAAATCAGGATTGACTCGGCAAACCAAAAGTGTAAATGGAATTCAATTACTTGGGATTTAATTGGGAGACTAATAATCATTGAAAAACTCATAAAATAGGGGAAAAACACTCTTTTTGTTATTTCAATCCAAATAATGGGAAAAACTTTGCTTTACCATCTGGTGCAGCCCAAAACAATTTTTATGCTTTGCTTTTTAAAACCAAAGTAGGGGTCAAGGGGCAGCACCCTTCATGGGGTTTGGGGGCAGCACCTTAGGTGCATTTCCTATCACAATATAGGATAGGGCCAGCCATTGAAGCTACAAACATCCTCATGGCACATGCAACTTTTTATAATTTTATTACACTAAACCAATTGTCAGTAAATCCTTTCAATCACTTGACAATCATTTCACACTGTTGAGAACCTAATTGCTAAAGACAAAATAACAAAAAAATAAAAATTGGGCATGTTTTTACATACCCATGGTATATTTTTGTTCATCAGACTAGTCTTTGCAAAAATTCTCTGAATTTGTGCTGTAAAGTCAGTGGGTCTCGCTAACTAAGAAACTTGTGAGAAACTCAAGTTTCTTGGACTACTAAGCCTTTTGGTGATTTACTCAGTGGGTAGAAAAGCTCACGAATCCAATGAGTTTGTAAACTATGTACGTTGGGGATGCATCCCTTACATATTTTGACTTGTCCCCCATAGGAAACATTTCGGGGACGTAGGGACGAATCGGAAACGTCCCCACCCTGTACCTGATTTGTGAGAAAAATCGGAAACATATCCAAAATGGAAAATTTGTAGGAGGAAATGACAGGGGAGGATAGGGGATGGCTAGTCATCCCTAGGACAGACGGGGACGTCTAGATGTCCCCTGACTGGCTATGGAAAAGTAATTTAAAAAGAAAACACAAAATTGAAAAAAAGACAAAAGGGATGGGGTGCCCATAAGGACCCACACACCCCTTTACTCCAATCCTAAACCTAAAATAGTGCCACTAACAACTAAAGACAAAAAATAACTCATTTTGCCGTTTTCCAATTTGTGAAGAAGAAGACAAAGAAAGAGAACAACCGTGAGAAGAGAAGAGAACAATAGTGGGAAGAAGGCAAGAGAGCATCAAATCTATGCCATTTGAGGTAAGTTTACCATCCATTGTTCATTTGCTCAAGTTCCTTTGCATTTTTTTGTTTTTTTCAAAGTTCCAAACACTTAGAGAGGGTTTTTTGTTTTATGTTTGCACTTGCAGCCATGTTTTGAATTTTCAACAAACAATGAGTAGTAGTGAGGGTGAAGAGGTTCAAATTTGACAAAGAAGTCTTAGAAGTATTGTTGGACTTGGGGGTTCTTCTGGGAGTGGAAGTGTTGCAAGGACTGTAAGTTCAAATAACCCATTTGAATTCTCTTTTGAACTCCTCAAAACCTATGCAAAGGCCCATTTAATCCAAACAAACCTCTTCTACAATTTGCAACAGCCATAGACAAAGACAAAAAAATTTAGGGGGGAGTAGAATATGGCTGTCATTTGTGCAACAAAGACTATAGGGGCAGCTACACAAAGGTTTATTCTCATCTTTTGCGCATAAGTGGACTAGGGGTAAATGGTTGTGAAAAAATAACCCTAATTGAGAAGGCCAAGGTGACTAGGTTGCACATGGAGGGGTAGGCAAGATATAAGAGAATGCCAATAGAGACTATGGAGCCTAGTATGTCATTGTCTATCTAAACCATAAATGTTGAGAGTCAAAGGGGAGAGTGTCCTACCAAGAGAAAGAAAAGGGCTGCTAGTGTTGCAGGGATGTTTGATATGCAAGCACGAGAGGTGACTGTCTTATATTGCTAATAGTTTCTTTTCCCATGCCATACCATTTCATGTGGCATGTTTTCCCCATTTCAAACAAATGTTCAAAGATGCAATTGTTGTTGGTCCCTCATTTGTCCCCTTAGAGAACAGAAGCTATGCATCACCCTCCTTGATAGAGAGTATTCTAAGGTGAGTGTAGTGATGGAGGAATGAGATAAACTTGGATAAGGGATGGCCGCTCTACAATCATGGATGGGTGGACCGATATTAGACATCATCCACTCATCAATCTCATTGTCATATGTTCAATTGGTTTTTAGAACTATTGATTGTGCAAAGGTGGGAAGGATGCAAACTTCCAATTTCAGATTTTGAAGGATGCCATAGAAGAGGTTAGGGCCTCTAATGTTGTACAAGTGGCGATTGATCCAACTTGTGTATGTAAGTTAGTTGGCTTGATGGTGGAGGATGCTTACAAGCACATTTTCAGGACCCCATGTTGTGTTCACGCATTGAACAACACATTGAAAGACATTGGGAAGATAGATTGGGTGAAGGTAGTGGTGGTAGAAGCTAGAGACATACAAAGGTTCATTTGCAACCATCACACCTCACTTGCTTTGTTCAGGATTTTTTTGAGGAAGGAATTCCTCAAGCCTGTGGATACTAAATATGCCAATTACTTCATTTTGTTAGAGAGGATGCTTGATGTGTAGGAGCCTCTATAGTTAATGATAGTTAATCTAGAGTGAGGTAGATAGCTAGAGGGAAGCACAACTGAAGGAAAAAGTGTGAAACAAAAGATCCTTGATGATGATTGCTGGTCCACAGTGAGGTAAGAAATTGCTGATTTTATTATTAAATTATTAAATAGTTAATTTATTAATGTTTCTAACTTGTAAATTATTTTCATTCTTTGTAATAACATTCACTCTGTGTCATTTGAGTCTTGATCTTTTTTGAAATTTTAATTTTTGTAACTTAAGATATGTTGATATAGACTCTCTTAGCCTTGGAGAGATTTATGAGACATTTGATAGCGTGCTTGGGCATATGAAGCAAGCCATTCATGGCAGGGATTCTACTTTGGGACTTAATGAGGAGCATATTAGGCTCATTGTGACGCAGTGGTGAAACACTATGCTCTAAATCCCAAATGGTATGTAGCTAGGCTTGGGATTGTGCCTCCATCTCATGATGAAGAGGTGAAAGAGGGGCTCATGAAGGCCCTTCGAAAAATTTATACTGATGAGGAGTTTACTTAACTTCACACACAATGGCTAGCCTTTGTCAATTTCTGTGGTCCAACATTCAGCAAACCAAAGGAAGGATAGATAGAGCTACATTAGCTCAAACCGACTCTATTGGATGGTGGATGTGGCATGGCAAGGATGCACCAGAGTTGAGGATGCTTGACACCCACCTCCTTTCACAGGTTGCCAGTTTCTCTATTGAAGAGAGGAATTGATCCACATATAGCTTCATTCAGTCACTCAAGAGAAATAGGTTTACCTCTTGATGAGTGGAGAAGTTGGTGGCTGTGCATAGTGCCTTGCAGCTTTAGGATCGACAAACTTCAGATTATATCATCATACTCCAGCCGCATGTTGGGATGTTGATCTTGAATATGCCACACACGTTGATGAGGAGGCATATGAGGAATTGGTTGGCTTCCACTGGATGAGTCAACCCCTCATTGTGGCAATGACTTAGATTCAAACTCTGATTTTGATGCAGTGTTAGCAAATGCTAATTAGGGGCAATGGCATATTTTCTATGTTTTTGTCATTTTATAGTTGAAACTTGCAAACTTTGGGCATTTTGATGTAATTTTTCTATAATATATATGCACATTGACAATGAAATCAATTAAATTTTGTTAATTTTTCGACTCTCATGTGAAATCTCAATTCAAGTCTAATGTTATATATTAAGGTTCTATAATGTATATGATGAATGCCTTATTGATGTTATCATATGCATATTTGAAATTTTCTTATATTTTAAAAATTTTCCTATTTTTTTAATAGTTGTTCCCTGTCGTCCCCTAAAAATGGCCTCCCAAAAAATCCATCCTGGAAATGCGTCCTCCCATCCCCATCTTGAAAACTTGGTGTAACATAGTTTGTAAACAATGTTCACGACTACTAGTTGCTACCAAAACACAGATTTTTCCAAAATCTTTTCTCACACACTAGCATGCACTATGAAAACCTCATGTTCATAACTACTATGTTCATATCAAAATCAAGGCACTGCTATGAAACTTAGGACCCTTTACCAAATTTTTTATCAACAAAATAAAAAGGATCATATTTGTTTTTTGTTAAATAAAAGGGGCTTCAAATGGGGGCCTTGCCCATAAAAGAAATTAGAGTAGAGACATAACAAAATGCACAGTAGCGAGGAGGAAACCTGTTGTTGGGACAAAACCAGCATATAGGATCGTATTAATCATATGAGGGAAGTACAATATACAAACTCTATAGTTGCTGTTAATAGACTTAATATCAAAGGTATGCTATGCTTGAAGATTTAAATAAGATATACCAGTGTTCCATGGGGATGTGTGCTCCCTAGAAAAACGACATTTCCTGAAAACGAGGGCATCCTCGAGACATGGAGATGGCTGGGAAACATCTCACCACCATCCCTCCACTGGCACCACTAGGAAGGAGACGTCCTTGGGGTGTCTCCCTTAAAGAGGGGTTCCCTTCGAGACTACCAGTTGTCTCTTGCGCCAAACACCTCCAAAAAGCAATTTAAACAAAAAAGACATTTTCTTGATGTTTGTGCCCCCAACCCTAACCCTAAAAGTTTATGGGCCCCACTCACCCTAAGCACTCCAGAAAAACTATAAATACAGCTCACACTCTCACTCCAAAGCATTATTAAAGCTTGGAGTCATTGGGCAAGGGTGCAAGTTGTATAACAAGAGTGCGAGCAAGCAAGGCTACAAGAGTGAGAGCATTAGCAAGATGGAGAGCAATAGCAAGAGGAAGAACAAGTACCAAGTGTTCAAGTTTCAACACATTGATCAAGCTAGAAGCCGTCAATCCTTAAAGGTAAGCCATGGCCCTTCATCTTTTGGAATTTTGATTTTTTATTTTGATCGTTCATTCCTAAATGGATAAATCTGAAATCAATGATTATGTGATAGTTTTTTTGTTTTGTTGTCAATTTAAATATAAAATGAATTGTTCATAGAATCTATATAGTTATAAAATGCTGTTTTTAAATTTTTATGTTTGTTGAATTGTTGTTTTTATTGAAAACAACAGTTAGACAACTCTAAAAACAGCGTTTAGGGGTTTACATATTAACTTTACATTCATAACAGCAGAATTTTAGGTTTTTAAATTTATTTATTAAATTAAAATTATTTAATTTTGAAATGATTATTTGCAAATTTGCATAAATTCTTAAATAGCTGATTAAGATTTAAATTTTTAATTTTTTAATACTAGTCAAATTAGGATTTCGTCTTTTGTGTATCCTTTGCTTTTATGCTTCATGCAACCTGAAGTAAGAAGAACAAAACTGGAATCCTTGTTTGATGAAGGTTGAAGAACAAGGATTCCTATTTTTGCTTATCCTTTGCTTCTACGCTTCGTGCGACTTGAAGTAAGAAAAACAAAAAGAAATCCTTGTGTCTTGAGCTTGTGCATAATTTAATGACATTATGGCATATGTATGGTAACCATAAATATCATTTCTTGTAGTGTCACTATGATTTCTACTTCTCACAGCATGAGCGGTGAAGAGGGTTAACAAGAGCCAATGGGGGTTGAATCTGAGACTCCGAGTATAGATGTAGGGGGGAGTGGGGGAGGTGAGGCAACTAGTTCTATTGGCATTGCACATTTTAATTGTCCTTCCAAGTTATTAGAAGAATTTTCCAAGGGTACCTTCAATAAGAAGTCCTCGTTAAGACAATTTGCAACCAAATTACAAGAAAAACATAGGGCAATGAGGGACAATATGTTGCGGAGGTGTCTTTTTTGTCAACTTGAATTTTAAGGTAGCATTACAAGAGTCAATGCTCGCCTCCTTCATGTCTGAGGCAAAGGTGTAGAGATATGTAAGCAATTGCCACTCAAAAAAAGAGTTGAAATAAATAGATTGTGGATAGTGGTGAATACCGAACACTTGTACCTACTACTCTACCATCAAGGGGTCTTACTCCTACTAGTACTAGGCAGAGTTACCGGATACGGCACTTCCTCTTGTTCGGGCACCCGTACCAGCGTACCTGGTACGGATTCGGGTACGGCACGGCCTGGATACGGCCTGGGTACCGTGCCCGTCCGTGCCCTAATTTTTTTTTATTTTATGCCGTGCCGGATACTTCAGGATATAGCATTTTAGAAAAAATCGCCCGTATTTTGTAAAAAAACAATATGAAACAATCTATTTCGTGTTAAATACTGTAGGAAATTATTAAAATCTGTTCGCAGTAGGATAGTTTAAATAAAAATAATAAAAAACAGCCCGCTGAAAGGCGCACCATTCTGGATTCGGCGTTCTGAATAAAATTCCCTAATCCGCATAAAATATTTATTCAAAACAAAAATAATGTTCTGCGAAGCGATTTCTCCAGGACCTTCCCCTCTTCGCCGTAAAAGTTTTGGTTTTCACATATATGATACATCATTTTAAAAAACATATTGTTCCTAACAAGTTCAATATCATTCAAATATGTATTTAAATTTAATATTATTCAAATCCATATATTTTATTCACCGTAAAGGCACCTGTTCGGCACATATATTTAAATTTAATATTGGACGTAGTGTTCAGCACTTATTGAAGTTAGATATTCAATTTAAATTTTAATATTATATGTATTTAAATTTAATTATAATATATGTATTTAAATTTAAATGTTTAATATTTATTGGCACATATTGAAGTTAGGATATTCAATTTAAATTTTAATATAATTTGTATTTAAATTAAATATGTTTAATATTTATTAATACTTCTAATATGTTATTATAAAATAATAAATCATAATTTAATATAATACATTATGTAATAAGATATTTTTTAATTCATTTTTTATTATATAATGTATTAATAATATATATTAATAATAAATTATATTTTAATGTAAAAATACATTATATAATAAAATATTTTTAATTCATATTTATTATATAATGTATTAATATATATTAATAATAAATTATATTTTAATAGAATAATAGCCGTATCTAGCCGTATCCATATTAGCGGGTCTTGAAAAATAGCCGTATCCGTATCGGATACCGTATCCTTGTCCATGCAACATTGGTACTAGGACTTCCCAAGAGCCATGACTTTGTACTTTCCCATCTAGTCCAAGGGCAACAGAACCTATGGGGAAACATAAAATGACTAGTAGTAGTGATGCTCCAAACATGGTGGTAGAGTTATTCAATGTGCAAAATAAGGATAAGGCAAATGACGCCATTAGCAAATTCTTCTTTACCAATAGCATTCCATTCCACGTGGCTCGCTCTCCTTATTATAAGGAGGCTATGGCAAAGATAATAAGAGTAGGACCATCATATGTGTTACTGGGGGAGACAAAATTGAGGACAACAATCTTGGATAAGAACTATTCCAAGATTACTATTCTAATGGAGAAAACGAAGGCTACGTGGATCACTAGTGGATGCAACATAGTCATGCATGGGTGGATGGACATTAAGCATCGTCCACTCATCAACATCATGGTCACATGTACCGAGGGCACTTACTTCCTTAGGGCTATTGATTGTTCAAGGCACTGCAAGGATGTTGATCTTCAGTTCCAAATCCCTAGAGATGCTATTGAGGAGGTTGGGCTGGAGAATGTGGGCTAAGTAATGACAGATGTGACATATATGTGCAAAGCTGCAGGGAAATTGATTGAGGCGGCCTACAAGCATATTTGGTGGATTCCTTGTTGTGTGCATGCCATGAATAATGCACTCAAGGACATGGGCAAAATTTGTTGGGTCAAAGAGGTAGTTAATGATGCTAGAGATGGTAGATGTTTATCTACAACCACCACACTTACATGCATTTTTCAAAACCTTGCACATGGCTGCCTATGCATTGAACCCAAAGTGGTACATGAAAAGGCTTGGCAAAGTTACCCTATATAAGATGCTGAGGTGAAGGCGGGGTTCATGAAGGCTATTCAGAGGATGTATGATTCTACAAATGCTAACTTCATTTGTACTAAGTGGACAAAATTTGCCACTCTCAAGGGATATCTAGAAGAGGCCAAACTAGATGGGGAGACTATGGTATAGGAAGATCCAATTCTGTGGTGGATTGTGCATGGGCCTAATTCTTTGACAACCACACTAGTAGCTCATTTGCTGTCATAGGTTTCTATTTCTTTTGCTGCTGAAAGGACTTGGTCTACATATAACTTCATCCACTCTATTAAAAGGAACAAACTCACCTCTAGAAGGGTGGATAAGCTTGTAGCTATACATAGCGCCTTGCATCTCATTTAATGCAACATGCTTACTTGCAAGGAGAGTCTAGTAGCCCGATGGGATCTAAAGTCAAAGGAGCCAGACCAAGTTGATGACGATGCGGGACAAATAGGGTTGGTTGGTATTGGTTTGGAGGAGCTTGACCTTGAGGAGTCCAGCAGTTCGAGTGATGAGGAGTTTGGCTTGGACTTTGGGAATGAATGATGATTAGAGGCATTGGGCCATTGGCTAATTGTATTTGAATTTTGAATGTTATCATCATATTGAATATAATATAAATATACTTATTCAGCATTTTCATTGTTCAATGCAATCTATTTAGTATTTCAAAGTTTCATTTGTTATTCCTTATACTTTTTTTTAATAACTATTTTTTAATGTACCCCTTGCTGTTTCCAAATATAGGCCCTTAGTCCCCTTGTCCTGAGACTTCATGGAACATAGAGATATACCGAATTGGTAAACTATATCTCTGAACTGATGTGTTTGAACATGGATACATCTGTGCATCAGTGGTTCCCATCTACTTTTGCAAAAAATGACAAGGCTATGTTTGTCATCAAGGGGTTTTCACCATGAAAAAACTACGCCTGCCAATGCTAAAGACTTAAAACATGCTAATCTATACTCATCCGTGAGGATAGTTGTTCAGATAGAAAACATAACATGACAGGTGGTTTTTGTATCTCTTGCTTGATGTTATCTCATTGGATATGCGAAGCCCACTGCAGTTGTATGGTGAAGTTGCACTTGTTTTGGTGCACATTGTGAAGGTAGGCATTGATTTGAGCATCTATTTTCCGTTGTAGCTCTGCTGCAATTTATTTGTTGAGACTATGGTCAGGCATATAGGCTGTTTTTTCCAGTGTTTCTCCGAGTTTCCGGGATGGGGGGACCCGGGATGGTGGGACCCGGGATGAGAGGACGGGTTTCCGGGGACGGCAAAAAATTTCCAAAATTTTGGGGACGGCGAGGGGATGGCTATATAATATATTTTAATAAAAATATACACATGTTAAAAAAGTTAAAAACTAAAAAGTGATACTACATTATAGTTAGTAAAAACTTAATAATAAATTATAATACTACTGTAACTGTAATACTGTAAACTAAGTCCAAGTGTAACTCTAACTATATTAGTACATTGTGCTTTAATATTTTATATTCTCTATTTTAAAATTTTTGGAAGGTTATATAAATAATAATAATGTCGGAGACTTTGAAAGCATTTAAACCTGGAGAGTCGAGACCCATATCTCAAACAGTCAAACTCAAAGATGTAAAATACCTTTTTTTAAATTTTTCCCTCTATTCGCGTCGTTTTCTCCTCTATTTGTGTTTGAAAAAGACCTAAGACGTGAGGCAGGCTGTAGTGAGGCATCGACAGTCTGTAGGGAGGCATCTCTATGGCACGAAAAAGACTGGAGTATCTAGAGCCGTCGGCAGTCTCTAGTCCCTGCGTCCCCAAAAACGCCCTGGGCATCGGGAGCGGCAGAAAACCCCTGGGGACATATCCCCGGGGTACACTGGTTTTTTCATGGGCATATGCAATATACAAAGCCCATTGCAAGTGTATGGTGAAGATGAAGTTGTTCCAGCACAAGTTGTGGAGGTAGGCATTGATGCAAGCCTTTGCTTGTCAATGTAGCTTTGCTGAAAGTTTTTTTCCGCAACAGTGGTCAGGCATACAGGCTCTTTTCTCTTGGGGATATTCCCATCTAGTATCCGTGTCAATGCTGATGCAAGAGGTTGATATGCCTACTGTGCCAAATGCTGCCGATGAAACCCCTTAATCTGGATGGGCACTGAATTTGAGCTTCAATCCTTGAAACATTTAATAATTTCATACAAACATACATTTACCCCGAAAAGAAATAGCTTTCACTACTCTCAGAGAACAATATTATCAGTATCATTGGAAAAAGCACTACATGTGCAAAAACGAATCATAGATAGGTTGATGAAGAATTTGAGCTTCAAGCTCCTTGAAACATTTAATAAACTCATACAAACATACATTTACCCCGAAAAGAAATAGCTTTCACTACTCTCAGAGAACAATATTATCAGTATCATTGGAAAAAGCACTACCTGTGCAAAAAAGAATCATAGATAGGTTGCTGAAGACGTCGTTTAACATTGCCAAATCAAACCGGAAAAGATGTCTTTTGGAAAGATCTCTCCAAAGGAAGTACATGATCTATCCTTGATAAATATTAAAAACAATTGACAAGACCACAAGACCCAAAAGATATATCAAGAGGACTGGTACAATGTTCCTTATCAACTCAAGAACACATTATTCAATGACAAATCCATAGCACAGAGACTTGAAGCAATAAGTATGTCCTACATTAAATTATTGTGATGGAATTGTCTCTGGCACAAGGAAATGCCAAAGTCTTAATGAAGACTATTCTCTCTATTGCTCGTGCAAGCAGCATCAAACCTTGTTGGTTGGAGGGTTTTGTGTAATCCATGCAAAGTTGTTAGATATCCAATGGAGGGCAAGAAATATTTTTGATGAGTCAGCTGTCAAGTTATTGTTTATATACAACAAAATTCAATGTTTCTTTGACAGTTTGACTTAAGTAATGTTGTCATCTAGCGTATATGTCTGGAATATCATGTGAGAAAAGAACTCTTAACAGAACTAGCTCTTTTCGTGATCTGTCACTATTTCAGGGGTTTTAACTTCATTACTTCTTGAATGGGCAAAATGTTAATAAAGAACAATAAAATATTGGGAGTAGTAGTGGCAGAGAAGATGATGATAGATATCAAATAGTGATTGAATGGACAGGTAGAGGATTGAGGTAGGATTTGAGATGTGTTTATACAGTTATGCTTAATGAGGTTACATAGGATGAGACAGGATCCTCTACTTATTCACTTGAATTTTCACTTTTCATAACTGCATTTCTTTGTTGGATTTAGCCACATTATAAATATAAATTTTTCACCGTATTTATAAAGTGTATTAAAAATATTAGAATGGTGTTGGATATTGATGGTATCTAACATAAAACACTTTGGATATTTATATGGTTATGCTTAATGAGGTCACATAGGATGAGACAGGATCCTTTACTTATTCATTTTTCATAACTGCATTTACTTTGCCACATTATAAATATAAAACTTTCACCATATTTATAAAGTGTATTAAAAATATTAGAATGGTGTTGATGGTATCTAATGTAAAACATTATGGATATTTTTGGCTGCTGTTTTCATTTCCCCAACATTAGCTACATTGAATCTCAAATAAAGGTCATCTGGGTAACTCATATGTAAACATCAATTTAGGATTGTGGATTAAAGAAATATAAAAGAGATTTACTAAATAATTTTAATAGCATACTTCAAGGATGTGATATAATTTTAACCAAGGCAAAGCCTATACCACACTCATTATGGAATATATTTTTTAGCTGTTATTGATGACCTTGACCATGCTTGCCAAGTTTCAAATATTCTACAGATTAAATTGCATTAGTAATCAAGAATCAAATTTTCAGTGCTTCAAGGAGTGTGTTTGTCTGATTTGTTCTACTGGGATATATGTTAAGTGAATCTTATGATGGGATTATATTTGAAACTTTGGAAAGCCTAAATATTCCTTGAATGGGTTCTGCTTGGAAGTGAAATTCAAACAAATTTCTATGGAAGCTATGTTACTGGTTCACTGGGTTTTGCCCCCGGATCCGGGTTTGGTTCGTACTGGATTCGGGTTCTGTATCGATCCTGCTACAAATTTGGCCAGGGGGCATAAATGTCTCTGCTGGTTCGTCCCGAATGAACCCGGGCGAATCCACTTCATACTTGGAGGAATTTCTAGGAACCTGCAGCAAACCCAACTTTTTTTGACTTTTAATTTTTTTTTTTATCTTTTTTATTGGGAAAGACAAAAACAGGAGCCCTAGCGCTGTTTCTCTGTGGCTAAAGAAGATAGAGGAATACATCCTGCCAGGTCTGCATTCAACTAGAGGCAATGGGAGAGTTCGACAAAGGACAAGTGCAGAGCGTCGGGCACAGGAAGAGGCCGAGAAGGACATCGCCACAGAGACAGACATTTATGCTCCCTGGACATTGAGAAGGACATTGAGCAGGAGTTCTCTGTTAATGTCGGGGGACCTGCAATTAAAAAACACCTGTTAACATTTTTTGTTAACGTCGGGGACCATATAACCAATATAAACCAAGCACAAATGAGCATGAACAATACAAAGTTTTCTGTGTAGTCGCAAAAACCTTTACATTTTCTGTATAGTCGTGAAAACCTTTCCCATACCTGTAAAATACTAAAACATCAGTGAGGGATTTTAGTATTATATACAAAAGGGCGATCACAAGTCAAAGTTGCTTAAAATTAATAGTAAATATTTATATATTATTATTATATTGTTATATTTATTTTATATTATCAATCTATATCTATCTATATATATATATATATCTGTGTGTGTGTGTGTGTGTTAATTTTACATGTTTTTTATACAGACGAATCCAACCCCCAAAATGTTTTTGCTGAATCTGTGAACCCGAACCAGGATCCAAACCAGAACTGGCAACATAGTATGGAAGTAAACCATTTTAGTAGCCATATATGATATGATACCTGGATTATTATGTAGAAGACATGCAAGGGAATTCTTTCACAATTTGTGAGATGGAATCTTCGACCAAACTGATTGCTTCAAGATGTACGCATCTTCTGCATTTTAACTGTGTTACCGATTTATAAGTTCCAATTTGATTGGAGATAAACACAAATAATTTAAGCTATTATGCACCAAAATGATCATATTTGAACTTACAGAGCACCTAAATATTTCTGGGATGGGCCAACTTGGAAGTGAAATCCAGACAAATTAATATGGAGTAAACCGTGCCATTAGCCATATATGATAATTTTAACTGGTGTATTCTGTAAATGATTTGCAGGGTAATTCTTTGACAAGTTGTGAGATATAGTCTTCCACCAAAATGTTCTTCAAAATGTATGGATCTTCTTTATTTTAACTGTGCTACAAATTTACAAATTCCAAGTTGATGGGACAAAACTTGAGATAAATGTAAAGTTGTAAACAAATTAATATGGAGTAAACCATGCCATTAGGCATATATGATACCAGTACATGGCGTATTCTGTAAATGTTTGCACGGCAATTCTTCGACAAGTTGCAAGTTATAGTTTTACACCAAATTGGTCTTCAAGATGTATGGACCTTCTTTATTTAAGTGTGCTACAAATTTACAGATTCCAAGTTGATAGGACAAAACTTAAGATAAATGTAAATAAATTAATCTAGTATGCACCAAAATGAACAAACAAACATTTACACTCTACGAGGCTATGTGGTCTTAATTTTTCTGAATGGTTTTCTATTAGAAATACGTAAAAGATAAACATTAAGGCTTTAATTTAGGTCAACGTCTTTTTAATTGAAATTTGAAAGCAGTAATCTGTTGAACTTGTGCAAGGCATCAGCTTATGTTGCATAAAGCTCTACCCACTCAAAGAAACCTTATTCACCATAAAATATAGATAATGCTTGATGTTATTTAATTATTAAGAGAGTTACTGATAATGCTAATTGTAAGCTCAAATTTTGATATAAACAGCCAGAATTCATCAGAACACTAATGGCAGTTGCTTCCCTCAAAATTGCAGATGATGCTGATTTTAGTATCGTCCATTTCTGGATACGTGACATATATTTACAGTCGTATGGTTAACGATTCAATGATTTAAGGGTTTGTATTATCTTCTGTCATTTAGGAATTCATATGTTAATTTGCAGGTAGGATACGCAGAGAAGATTGCTAGCGTATGGGAAAAGGTTGCAGAAGAATCTAGTGGCTATGCATGTAGATCTGAAGATTCTCTGCCCTTTGGCACTTCTATCTAGGGTTTTGGTAATTGCTGTAATTATAATTTACAACTCTTTGAAGAAGTTTCAATAATTTCAAGTGGAAAGAATGCAACTGAAGTTTTAGGAAAGATGAATGTATGTTCATTTGACTGTGACCCTTGAAGATTAATCTTTTGTTTCGACTCCGAGTTCCTTCGCAACTTATGGCACACAATTCAATTAGTTGTGAATGTGTAAAATTACAAAATATGATAAAACGAAAGGATGATTGGAGGCATTTGTCCTGTAGATTTATGTGCTATAGAGCATGTTTAAAAATGGCATTAAATTTAAGAAAGCCATATGTCATGGACGTGTCAATATTTGTTGTTCCGCATCACATAGAGTTTGTGACGGAATCACTTGTAATGCTAGATGACTCATCATCTTTTCGATAGCCATCTATATTTTTGAGAATATAGATTTGGTTTCATGTTATAGACTTTATATAAAGATTTTAGAAGTTTAAGAAAAAAATGTATTGCATAGTTTCCTCTCTAATTATTAGTGCTTATTATTCTTTAACAAAAGACATTTGCGCCAAAATCTTGATCAACTATAGCCAGGCACTAAGATTTCACCTCTTGTTATTCACTTTAGTGTTTCCCATTTTTTCTGTTATATATCTTCATGGATGACCCCTAGAAAGTGCTTATGATTTCTGTGGTCTAAACTGTTGCAATTTTACTGTTTTTGCAAGTGTCTGTATGTTCTCTTATATTTATATCAGGCTTTCTTTTCGTGCTATAAAAAGCTTGTGTTCATCAGTGCCATATCATGTATATTTGCTGCAAATTTTCTAAAGATATTTTTTGATAACCAAGATGATCGGATCTTAATCTGCCTGCTTTCTTTCTGGAGAGTTTTTGGCACAAGCCAGTAAATTAAAAATAAGATTTGAGGGGAATTATTTTTGTTTGTTGGGTATTTTAAGCAATTATTTAAAGTGCCACTTCAACTAATTTATATCATTTTGTGAAAATCATTTATGTTAATTTTACTCGGAGATGGTCGTCAGCGTGAACTAGCCCAAGATCATTATTGAGATTTATCGTACTGATTTCTAACCCGATAAGTTGTTGAGGGGTTTTAGGACGGATATTCCAGTTCTTATTTTGCTGATTGCACTTTCTTGAATACTTAAGTATGATGGTCATCTTAAAACTTAAATTAAATCCCTTTACTGGCTTTTTTATCCATTTCTCTCTATAAACTTGAATCTTGAATCTTACATGCGTATTCATTTAGTGGGAGAAAAAATACTAATTTATATCATTTTGTGAAAATCATTTATATTAATTTTACTCGGAGGTGGTCGTCAGTGTGAACTATTATTGAGATTTATGGTACTAATTTCTGTGTCTGATAAGTTGTTGAGGGCATTAGGACAGACATTCCATTACTTATTTTGTTGATAGGCAAACTATATAGTTCACTTTCTTGGAACACTCAAGTATAATGGTCGTCTTATAGCTTAAATTAAATCCCTGTACTGCCTGTTTTTTCCACTTCCTGGTATAAATTTGAATCTTAAATGCCCAGTCATTCTAGTGGGAGATGTAGGATTCAATGAGAATCTGAACACAAGCCTAGATCTAGGTGATTACAAAAGATTACATAAGCTAGATGCAAACAAACAGATGGTGCAGAATGCAAATATCAGTTAAAATTCAATAATGAGAATATGGGAGATTAAAATGAAATTGATTTATTAATTCATAAAATGAAGAAAATTACATACAATATATAGACTTTGGGAGAACAAGTGAAAAAAGACGAGTTTTTCAAAGTAGTTGAGTCAGCCACAAGTGAACAAGTGGTGGACTCAACATGAAGAGCAGTTAAGTCAAGTGAGCTCAAATTGATGTGCAGTGGTCATTTTTGCTAAATCTATCTAAGTAAATAAAACTAATTACCTAAGTAGACTTAATATAAAAGGTGCAGTTAAATGATTACACCAACACCCCCTTAAGTGCAACTTAGGAGAAATGTAAAATGAGTCATAACATAACAAGCCATGTTAGGTACCTATGTACAATGAGAAACCTCCAAAGAGAGAGAATGAAGAACCCCTCCAAATAGAGAAAGATGAGAGAGATAGGGAGCACCCTACCTGCTCCCCTTTCCCCCTACAAAAAAAAACAAAAACAAAAAAACAAACTGATGCCTCTTGCATTGGAGATGGAAGGATGATACAAGAAGTTGAAAAAGATCCATGCGTATTGAACCACATTTCTTCCCTTCGGAAAAGGTAAAGTCAATGGTGCATGTTGAAGCTATTCCTAATTCAGAAAAGAAGGAATACAATGAAAGGTGAATATCTTTGGTAATTGTGTTGCAATCACCAAGTCGGGTGATGAGAGGTACCAAGATCGTATTAGGTGTCTCATGCCTAATTGAAGATGGTGGCAAGTCAAAGCACAATGAAAATTGAAGTAGCATAGGAGCCAAAGAAGATGTGACAACAACTGCAACAGTATGTCATTGAAGAGGAAATTCAAGTCCTCAAAGGTGTCCTCCAAATTTGTAAGGTAGGACACACAAAATAGATACTCAAGATCTGTTAAGTACTCGTCCCAATGGATTGCCTTTGGAAAACATATATGGTCTTGCTGAATTGAATCACTAGAAGCCCCATTGGGCGCAACACTAAACTTAGTGAAGGCAGGAGATGATGGTGAAGTCTCAATGCATGTCATCACACTACATTGCTCATTTGCTGATGTCGTGTCCACACTAGATGGTTGAGTATGAACAAATGATAAATTTGCGAGTGTTGGTGTAGAGGAGTCCTCAATCTCAAAATTAATTGAAGTCTCAGTGGCATCAGAAATTTTTTTCATCTTGACGAGCAATATTTTTCCGAACTTCAAACGTTGCAATTGTATCATGCTGATATGGTCGGAATTCGTCAAGAGATATAAGTTTGTCCATTACAAGATTATATGGGAATGGAGATTCAACTGAGTCTTGAAACATCTGCCAAATTCTGGTCCATAGGTCACGAGGGCGCTCAATATGAGTGGTGGCCATAATGGTATCGATGTTGACATTACACAACTGATCCTAGGATATAATCAATCTGATCCTTCCATAAATTTTCTGCCAAAAGGTAGTGGGTTCAGGAACTAGTCTATTTAAAATTGGCAAGAGTTTGATCCACTTGAAATGCTTCAAGGGTTTGGCTAACTAGGACTTGTAGTTACATCTATTGAATTTGATTATTGAAAGATGTTTTTTGATACCCATTAACTCATCAAATTAGATTAAGAAATCAAACTAGCATACAAAGCAAGTGTACCCCACCAAAATTGTAACTTTATATCAGTTCATGGAGTACAAAATATTCAATGCATAATATCCTTTCAACAATTACAAAGTTTTGGCAATTTATCTTAGTGTGATTATAGTGTATATAAGCAAATGATAGATTGAAATGAAAATTACAATAAATACAATCAAATTTAGATAAAATAAATTGCATCAAATTGTAGGGCTCAAAAAGAACTTTTCGATGTCTATAAGAAGTTGAAAATTTGACATTTTGGGTAAAAGTTATGCCAATGTTTATGCAAGGTGCTAAAAAAGGGATTTAACTAGCACAACCAAATTTAGAAACCTCTACCAGATTTAGCAAAATCTGCCAAGTTTAGCAATTTTGCCAAAAACATTGCCAATTTTAGAAGATTGCTAGATAAATGTAGAAGATGCTCAGATTTAGAGGAACTACCAAAACCAATTGCCAAATTTAGAAATATTAGCTAAACATAGTTGGATATTGCCAAATTTGGTAGAGCCACTAGATTTGTAGGAATAACAGGGAATATTCAACACAAAGATGGTAAAATGGTATGATGGTTTGGCTATACGAATTTATACTTGTGAATAATGCCAACCTCCAAAAAAGTGTCTTTGGTTACCCAACTCCAAATTTGACGAATTTATAGTCGATTTATAGGTTTTGACATTTTCCGGATGCAATGGTGAGGCCCATTTTGTGCTAAGGTGCCTCAAAAACTATGTTGTTTATAAAAAACGCCAAAAATACATGCAACTAAAAACTGAAAGAGTGACCTCTGGGTGTCCAATTTGGACGAAATAAAAGTTTCTCAACTATTCTGGATGCAATGGTGGGCTTTGATTTGACCCACGAACCATTAAAATCTAATCTCTCTACTAAAGCTTCAATTTGAAACTCTTGTTCCTTAGAGGACATGAACCAACTATAGACACCAACCATGCTTTGATATCATGTAGGATTCAATGAGAATTCGAACATAAGCCTACATCTAGGTGACTATAGAAGTTTACATAAGCTAGGTGCAAACATACATATGCTGCAGAATTCAGCTAAAACCCAATATTGAGAATATGGAGAAATTAAAATGAGATTGATTTATTAATTCATAGAATGAAAGAAATTACATACAATATATAGACTTTGAGAGAACAAGTCAAAAAATGCAAGTTTCTCAGAGGAGTTGAGTTAGCCACAAGTGAACAAGTGGTGGACTCAATGTGAAGAGTAGTTAAGTCAAGTGAACTCAACTTGAATATTAAGTGAGCCCAACTTGATGTGAAGTGTTCATTATTGCTAAATCTACCTAAGTAAATAAAACTAATTACCTAAGCAAACTTAATATAAAAGGTGCAATTAAATAATTACAACACCAGAAGAGATTCTAACTTATATCATTTTGTGAAAATCATGTATGATAATTTTACTGTCCCAAAACCATTATCGAGAGTTATGATACCGATACTGGTGTTTGATAAATTGTTGAGGGCGTTAGGAGAGACATTCCATTTCTTATTTTGTTGATAGGCAAACTATATAGTGCACTTTCTTGGAACACTCAAGTATGATGCTCGTCTTGAAGCTTAAATTAAATCCCTTTACAGGCTGCTTTTTCCATTTTCCACTAAATTTGAATCTTAGATGCCTATTCATTTTAGTGGGAGAAGAAATGAAAATCTTTTCTTCAAATTATTATTGATATTTTGATTTATTACAAATTATTCTCGATTTGGAAATAAACTATTGAAAGAGTTCTTTTTGAAAGGTATTTTTTTAAATACACAAGTGAGGGAAGTGGGTCCCTCTCCCTTTATATAAACTTGGAAAAAGAAAATACAACAAAGTCAAGCCATGGTCAACCCAAGGTATGCACTTAACATTCTAGTAAACCCCTGTTTCCTACCAAGAATCACTTGTACATAGAACCTATCTACTTAACAAGATTGGGTGTAATAGGAAACTTTTGTGGCCATACGTGGAAGCCTTTATTGAATTTTGCAAACCTTTCTTGGATTAAGAGAGAAGGATCATCTTGAATTGCTCTTCCTCATCTTAAGAGGAGAATTTTGTTTTCTTAATAGTGGTCCAATTGTTTGAGCAATTATCAAAAGAGCCCCTCATTATGGAGTCTTGAAGTAAGAGAGAGAATCTCTCAATTCTTTCTTCTTACTAGGAAAAGGAAAACCAATAACCCCACTTGATGACTTGGGTAAAACAACTTTGCCCTACAAAGAGGAACGTTTATACGAAGAAAGAGAGACCTCTATATAGGGTTAGAGCTTCATTGAAGAAGTTGCAGGAGCGAAATGAATTGCAAAAGTCTAAGGAACTATGGGAGTTGAAGGAAACACAAGTTGAGAGAATTGGAGACTACAAATTTGGGATAATATGCATATGTCTCAATTCAACTCCCTTCCATCAAGTTGCTTGTTTTGGAGAGCTACACTTCTTTGTAGTAGGAGACTTTAGGGTGGACGTCTATTAAATGTCTAGTGGTGAATCATGATTTGCATATGAAAGCTATCCCCTTAATAATTTAACAGTTGTTTCCCAATTCTACCATCCACCCTTTATCCAATCTCTTTTAGTAAAGTCTCAAAGGGAACAAACTCTGTAAGAGTCTAAGTGAAGGTTGGGTGGGAATGAAATTGATTTACCTTGGGGATCGAAATCAACTTCCTCAAAGAATATCCAATAGCAAAAAGGCAAGTCACCCCAAAAATGAAGAGGAAGGTTAGGAGGTCTAACCCATATTGGAACAACATCAAAAGTCTCAAAAATAGGATTCAATTCTAGGTACTAGCATTGTAAACATAGGAGAGCTTTACCACAAGATCAAGGGCCATCCAAGAATATCACATCGTTGGCATTAATTGATTTATAGATAACAATGAAGAACCCTTTGGTTAATGACCAATCAAAATATTCTCTTTAGAAAGCACTTCCAAGATTTTTTGATCCAATCGCTAAGGTCCAATAGAGCATGTTCCTTGAGGTATTCCTCTACTTCAACACTTCCTCTCCAAAATCCAAAATTTGAAGAGGCTTTGCTAAATCTCTATCGAAGGAAGAGAGATTCTATCCTTGCTAGAGATAAGAGTCTAAAATGGATATTTCATTTCGTTGCTCTAAGGGCATGTAATTTAACGAAATTGGAATATGAAGATTTAATATTGATGTGATTTCTTAGAGCATCAACACAACTATTGTCCTTTGGCTCCAAATAAATTAATCATCTATAACTCAAAGTAGGGAAATTGTTTTACAAAGAATGCTTGAAATTGCCCATAGAAGGGTTAGAGGGGACCAAATTTGAATGGAGAATGGCCAAAAAAGAACTATTCGTAGCGAGTCTTAGGGTAAGCACAATTATTTCCCACATGAGTGCCACCCACTACAATAGATTGACCATCGACCACCACTTGCTAAACGGGGGTTTTCGTAGAAAAATAGTGTATCTCCAAAGCAACAAAAGCTCACTCCATATTATAATAAAAGTTCTAATTGACATATACAAATGATGATGTTGTATTAGGTTTCAATTGCGTAGCTTTTGAGTCAAACTCATTGAACACTATGCAGTTGAATAATAATACAACATCATCATTTAATACACTACAAAAAATACCTCCTCCATGTCACATACAAAATACATTCATTGATAAACATCATACAAAAGATGTAAAGATTTTGGTAGTTCTCTCAATCCCAACAAATCTATTTTTGTTGTGATTGAAGTTAATCTCTTAGGGCATATTGTATCAAAAGATGGTTTGGCTATAAGTTTAGACAATGTTTCTATAATCTTGCAATTATTTCTTAAGACAATCTTTTCTTGGAAAGAATAAGCTTTGTGAGAAAGTTCATAGTAAATTTTGTTGGGTTGGTTAGAACTACTCTCTCTCTTTCTCTCAATCTTGATATATATATATGTTGCCAAAAAGGCTAATGAAGGAATGTTAGTTCCCTCTTCACAAGCTATAGTTAACAAAATTTTAATCTTCATGATGAGACCCTCTTGAAGCTTCTGTCACCCCTTGCTTCTTGTTTCTTTTGTTATATATATATATTTGTTACTATAAGTACCAAAATCATGTTAGGCTTGCATGGTAGTTTGATGATGACAAAAAGGTTCTTAATCATGTTATGTAGGCGTGAATTAACCTCCTCTTAGTAGCTTCATTCTTGGTGATGTGTCATTTTTTTCCTCTTTTCTCCCCCTTCCTGGCCTTTGTTTTGTGTTTTCAGTATTTGCTTTCTTCTCATCAAGCCTTTTAGATTCGCTTTAGGAGGGTTGCCTAGTTGACCTGTAGGATCACCCAGGTGACCCATCCTTAAGTTGTAGGGTTGACTAGGTGACCAGCCTTGGTAAAAGGGCGACCTTGTTGTCTTTGAATGTGTGAAATAACTTTTAGCTTTAGCTTTTCTTCTTAACTTTGAGCTCATTTTTCCTCGTGTTTTTTCATATTAACTCATTAACTCATCTTTTCGGTTTCTTTCCATTTCAAACTATTGTTCAAATCTTATTTCCTCAAATTTGTTTCCATTTCCTCTCTTGTTTTCTTTAGTTTTCTCTAGTTTTCTTCTTATCCCTTCATCTATTCTTAGCAAAGTTCTCATTTCTTCTTTAGTTAACTAATTCTTTAGTTCTTATCTCTTCATCCCTTCCCTCTCATTTCTACTTATAAATATCCCTTCATTCTCCATTGTTCAACACACTCAACACATGATTCAATCATTGAATCAAGAAGCAAGCAAGCTTCTCACATATGACTTCGTATGCCTTTTATTTCTTTTAGTTTTAGTTTTAGTTTTGCAAAGCTTTAAAGTTTTATTCCCCTTAGGAGATTGTTTTCGTTCATTCTTGCTTTCGCCAAACTTATGCATAACATCCCCTCTAGGTTTTTATGTTTGCACAAGTGCCATGCATGCCTTTTTCTTCTCAAATTTTTTATTGCTTCTAATCCAAATTTCATTTCCTCACATCCCTGTTTTTATTTCTATCGCCAAGAGGAGGAGACAGTTGCCACATGACTGTTGAAGACATAGCCTAGCATTGGCACCCATTATCACTAGTTCTTTATTGTTGTCTTAGTAACTAGCTCACATCTTGCTCTTGAGGAAGTAAAAAATTGTTTGTCTTTCTCTTAATAGAATAGAGTTATAGTAGAGTTGCTTTTCTTAGATTAAATTTCCTATTTTTCTTAAAGTAATTGCAAGTTTGTGTGATTACATTAGAATTCAAACCTCAAAAACACAAAAACATAGTTACATTGGATTAGGAAAAAGCCATATAGAATTGCATAGTTATTTCCTTTCATAGTAATTAAATCACCATAACAATCAGAAAAAGAATCAAAAGTGCTTGCATTCATTTAGAATTAAATGCATTTATAAATTTATTTAAAACATTTGAAAACTCTAAGCATTCAAGCCCTCGATCATATCACGAGGAAAACAATGTTTTCAACATTCAAATCAAACATTCAAAACAAACAAAGAAACCCTCCATTTCATCACGAGGTCAATGAATCAAACAGCGTTTCAAGATCAAAAAGTCAAAACATAGAAAACATTAAGGAAACCCTCGATCTCATCATAAGGCACACAAATTCAACAATGCAACATTCAAACAAATACAAGACAACTTGATTGTCACTTGCGACACTTTTCTTCCACGAAGAGAGTAATCAATCCGATTAACCCTTGCCTAGTTGGCTTTTCTTGCAAGGGTAGGAGTGATTCAATCGATGCCTTTAGCAAGGGTGTAGTACGTGTGTTGTCTAGATTCTGACTCACCCATGTTGTGTGTGAGTCATATTTCGAACATCACATATTTTGGTGAACCCGATGCAAAAACAAAAACTTCTGAGAGAGCTTCTTTGTGTTTCCATTGCTTTTTCATCATGCTCCTCCACAACAAATTCACATATTTAGGTGAACTTGACATGAACAACAAATCTTGTTGATGGGCTCTTTCACATTTCTGCACATCTCTTTCATTCCACTTTCATCTTTGTCTTTCACTTCCATGTTCATTTCATTTATTTTGTAGTGTTTCCTACACCCTAAAGTAAGAGAAATCACACAGAGTTCAGGGGAACTCCCCCTCTAATGAAATTATAACACCTTTGGATTGAACAGTTTTGATCTCAAATCAACTTGACTTTGTAGACTCAAATTCAAAGGGCATTTGACAAGAGCCCCACAACTTATTGGTTTTTAACAACCCAACATACAAAGAAACAACCATTCGAGATGACCAAAGCAAATCACATTGAGTGAGCATTTGATCCAAAATTCATCAACAAGATTGACCCATAACAAGCTATAAGGAAACAACTACCCAAATGGACAACTAGGCACGTCATCTAGAGAAGAACTTACAAGAAGCTCGGGAGACACGAGAAGCCCTCCATGTAGAATATCAAATTACAAGATTTGCCACACATCAGGTGTCTTTAAAAGAAACAAATGGGGCCACTCAAAGCCCAATGCAAAACAATCCACTGCAAGGTGGTGAAACTTAAAGAATAGAGGAAGCCACACCCACAGAGATTATAGAAACCTTGGTCCAATGGATTAGGACACTTGAGGCTAGAGGTGCTGGATAACCTTGCCAAAACAGAATTGAGGAAAGACCTAGGGTGTAGGGAAATCCTTTCGCTGACAAAATCAAATCAAACCATGGGGCAACCCAAAAACCCCCCATCGAAACTTCCATTCCCACAACACAAGCAATAAAACATTCATGCCTCCCTTGTCCTCCTCATTCAACATGACAAATTTTAATCAAATAGGTGGGATTCATATGATGTAGAATCAACCACAAATAGTCCCATCCAATTTTTAAAACATAAACATGACGCCATCTGGTTATCCAACTCTCTCCGGATATCAACAATCTAGCATACCCTTTCAAATACAACAAGCGCAACAAGCTTCACCTGTAGGGATAATGCTTAGAGGAATAAAACCATCATCTCCTCAAACTTCCAAAGTTCAAAGGAATTGGAGACCCCAACTCTCATATTGAGGCCTACATCATGGTAGTCTAGGAACTCCTTCCTTGGGACGGGGTGGTAGCAAAATTTTTCCAAAGACTTTGTAAGGCATCACTATGGATTGGTACTATCGACTTCTAGAAGCATCGATCCACTCTTTAGGCAACTCATCAGTCAATTTGTGGTTGCCTTTGACATGAACAAATTAGTCAAAACAAGAATATGAGAATTTTTACTAATCAAACAAGAAAACATGAGTCAGTTGCACATTTTATCACACAATGGAGGCAAGTCCTCTATTCTTCAACTAGTGCACCAAACATGGATCATGGGGAACTTTGTGATATCTTTTTACATGCTCTCAACAGGGACACATGAGAAGTCCAAAAACTCCCTTATAAATTGTATGAGAAGGCACTCAAGGGTGCCCTTAGAATTGACCAAGATTCTATTGATAACAGAAGAAGGGAGTATGACGCTGATGGAAGGTTGGTAAACCATGACAATAATAATAATTTCTCGACATTAAAATATTGAAAATCTATCAAAACATAGATGGAGTAACAAACATTTCACCATAAGGAAACTCTACCTCTTTAAGCACTTAACATATCATAGCAATTAATATGCTCATATAGATTATGATGGTGTCTTCGGCTATGACTTCGTCTGAGCAGGTCCTGAACACTACGACTGATGCTCGTGGGCTCTCACATGTTCTTTTGAGCAGGCAGGATGAGCGCGTCTCGACAGTGGAAATCCCTAGGCGTGGTTTGTCTGGGGGTGTTCTCCATGTGAAAACCATTAGTGCAAGGGGGTCTTCTCCCTTTGAGGGGGAAAAGTCACATGAGACTGCTCAGTTTCGATCTGCGGTACTAGTTGTAGGTTCTTCACTTGCTAAGAATGTTAGGCCCTACACCGCTAAGTTTGTTTCAGGCCACCCTCTGAAGTCATTTTTTGATGCGGTAACCAATTCTAGGGCTCAAGCACACTCATCACAGGCTAGGTTTAGGCCTATGGCTTGTGCCTGTTGTTCTCCTATGGTGATGTGTGGCCTTGAGGTCATAGAAAATAAGGGTTTTTATATGAAGTGTGGAGTGATCTGCAGATTTAATTACTTATGGTCCTCTGTACCTAATCTGCATAGCTGGGTCATGGATTCCTGGAAACCTCTGGTTGGTGGACAGATTGAGCTTTTTCCCAATGCTAGGGGGTTCTTCATAGCGAATTTTGCTTCCTCTGAGGAGTGAGACTTGGTGTTGGACAGGGTTTGGATGTGGGGTGATCATTTGTTGGCCATCAAACCATGGGTTTGCTCCTTCAACCCTTTCACTGAGCCGCTTAATACCAAACCAGTATGGGTTCGTCTACCGAATCTCCCTCTTCAGTTTTGGGAGGATTCTTGCTATGAGGCCATTGACAACACTATAGGGCGCTTCTTGAAGGTTGATTCTATGACCTTAGATTTAGGGCGTACTACGGTTGCTCGCATATTAGTGGATATTGACATCTCCAAACCCCTCCATGGAGATGTTTTGATGGTTGAGGACAAGCCATGGACGTAGTTGTTAGACTACAAGGGTTTCCCTTTTAGGTGCAAGAGATGTTTCTCTATTGGTCACTTAGCCTCTGGCTTCCCTCATTCTCATCGCAAGGGTGTGACAACTTGGTGGAATGATGTACTCATTGATCATTTGACGGTTTGTGCTTCCCTGACAGATGGTTCCTACTAGGAGGGCAAGTCTTCTCTGGAGGGCGATTCTTCCCAGGAGAACGGTCTTTCTTAGGATTCTTTGTTGCTTGCTTCTCTTGTGGTGCCCATAGCGATCGGGACTGCCATTGCTGATCTTGTTGGGTCTGCCTGACCCTTGTCTCTGGCTACCTTTGTCAGGCCTTCGGCTCCCTTATTCGTCCCATCTATTGTGGGTTAGACTACTACTTTGTCGATACCTAATTCATCTTCTACGCTGTCAGCTTCTCACTCAGAGTGGGATTTGGCTGCAGTTTCTATTGAGGGTCCCCTCCTCTCGCCTCACTCTGAGGATTTTGATTCAGATATTTCCTAGACTATTGTTCAGAGAAAGAAGAAAGGACTTCCCAAGTATGTCACTGCTTTGCAACAGAGGGTTAAGGGTGTTAGGTTCTTGCCCTCAGGATCTGGTGTTGTTTAAATCCCTTGTTTTGGTTTGCAACTAGACTGGTGTTTCTCTGTCATTTCTGTTCTATTTTTGCTAGTTTTGGCCTGCTTTTGGCTTGTTTTTCTTTGTCCTTGGGGCCTTGTTGGTAAAGGGTTCAACCCCTGGTTAGCTACTTATCTTAATAAAAAACAAACATTTCACCATCCAAAAACAACAACTGTAATTACAATAATCACGATGGTGATGATAATAGTTACATAAATTTGGGGAACCATAGTATCAACATCATTAACTATCCCCTGAGAATCAATTGTAAGAAAAAAGGAAGATCAAATTAGCATTCATATAACAATCATTGTGATTCCTATCAAAAACCTCAAAAATATGATCATGATAAGTATTGTTCATTTCATAAGAGAAGGAGGCATGATATCAAATCATGTCGAGAGCACCATCACTTCATATCAAACCTCCTAGAGGAACAAAGACATCTATTCCTCCACCCTCAAGATGAATTTGATCACACTATGGACGTAATGTTGGCATTGGTTGTCATTGATGTCAACTGTGTTTGAAGATTGAGGGTATATGTTGTATTGATGTCATGCACAAGAAGAAGTGTTATCCTTAGACACAAATATTGCACAAATGTTGCATTAATGTCATTGGAAGAAGAAGACTACTATATGTGCTCTCTCTTGCATTTTCAAGTTGTTGGGATCTGATTCAGTATACTTCAAAATATATACTTAGTGTATTTTGTAAGAGTTTTGGTTACTCTGGATCCGTATTTTGCTCCACACTTTACCACTATTGAAGATATGGCTTTGCAGATTTGAGGACATGTAGATAATGGTATGATGAATGTATGTTTCAAATTTCATGTCATTTGGACTTGCGGAAGAGTGTTTTTGGTTTAGCAGTTTGAAAAATAGGGCTTCAATATTTAAACAGTCATAAAGGAGAACACATTTTGCTCCACATTTCTTCGCAATTATAAATACAACTTTGCAATTTGGACATAAGGTGTATATAGGTGTTTTATATGTTATATCCGAGTATCAAATGTTTTGGATCTCCACAAAATGTTTTTGCAGTATTGGAAGGTAGAACAGTGTGTCCGACCCATTGTAAAGGAACAATTTTTCAATGTTCTATCAGTGGTTATTGCATGAGTTTGTAACAAAGCAGTTTTGATAATGCTTTCAAGGATTGTAATGATTATATCCTGCTTTGCATGTTGACATTTTTCTCTCTTGCATCACTTCTCGATTTGATGTCTTGGCTAATACATTGAGTGCTAGTGAAGCTAACATGATGAAGACTTGTAAGTTTTATGACAAAAGATTTGTCATGCGCTCCATCAAGATAACTTTTGAAAGTGTATAGTAAATCTAGTTAAGCATTGAGACTGAGCTGCTTAGGGAGATTTCACTCCTCCACCTCATAGCTCTTTGGAGACCGACAGGGCTTGTTGATCACACGTTTCATCATTAGAGCCAACCTTATTCATATTTGAATTAACTTGTTGAGGTGGGTACCAGCTGTAACTCATTGAAGATTGGATGGAGTGTGAAGCATATATATATATATATATATATATATATATATATATGAAGAGAAATGTTTTGTTGTGAGTTGAGTGGAGTGAATTATGCAAATGTGAATGTGCAACAAGAGCTGATCCGCATAATATGAAATCTAAACTGTAAAGGATAAAACAAAGCATGATGAAGAATGTGAATTACATTGAGAAGACATATCAGTGATTATAGATGTTTATGAAGTAATAGTTGAGCTCAGCAGAAAAGGAAAAGCAGAGAAGTCAAGTTGAAAAGCAAAACAGAGTAGAGAAGCAGAGCAGAAAAGTTAGATCATTTTGTTGAAAATGTTGCTGGTCATTGATGTGTTTAACAACCATTAGAGTTGATCAAATTGCAAGATAAGTGGGTTCTTTAACTATTCATTGAATTGATTTGTATTTAAATGTTGAAGCACTTCAGGGTGTTGTAGCATCCTTTGGGTTGAAGCCCATAAAATCTTTTGTATGGTGTTGTTGCATCCTTTGAGTTGAAGCTCATAAAACAAAGAGTTGCAGCTTCCTTTGGGTTGAAGCCCATAAATGTAAATGTAATCATCTTTTATTTGTGAGGTTGGATTTGAACAGTAGATCAAAGCAGCTAGCTCACTGTGGTTTTTCCCTTCTATGGTTTTCCACGTAAATCTGGTGTTATGTGTGTTGATCATACTATTGCTTATTTTTGTTGTTGTTCCATTCATGGTTAAAATGATTGATATGCTGTTGCAGATGTTTAAATGAGATGTTTGGTTCTAAATGGCATAAGATAATGTTTTTGGGCATATACTGATTCACCCCCCTCTCAGTATATCTATGTTCAACACGTAAACACTATCAACCACTTCCAACCAAGACATCATCAAACAAAAATAGTAAATCACCACATGGCTTCACTATCAAATGATGGAAGATATCAAACAACTAGGTCATTAGAAATAGAAAAGCAAGACAATAAGGTCATCCCAAGACCATTCAAAGTCAGAGACCTCGTACTCAAAAATGACAATCTAATTGATAAAAGAGATAGTGAAGGCCATAAATTTATACCAAATTGGATATGCACATAGATAGTTAAGGAAGATGTTGAAAACAACACCTACCTCTTTTGCACAATGGAAGGTGAAGAGTTTAGTGAAATGGTTAACACTTTTCACTTAAGGAAATACTATTTCTAAAAAAATTCCATAAAAATACAAAGAGATCAAATAGTTCAAAAAACCAGAAAAAGTATAGAACATGAAAATAAAAAATATGCATTTTCATTCTATTCACCCTTGCATATGTTTGTGACATGCTCTTGTTTGATTTTTTGTCCTAGAAAGGAGTCTTAAGGTTCTGTCTAATATAGGATGTACTTACCGAGCCTTAGAGATTCCCAAAAACACTGCTATCCATTCCCCTTTACATTCTCAACAAATTCAAATAAAGTCAAGCTCTAAATCTTTATACTAATCCCTATCTTAGTTGTCATCTAGTCAAGTCTAAACAAAGCAAGTTTTCTAACCTATAATATCCAATAGAATCCAATTGGAAGACTTGATCAATTATCCTTGGTAGGAAGGAAGTCTTAGGAATGAGTTATCATTTTAGTTATATCTAGCTTGCCTTACCTGGTCTTTGGTGATGAGCCCTCACTTCTTACTGGTAGTGTGAGGTTAGGTTAAGGGGGTCAAAACTCCATGCCTACACTTGCCTAGTCTAATTTTTGGTGATGAGCCCATGTATCTTAACGGTTGCATGAGGTTAGGCTATGGGATGATAACAAAAATAAAAAATAATATCCATACTCACAAAGTGTAGACTCAAAAGGTTGAAACTCTGTGAAGTGGCTAAAAAAAGAAAATGGAGTTTATAAAGAAACCACACACACACAAACTATATAGCTAGTCTTGTAGAGTGATGAATCCAGATATGACTTTGTTTGTCACCTCTAGATCTAAGTCTAGCAGGTGCCTATAAAGTTTGTTGGCTTGTCTGCATTGAAAACTAGTCTAAGTGATTGGTCTAGATAAGGATTAGCATTTAGCCTTTTGCAAAGCTAAGTTTAGAAATTGTTCCATCTCCTTTCCATTCCCACTTGATTCCCTATAATCCAATCTCAAACAGTTTAGTAGGTCACCCTATCCTATGTCAACCTAAATTTTTCTAAAGAGTAATCACAATATTCGTTCCATTTACATACATTTCAAAAATAGAAAGTAATAAATCATATCATTATATCATGGCATCTATCATAGTGTGAAAATAAGCATACTACTTTGCATCCATACATACTACATACATCATAAATAGAAAAGATGACAAAAAACATCATTATCATCCATTTGTGATCATCCTAGGTACTCATAAGCATGATAATAACATAAATAAAAGCTCTATCCAACCATGTGCACAAGAGGGAAAGTAAAGTGGAAAGTGTCGATTGAAACTATATATATCTCTCAACCATTCAGGCCACAACAATAGGTGCATAACAATATCTTAGTACAAGTCACTCCTTCCAATGGAGTTAAAAGAAGAAAATTGTGCACTCAAGCATGCACGTCTCCTCATGCAAGGGGGGCAAGTATGTAATTTGTAAGAAACATAGGTCTCTCAAAGACCTCAAGGTGTTCAACAAGGAAAGGGGACATCAAGTCAAACAATTGCAAAATCTTTAAAAAAATCATTAAAAAATAGAAAATTGGAAAAGCCTAAAAAATCGTAAAAGTCTTAAAAAATCCCTAAAAATTGAAAACATTCTTAAAAAATCAACAATAAAAGGAGAATTTATTCTTCCTCTCTAGCTTAGCTTGTGTATGTGATCTTTTTACTTAGTCTAGGCTTTTGTCTTCATATTGTGTGTCTTTTATCATCATTGCAGGTTGTTGTGACAAGGCGAGGTGACACCGGTAAACATCAAAACATCTATGGTATGTTCTCTCACCTCCCTTCCAGTACTTTGAACTTTTCATATATTTGACTCACACTTGAAGTACTTTATATTCCAAGTCCAAATGCACGACAACAACAAAAGGTATGAGCTATGCTTTGGGAACAGTACCTACCTTTCGTGTAGACTACCATCCTTGAGAGGGCAAATATGTAAGTAGAAACTCACATCAAGCATACATGGAAGTTTGATGATAATAAAAAGGTTCCTAATCACGACCACATAGGCATGAATTAGCCTCCTCTCAGTAGCTTCATTCTTGGTGATGTGTTATTATTTTTCCCTCTTTTCTCCCTTTCCTAGCCTTCATTTTGTGCATTCAGTTTTTGCTTTCTTCTTGTCAATCCTTTCAAATCCTCTTTAGAAGGGTGGCTAGTTGACCTATAGGGTCGCTTGAGTGACCTATCCTTAAGTTGTCGGGTTGCCTAAGTGACTAACCCTCGTAAAAAGGGGCAACATTGTCATCTTTGAATGTGCAAAATAACTTTTAGTTTTATCTTTTCTTATTGATTTTTAGCCTATTTTTCCTTGCATTTTTTAATGTTAACTCATCTTCTCACTTTATTCCTATTTCAAACTATTGTTCAAATCTTATCTCCTCAAATTTGTTTTCATTTCCTCTCTTGTTTTCTTTAGTTCTCTCTAGTTTTCTTCTTGTTTTCCTCTTATCCCTTAGCCTATTCTTAGCAAAGTTTTCCTTTCTTTTTTAGTTAACTAATTATTTTATTCTTATCTCTTCATTCCTTTTCTCTCATTTCTACCTATAAATAGTACACCTTCATTCTCCATTATTCAACACACTCAATAGATGATTCAATCATTGAATCAAGAAGCAAACAAGCTTCTAACATAAGACTTCATCTGTCTTTTATTTCTTTTAGTTTTAGTTTTGCATGCTTCAAATCTTTATTCCCCTTAGAAGGTTATTTTCATGCATTCTTTCTTTTGCCAAGCTTATGCATAGCATCCCCTCTAGCTTTTTATGCTCATACAAGTACCACCCATGCCTCTTTCTTCTCAATTTTGTTATTGCTTCTAAGACAAATTTAATTTCCTCACATTCCTATTTTTATCCTTGTCGCCAAGAGGAGGTCCTCACTACTGCAGAGGAGGAGATGACTGCCACAAGACTTCTAAGGACATAGCCTGACACTAGTGCTCATTATCACTATTTCTTTATTGTTTTCTTAGTAATTAGCTCACATATTGCTCTTGAGGAAGTAAAATATTGTTTGTCCTTCTCTTGATAGAATAGAGTTACTTGCTTTTCTTAGATTAAATTTCCTATTTTTCTTAGAGTAGTTGCAATTTTGTTTGATTACATTAGAATTCAATCCTCGAAAACACAAAAACATAGTTACATTGCATTAGGAGAAAGCCATATAGAATTGCATACATATTTCCTTTCATAGTAATTAGATCACTATAAAAATAAAAAAAAGAATCAAAAGTGCTTGCATTCATTTAGAATTAATCGCATTTAGAAATTTATTTAAAATATTTGAAAACTCAAAGCAATCAAGCCCTCGATTATATCACGAGGCAAACAACATTTTCAACATTCAAATCAAACATTTAAAATGAGGAAACCCTTGATTCATCATGAGGTCAATGAATCGAACGTTTTTGAATCAAATAGTCAAACATAGAAAGCACAAAGGAAACCCTCAATCTAATCATGAGGTACACAAACTAAAAAATTCAACATTCAAACAAACACAGCACAACACAAATTCACTATCACCCATGACACTTTTCTTCCATGTGAAGAGAGTAATTAGTCTGATTCTGATGCAGGACCATCTAATGTTGTAAGGGCAATCTTGCATCACCAAACAAATGATGATTCTGTTTTCTTTTATTTTCAATTTTGGTATTTTTGGTATTTGCTTGAAGAATGATATAGAACCTTCAGTTTTTCCAACCTTTTTTTAATAAAAAAGGGTAAAAACTTTATTAATCAAAGAGAGCAGTACAAAGCATAAAAGTAGCAAGAGGCCCAAACGGGCCCAGAGACAACAAACAAGAAATCAAGAAGTGGTCGTGCAACATCTCACATCCTCCGTGACCAAATCCACCAAATCCTGAGCAAGATCCCTAGGTAAAATGTCCTAATCATCCACCATCTAGGTCCCATTCTTCTCAGAAGCCCATTTGGCCAACCCATCAACCACCTTATTCCGTTCTTGAGGGATATGAGAGAAGGTGAAAGAATCAAATAAATCTCCAAGACTAGTGATTTGCTTAGCCACCACTGCAAGCTACCAACTAACATCATCAAACTACCTTCTATTTATCAAGTCTATCACCACTTGAGAATTTGACTCATAGATAATCTTATTCCAGCCAAGGGCATATGCCTTCTTCAAAGCCAAAAGAATAGCCAAGGCCTCCATAAGATTATTAGAGTGTAGCCCCCTATATTCTGAGAAGAAAAACACAACCACCCCAAAACTGTCTCTGCCCACCCCACCAATGCCAGTGTGCCCAGGGTTACCCCTTGCAGACCCATCAGTATTGATTTTCAAGACTCCAATGGGAGGGGGCAACCAATGCCCTTCCCTAGAAACCTTCCTTCTAGAACACCTGCTCTGCCCAATCTTGGGCCTTCCAGGACCCCCAACAAGAATCCCCAGATTACGAATCACTCTAGTATCACCAGGATCGACCAAGGCTGACAGATCACATTTAGCATACAAGGTCTCCTGCAAAGCCCCAAGAATGCGAGACCAAACTTGACCACCAACAACTTCTTATCCAGAAAGACCCTGCGGTTGCGCTCCAACCAGATGTGCCATATAATCAGACTAGGGCCAATTGGCCATGCTATGTGCAGAAATGAAGTCCTCACCGGAATGGGCCCAAAGTCCCGCCAAAACTCCTCCAGAGAAGAAGGGTACCTGCACTACAAACTCCAGGTCCCCCACCAACAATGCCAAATAGTCCTAGCAAAAGGGCACTGGAAGAAAAGCTGTGAAATAGTCTCAACATCTTTTAGACATAAGAAGCATAAGGAAGGACCTTGGAAGCCACGCTTACAGAGGTTATCCCAAGTTGAACACCTGCCATAAACCACCAGCCAAGAAAAGAAATTTTATTTTGGCCAAGAGAATTTATTCCAAATATTTTTCCACCAAGGAACCTCAACACTACCCCAGGCCTGTCTGTCCAAAACACGATACCCTAAAACAACAGTGAACTTCCCTTTTGGATCCGGACCCCAAGCTAGCACATCCCGCTCTGGGGGAGAAAAACAGACTCTATCAGCCAAAATGGAGGACAACTCTCTCCTATCCTCCAAAGATCCACCCATGGGCCATTCCTGCATATCCTTCCACTGGTTAACAATAGTTTGCCCCAAAGCCTGAGGGGCTTTGAAATCCATCACTCTACTCCAACCAACCTGAACAAAAATCCTACATAAGTCCCCCAAGTGGGTGCAAGGAGAGGATAGGCGGGAAGCCATCCTAGGAGTCATGCCAAAAAAGACCATCAGAGCCTCTATTGTAGATCCAAAACATGCCTTGTTTAACCAGCGTAGTCCCCCTCTTGAGAGTATCCCAGATCATAGAACCTCCCCCCGAAAGACTAAAACGTGGCACCTTAGTGCCCTCCACCTCCCCAAGGTACTTGAAGGTAAGGATCCTGGCCCAATACCGATGCTGTTATGAACACTATCTCCAGTATAGCTTAGCAGCCAAAGCCTGTCCATTCCAATCTGTCCTACGCAAACCCAGACCACCATCCTACTTTGGCCGGCAAACAACTTCCCACTTAATTAAGCTCCACTTCTTTGAAAGGAGATTACCTGACCAAAGAAACTGCCGACAGAGGCCCTCAAAATCTTTGATGAAACTTGAGGGAGTCGTCAACTCAAAGCACCTGTATATAGGAAGGGCCTGTACCACAGACTTCAACAGAGTAACTCTTCCAACCGTAGATAACCATCTATAGGTCTAGTGACAAACCATCCCACAAAATTTATCCATCATATCCTGCCAAAAACACCTAGGAAGTGGGCGCACATCCAAAGGGATGCCAAGGTATATAAAGGGAAGTTTCCCCACCTGAAACCTTACGATCCTAGCAATACACTACTGAATAAGCCTGGGGGCATTAAAGAAACAAATGCAAGACTTACTTTCATTAATGCTTTGACTTGAGGCAGCCAGGTAACAACCCAAAATTTGACGCAAAGCAACCGCTTTAGCCACCATAGCAACACCCATCAAAGTCGTATCATCCACAAACTGAAGATGAGTTTGAGGAGGAAGAGAATTGCTCCATTTCCATCCCTGAAAGAGCCCATCCATAACATAGGACTTAATGAATCTCCCCAAGCCTTCAACCATCAAGATGAACAAATATGGGGATAAGGGGTCCCCCTGTTGAAGACCTCTAGAAGCACCAATCAAATCCAAAGACTCCCCATTTATGAGAACAAAAAATGAGGAAGTCCTCACACAGCTCATGACCCAGTCAATCCACTCACAACTGAACTCGAAGGCTCTGAGAATTTTGATCAAAAAGCCCTAGTTAACTCTGTCATAAGCTTTAGCCATGTCCAACTTTATAAACATAGCCTTTTCCTTAGAAGAGGCCATAGAGTGAATAGTCTCAGCTGTAATAACTACCTCGTCCAAAATCTGTCTACCTGCAACAAAGCCCCCTTGTTCTTCCAACATCAACTTATCCAGGCATGGCTTCAAACGTTTAGCAATTAGCTTTGTAATGATTTTATACACCACATTGCACAAAGTAATTGGTCGAAAAAGATCTATAGAATCAACACCCTCGCGTTTTGGGATAAGAGTAAGAAATGTGGCATTCATGGCTCGCAACATTTGCTTATTCCTAAAAGACTCCTGCACCACCTCCAATAGATCAAGGTTGATGACTTCCCAAAATTCCTGAAAGAACTCAGCTGGGAACCCATCAGGACCAGGAGCCTTCCCTTTTTTCAACTAAAACACCACATCCTCCAACTCCTTCAAAGAAATAGGTTTAAGAAGAGAAGCATTCATATCCATAGTCACCAGAGAGTGAATACAAGCTAGGATAGAAGCTTCCTTCTCACTAGCATGTGGGGTATCTTTAGAAAAGAGAGTAGAGAAAAAATGAACTGCCTCACTAGAGATCCCCGAAGAGGAAGAAAGAATAGAACCCTTAGGAGAGCAGAGAGAAGAGATAAAGTTACGTTGTCTTCGAGCCTTCATCGATTTATGAAAGGAAGTATTCCTATCCCCTTCCTGAAGCCAATCAACACGGGCCTTCTGTTTCCAAAAAAATTCCTCACGAAGCTCCCATTCCTCAAGGTCTTTAACCACACTAACCTCAAGCCTACTTAAATTCGCATCAAGACCCTGGTCCCGAATCTGCCTGGTAATAGAATCCAAGCGTTCCTAGGCAACCCTTTTCCGTTGAAACACGTTGCCAAACTGATACTTATTCCAATGTTTCAATTTATACTTCACATATTGAAGCCTCTTCACAAAAGAGTACATAGCTGTACCAAAAGTAGGTCGTCCTTCAGTCCACCATCTAGAAACCAAGTCAAGAAGACTCTCCTTCCTGAGCCACATAAGCTGAAATCTAAAAGTTTGTTTCTTACGACCACCAACCAAACAAGCAGAGAATTTGATCGGCCAATGGTCTGATCCTTGCCAATCTAAAATTTTAGAACTTGACAGCCACTTGTCACCCACCCAAAAATAGGACACAAGAAACCTGTCTAACCGTTCAGAAATGGCATCATCCCCAAGCCTCCTATTATTCCAAGTAAACATGCCATTCGAAGGTTTGATATCCACAAGCCGAAGCCGAGCCAAATTATCCCTTAGAAGATCAGAAGAGGGGTCCAAATGAGGCACACCCCCCCTTTTCTCCTTGAGGGAGGCAATTGCATTGAAGTCACTTGCCATAATCTAGGGGAGGAAAGGATCCAACGATATCAGAAGATTGATATGAGACCATAGGAGAGTCTTACCAGGGACATTCGTCAGAGCATAAATGTTAGAAAGAAGAATTCTTTCCCCCGTCTCCAAACTAAATGCAACTAGAGAAATGGAAAATCTATAGAGATTCACCAAACAAGAGAAATTTGCTGAGGATCCCAGAGGCAAGCAAGACCCCCTCAACTGCCTTGCGCACCCACACACTGGAAAAACCCTCTATTCCAAATCTTAGAAACACACTGCATCATACCACCCATAGATAACTTCGTCTCCTGGAGGAAAACCACATCCGAAGAATGAGCACTAACCAAGTCCCGAATAGCCTTTTGTCTAGGGATGCTATTCATACCCCTTACATTCCATGATAACACAATCATCGCGAAGGGTGAGAGAAGTGAGTATCCAATGTCTTCATCGACCCAGATTCCACCAATGTCTCTCCAGCCATCTTAACTTTCTCCTGATCCTTCTTCCTCCCCACCTTCTGGGGCTTATTAGGAGCACACTTTTTCAGGGATTTTTGCTGTAGACCCATAATAGGAGAAGAAGAGAGGGCTTTTTTCTTACCAGTCTTCCAAACCCAGTCCACAGGCTAAACTCACCCTTTCATCCAAAGAGGCCATGGGGGTTTCCACCAAACCACAAGAGTCCCCAAACCTAGCATCGAGGGGAGAAGCAACTGAATCCATCACCACCCCGGAAGCCACCACAGGAACTAGAACTGAGGTAGTGACAGACAAAGACTCAGAATTAAGATCAACTAAAGGAGAAGCTTCAACATGCATGTTAGAATAAACCCCCTCCTCGTGGACTAATTCATCCAAAGCCTCAAACTTGTTAAAAGTCTCCTCCTCTTGATGATCCCGAAGAGTCCTCTTCTGACCTCGATTCTTATTTCATGCCTTAACTGGCACAAATCCATCTTTATTCGGTACCACCCCCTGCATGGGTGCTTTACCCTTTTCCTCCCTTGGATTAGACGGAGCCTTCACATTATTTGAACCACCAACACCCGAGGCATGAGGGCACCTCCTTTGAAGATGGCCATACTCATGGCACAGTCGACACTTGAAAGGTAAAGTCTCATAGTCTAACTGTTGAGTCCAGGAGCTAGACCCAATAGTCAAATCAATAGAATCTGGCAGAGGCTGGCTCAGATCAATTTCCACACAGACCTGGGCATAGGAAAAAATTTGCTTCTCCAAAGTTTGCTGAGATTAGCTAATAGGCTTCCCTAGCAGCAACGCAATTGATTGCAGAATATCCTATCTCCAACATTCCAACGGCAACTGAGGAAAATGAACCCACGCCGACACCTTCGAGGGTAGCTCCTCCGCCGAATTAAAGCCTGCATGCCAAGGATTCATGAAAAGGCCAACTTGATTATAAAAGTAGGGCCCTCCCTCAAAAACCTTGTTACGATCGGAGATACATGAAAAGACCACCAGAAAGAAGTTATTCGCAGCTAGCAAGATTTCAAAATCACCTTTCGAATTCCATGACTTGCGAATCCAGGGTTCTAGAAAATGCATTGAAACCCTCAATCCCATAAATTTGTAGATTAAAACATGTTTTCTATAATACTCTAGGTCCTCGGCTACCACCTTTGTTTGAATCACCAGCTTCGGACAAACTTGAGCTCTTTCCAAGCATCCGTTTATCTTGTGCAATTTCAAAGCACCAGTGCTAAAAACCCCAACATCAAGTGGGGATGGATGAGGAAACCCGTCACCAACCCCTGCCATAGTAGCATCCCCCGACGTCTCACCCAAAGGCATAGACCCTGCCATTAGAAAATCCCCTCAAGCCCTCGCACCCCACACCTGCACCAAACAACGCACACATTCAAGAAATCCGCCCCCCCGAAAGCTAAAAACCCCACCCCTTGCTGAAAATAACCCCACAGAGCCCGATCTGCAAAGAAAAAATGCATGCAACAGAGAATAGACACATGCAGACCACGACCTGCTACAGGGCGCGGGACTGCACAGAGCTCCCGCGCACACACTCCATCTCCAAGCAAATATCAAATTTTCCAACCTGCTTAAAATAGAAAACAACTATTTTTAGAAAGTTTACATTTGAGCATGTATGGAAACAAAAATTTACTCAAAGATTTGGAATTGAAAAATATAACCTTTAGTGAAGAAATTGGCCAAAGGTCACTTGTGGGCTAAAAGATATTAAAGTTCTGTTTCTTAAAAAACCCCTGAAAAAATTTCAAAGTCAAATATGAGGCACTTAGAGGCCCTATACGGCCTCGAAAATAGGTTGAATTGGCTAAGCCAATTCTAAGGGCGTAGAGCATTTCACGAGCTTTCCAATGCATCAAACAATTTGTCAATCGAACACTCGGATCGAAAGTATGGCTCCCAGAAGTTGATCTATTTTTGGAGGGACTTACAAATTTTGAAATTTTGGCTAGAAGGTGCCAAAAAGAGCTATTTATGACCATTTTTGAGAATCCTTTGGGTAGTAGAGAAAGAGGGGAAAGTGGTGAGTCAGGAAAATGAGGGAAAATATAAACCCTAGTAGATTTGAAGCTACAAAACGTAGAAGGTTCCAGAATCAAGAAGAATGAAGCTGTAATGTGTTGTAGCCTGTTGAGGATTCATCCTCTGATTTGATTCTAGTTTCTATAATGTAATGTGTTGTTCAGTTCAATAAAAGAACATTCCCATTTTCTGTGTGCAATCTGTGTTATTATGTGTTCTAGGATTGACCCCCTCATCAGATTCACCCCTATTTGGTTGGCTTTTCTTGAAAGGGTAGGAGTGATTCGACTGACACCTTTAGCAAGGGTGTAGTGTGTGTGCTATCTAGAGTTTGAATCACATGCATCGTGTGTGTCATATTCCAAACATTGAAATATATATAACAATAGAAACAAGGAGGGGGTAACAGAAACTTCAAAAGGGTCTCATCATGATGAAGATCAAAATTTTGTTGAACTATAATTTTTGAACAGGGCACTAAGATTCCTTCATTAGCTTTTTTGTCAACATATATATGCTTTTCTAGGAATGTGTCTAAATTCTATAGAGTCAAAAAGATCAACCAAACTTTTAATTATGTTATGAATAATTCAAAGTTGAATTGAACGAAAGTTTTTTAATTTTTCAAAATGTAGATTGAAAGTTTTGAATCTCCATAAACAATGAGTTGTTTTATATTTTCTTTAGATGCCATTCAAAGTCCTAATTCACAAGTCAATAGCTCAAAAACATTGTTATTAGCCTTCCCAATGTTGAGGTATAAATCAAGGAATTTGTAATTTGAGTGAATCATAATCACTCTATCAACAACTCCAAGATTGGATTTGAATGCCCTGTCAAAGAAGAAAGAAGGAAAGGGGAAGTGTAGATAGCAACCAGACGCATTAGGAATATCTCTTGGCTAGAGAAGCTTTGAAAAATGCCAACAATTTATTAGATGTATTTCAACAACATAAAGATTGTCTGCTTTTAATTATGTTATGAATAATTCAAAGTTGAATTGAATGGAAGTTTTTTAATTTTTCAAAATGTAGATTGAAAGTTTTGAATCTCCATAAACAATGAGTTGTTTTATATTTTCTTTAGATGCCATTCAAAGTCCTAATTCACAAGTCAATAGCTCAAAAACATTGTTATTAGCCTTCCCAATGTTGATGTATAAATCAAGGAATTTGTAATTTGAGTGAATCATAATCACTCTATCAACAACTCCAAGATTGGATTTGGATACCCTGTCAAAGAAGAAAGAAGGAAAGGGGAAGTGTAGAGAGCAACCAGATGCATTAGGAATATCTCTTAGCTAGAGAAGCTTTGAAAAATGCCAACAATTTATTAGATGTATTTCAACAACATAAAGATTGTTTGAAGACTGTTTTGCATAAATCAAACTTTGACATTGAGTGTGATCTCATATTTTATTTTGAGAGAAATGATGCAATTTCTAGTAGGTTTGTCATTGAATATTATTTAATTTAAAAAAGAAGGGAATGATATTCCATGGATATCTAAGTAGAGGTTTCCAAGAAAAGCTTCAAGTGTAGTGAATGATCTATGTAAGAAGACAATTCTTGGCATTTAGATTGATACAAAGAGAAAGACCCATAGCCTTGGCGAGAGAGATCCAAAGTTTAGTAATAGAACATTCATAAAGTATTCAAGTTGTGATATCATCACCTTTAAAGCACATGCTAACTATGTGAAGTCTCGCAATTCATCTTTTGAGAAGATTTTCGCCAGCCAAAATTCTATTTGGAAAAGTATCCATTGAAACATAAGGGCTATGGGAGTAAGAAACTTGCTCTAAATAGAGTGTAAGGATTTAATGCACATGAATTTAGACCACAATAAAGTAGTAAATAACACAAACAATGTAGCAACTAGTAGAGTTAAGACCCCCCAAATTAATTTATCATTCCAATTAGGAGCCAAAGGCCTCAACCTAGAGATTGCTGCCAAAGAATTTGCTTAGGTTGAGAAAGGCCATGTACATGTCTTCCCAAGAAGGAAGACAACCATCCCACTTAAAGTTGGGCAAGTTGGACCACCTAGAGATTTTGGAAGGAATGAAGAATATTAGGAGGCAAAAGTCTAGCCAAGGGTGCATTACCCAAGGATGGAATCCTCTTATCAATGTATATTTTGAACATTACCCAGAAGCCAAGAAACTCTCTCACAGGATATTAAAAGAAGAGAAAATCAAATGCCAGATTCTTGAAGCGCCTTTAATAGGAGGGGAGGTTCTTGTGAAGCTTGATAACATGGAGACCATTGCCATTGAAATAGATAAAATTATTATTATTTCTTATGTGTATTGAATTAAATAAAAAATAAAGGAATTTCATGAGTGATTAAAAGCACCACAACCTAAACTAATTAAATCACACGAGTTGGGATTGACAAAAGATAAGAGACAAGAGACAAGACCTAAGAATAGGAATCTGAAAATGAAAATGCGATAAGATGAAAGGAAATGGAACTAGAGAAATGCAAATTTTGCATCTAGGATATGACTAAATGCACACTGTGTTATGTGACTTTTTACCCAAAATGGAAAAAGAAAGCTATTTATGAATAACCCTCTAAAATGATAAGAGGATAAAGTTTATTTACCCTTTATAATTAAAAGGGAGATGGAAAATAAATGATATTATGATCCTTTTGGTTAAAATGGAGATAAATAAAGAATAATTATGTAAACCCCTTTAAAAAGGGAGGATTTATTATGTTTATTAAGCCATTATTAATGACAACCTTTGTGAAATGGTGTGATGGTTTAGAAACCACCCCTTAAAAGTTTATATAAGGCATTTGTGTGAGATTTGGAAAGGGCATGGAGATCACTCAAAGGAAGAAGGTGAAGAAAAGAGGAAATAAGAACATTGCAGGGAGATCACGAAGGAGAAAGATTATTGATTGGCTGACAGTGAGCATTGGAGAAGGGGCACACAATGTGTGTCCAACTCGGGGTACATTGTACACCCTGGATTGTCCTGGCCAGGGCTTGTATTGAGCATGTTTTGTTGAACATGGCTTTGGAGCACTTGTGTGTGTGTGTTTTTTGAAAAAGAGCTGAATGCTTGAGAAACACATGGTTTTGAATAAGAACTGGATTCCTCCTGGAATTTCTCACTTGCTGAAAGGGGGTTGAATCTATAATCCATTCTCCAAAGTGACATTTGGAAGAACTTCCAGGATCCAAAAGATACGTATTTATTCCTTTCTATGATGGAAATTAATGAAGTACTAAACTTATTGTTAATAAAAGATATTGATGGGTTTTGATGTTAATATGATTATGTGATTATGTTATCTAATTTATTTTGTTAATGATTTACTCAAGAGTTCTTATTAAATTATCACCTGTTCTAATTTACATTTGTTATTACATCTATTTTAACATCATGGAATATATTATTCTATCTTAATTCTAAATATTAACCATAACAAATCTGTTGCAATTAATTAAATACATAGGGGAAAAGTAGCATTGCACATTGGAAATGGTGTGCTAATGTCTTTAAAAGAACACAAACATAATTTTGTTGAAATTTGACATGTGGACGTGTAATTAATTATGAGATAGTTCTTATGGGATAGTCCAAGGGACAAGGGCACCTTACAAGATAATGTATTGCTCCAAATGGCTTAAATTTTTTGGGGAAGCTTGGCACTAAGATTCTGAACGCTTTTATCTTCTATGTAGATAGTCAAATCAACACAGAAGGAGAAGTAAAATAGAGATAATGCTTTATATATATATATAAGGGCACCTTACAAGATAATGTATTGCTCCAAATGGTTTAAGTTTTTTGGGGAAGCTTGGCACTAAGATTCTGAACACTTTTATCTTCTATGTAGTTAGTCAAATCAACACAGAAGGAGAAGTAAAATAGAGATAATGCTTTATATATATATATATTAGTGGGGGAAAGGAAAATGATTTTTATTTATTATTAAGAGACTAGATTTGATTTGATTTTGGGGTTTTGGGAATAAAAGGAGAAATGGGATCTTCATTCTATTCATGTTTGCTTTTGAGAGAATCAAAAGAGCAAAGAGAGAAACTTCAGCCCAAAAAAACCTTTATTCTTGGATTTAAAAAGATTGTTGTTTAGATTAGTCTGTCGAGGATTTTCTACTCCTAGATTTGTTGTGCAGAATGTCGTTCCTAATGTTTTTTGAAGAGTGTTGACTAATATGTATATGTATGTATGTATGTGTATGTATGTATATGTATATGTATCTATATGTATATATACATATAAACATATATGTATATATAGATGTATATACGTATATACATATAAATTTATATACATATGATAACTAAATAGAGCTGCAATTTGGTACCTTTGGAATTGCAAGCTAGGTATTTTCTGTGTTTTAAAATGGTAAAATTGTAGGATAAAAAGTCTACTTAGATTTGTATGCCAAAGAAAATGATTGTTGCATTTTTTGTGTGGAGCAAAGGAAGAAATTATATTTTAGTAGATGATTGTATGTGTGTGCATCTTGTTTGAAGAAAACCCTCACAGTGTATAAATGCTAATAAAAATCTTGCAAATCTATATTCCTTGCTTAAAGAGAGATCCTTGCCTCTATAGAACAAAAGGGTATTCATAGATTTCTTTTATTTCTACAAACTCTATTTAAGATGGAAGTAGCTTCAAAAGCTTTAGCAATGCAATGTCTAGTTATTTTTTAGGGCCTTCTTGGAATCTTGAAAACTATTTTCTTTAGATTTAAGATTTAACTGTTAATCTTATTTTTTGGAGCCATTCTTATTGCAATGGAAATGAATTACCTTATGTTTGAATTATTTGTGTCAGTTTAAACCTCTATGTTTTCTCTCCTATGAGCCATTTGGAAAATTGGCTATCTTAGTGTGCTTAGGAATCAAGGCTAGCACCCTCTTCCTCCTATTAATCAGATTGAATCACATCTAGTTTGGGTTATGAGAAAAACCATGTGTATTCTTTACATGTTTGTCAAACCATCTTGTATGACATGACTATGATTGATGCCCAACGTGTTCATATCTTAGTCTAGTTGGGTGGACCTCAAGGTGCCACATTGGTCATGTGGCAGGGAAATCAATATTGGTCATGCTCAAGTTTCATGGAGATGCACTAGGGAGGACTGGAAGGTGAACCAAGTGATATAGTCATAATTTTCATTTCATTTGTTTATTGATGTAATTGGTTTATATGAAGCAATTGAACTAGTAATTTAATTTGTAAGGCTATTTAATCCATTCGTAAGTGGATGAGAATTCACTATTGTAACCATTTGTGTATATTATAGTGATTGGAAAACATCATGTTGTATCATTGAATTTCTCAAAATTAGAAATTTTATAATTTAGCACCATTGCAAGCTATGTTTAAAGCTACAATAAGTAACTTTGGATTATTCTTATATTTGATTGTAAACCGCTTATATTTGAGGATGCAAATATCACATTGTATACATATAGTAAAGTTTATTTGAATTCATCTTGTTTTATGTTTGTGATGAAAATATCTTACAAAATGAGGATATGAAAGTGCAAGCACTTAGGTGCAATTCTTACTCATTTCTAGGAAATGACTTAATGCATGATTCCTTATAGCATTGTAAGAAATGGTTTCATGCCTTAGAATAGTTTAACTACTCCAATATTTGGAGGTGTGATTTTAAGTGTTTTGATCATTACAAATAATGCCTATTGGTGTGGTACTTCAATGGTGAAAGTTATTTTATACACAGCCTCATTTGGTTGGGAGATGTGTTTAGATTCATGTTTCAAACTTTTTCCTTATTTTTACTTTTACTTTTGAATAATATATTTTGTCAAATAGTTTATGTGCCTTGTATAGGCTTACTTGTTTTATGACATTTTATCAAACAATCCATGTTGTTGGTTTATGTATAGCTTGTAATCCCAATATTTCTAGAGAACACATTATTTGAGGCATTTGTTTAAAGATGTTGAAATTTGAAAGTTCAAATAGCATGTGTATGTTAGATTTATTTTAGATATTTTGTCAAATAGTTCATGTGCATTGTCCATGCTTCCACATTTTGTATACATATCTCCTTGGGTAGTTTCAACTACAACATCTAACAAATTGCTCTATTCTTATGCTTTGAGGGGTGAGCATACCCTGTTCCCATCCCCCATTATGCTTGCACAAGCTATGTGGTTGTTGGAGTAGTGTTTGGAATTCAATTCAACAAAGAAAAGTGTACTTTTCTTCACCAAACGATCTCAATGAAACTACATTAGGAACAATTAGCTCACTTAAAAACAAATATAATCTACTACTAATCTAATAGAAAGAGCAAATTAACTAGCTAGACCTAACATGTTTTCCCCTTGAGAAAATTTAAGTTTTCTAATAAGTCAAAACACTATGCAAACTAAAAACTACTGAATTTATATAATTACCAAATGTAAATTTAGCAAACCAAACATAGAAATGTAAATGCATAGTCAAGAGGAACCTAGAAAAAAAGTTTGAAGATGACTATCTAGGATTCCAATGCCTCATGTGGATGTCTGTGTATTGTGTTGTGGTTTGTATAACATGAAATCACTAAATCTTAATCTTTCTCCTCAAGGACCATGCCCAATCTATACGGAGATAAGCAATAGAAGACCAATAAGGTTTCCAAGGAATAACATAAAGCAAAACAAGAAAATTTATCTATTTATTCAAAAAGAAATGATGAAAATGACAAGGTAGGGAAGAAATCAACAAAACTCTCACACAATTGGATGTCTTCACCAAAAAAACCTCTAGGCTACAAGAAATAAGAAATGGTTGGGGTTGTTTGAGTGCTTGCCTTTAGGTCAAGCCCCTATGTTAGTCTTTCAACCTTCATGAATAGCCATTATGATAAAAATGAGAAAATCATGTGTGCTCTTAATATTATGTGTGCCTAAGAAGTAAGAACAACAAATGAGAGTGATATTATGAATGCTTGCACTAAGATCTACAAATGCCAAGCAAACTAACTAGTTTGTATAATGGAAAGGAAGGAAATGAGAAATCCGCAAAGTACCTTCAACACAAATCACAAAGAGAATAATGTAAAAGAGAGGAAAAAGAACTCTATCACCTCCAAGAAGAAGGATGAAAGCTACACAACCAACAAACAAGGCCCAAGAAAAGGACTAGCCAGACATAATGGTTCCAAAACCCAATTAGGCTATCAAATGCTTTTAGACTATTCACATCAAGCTTGGAGAAGCATCATAATCTTATTGTTTGCAGACGATTTTCCAAGAAAAGCTATAGTAAGAGTGTTGTAGATTACCAAGAATATGATGAGAGAGTCAATAGAGAATGCAAGAGGCTTACAAGATTTTCCAATAAGATTAAAAAATGGAAGGTTGGAGGGAAGAAGAGGAAAGAAAGGTCAAAAGAGCCATTCAGGTGTGATAGAGACATTATGAAAATTCACATGTGCAAAGGTAGTGAAAAACACTAAAAAATGATCACTAGGTGATAAACAGTCATGGGACACTAGAGTGTCACTCATATGTTTGTGTGTCATGCTCACATCTAGGTGACTTCAGTTCCTGAAGCTTCTAAACACCTTAAGATAGTATGGAAAATAAAACCCTAAAATAAAATTACATAAAAATAAACACAAAGGACAAAACATAAACACAAACTCAACACTGTGTGTGGGAAAAGGCTAAGGCAAGGGATAAAAAGAGTCTAAAAACATGATAAGGGAATGGACACCAAAGTGATTGAAAAATATAGCATGAAATTGCAAGGGTATGCAATTTTTAACATTACACTTTGCCCCCACCTTAATGAGCTTATGACCTTAAGTGATATGCTATGCTAAAGTACATAAAATAAATAACATCACAAAAGATACCCAAAAAGGCTATTGTAGAGGATGCAAAGGATTCTTTGAGTGGAGGAATCATGCCCCCAAGCTAAAAACTTGCAAAACCACAGTATTAGGCAACAAAAACTTGCACAATAGACAATGTTAAAACATGTAAAATTTGCAAAAGAGGAGGATTAGATCAAATATAATCTGTAAAAAAAATATGTTAGCGAATCATATAATCTAATGCACACTAAACACGAGACATGAGAGAAAATAGAAATAAACATACACAAAAAGGACACAAGATAAGAAAAAGAGAAGACAAAGAAGGCATTTCCTATGTCGTATTGCCAAAAAGGATGTCAAGTATGGTTCTAGGAATAGCACACTACGAGGGCTAGGAACCATACAATGTGTCATGCCCACATTTCCCATGCGGTGACAACACGTATTCACGCGTGTCATGTCCACATGTGTCATGTGGTCATGATACGAACTATCAAAATTTTTTCCCACGCTTCCCTAGAAAACCCCTCGCACGCGTAGGCGTGCTCGACGGCGTACGCTTAAGGTGAAAACAATACAGTTGTCGGCGGCATACCAAATACATGTGCGCACACCCTATGCAAGGAAACATGTGGTTTCCTTAGGTTAATCTCACGAATTATATTTGAACAACAGTTGTTTGAGGTGATAGATCATTTTTCAGCAAAGCACGATCATCTGATTCTTCTTTCTATTTTCTGGAATTTAATATTAATTTCTCCTCCTTCAGACTTAGCATTTTCAACCAAGTCTGTTCATTTGCCCTCTCTTCCTTTTCTTAGAATTTAATTTTGATTGTATTTCTATCACGTTCATTTTACCATTTCTCTAAAATTTAATTTTGATTGTATTTCTATCTCATTCCCCTTCCCGTTGTGCAAGATCTTCTTATGTTATCCTATTTTTTTCTTCACGTTCTTTATCGAACAACAATAACACTACATCCTTTACATTATTCCTAATTTTTTGGTAAACAAGATCACTTACACAGGGTTGGTTAACTTCACTTGACTCAGTCCCCCTAGGGTTCCACTCTAGGTTTTAGTTCAACGTTTGAATTAATTTTAATAATCAACCTGTTCCTAAACAGGATTAACAGTAGGTTAAACTTAGTTCTCTTAGCCCTATTCGGAAATGCCGCGCATTTTCTCCTCTTTGTTTTCCAAGGTTAGTTGTTCTTTCTCTTTCTTTTTTTTTTTAATTGGACATTTATTCTCTAAATCTACAGTTGAGTTTAAAATGGCCACTCATGGAATGCTTGTGATGGCTTGTTTGCATTTATTTTCAGTGTCCTTTGTAAATGAAGGGATCATACTTTCCTCTTCATTTTCCTGTCATTTAATTTGGGATCATTGTTAAAACTTCCGAGAAACTCTTCCTTAAAATTAAAATATATTTACCTATGCTCTTTTTAAATTGTAATTGTATAAACAATGTATTTCTGAATTGCAACTCTGAGTTTAAACATCTATTCAATTCGTATTATACATTATGCATAAATAAATCCCAATTTCCTCGATTAAAATTTTTATTTCAAGTCAAATGTTTTAAACTACATATAGTTTGCCTTCAATGAATAGTGAAAAGTGAATAGTGAATAGTAAAAATGAATAGTGATTAGTGGAAAGTGAATAGTAAATAGTGAAAAGTGATTAGTAAAATGGTCCCCATCCTAGGAAGAGACCCTCAAGGTGGTAGTAATTTCAAAAGCAATATTGCAGCCCAAATTTCATTTCTTTCATGGTAGCAAAATTACAACTTGACTTATAACAAAATTTAAAACTAATATTTCTACTAAGCTTGCACAGGAATAATACTTTTACAAATTTACTTAAAACATCAACTAACTCACAAATTTGCAAGTAGAAGAAGAAGGAACTAGACAAGTCTAATATCCTTTTAAAAACACATTTCCTCTTCCTTTCCTTATTTTAAAATGGTAAAACTTAATGAAGAGTAGAATACAAACAACAATCCAATCATAGAGGATTTCCTCACAACTCTAAAAATAACAATTTATACAACAATAGGGAGATAATTTTCTCCTTTTGGAAAATCGACAAGGAAAGAGCTATTAAAAGATCAGGCTCTCTATAAGACTTAAGGAAAATAAAATATTTTCTAAGATCCAATAATCTTCTCCAAGCTTCACAATAAGTTCCCAAAAAACCTACATATCACACAAGGAAAAAAACACTACACAAGCTGCTCTCCTCCCTACCGTAGACCCGCAAGAGGGTCACCCCCGAGCTAGGGAGATCATCCACACACCTAGGGAATCTAAATCCACTTCACAACAGGTAAAAAAAATAACACACCGAAACACACATACACCCATGGATATTTACACAACACAAAAACTCAACAAAGGCGAGTTTACAGAGGGGTAAGAGAGTGGACACACTCAACTCTAGAGTACCACCCTTCACAATAATTCAACACAATTTTTTTCATGGCCTCAAGCTAAACAAGATCATCAGATTCCAAGGAATATAATATTTGGCTCTCAAGCCATATAACCAATTTTCTCAAATTCACACAAATGCCCTCAAGGCTTTTAACATCTCAAAAGAAACAAGGCATGCACTCGAGGAGGATCACTCCTCCCTTACCCCACACTTGATGAGCATTTCTCCTAAGTGGAAGACGCTCTGTCAACACCCCATAGTTGATAAGCATTTCTCCTAAGTGGAAGAAGCTCTGTCAACATCCCAATAAAATTTCCCCACAATAACAAAATTTACAACACAAGCAAAATAAATAATTTTTACACATCCTTCATGCAACAAATAGAAATACAAAGGAAAAGCCATGAAATCCAACCTTAAAAAGCCCTTTAATGGATGAAGTTGATGAAGAGCTCCTCTCCAGCCTCCTCTCCAAATCTCCCTTCTCAAAAAAAAAATCTCTCTATGATCACAAGCAAGGGATAATGAATGGAGGATATAGGATGGCTAGAATAATTTCGGCATTATGAGGCTATGAAGAGGAGAATGGAGAAGGAGTTGGGCATTATGAGGATGCCAGAAGAATATTTCCTAGAGGAAATTAGGCATGATAAGAATGCAAGAATGAAGTCCCCCTACAAGAATGAAGTTCCCCTACAAGAATCAAGTTCCCCTGCAAAAATCCAGTCTTCTCTAATTGCTTAGAGAAGGGTTTTATTTATAGATTTTCTGAAAAGGGAATGGAAGGTGAGGATCAAGAGTTGAGATCAAGGGCTCACATTATTTGTGAATTTTAAATTCATAGTGTATGAATTAAAAATTTATTTTTTTGGGAAGAGTGGATTATGACATCAAGGGCTCTCATTATTTGTGAATTTTAAATTCACATGTGAGGACAAAAATGAATTAAAGATTCATTTTTTTGGGAAAAGTGGATTATGACAAATTGAATTTTTAATTCAACTCATGGGGGAGTGGAGAAGAAAAATAAATTAAAGATTGTAATATTTATGAATTTTTTTATGATTGTAATATTTAAATAACTCCACTCCTTTTTCCACTATCCCAAGTGGAATTAAAAAAATATTCCCACCCATGAAGGACCACACCACTTCATGGGGACTCTCACCAAAAGTGAGGGAACAAGAAGATAAGCCCCTCCATTATTGGTGGACCATGGAGTCATTTCAAGCCTTGAAAATGGAGAAAGGATGGGCTTGAGTGTTGGTCCCACTCATTCTATCCTTCCCATGCCTCCAAATTCGTCACTTAACTTCATTGTGAAGTTAAGGTAACCATACGGAGGTTAACCAAGGGTTACCCAAGTCAAAAGTGACCCTAGACCCATGGGGTATAACCTAGGGTCAATTTAAACTTAGTTAGGACACCCAGGGTCAAGTTAAGACACAAGAAAAGGGTCACAAATTTTAAAATTCAAAAATAAGATAAACTTCAAAAATAACTCTTACAACACATCATAATTCAAATTTACAAGAGGGTAGACCTAACCCATTCAACCTCATGCAAGACAACATTACAACATTGCACCAAACACAGAGTTGATCTTGGTTCCTCGTGGAACTAGATCGGTTTCACAAGGGATTACAACATAAGGTGGGGAATAATCTCCTGTATCTATGGTTTTGTTAGAAATACCTACACACTCAATCTCAAAGTTAATTCCACATATACATATCATAGCCGAAGCAAATTTAATTTATTCATTTCTAAAGCATACCACAGTTCTTATAAACATAATGAAATCACATGACAATTTTCTATCTAACCTCACCCAATTAGTTTTCCTGTAATGTAAACATTAATCGGACATCACCCAATTAGTTTTCCTAATAGAATAAACATCTATATAACATCACCCAATTTGTTTTTTTTTAAAGCAAACATCTAACTAACATCACCCAATTAGTTTTCCTTTAACATAATAAGGTTTAATAGTTTGAAAATCTAGGAACAACAGTCCCATAAATATAAAAATACCAACAACAGTAAGCTAAATAGTCACATGTACGGAAATGAAAAAGTGTAGGCCTCACACAATGATTTTCTAAATCACAAGTTCTAACAAACTATGTTGCCAGGTGACTCACAAAAAGTATCAAGAGGTAGTAAAAAATGGAGCACATAGTCTAGCATTGTGTTGCTAGGGATTACATGCTAATACGATATCAGGGATTACATGGACTAGCATGGCTAGGTAATCCTAATAAGGGTGGTCAATACAAGAAAATGCATGTTCTTAGGAGCACAAGCTACTAACGATGTAGGGAGCATACCATCAATGTGGTGTGTGCAAATGTGAAAGCACAAAGTATGCCCACCTTAAAATAATTGCATAAACTAAAAAGTATGCAATTAAATTTAAGGTAGAAAAGGGGAGAAGGTGAAAGATCTTTAGAAAACATATATGAGAATATATTTTTTCAAATTTTCCCAAAAGAAAGAGGTTCCCCCAAGGAGAGGCACACACAATGATGTTGTAGGCGTGATACACAAAAGCTTGTATAAACATGGAATGACAACAAGAAAATCAAAGATGTGCCACATAGAAATCAAGCAACATAAGAAAAAAACACAAATGGATCTACATGCTTGGGGTAAATATAAATATAGAAGAGTGATAATCTTCAAGTGACAAGGATGGAATTTTCATCATCCCCCAAGCATGTAGAACTATGAACACAAAGGAAGAATATCACATGAAATCAAGGAAAAATAAAAATTCTGGGTCAACATGGAAGGAAGCTAAATCTTGCAACCCTTTGTGCATCATCCCCAAAATGTTAAAAAGAAAAGTATAGGACAAATAAAAGGATGCAAATAAAAATAGAAGAATGAGAAAAAAAATTGTTCCCCCTGTATCCATGTACCTACAAGGGTAACATGGGTCCTCCAGGAGAAACTATTATACAACATTATGGGGAAAATGAGACAAACAAGCAAACACACATATATACACATGAAATGAAGGTACTACTCTCACAAGTTAGGCTCCATCAAATCATCTAGGTCCCAATCTTGATCATAGGGGGAGGGAGGACAAGCTAAAAGAGGAACCACATCAAGAACAATACTGGAAGAATCACCCCCAACAAGATGTGGACAACTAGCTATGGGAGCAACATTCTCCTAAGAATTTATGGGGATGGTGGTCAATGATTATGTGAAGATTGAAGACAATGATGAAATGTATATGAAGGATTCAAACATGCACTCCACTAAAGAGGAGTCATGTGAATCACTATTTAAATTTTGAACAAGTTGTGGCCACTCACTGTTGTTAATAGGAATGCGAGTAGTGAGAGTTGTAGGTGGAGGAAGATCCTCCACAGTAGGAAGAATTGATAAAGGGATTAGATGGAGTGGTGATGGAGGGTTATGTTTGGCCTCATGGAAAGATAGTGTTGGGTAATTATCAAGTTTGTGTTTCAACAAAGGGCAAGGAATGCCAATTTCGATGGTGGTAGGGTGGAGGATATCTAGAAAGACTTGGTGATGGGTACATTGGAATGGCACACGTGATGAAAGGGTAGTTCTATAAATGATACTGACATTAGGAAGATCAAGGTGATCTGAAAAGAGAGGCTAGTTTGGTATTAGAGGAATAATGGGATCCTTAGTGAATGGAGCTAAGACAACTTGAACCCTTTTGGGGTTCTTTTCATTTGGATCTAGTTGAGGAAATGGAGGGGTCAGGGAAGGGAGATGCTCAGACTTAGAAGGAGGAGATTGAGGCTCAAAAAGAGGTTTTAGATTGGGAGGGGATGTTTAAGAATGGGATCGGGTTGAGTAGCACACTCTCTAGTTTCTGCACATTGACTATGCTTGTGATCTTTGGCAAGTCAGTTCCACCTAGTGCGAGCCAAAGCCTTTGCTGAAGGAACAAAGGGGTTTCCAATGCAGGTTGATTTTCTTCCTCTATTGGAGGAGCATGAAGAGGAATAGAAGCAACCACCAAGGTTTGGGAAACCACAAGGCAAGGAGGAGGGTCTTGCAACACACATTGCTTTCCTCTAGCTACTAGAGTAGCAAGGGAGGAACAAAAGCAACCACCAAAGGATGAGAAACCATAGGGGGAGTGGGAGGTTTACATAGTATGGGTTGCTTTCCTCAAGATACCAAATAGATAGAAGGAGTCCTAACTGCTGAATATTAGCAATCATAGGGGTGTGGGGAGGGTCTCTTAATATGGGTTGCTTTCCTATAGCTATCAGAGGGACAAGGGGAGGAATAGGAAGGAGGAGCAGCCGTAGAAGAGGAAGAAGGACCACTAGACAAGAGCACAATATAACTTTCCTTGAAATTTTGGTATGATTTGAATAAAAATTCATTATAAGGCCAGAGAGGCTCAATCTGGTCATCCAAAAATAAACCAAAGAGAAGTTACTAAGTAGAGAGAGAAGCTAGAATCCACTATGGTGGATTGTGTGCACTACTCCATCATGGCGGAACTTCAGGCACTTATGAAAAATGGAGGGGAATGCTTACATGGAAGTGAGCCATGGATGGCCCAAATTTAACCAGAAGTGATCTGAGATGGGGTTCATAGAGAAGAGAACGTCGAGGGTTTTGGGTCCTACCTGGACATAAAGGGTAAGTGAACCCAAAGTAGGCTTAGAGAGGTTTTCATGTGTTCGTATAAAGACATGATTTCTTGTATTGGTCCTTTTACAAAGCATGTACATATAATAACTCCTTTATGACTACATTTATCATGCTTAAAGGGTCAATGAGAACACCATGGGCAAGTTTTCCATTAACCTAAGCAAAATTGTACGAAGGCATATCATATATTCTCACAAGCACATTGACAGAGAAAAAGAAATGACAGGATTAGGAATAGGTTGCTCTCGAGAGGCTCGAACACACGCATCCACCATTACTACCATCTCTAGGAAAGAAGTGTTGCAAATATGTGCCTAAGCGGTGTTGTCATTGATGTCAACATATTCTTGTTGTCATTGGTGTCAACTCTACCTTATTTTGTTGCCTGTTTAGGAGATTGGAATGTTGAGGATATTGAGAAAATTAATGAAGACTCAAGGTTCATGGAACTTATGGTTGTATAGAGGATCTTCAGAGACTACTCCAGTAAAGAATTGAGAAGTTTGCATGAAGATTTCAAGAAGTTATGGTCATCTGAATAGAACCAGATCTTGCAGTATTCAGAAGAGACAGAGTGACAGTAAGTTGGTCCGGATTGCTCCACAGTGAAATAATATGATCTGCGGATCTGAAGGCATGTTTAGGAAGTCAGTGTGTATCATCAACTCCAGTGGTTCATGGTTTGGAGGTCCGCAAGCCATCCTCCTAGTTTGACAGTCATGACAAACAATATTCTTGAGGTTCCAGAGGAAGATACAAATGATTCTAGTAATTTGGTTTAGAGTGGATGTTATTAGTAAGTTCAATGTGCTTGTGGAAGTCTCTGGATCATGTGGCTACTATGTTGGAGGTCCGCATTGGAGTTTGAGCTTGTTATTGAAGATTTCCTCTTTGAAGTTGTTCTTCCCAGCCTTGGCCAACCAGATGTTCCTTTTATGTTGCAGATGATCTAAAGATCATTTTATGAAGCACGGCATGTTAGTAGAGGAAAATTCAAGTCTCAACTATGATTGGATGATAGTGTAAAGATCTGCGTTAAGTTTGGCCGACCTTGTTGATCATTCAAAGATTGATGAAGTTTATAAATACTTGTTGAAGAGTTGTTAAACATCATCCTTGAGCAAAAATAGATTAAATCCAAATAAAGGATCTGAAGTAGAGCAGAGAAAAAAAGGAGCAAGAGCAGTATAGAGTGTGAAGAAGAATTTGGGGCAAAGCAGAAGTTTTTGAGCATTCATTGAAACTGAACCAAGCATGAAGTAGATGCTATTTCTTAGTTAATTCTTTCTGTTCTAAATAAATGCTGTAGGCCGTGAGCCTCTCTTTTTGAGCAGTGAGCTCTAGGCAGTACGCCCGAAGGCATGTGCCTTCTATTTTTCTAAAGTACTTTTAATAGGGTACAAATCTTTGTGGGCTAACCCCCACCGTGGTTTTTCCCTTAACTGGGTTTCCACGTCAAAATCTTGGTGTCAAGTGTGTTGATTATGTTTTTGCTCATATGTTGTTGATCTATGCTTTAATGTTTACATCATTAATCTGGTAGTAAGATAATAAAGAAGGTTAAAAGCAGAAAAAGTTTATATTGTGTGACAACTGATTCACCCCCCCTCTCAGTTGTCCGGTCTAATTCCAACAATTGGTATTAGAGCTAGATCCTCTTATAAAAGCCTGACTGCTTGAGGAAATCTAGGATGTCGACTTACAAGAAGGATAGTCTGAGATTTGATGGAACAAATTATTCTGTTTGGAAGAATCGCATGGAGTGCCATTTGCAATTCATGGGCGATAACCAGTGTTGAGTATAAACCTCTAGAGAAAGGTTCTTCAACTCCAGATCAAGTCAAAGATGCTGAAAATAACCTTCGAGCTAAAGAAGCCTTGTTGAGTGCCCTGACTGATTCAAAAATGACAAATGTCTTTGGTCTAAGAATTGCTTATGAAATCTAGAAAAAGTTGCTTATGAAATATGGAAAAAGTTGGAGAATTTGTATGAAGGCGATAAATATGTCAAATGTACGAAGATGCAAAGTCTGAGAGGAAAATTTAAAACTCTAAGGATGAGCGAAGATGAAAACATCACAATGTACAAGCAAAAGATAAATGAACTTGTGTGGTATCAGGTGTGCTGGTGGAACTTTGGAAGAATTAGAGATTGTATCAAAAGTGCTTAGTTCTATACTTGATTCATACAAACATAAGGTTGCTGCTATAGAGGAGATCAGGATTGTCTCAGAAGTTACAAGAGATCATCTGGTTGGCAAAATTTTAGCTTTTGAATTAAGTGAGTTTGGTGATTCTCTTCCCAAATCTGAATCTACATTTAAGGCCAGTGTATATGGAAAACAAAGATATGATCTGGGTGAAAGCTCTTCTGCAAGATCAAATAGATTCGTGAAGACAAGGAAGGATCTTGAAGATGTTGAAATTGAAACTGTAGATCTTGAAGCTCTTCTTGCCAAAAGATTGCCAAGAGGATCTGGTAAGTATGAAGGAAAATTGCCACTCAAATGTTTTGCTTGTAATAAGATTGGTCATTTTGTCTCAAGATGTCCATAGAGGTTTTTAAAACCAAACCCTAACAGATACAAAAATTAGAAAAAATGTTACTATGTTGAAGAAACTGGATAAGGAGTCACAGATGATGAATCTGATCATGGAGGTTCCTCTGAAAATGATTGGGTGTTCATTGCCATCAAAGAAGAAGATCCGGTGTCTACTGAATCTGTTAGCTATGCAAATATGGAAAGTGCCTTGGTTGCTTAGGTTATTGCGAAAGATGAATGGGTGATTGATAGTGGATGTTCTCATCATATGACTGGAGACAAGAGTAAGTTTGTGAATTTTAAAAATTATGAAGGTGGGCTTGTGAAATTTGGAGATAACTCAGCTAGTAGAATCCGTGGAAGAGGATCCATCTCTTTTGATGGTAAGAATAGTACCAATGATGTTCTGTATGTGGAAGGACTAAAACATAATCTTCTTAGTGTTGGACAGTTAGTTGATAAAGGCTATGATCTTCGATTCAAGGATGGAAAGTGCAGAATCTTGGAGAGTTCCGGAACTGAAATTGCATCTGGTACTCAAACTAGAGGTAACATTTTTTATTTAAGTAGCTCTGGCAAAAGTTGTCTGATTGCTCAGGTAGATCAAAGTTGGTTATGACATAGGAGGATGTGTCATGTGAATTTTGATAACATTGTCAAAATAAGTACCACTCAGGCTGTAAAAGATCTTCCAAAACTTGTGAAACCTAATAGCATGTGTAGAGAATGTCAATTGGGAAAACAAAGCAAAATTTCATTTAAAAGTAAGGAACAAGTTTCAAATGACGATTGGAATTGGTACATACTGATCTCTATGGTCCTGCTAGAATTAGGAGTGTGCAAGGAGATAGATATTTCATGTTGCTGATTGATGATTACTCCAAGATGATGTGGGTAACCTTCCTAAAAGAAAAATCAAAAGCTCTTGACAAATTTAAGGTGTTCAAAGTGATGGTGGAAAATGAAATTGGTGAAAAATTGAAATGTCTGAGATCTGATAGAGGTGGAGAATTTACTTCCCATGAGTTTGATGCTTTCTATGAAAAGCATGGCATAAAAGGACAGTTATCTGCTCCTACGACTCCCCAACAAAATGGAGTTGTGGAAAGAAAGAACCAGACCATTCAAGAAGCTGTCAGGACCATGATGATGGAAACAAATGTTCCTCAAGTTTATTGGAGAGAACCTGTAAGTACTGTTGTCTACACTCTTAACCGGGGGCAGATCAAAGGCAATTCTGGTAAGACCCCTTATGAACTATGGTTTGGTCATCCTCCTATTGTGAGATATTTCAGAGTTTTTGGTAGTAAATGCTATATCAAAAGAGATGAGGATTTAGGCAAGTTTGATACAAGAAGTGATAAGGGAATATTTTTGGGATACTCTACTCAAAGTAAGGCTTACCAGTGCTTTAACAAGAGGTTGAAAAAGATTGTTGAAAGTGCTAATGTTAGAGTTGATGAGAGCAAGGAAGGACATTCCAAGTTCTATGGATATGATTCAGATGATCAAAATGAAAGTCAAAATCAAGGAAGGTTAGTTCAAACTCTAACTCAGATTTAGATTGATCTGGAAACTCCAGAAACTCAAGAAATTAGTATAGATGTTGAGGAACAAGCTCAAGAAATAGAAGCTCAAGCACTTCCCAAAACCCCCAGGTATGTAAGAATGAATCATCATGAAGATCAAATCATAGGGGATAGAAATACAGGTGTTCGAACTAGGAGAAGAGTTACTGAAGAGATTTGTTTGATTTCAAGGATTGAACCTAAATCAGTTAGTGAAGCTTGCACTGATGAAAACTGGGTAAAAGCAATGGAAGAAGAATTAATACAAATTGAAATAACCACACTTGGGATCTTGTTCCTAGACTTGAGGACAAAAATGTGATCGGAACCAAATGGGTCTTCCGGAATAAACTAAATGAAGATGGTGAAGTTGGAAGAAACAAAGCAAGGTTGGTATGCAAAGGCTATTTTCAAGTAGAAGGAATTGATTTTGAAGAAACTTTTGCTTCGGTGGCAAGAATAGAGGCAGTCAGATTGTTTCTTATAGTTGCTGCTTTCAAAGATTTTAAAGTGTATCAGATCAATGTCAAATCAATATTCCTAAATGGAGATTTGGAGGAAGAAGTCTACATTAAGCAACCAGAAGGATTTCAATTGTTTGATTAGGGAGACATGGTTTGTAGATTGAGAAAAGCCTTGTATGGATTCAAGCAAGCTCCAAGAGCCTGGTATGCAAGATTGCATAAATATTTGCTTAAGATAGGTTTTAGCAAAGGTACTGGTGATAGTAATCTTTACTTCAAGGTTAATCATGAGGAAATCCTGATTGTTGACGTCTTTGTTGATGATATCATTTTTGGTGGAAATGAATGTATGTGCAAAGCATTTGCTGACCAGATGAAAAGTGAATTTGAGATGTCAATGTTTGGAGAGATGAATTTCTTCATAGGTCTGCAAAATGTTCAGTCAGATAAAGGTATCTTTATATCTCAGTCCAAGTTTATGAAAGAATTACTGAAGAAGTTTGGAATGGAAGATTCAAAGCCAGTAGGTACACCTATGGTAACCAGATGCAAGTTAAGTAAAGATGATGATTCACCCAAGGCAAATCAGAAAAGGTATAGATCAATGATTGGAGGATTGCTCTATCTGACCCAGACCAGACCTGACATCATGAACGTCGTTGGACTTGTTGCTAGATTTCAAGCTGATCCAAAAGAATCCCACGTTGTGGCAGTCAAAAGAATTTTTAGATATCTCAAGGGGACAATTGATTATGGATTGTGGTATCCAAAAGACAATGATTTCACTCTTCATGCATATACAGATACTGATTGGGCAGGAGATGTGGATGATAGAAAAAGTACTAGTGGTGGCACGTTTTTCTTGGGAAGAAGATTGGTCTCTTGGATGAGCAAAAAGCAAGAGGCAATATCTCTATCTACTACAGAAGTAGAATATATAGTAGCAGCAAAGAATTGTACTCAGGTTCTGTGGATGAAGCAAATGTTGAAGGACATTAGAGTTGTGTTTAATGAGCCAGTCACAATCTTTTGTGATAATTCTAATGCAATAAGCATCTCAAAGAACCCAGTGTTGCATTCAAAGACAAAGTATATATCTATGAAGTTTCATTTATTGAGAGAGAAGGTAAATGAGAATGAAGTCAAGTTGGAGTTTGTGTCATCCAAAGATCAGATTGTAGATATCTTCACTAAGCCTCTTCCCAAGGATACCTTTGAATATCTCAGAGAGAAGTTAGGGGTTATTACCCCTCCAAATCAGAACTAAGATGCACTAAGGTGCATTAGTCCGGTGGAATTCCCAGTCGTATCTTGAGATCCGGATTGATGTTGAGAAAATACTACTCTAAGGAGTAGTTAGTATGCAAACGTTGGAGATCAATCTAAAATTAAAAGGGGGAGTAAAGCTTGCAAATGTGTTCCCTTTGCCATTGGTGTCAAAGGGGGAGAGAAGACATGTGAAAAACTAATTGTTGATGACAGAGGAAGCAATGAAGGAAGTAGTTGCAAAAGTCAGGGGGAGAAGTTTTTGTCATGATGGTTGAATCAGTTTTTCACAACATATGTTGCCATCAATGACAAAGGGGGAGATTGTTGCAAATATGTGCCTAAGCAGTGTTGTCATTGATGTCAACATATTCTTGTTGTCATTGGTGTCAACTGTGCCTTATTTTGTTGCCTGTTTAGGAGATTGGAATGTTGAGGATATTGAGAAAATTAATGAAGACTCAAGGTTCACGGACCTTATGGCTATATAGAGGATTGTCAGAGGCTGCTCCAGTCAAGAATTGAGAAGTCTGCATGAAGATTTGAAGAAGTTATGGCCATCTGAATAGAACTGGATCTTACAGTATTTAGAAGAGATAGAGTGACAGTAAGTTGGTATGGATTGCTCCACAGTGAAATATTATGATCTGCGGATCTAAAGGTATGTTTGTGAATTCAATGTGTATCATCAACTCCAGTGGTTCGTGGTTTGGAGGTCTGCAAGCCATCCTCCTAGTTTGACAGTCATGACAGACAGTGTTCTTGAGGTTCTAGAGGAAGATACAAATGATTCTGGTAATTTGGTTTAGAGTGGATGTTATTAGTAAGTTCAATGTGCTTGTGGAAGTCTCTGGATCATGTGGCTACTATGTTGGAGGTCCGCATTGGAGTTTGAACTTGTTATTGAATATTTCCTCTTTGAAGTTGTTCTTCCTAGCCTTGGCCGACCGGATGTTCCTAGCGTGTTACAGATGATCTAAAGATCATTTTATGAAGCATGGCATGTTAGTAGAGGAAAATTCAAGTCTCATCTATGATTGGCTGATAGTGTAAAGATCCGTGTTAAGTTTGTCCGACCTTGTTGATCATTCCAAGATTGATGAAGTGCATAAATACTTGTTGAAGAGTTGTTAAGCATCAACCTTGAGCAAAAATAGATTAAATTCGAATAAAGGATCAGAAGCAGAGCAGAGAAGAAAAGGAGCGAGAGTAGTATATAGTGTGAAGAAGAATTTGGGGCAAAGTAGAAGTTTTTGAGCATTCATTGAAACTGAACTAGGCATGAAGTAGATGTTATTTCTCAATTAATTCTTTTTGTTCTAAATAAATTTTGTAGGCAGTGAGACTCTCTTTTTGAGCAGTGAGCTCTAGGCAGTGCGCCCGAAGGCATGTGCCTTCTATTTTTGTAAAGTACTTTTAATAGGGTACAAATCTTTGTGGGTTAACCCCCACCGTGGTTTTTTACTTAACCAAGTTTCCACATCAAAATCTTGGTGTCAAGTGTGTTGATTATGTTTCTGTTCATATGTTGTTGATCTATGCTTTAATGTTTACATCATTAATCTGGTAGTAAGATAATAAAGAAGGTTAAAAGTAGAAAAAGTTTATATTGTGTGACAACTAATTCACCCTTCCCTCAGTTGTTTGGTCTAATTCCAACAAGAAGAAATAGATTGATCAATGTTAGTTTCTAGTGCAAGTTGAGTGGAAGAAAAGTCAACAAAGTTTGACAAATGACACGAAAGAGGGTCTGTATAGATTTGCAAATTTTTGTTAGGTAGTGCATGATGGATTTATTACCTTTGTCTATTACACTAGAGACCTATATCACATTAGGATTGATGAGGTCTTGTATAAAATGTTTACGATGCAAACATCATTCTGTATTATGTCCAGGAACTCTATGGAATTGATAAAATGCCTTCAGGTCATAAGAAGGTGAAAGAGGATTGTTTGTGTCCAATGAACAAATAGGTAGCAACTACACTAAATTGTTGTTTAGGAGCTACTACAAAATTGAAGAAAAATATTTAGATAGTAGAGTGAACTATTTGTTTCTCAATTGTTTTTAGGTAGAAGAAAGAGCCATGGCAGCAAATGAGGGTGTCATGGCTACTCTATTGTTAACTATTGTTGATGTATTATTTTTGAAAAAGTTTTTGTTCTTTTTATAATTGTTGAATGATGAGGATGAAGGGCTAGAGGACACAACATGACCCTATGAGGTGAGTGCCTCGAACTACCTGAATGTCTATTGGGAGTCTTGTAAGGCCCTACAGAGGAGAAAATGATGGACATTTCATTGAGAGAATTTTATCCCTAATCATATGCTGTAGGTTTCTGATGAAAACTTGCTACACATTTGAATCGGTCATGGAGTATGGAATTTGAGAAAATAGAGATTGGTGTTAAAAAATAAAGCCAGCGACCTTTTCCTGAGAACCTTGCTTATAGTGCACTAGGCTTAAAAATGTGACCTAGGACCTGATATTCACCTAAAATTATTGTAGGAATTGGTTTACTAACCACTCAAAAGAGAAGATAGAGTGGTCTGGTAGTGAGTAGAACTAATCCAATGTGGTGTCTTTCAACAAATGCAGGAAAAGTTTAGCTAACAACTGATCTTGGAAAATAAAATCACTGTAGAGCACTATAAAGGTTGACACATGTGTTTGTGAGTCACCTTTACTAGTATACTTCTCAAATTGAGGCACGTCAAAACCAATAGAGAGTTGTGTAGTGAGAATGTTAATGGATAAGGGACTATGGTGATAATGTTGAACGCAATGAGGTGCTGAGAGGGGGGTGAATCAACACACACTAAAACTTAAACATATATTTACAGATAAAACTGAATAACTTAGAGAATAGAAAGTAAATCATGGGACACAAAAATAAACACAAGAACACCAAAATTTTTACATGGAAAACCCTAAAATAGGGAAAAACCACGGTGAGTGTTAGCTCACAATATATTATGCTCACTGCAAAAAAGTTACAACTTTGTTTTTGGGCTACAATGCAAGGAAGCTACTACTCCCTGTATTTTGTGCTTACAACAATTACAACTTTGATTTAGGGTAAAACCCAAGGAAGCTACTACTCCATGAATATTCTACTTATTGCATTTAGGATTCACAAGGATAGATATATGGATTGCTGCAAAGTAAACATCTAACTTATGCTGATAATGCAGTCTTCTTTTTCTGCTCAAAACATGCCTTCAAACTGATTCTACACACTTCATATTTTGCCCTCTATTATATCATATTCGTATTCACATCTACATCTCACAAATGAATTTGATCTTCTATAAATATCTTCCGCAACATTTCAAAACACTGATTAGGTCAGCATCATAAACATCATTGGATGAAATGTGTACCTCTTCAAGGGTTGGCCTCAATACATACAATATGATAAGAAAACTTGTTACGGACCTCAGAACTTCATGAAGGTATTCAAAACCTATCTCATCACATCTTCCTAAGTCAAAGTAATAGGTCAGGTAGGTCAGGATCTACCACACATACTAGAGACTTAACCTGTCAGCTCAAACTACTCAAAACTACTAATCGTTCATCTTCACACTACCGAGGAGAAGCCAAAATCTTCATGCGGACCAAGAATTCAATCATGTATAATCTTAACATCATCCATTCACCTTTTTTTTGAAGTATCAGAACAATCTATACAACCGCACAGTAAGAAATATGATGAATTGCAGGAAACAGAGCATTCCAGACCACATGTGACACTTCATAACTCAATATATAGCATTGTGGTACAAGAAAATAAGGAATATCTACATACAGATTAAACCTGAGATATATTGGAACATGTAAGACCTCTGCACAAACATTTATGGTTGATCTTCATACATTTCATCTTCCACAAAAGCTCAAACATATGTATTTAGGCTCCATAACAACCTGTATTGCCTCTATCACTTGATTGCTGGCTTTGCAGACCACCAGACCACTTGATACTTCATCATAGTGTGCCTTATACATCTTTGAGAATGTCCTTAGAACTGCATGACAAAATAATGTCTTCCGAAGGAATGCAGAGCATTCCATTAAGTCGCCATCATTGCTTTGCCCTGTCTAAGTAGTAACCGGTACTCTGTCCCTTGTAACTTTTTCTGATAAAGATGTTAAGACCTAAAAAATTGGATATATCATTTCAATACCTGGATAAACTTGTCTTCAGAGCCGCAAGATCAAATCATGCTCTATGAATAAATGTAGACCAAAACAATGTTACTTTGACTTGCGACATGCACTATGAATGCCTTAGATTTCTGGTATTTGTCATTAAGTGTGATACTCCAAACTGATGAGATATACATGTAGGGATACTGGAAACATTCAAGGACATGAGTATTTACCTCCACATCATGCTCAGACACAAAACAGATCACCTCACCATACTTAGACTATTTTCTCTTTTCCTAGACTAATTTGCCTTGACCATGCTGACTCTACCTCTGTACAAGTTTGTCCTTATATTTCCATATAGTATGTTGACACCAATGACAACATATATTGCAAACAATCTCCCCCTTTGTCATTGATGGCTACATATACTCCCCCTTAGATATATATTTCTCTCTCCCTCTTTGACATCAAGGACAAAGGGCATGATATTCTTTGCTTGTATCAGTTCAAAAATTGTATAGACTCCCCCTTACAAAATGATTTCTAAAATTGTACTCCCCCTGAGATGAAGATTCCTCAAAAATAGATGCTATGTACATGGTGTGACTCTACTATCCTTTGCAAGACCATATACATAAAAAATTGTCTTGTTTACATTACTCTTACAACTCATTTGGATGGTATAATGGCCTTGTAGATTACCTTGAGTTATTGAAGAGTTGTTGTCTAGTTGGCACTTTCTGAGGCAAGCATATGGTTCTGGCATTCACACTGCATGCATAGCTCCTCAGCTTCCTCTATGTTGCTAGGGGTTTTCATCTTTTGATCTAGTTTTTATGCTTCCCCTAGTAGACCAGACAATGAGGCAAGTCTCAGATTTATTGCCTCTCTCAATTGACCAAATTGTTTCTTCAGGTTTTCTCTTTGGTCCTGTAGTTGAGATAACTATGCATGAAGGTTTTCCAATTGAGCTCTTGTTACTCCATTTTTGTCCTTAGACAAATCATACACATTTGCCATCTGAATGATTTGTGCCTCAATGGTATCCATTTTGAGCTTTGATATTGTTTATTGAGTTTGGCCATTTTAGGCAAAATAGATATAATGTGGTGGCCTCATCAATGCAATCTTTGACATTTCTTAATCATCTCAGCCATTCTCTTATTAATTATTCTTTTTGCCGCCTCTTGTTCTGGTTTTTGCTTTATGTAGGAAGAATAACCTTTGAAGGAATCCATTAACAACTTAAGCTTTTGTTCCGGAGGCAGAGGGATCAATGATTACCTCTGGTAATCCTTCCTGAATCAACTTCACAACATCTTCAACTAAGTTGGCCTTTTTCAAGTTTTCTTGCAAGAATTCCTTTCTTGTAGAGGCATACGGTATATCACCGAGTTGAAGCTTATGAAGAGGTGAAATACTTTATTGGTCTACTTGCCCCTCATGGGTAGGAATCTGGAAAAATTGAGGTGTGATCACTGGTTGAAACTGTAATTGCATATTTAATAGGTCTTTGAATGATTCTGACTCTGAAGATTTTTGACCTATATCTTCAATATTCTCATCTTGCTTCTTCTCTATTTCATTTTGATCTTCCTTTTCTTGTTTCTCCTTATCCTTCTCTATCTCATCTTGTTTTTCCTCATTCATTTCTGAAGATTTTGCTTTTTGCTTTTCCTCAGGATTATCTTCTTGTCTTTGCTCATCCTTCCTTATATTCTCTGTAGGAGAACTGTTATGTTTTGTACTTGTATTTGTATTATCTAGAGGAGGGGTACTTGCTTTATCCTGACCCTCTGTATCTAGTGCTCTAGTATCCTCAGGAGGAGCAATCTCCTAATTCTTCTCAGGCATGTCATTACTTTCCTCATTGCCTTCAGAGGCAGACTGATCAAATATATCTTCAATGATTCCCCCATCAATTTTCATCTCTTTAAGAACTTCGGTAGTTTTCTTTAGTGTTTCCTTTTCCAATCTCTTTATTTCTTCATTGTCTTTTGACATTAGAATATTCCATCTCCTTTTAGTCCTGAACACTTTTCTATAGTTTTAGATATTTTGACCTTTTCTTCCTTAGAGATGGAAGGACAAACCTTTTCGAGAGCCCAATTCTTCATCTCAACATCTATATCCATAGCTTCATTTCTCCTTTTAGTAAGAACTTCAGCAAGACTCTTAGGCAATTGATGACTGATTTTAGTCAAAGCAACATTTAAGGCCCCCATGTATTTGACTATTGCCTCCTCAATAGTAGATTTTTCATTTGACGGCCTCTCATCATAGAGTTCAACAACTTCTTTCAGAGCACCATGTTCTATGATTGCATTAACTGTGGCTTCCAGTTGTAAGGGCACATAATCAGATTTCTTACCCTTCTTTGCTTTTCCTTTTCCTTTCTCCTTTGAGGTCTCTGCTTTTTCAGTTTCTTCTCTAGTTCTATTCTTCTTTCTTTCCATAGCCTCAATATCTTCTTCTTTTTCTTCTTCTTCTTCAATATTTACAGGATTTATCTTGCCTCTTCTAGCATGACTCTTCTCTCTAGGCTTCTTCTTAGTAGTTTGAACTTGCTGATGGATTTCTATGATACATATCTTGACAGGCAATGAAGATTTGGAGGGAACAGAGGAAGTGGTTGTAGCTGATGTTGATCTACTTGTTCTTCTTAGCAGTTGTGTAGAGGAAATGGTTTGTTCTTCTCCTACAAAGCCTTCAGGAGATTTGAGTATCTTTTCTACGTCAAATTTCATTTTCTTTGCCTTAGATTTTATCTTTTTCTACTTTCTCGTCTACATCTCTTTTAAATGATTTGTTGATGATTTCATCATATGTGCCAAATCTTTCTATGGAAGATTCCTTAGGTTTTCTTAGTAGCTTATCAACATAATCTATCAAATCAAATTCTAAAACCTCATATAGTAAGTTTGTAATCCAAAATGTTCTAGGCTCAACAACCTCCATATAACAATTATCTTTGTCAACCATGAATGTTATGCCATTTTTATATTTCCCCACTACCTTAGCAGGTATCGTTTCTTTGGATTACATATCATTTTGGCATGTCTTAAAGAAACCTCAAAATAAAGTGTTGCAGTGCTTATGATCAGAGAAACTTCTCATGTAATCCTTGATTTAGTGGGCAACATGGGTATTTGGATTCCATACCATTCGCTTCATTGAAGGGAATTCTTTCAAAAAGTAAAACATGAGACATATAATTAGAGAGTCATACCAAAATTTGTATTTTGAATTCTTTGTCCTCTTCAGGTTGTCCAAAAGTTGTCATAGGAGTTCACATAGGTCATAATCTTTTCCTTCTTTAACCATTTTATAGGCTATATATATTGTTGTTGCAGAGGCAGAGTTTTCCCTGTTAGTATAGTAAATCGTGTATGCAATGTTCATGGTTGCATACCAGAGCCCCAAATCTTCAACATCATCTATAGTTAATGTTCTCTTGTCAAACATTGCTCCAATGAGATTCATCACCTCTTCATTCTTGACTAATTTCAGAATAGGCACTGGTCCAAAGGAGCATAAACCGGTCACAGCCTTTATTGTTAGAAATGAAAGCACAACTCAACAACTCTCTCCACCGGTCTTTAACTTAACAACATTCCATCAACACTTGAGTACCTAAAATGTGTATTGCAGCAACAAATACAATGACAAATATTTATAGAAGAGTTAAATTCCCTCCATTCTAGGCATCCACTTTCTCTCTCCTCCAATTACCCAAATGCAAGCATTAAATGTTGACATACATGCAACTACCAAGTGTCAAAAACTTACCCATGCAAGGTTGGGCACCCAAAACCAAGAATAGCATGTAATAACATCTTATGACGTGTCATAACCATCATAGATACCACCAACAATAAATCTTCCAAAGATGGGTGCCTGGGGCTAATAATAGCAACCACAACTAATAATGGGTGTCATATGCATCATAGAATCATAGAATCTTATGACAACTTGCAGCTGCCATAAATCCACTTACACCAGATTATGACAAGTTGTCATACATGCCAAAAATAGTAGATTCCTGAAGGGAAATGCCTACCCTCATTTACCTTTGAGTTTTACATTTACCAATAGTAAATATCACTCCGTAACTATCATCGGTAACTGCAGAATTACCACTGCCAGTGAAACTACCTCATTCCCTTATGGGTAATTACAAATTACAAATAATAAATGAAAATAAATACAATATTGGAATTTACAAGGTTAATGGCACCTTATTCCAACATTTATAGCATCCTTAGTGATTAGATAGGGGCGATCTAAACAAAAGAAATCACCATGAATTTGACTTAGGGCTATCCTCACCCAAGCTTCTTCATATCAGAAGTTTGGAAAACCCTTCTAGATATCCAGGTGCTTAGCAACAATGTTGGCAAATTAAGGTTTCAACTGAAAGTCATCTCCCAAAAAATTATCATTCCTGAACTGTTCAAGTTTCAGATGATCATATTCATCTATCAGTGGATGAATATATATCCGAACGCCTTCAGTATGAAACACATTTGCAGGAACATGTGAGAAGGTGCCAACTTCATCGGTCACGGTGGACTTGAATGGATGCTTCTTATATTTTGGCCTTGGCCTCTCAACCACATCTATCACAACTGGTGTCGTCGTTACAATATCTTCAGGAACTAGGGTTTTAATTGGTTAAATCAAGAAATACCTAAAGATGCAAAGAATAGGGTTTGCTCCAACACTTGTTGAGAATCTTCTGCTCTTGTTTATCTCTTCAACTCGCTTAACTTAATTCAAATGAGATTAAAAATGATCAAAATTTGCCTTTATATCCCTTTCACCAACCAATTTTGCTCTGCATTAATTGCCTTCCCAATTTTGACCTAGTTCACCCTTTTCATATGCAGAAACCAATAATCATTCAACAATCCTCTGCAAAATGACTAATTGCTCTAAAAATTTGACCAATTCTCTTCATGTCATCATCTTAATGTGTTCATACCAAGTTTAGCTAGAATGCTGAGGAATTCAGCATCTCATTCATTTAGAGGTTTTGAAGAACCTTGCAGTTGTAACCCCCCTGAATCAGTACCTTGTCCTTTTAGTTACCGGAGGATCCATCTGCACTAGGCAGAGGTCCAAAAACTTCACATTCTTCTTCTTCCATACTTTGCTCATTTACTTCTTTTGCTGAGCAATATCAACCTTCTTTTGAGTAGCGAGCCTTACATTCTTTCGAGAGTGTCATGTTTGATTGCACTTATGACAGGTGAAGTTTGATTGCTGAATATTACTATTTCTCCTCACCTTAGATCTTCAATTAGCTGCCTTGTGACCAAACTTGTTACAAGTGTAACAATATCCATGAAAGGGTTGAGCATTATCTCTATTATTCCTTAACATTTTACTTTTGCATTCATTAGCCTTATGTCCCATCTTATTGCAAGCATAACACCTTATAGGATTCTGATTTAACTTACTCCTACATTCAACAGCTTTATGACCAATCTTATTGCAAGTATAACACCTTACAACATTTTGATTATTTTCTTTGTGACCAAATTTATTACAAGCATAACAATTACCATTGAAACCTTGAGGTTACTTGATAAGAGCAGTTTATTTAGGTGCAGGCTTTCTAAAATTCTTCTTCATATTCTTCCTTTGTCTCTGGATGGGAGTGAATTTATCTTCTTTTGTATCTCTGGAGGCATTCTTCTTAGGATATTCAGTGCATGCCTCTTCCTTCTTTGTTTCAGACTTTCCTTCTGATTAGAAGTTATCATATAAATTTACAGAAGCACTGATCATGGGACTCTTACCTTTTTCAAAACCAAGGCCTAATTTTTCTTTTGCTAGTTTTTGAGAGTTAATTATCTCGTCAAGGATTTTAGATCCTCCTTTCAGTTTTAGTCCTTTGTCAATCTATTCTTTTGCCTTTTCTATTTCTTTCCTTAGACTGACAACTTATTCCTCAAGTTTTGAACATTCAATTGATTTCTCATAGAGCTTGATATTTAAGCAATCTTCAATCCTTTTTTCTTCTTCAACCATGACCTTCAAATTTGAGATCATTTCTTCTTCCTCCTTGAGCTTTATGTCACCTCATTTATCTCCTCCTATTAGAGTTTTTAGTTTTCCAATTTCTTCTTTTGATTCTTTGGCCTTTGTCTTCAATTTGTAAATTGTCTCCTTTGCTTTCTCAAGCATGTCTTCATATTCTATATTCAGTTCTCTTGCTTCATCCAGTTCATCAAGGGATGACTTGAGTTCTCCTTCAAGGTCTACTTCACACTCATTTAGATCAAGGACCCAACCTTCAGGTTCCATTGCTTCTAGATTTAGTTTCAGTACAAATACATCATTGTCCATAACTTTAGATTCCATGTGTTCAAGTGCAAGATCTACCTTAGCTATTAGGCTTCTCAAAGGTGCTTGGCTCTGATACCAATTGTTGAACACAATGAGGTGTTGAGAGGGGGGTGAATCAACACACACTAAAACTTAAACAAATATTTGCAGATAAAATTGAATAACTTAGAGAACAGAAAGTAAATCATGCAACACAAGAATCAACACAAGAACACCAAGATTTTACATGGAAAACCCTAAACAGGGAAAAACCATGGTGAGTGTTAGCTCACAATATATTATGCTCACTCCAAAAATGTTACAACTTTGTTTTTGGGTTGCAACCCAAGGAAGCTACTACTCCTTGAATATTCTACTCACTACATTTAGGATTCACAAGGATAGATATATGGACTACTGTAAAGTAAACATCTGACTTATGCAGATAATGCAGTCTTTTTTTCCTGCTCAAAACATGCCTTCAAATTGATTCTGCACACTTCATATCTTGCCCTCTGCTATATGATATTCACATTCACATCTACATCTCACAAATAAATTTGATCTTCTATAAATATCCTCTGCAACACTTTAAAACACCGATTAGGTCAACATCATAAACATCATTGGATGAAACGTGTACCTCTTCAAGGGTCGACCTCAATACATACAATATGAAAATAAAACTTGTTGCGGACCTCAAGACTTCATGAAGGTATTCAAAACCTATCTCATCACATCTTCCAAAGTCAAAGCAATAGGTCAGGATCTACTGCACGTACCAGAGACTTAACTTGTCTCAAATTGTTCAAAACTGCTAATTGCTCATCTTCACACTACCAGGGAGAAGCCAAAATCATCATGCAGACCAAGAATTCAATCATGTACAATCTTAACATCACCCATTCACCTTTCTTCTAAAGTATCAAAACAATCTATACAACCACATAGTAAGAAACATGATGAACTGTAGGAAATAGAGCATTCTCGACCACATGTGACACTTCATAACTCAAGATATAGCATTGCGATACAACAAAAGAAGGAATATCTACATGCAGATTAAACTTGAGATATATTGGAACATGTAAGACCTCCACACAGACATTTATGGAAATCTTCATACATTTCATCTTCCGTAAAAGCTCAAACATATGTATTTAGGCTTCAGAACAGTCTGTATTGCCTCTGTCACTTGATTGCTGGCTTTGTAGACCACTAGACCACTTGATACTTCATCATAGTGTGCCTTATACATCTTTGAGCCTATCCTCAGAACTGTATGACAAAATAATGTCTTCCAGAGGAATGCAGAGCATTCCATTAAGTCTCCATCATTGCTTTGCCCTATCTAAGTAGTATCCAATACTCTGTCCCTTGTAACTTTTTCTATTGAAGATGTGAAGACCTAAAAACTTAGATATATCATTTCAATACCTGGATAGACTTGTCTTCATAACTGCAAGATCAAATCTTTCTCTACAGAGAAATGCGGACCAAAACAATGTTACTCTGCCTTGGGATATGCACTGTGAATGCCTTAAACAAATTTTTGATATTTGTCATTAAGTGCAGTACTCCAAAGTGAGAGATATACATGTAGGGATACTAGAAACATGCAAGGACATGAGTATTTGCCTCCACATCATGCTTAGACACAAAAATGATCACCTCACCATACTTAGATGGTTTTCTCTTTTCTCAAACTGGTTTTCCTCGATCATGCTGACTCTACCTCTGTACAAGTTTGTCCTTCTATTTCCATATACTATGTTGACATCAATGACAACACATATTGCTAATAGATAATATGGTAGGAATAGTGGTTGTGTTGAAGACATGGAAAGCATGGCAAGCTACTACTGGAGGGTTCCCACATTTTGCAAAAGTTTGTTTATCATGGGGTTTGTGTTATGAAGAGGGGTGGTAGTAGCGGCAGAAACAATGGGGCCTGTCAAGGGTAATGTGGGTAAAGGCATAGATGCCATGTGATGTGAAGGTAAGGATTGTGATTCTCTAAGGTACCCACCAAGAAAAGTAAATTGTTAAGGTAAGGAAGAGAGAACAAACCTATATTGGTGAATGGTGTTCCACATCATTCCAGATGAACCAGGGTCTTCTTGACCATGTTGTGCAACACTAATGACAATACGAGAAGGTGTATATGTATGGGCACTAGGATTGGGCATTGAAAGAGAAATTTGATTACCTATGATATTATAGTGGGAGTCTTGAGTGTCTTTGTGGTAAGTTGATAAAAATGGAACATCACTATGTACAATGTGAGCAATGTTAGTGTAGAAGATTATTGTTATTACTTAATAAGTAATTATGCATGTATTTCTACACTTGGCATTAAGCCATCTTAGGTGGCTATGTGGCGATTTGGATAATTGGTCAAACTCTTCCAAGGTATGTGGAATGACCTCTTTCTATTCTGAAGGAGCAAACTCGCCACCACTATTAGTGTGTATAAGTCAACTTCTTATGTGACTCAACCACTTCTCACCTATATGTACAAACATTGTTCATAATATTGATAGCTTGACCTATTCATTTTTGGTGTTATCTTGTTTGTATTACATACTATATTTCTCTCTTTTGCAGGCGTGAGATTGCTCATCCTTCTTGGCCTATTAAATACTAGTATTCTATCCAAAAGATCATCGACTCCTACATGGTATCAAAGCGAATTTTGGTCGAAGACGTTGGTTCGGTAATTTTGTAAAGTTTTATTTAAAATAGAGTTGTTACATTGAAGTGGAATTTTGTTTTGTTTGTTGTATTCCTATGGTATTCTCTATGGAAGCCTGAATTGTAGGTTGTGCAAAGGCTGATTTATATCCAAAGAAGGTTGATTTGTTATGATTGAGGGTATTTTTTGTGCCTGTGTGGTGAGTATTAGTGTAAATAGTGTCATTATCTAACTGTTTAGATATCACCTCTTTGAAGGTTTGACCTATTCACACATAGGCTTAAGTTTACTTAGTCTTTTAGGAGTTTGTCTCATTTCAACATGTGTACTCACAAATATGAGACATCTCGTTCCTTTTGACTTGCAACTTGCCCTCACACATGTCATGTGAGTTAGACAAGTGTTGCACGCTTGTAGGGGTAGTCAATAGTTCATTCCTACCTTCCTACCTCCTCCTCCTTGCCTATTAATGCAAGGCTTCTCTTTGTATTTTACACACTCTCATTGTATATGATAGATATGCTCTTGTGCTCCATTTTTCACTTGTGGAAGGTTATTCAATTTGTGCTTGCTGATCTTGGTTGCTCCAACATGGTATCAGAGCCATGCTTGCACATTCCTTCCTGAATTGGAAACTCCAACACTTAGCCCTATCATCATAGCATTGTGGAGCCAAATAGACCATGCCGTTGAGTACCCTTTGAACAACATTTTTCAGTAAAGTCATTTTTTTTTGAAAAACAGTTTACCCCCTAGGGTTTGTAAGGTCTTCAAACCCGTACTTGTACGATTTTTTTTGTAGAGGGCACTTTGGCCCCCTGCAAATTTTGGATTTTGGCTAATTTTTTTTAATGCAGGATTTTGGCAATTTTAGGCCATTTGGCCCTGGTTTAGGGTTCCTCGGCCATGTTTTGGGCTTGCTTGGGCCCATTCACTAGCTCATTGTTGCAAACTCAACCTATTTTTTCACTGGTCTTTATTCATCGACTTGGACCTGTTGCAGATCAAATTCTAGGCTCCATATATCTTTGCTCAACAATCTCTGGCTTAAACCTGCTTGGGTCGTTGATTTCCTCCCTACAGTCTTCATTTCACTACAAGTGGCCACCTACAGTCATTTCCTTCACTCAAGTAGTTGCTCCATGTAAATCGTGGTCATTGGTGACTTATGCTCTACATCTATGGTTTGCTATTCACAAAATTTTAGATCTACCCAGGTCGACCCCAAACGACTCCTGCACAAATGACTTGTTGGCTTTGGTCATCTCTCATCTCTGGTTGTAGATTTGGAGATTCCTAGTCGTGGTTTTGGTTTGATCTTGACCATTCTCCATTGAAGGGGTCGAGGTTTTCATTCCACCCATAGTTTTTTGTTTTTTGGCTTTGGGTAGCTTAGCACAAGTTTATTTAGGCCCATTTGGCCTCTTCAGATCTTTGGTTTGTTGTCCCACTCCTCATTCGGATTTGTAGGTCCTGTCAGCTTCATGGTTGCAGATCAATGGCGTTTGCCTTGGCAACTGGTTATTTTGTTCCAAACCCTATATTGTTATATTCTTTGCAGGGTCACGATTTATACTTGCCCATCATTTCTACTCACACACATAAATCCATTTGGTCTCTCTTTCTCACATGGAGGTTGATCAACTAGGTTGTGGGCAACTCACGGATCTTAATCCAGATTCATGCCTTGCTCTCTACAACCACTCTTGGAATAAGCCTGAGAACCAGTCAAACAAGCTACAAAGTTGACTCACTCAATAAACCACCACCAGTTAACATTAGTTGTTAATAGTTTTTCTTATTATTTGCTTTTGTTTACATTTAGCATTTGTTGTCACAGCAACTAACATTTGTTGTTCGCATTTTATGTAAATGGTTCAAATAACCACCACAATTCATGTTACTTTAACCATAATTGTAAACTATTAGTATTGTATGCTACAGTCACCACTTGTTGTAAACTCAACATAAACCTTAACTACTAGTCAAACTGCCAAACTTGACATTTTGTGTTGGATTGACCAACCAAGTGATCCTCACTTGCCGAAACAGACAGTTTCTTTTAAATTGTAATATCTTGCAAACTGTCTATCAGTTTTTTACAATTTTATAGTCAACGGAAAGGTGTTTCCATGTACTTCTTTTTGGTGAAGTCAAAATATATATATTTTTTCCTTTTTGACTAGGTTTTTAATCCCCAAACCCCATTGTACTCACAAGTTTCAACAGGGCATAACTTTCGCCCAAAATATAAAAAATTCATGATTTTTTTTTTGAAATTGCTCAGAATTTTGCAAGGAATTAATTAGTGCAGGTAAAATTTAGTTTTGGGTAGCCATTTTTCAAAAATTTGTAAAAATATCCGTGTTTTATAAATGGATGATTTGGATTCCAAACTTGCACAAATTGTACTTCTTCTCCTGCATATCTTTCTGGGGGGGCTTCTAAACCAGTCATAATCCTTTTTTGAGTAGCAAACTTTCTTTTCTTATTTTATAGTGCTTAAAATTTGATCATGTCTCTCACACACAACCCCTTCCATTCGAGTATTCTTGATAAACCTCGTAATAAATGGAAGATCAAATGTGGATATTGTGGGCTAAAATGATATACAATAGAAGAATGCCATCATCGCAAAATCGATAAACTCAAACAACAACTTCTTCATGCATATCAAATTTCTATTGATCATTATAAAGCACATAGAAATTTTTTGTCTCACTAAGCCATCTTGTGAGACACCATCAGTTGGGTATGTACATGGTAGTCAAATGACTTACATTGAGATCCCATCTACACCATCATCACCTGTTGCTGCATCTGAATCCAGAATTGATATCTCTATGGTTTCCAATGATTCTCTACACTAGGATATGGTTATCATCTTTCTAGATCCACCACATTGGGATGCATATCTACCCGACATTTCATGTCTTTTTGTAGAGTCCCACATTGCAGATTTGGGAGACACCATTGAGGACATTCATCTTCTTTTCGATGACAGCTTCGATGAAGTTGCATCAGCCTTGTCTTCTTCAATTATGATTGCTCTTACCTTGCCTACATCAGCTTCTATAGTGACAGATTCTGTAGATATTTATGAGTCCACATATTCGACTCTGTCATCATGTATTTTGACATCTTCTACAGTAGTATCAGATTCTTTTGGGTCCATTTATCACCATACATCTATGGTCACTATAACTAAACCTCAGCATTTGTCACACATCAGCATTGGATTGGAGATCCTTGAGCATCCTTTGAAGACATCATGGGCATCATCTGCATCTTTGAATCATGTGCAAAATTCATAGACTTTCATACTTCTTCCTGTATGTTCATATTTGGAATGGAAAGATTCTTTACACACTTCTATGGTTCAATTTCTTCCTAACGGGAGAAATGTTGTTCAACATTTGTGGATCATCTTCAGCATCCAGTCTCGAGCATCTACCAACACTACAGGAGGTATTTTGAGGGGATACTGCATAGTTAGTCTTCTCATATCAGTTTTGGGAGGATCCATCTCTTTGCATGGAGTTCGTTCCTTCACATTTTCTGGGGGGGTCACATAGGCCTTCTTGTCTTTTCTCTCCTACAGGGAAAACATGTATTGTATATCAGTGTTAGAAGTAGTTTTTGGGGGGTCATGTATAGTCCTCCTTCTATCTTTCTTCTTCACTTGTACAATTCTATTTGTATCATTTCTATTTTGGAGGAAAGCTTTTTCCCACAGGGTTTTCTTTCTTTATCGGCTTTATGAGAAATTCATTTGTACATGGGTACCTAACATGGCCTAGCGGCTAAGACCCATCTTCATCTTTGTATTCTCAATAAGTTGCACTTAAGGGGGGGTCTTAGTGTAAATGGTGTCATTATCTAACTAGTTTAGATATCATCTCTTTGAAGGTTTGACCTATTCACACATAGGCTTAAGTTTACTTAGTCTTTTAGGAGTTTGAATCATTTTGACATGTGTACTCACACATGTGAGACACCTCTTTCCTTTTGACTTGCCACTTGCCTTCACACATGTCGTGAGTTAGACAAATGTTGCACGCTTGTAGGGGTAGTCAGTAGTTTAATCCTACCTTCCTATCTCCTCCTCCTTGCCTATTTATGCAAGGCTTCTCTTTGTATTTTACACACTCTCATTGTATATGATAGATATGCTCTTGTGCTCCATTTTTCACTTGTGGAAGGTTATTCAATTTGTACTTGCTAATCTTGGTTGCTCAAATAGTGAGTTGAAAGGCTCGCATGGCAAGGTGAAAGGGTTGCTGCATGATCTCAATGGCTCATGACCTATTTAAAGGCCAGCAACCTGTGTACAAGGTAGTGCTTAGCATTGGAGTTTGGAGTACCCGAGTTTGAAGGGCGTGTGAAGGGAAATCAAGGCTGATCAAGCTCACCCTTGTGTTAGCAAGGAACCCCACCTAAGTTGACCCCAGAATGGCGTGGAAATTGGGCCTCAAATGGCATCCAAAGTGACCAGTAGAAACAAGGCAAGATATCATGTTCTAAACCCCTGTATTGTGCTATGAAGGGTGTCCAATCATCAAGTTTATTGCAGCAAAGAGGTGCACTATTCATTGCAAAAAATCCAAAATTGTCGACCTCAACATTTACACCGGAGCCACATCATTAAAGGAGGGGGGAGAGCCACCAAAATCCTTAGCCCCTTGGTCATATGGTGTGGTTGCATCCAACCAGAGGGGGCCTTAACTCTAGCTTTTTTTCCTATCTATTCCCACTTGAAAGGCATTTTTTTTGGATGTCCAAAATAGGCAAGAGGAAAAATACCAAAATTATTGTAACTTTTGATTGGCAATTCGAAATCGAGTGTCATTTTTTATGAAAGTCAATATTTTTTAAGCTCAATCTATTGCATATGATTTCACACTATTATTATAAAGTGTCATTTTTCATTCCAATTGGACATGCTTATTCACAAAATTATAAAGTGCCAAATTCAGGGGGATCTCATATTGAATCATGGGGGGTGTCCTTTGTGTTGCGTCTTGTACACTTCCACACTTCTTTCTATATTTTAAAGTTTAGGGGGAGTAAATTGAGAAATTTTGTGAGGGTTGTTCATACATGCACTCAACTTATAAAGTGTCTTTTAATATATCATTCGTGGGGTGGATTATACATGCATTTTGTAATCAACGAACTAACATAAAGTTCCAAATTTGCTAAGGGGGTAATCTATCTAAGTCACTAAATGGGTATAACAAATCATCTCTCTGTCATTACTTTGGAAAAAAAGGAAAATATAAGTCTTGGCGTGATGGCATCTTAAAGTACTATCGATGGATTCATCTATTGCCACATTTGTATGGGTTTATTCCTAAACCAAGTACATGTCGGCAGAAAACTGCATGGGGAATTAAAAATGATCATGTGTTAGGATTAATTGGTTTAAGTGTTAGGGACCACACATCAAGGGCTTAGTCACACATTAAGTGCATTCATACTCTCTAGACCACACTATGGGAAATGTGTGGAGATCCCAATGAACCTTCATTCCCAAATGATCCCATTATGGACATACATCTTTCCCTTGATGATGTTGATAATACCTTGTATGACGATAATAATGAAGAGGAACTTGCTTATTGGGAAAGACTTGAATGTGTTGATGACACAAAGACATCCCCTCTTACTTCTCCTCTCTACACCTCTAGCATTGACAGCTATTCTACCATCTCCACTTTTCACTTTGACAGAGATCTTAACTTCTCCACATGCTACTTTAGATTCTCTCTAGCAAGTTCACACTTGTCCTCTTTATCAATGAGATATTGTCTTATCAAACATCCATCATTTGTTTGTAGAATCTCTCATAAATGATCTTGACAACATTGAGGACATATGTCTTCTCTTTGATAATAGTTCTTTTACTACTACATAGTTTAGAGAGGATTCATTGAGGGCTTCCAGAGATAATTTATAACAGTACTTCACATGGGATTTGGATTATAGCCACATGGCATGTATTGACATTCCACACATCACTTCTTTGGATCCTGATCTTCATCAATTTTCACATGACTTTGAGAGGTCACTTATTTCAGTTAGGCATGGAACACCTAATTTGGTTGTGACTCATTTTAGCATCAGCATTGGGAAACATAAGCGGCTTCTAGAACCATACATCTTGATTCCTTCAGATCAAGATTTCTATCTTCCAAAAGGAAGAGGCATCATTTGTTGCAGAGGGACCTACTACAGCATTTGCCATGCAACATTTTGTGTTGTCTTTCTTTCTCTTCTTTATGGAGGCACACATGGGCCCTATCTTGCAAGGATTTCATGACTATCATCTTCGGGTGTTTTGTGTCATGTCTAGAACACTTACATATTTTTTCTCTCTTTTGGAGGGAAGTTTTTTTCCTACTAGGTTTTCTACCTTTCTCCACTTTATGAGAAATTTCATTGTACATGGGTACCTCATTAGGCCTAGTTGTTGGGACCCATCTTTCTTTGTGCCTACCTAAGCTATCCTTAAGGGGGTGCTAGTGTAGAATGCTAGAATTAAGGTGCCATCAACCTTGTAAATCCTATGTAATTTATTATTCCTCTTATTATTTGTAAATCACCTATAAGGGATGAGATGTTTCACCAGCAACGATCTTGTTTCAACCACATGTTTATATCCGGCACTCGATATTAATTCATTCGCGACGAGGGGTCACAGGGGGGTTTCCCACCTGTGAGACATTTTATTTATATTTTATCATTGTAAATCTAGATCGTTCGTCATTAGGTCACATATTTGATGGTCAATATTTGTCGATTTTCTTGCCCTAGGAGGCAACCCTTTTATAAGCATATTTGTACTACATTTTTAGCAAAGTTGAGAGTAACAGGTGTCGTTGGATTGAAGACTGAAGAAGATGAGGAAGTGCATGTATTGTAATCTTATATTTGAATATAATACAACTTGGAGCTTCTTTTCTTGGTGGAGTTTTTTTACTCGAAAGGGTTTTCTCCACGTTACATACTATGTTATGTGTTCAATTCTTAATGCATGTTATTTTTGTGTAGTGGGTTTTATTTCTATTGCAATCTCCATTGATTCTACATTATTTAGAGAACATTAATAAGGTTTGAATCAAATATCCATTGTGTGGTTTGCACCTTCATTTCTAACATAGAAGATATTTTGTTATTACTTATTAAGTAATTATGCATGTATTTCTACACTTGACATTAAGCCATCTTAGGTGGCTATGTGGTGACTTGGAGAGTTGGTCAAACTCTTCCAAGGTATGTGGCATGACCTCTTGCTCTTTTGGAGGAGCAAACTCACCACCACTATTAGTGTGTATAAGTCAACTTCTTATGCGACTCAACCACTTCTCACCTATATGTACAAACATTGTTCATAATATTAATAGTTCAACCTATTCATTTCTATTGTTATATTGTTTATATTGCATACTCTGTTTCTCTCTTTGAAGGCATGAGATTGCTCGTCCTTCTTGGCCTATCAAATACCAGTGTTCTGTCCAAACGATCCTCAAATCCTACAAGCAATACCATAGGAAATCAACACCATTGGGTTGACTTGTTAATATGGCATAGAGGGCATCGACAATAGGGCAACACCTTTAGACATGCTCTCACTAGTCAAAAAGGCTTGATAGTTCACCAAGTGTTGATCTAAGTCACACACTTGGGTGTGAGAAGCAATGTTTAATGCAACCTTGTGGTCGAAAGCCACATCTATATCATGAAAACTTGTAAGTGGAGTTGATAAAGTTGAAAGAAGAGGAAGAGTTACTGCAGAAGAGTCAAACTTTTGTGTGAAATCAGGTGCTAATCTAATTGTAGTAGAAGCATGAGATTGAGACATTTTAAAATTTTACGAGATTCTTCCAACAACATTATAAGAATAAATGGATTGGGTTGTGAATCTCATAAACTAAATTAGGCATCACAACATAATCTAAAATGATGAGAAGAATTGTAGATTATTTTTAAATGTTTGAATGCTTAAAGAGCGTTAGGCTCACTAAAATGTAGGATGAACCACAATAGAAAAAGAGAAGATGTTTGTGTTGGATCTAGGGCATACAACTGAGAGGGGGGGGTGAATCAGTTGTATAAAACTTCTTCTTCTTTCAAACACTTGATTCTTATTGTTAGTTAGCAGCATATCAAATAATCATCCATGGAAGCATAATACATAAACACAAGAGCAGATAAACATCAACACATTGAACACCAAGATTTTGACGTGGAAAACCCGGTTAAGGGAAAAACCACGGGGTGATTAACCCAAGAATTATTCTCTGTTAGAAGAATAAAGAAAAATGAATGGCACATGCCAATAAGGGCTCACTGCCCGAGCACACTGCTCACAAAGAGGCCCACTGCCTACAAGGAGACACACTGTCTACAAAGTGATAAAAATCACAGTCTTGAACTGGAGAATGACATCTCTATCATGTCTGGATCAGTTCCAATTAAGCCCAACAGACTCTGCTCTGCCTTTCGCACGTTTCTTCGCTATACCACACTCATCCACACACCACACCTTGAAATGAACTCACAAACCGTTATTTATACAAGACATCGACTTAGGAACAAACATCTAAGTCGGAAAACAACCATAGGAGTATCCGCAAGATGAATAACACATCCGGTCGGCCATCACAAGAACATTTGCAGGATGAACAACTCATCCGGTTGGCTAAACAGAGCAAGAACTTCATCCGGAAGAATAACTCCAATTCCGGGCTCTACCATCAATGCGGACCAACAACACAACCTAAACATGATCCAAGAACCTTCACAAGCCTATCTGAATGTCCGGATACATCCGCACTTCCTCTACTTACTGGGATCTCTAGTCTTCCTCATCCGGAACTTCAAGAACACAGTCTGTCGCCACTGTCATAATGCAAGAGGTACTTCCGGACCTCCAAATCATACACAAATCAGGATGACACATCACAAGGACATCCCAAACACTCCGTCCAATCCGCAGATTAGGATGATACAATTCCGGACCTCACCGGACCTTTTTGTGATTCTCTGTCACCTCTGGATACTTGCCGGACCCGGTTCTATACCGGCAGCCACAACTCCTTCAGATCTTCATGCGGACCTCTGAAATCTTAACTGTAGCATCTCAAGACTCATATCTACTAACCCTTTAATCCGCATCCTCCGGTTCTCATCCTATACAGTACATTTACCTTCTTCTCATCACTGTTCTTCACTGTTCCTGACTGAGGCTAATTTTCTCAATATCCTCAGCACACAGCTCATCAAATCCTTCTTGTCAATGCAATATGAGTATGTTGACATCAATGACAACACTGGCTAACCTCATACTTGCAACAATCTCCCCCTTTGTCATTGATGGCAACATATGATGTGAAAAACCATTAAGACAAGAACTTCAACTTTTCATATGTCTTCTCTTCCTTTACTGCTCCCCCTTTGATCATCAACCACTTGTTTTTCACATGTCTTCTCTCCCCCTTTGACATCAATGGCAAAGGGCTCATACTTGCAATTCTCATACATCAGAATCATACCAGCTGCTCCCCCTTAGTTGCAACTCCCCATTAGTCCGGATCACAAGATATGACTGTGATAGCCACCGGACTGATGCACATCAGTGCATCTTAGTTCATCACCGGAGGGGCCATGACCCCTAACTTCTCCCGGAGATATTCAAAAGAGTCTTTGGGAAGAGGTTTTGTAAAGATATCTGCAATCTGATCCTTGGAGGGAACATACTCCAATCTGACTTCTTCCTTGTTTACTTGTTCTCTCAAAAAGTGAAATTTAATAGATATGTGCTTAGTCTTAGAATGCAATACCGGATTCTTGGAGATATTAATTGCACTTGAATTATCACAGAAAATTGTGATAGGCTTCTCATATTCAACTTTGATGTCTCTTAGCATCTGCTTCATCCATAAGATTTGAGTGCAACTACCTGCTGCTGCAATGTATTCTGCTTCAGTTGTAGACAGAGATATTGCATCTTGTTTCTTGCTTAGCCAAGAAACCAATCTCTTCCCCAAAAAGAATGCTCCACCACTAGTGCTCTTCCGGTCATCCACATCTCCTGCCCAATCTGCATCTGTGTAAGCATGAAGAGAGAAGTCCGGATCTCTAGGATACCATAGACCATACTCAACTGTTCCTTTCAAGTATCTAAAAATTCTTTTGATTGCCATAACATGAGATTCTCTAGGATCAGCCTGGAATCTTGCCACAAGACCAACAGCCTGCATTATATCTGGTCTAGTTTGAGTGAGATACAACAATCCACCAATCATTGATCTATACTTTGTCTGATCTGCCTTTGGAGAATCATCATCTTTGCTTAACTTACATCCGGTTGCCATAGGAGTGTTCATTGGCTTTGAGTCTTCCATACCAAATTTCCTTAACAATTCTTTCACATATTTGGTCTGAGAAATGAAGATCCCTTCTTTTGTTTGAGTAATTTGCAGTCCCAAGAAGAAATTCATTTCACCAAGCATAGACATTTCAAACTCACTTTTCATCTGATTTGCAAAAGTTTTGCACATACTATCTCTTCCTCCAAAAATGATATCATCCACAAACACTTCAACAATCAGAATGTTTTCATGATCAATTTTGAAATATAAGTTACTGTCAGCAGTACCTTTGTTGAATCCAATCTGCACAAGATGCTTATCCAATCTTTCATACCATGCTCTTGGGGCTTGCTTCAATCCATACAAAGCTTTCTTCAACTTGCAGACCATATCATTATTATCAGACAATTGAAATCCATCCGGTTGTTCAATGTAGACTTCTTCTTCCAGATCACCATTTAGGAAGGCAGACTTGACATCCATCTGATATACCTTGAAGTCTTTGAAGGCAGCAAATGCAAGAAGTAATCTGACTGCTTCAATTCTTGCTACCGGAGCAAAAGTCTCTTCAAAGTCAATTCCTTCTATTTGAGAGTAGCCTTTGCAGACCAATCTAGCTTTGTTTCTGATTACTTCACCAGCTTCATTTAGTTTGTTCCGGAAGACCCACTTGGTTCCAATTACATTCCTGTCTCTAGGTCTGGGAACAAGATCCCAAGTATGATTTTTCTCAATTTGCATCAATTCATCTTCCATTGCTTTGGTCCAGTTTTCATCATTGCAGGCTTCATTTATTGTTTTAGGTTCAATCTTTGAAATCAGACAACATTCATTCTGATTTTGAGCAATATTCCTTCTAGTTTGTACACCTTTGCTTCTGTCACCTATGATCTGATCTTCAGAGTGATTCAGTCTTACATACCTTGGAATTTTGGGAGTATCCAGCACTGCTGTTTCTTGATCAGGCTCATTCAAACCTATCTCTTCTTCCTGATTTACCAGATCAGGCTGACTCTGTCTCACCGGAGAGGATTGAGGTCCTTGAACACTGTCTTGGTCATCTTCATCAAACTCATAAAATCTTGAAGGCTTCTCAATTCCTTCATCAACCTTTACATTGGTGCTTTCTATCATCTTCCTCAATCTCTTATTGTAACACCGGTATGCTTTGCTTTGAGTGGAGTAGCCCAAGAAAATTCCTTCATCACTTCTAGCATCAAACTTTCCTAGATCTTCATCTCTTTTAATATAACACTTGCTACCAAATACTCTGAAATATTTCACAGTAGGAGTGATGCCAAACCAGAGTTCATAGGGGGTCTTACCGGTGTTGTTTCTGATTTGAACTCGATTGAGAGTGTAGACTGCAGTGCTGATAGCTTCTTTCCAAAACATTTGAGGAACATTTGCTTCCAACATCATTGTCCTAGCAGCTTCCTGGATGGTCCGGTTCTTTCTCTCAACTACTCCATTCTGCTGTGGAGTCTTAGGAGCAGACAACTGTCTCCTTATACCCTGTTTCTCACAAAAGTCAATGAATTCACCAGATGTAAATTCACCACCTCTATCAGACCTTAGACACTTTAGTTTCAATCCGGTTTGATTCTCCACCATAGCTTTGAAGATTTTGAACTTCTCAAAAGCTTCTGATTTTTCTTTTAGAAAGGTAACCCACATCATCCGGGAATGATCATCAATTAACAACATGAAATATCTATCACCTTGCAGACTCTTGATTCTTGTCGGACCACATAGATCAGTATGTACTAATTCCAACAATCCGGTAGAAGACTGATCTTTGCTTTTGAAAGAGACTCTGCTTTGTTTACCTAACTGACATTCTTTACACACACTATTTGTAGGTTTCATCAATTTTGGAAGATCTCTCACAGCCTGAGTATTGCTTATCTTGATGATGTTATCAAAATTTACATGACACATTCTTCTATGCCATAACCAACTCTGATCAATTTGAACAAACAAACAACTTTTATTTGAACCAACCAGATGAAAGATGTTACCTTTTGTCTGAGTACCGGATGCAATTTCAGTTCCGGAGCTTGTAAAGATTCTGCATTTTCCATTCTTGAACCGGAGATCATAGCCTTTGTCCACTAACTGACCAACACTGAGAAGATTGTGCTTCAATCCTTCAACATACAGTACATTTCCTGTTTTGCTCTTACCATCAAAGGAAATAGTTCCCCTACCTCTGATTCTGCCAGCAGAATTGTCACCAAACTTTACCATTCCTCCTTCATATCTTTCCAAATCTAAGAACTTATTCTTGTCACCAGTCATATGGTGAGAACATCCACTGTCAATAACCCAATCATCCTTTTCTTCCACTTGAGCAGCCAAGGCTTTTTCAACAAGTTTGTGATTGACAGATTCAGAGAGTATTGAATCTTCTTCCTTGATGGCTATAAACACCCACTCATTTCCGGATTTGCTTCCTAGTTCTGATTCATCATCTGTTACTCCTTCATTGTCATCTTCTTCATGAACATAATAGCAATTCTTTTGAAACCTTTATCTGTGAGTATTAGATCTTGCAGATCTCTCCGGACATCTTGAGGCAAAATGACCAATCTTATTGCAGTTGAAACACTTAAAGGGTAGTTTTCCTTCATACTTACCGGATCCTCTTGGCAGTCTTTTTGCAATGAGGGCTTCAAGTTGAGCTGTTTCTGCTTCTTCTTCTTCCATGTCTTTTCTTGCTTGATCATACCATGACATCTTCCTTGATGAGTTTTCACCCAGATCAAATCTCTGTTTGCCTTTCACATAGGCACTGGCTTTGAAAGCAGATTCAGTCTTGGGAGGATCATCTCCAAACTCGGTCATTTCAAATGCAGCTAGTTTGCCAGCCAGTTGTTCTCTTGTGACAGTTGTGTGGGCTCTGAATTCATCAATGGCAGCAACTTTGATTTTGTAGGCAGCAGGAAGGGATCTTAGGATTTTGCAGACAATCTCATTTTCATCTAAAGTTCCACCAGCATTTCTGATTCCACATACCAGCTCATTTACTCTTGGCATAAATGTAGTGATGTTTTCATCATCTCTCATTTTCAATCTTTCAAATTTCCCTTTCAGACTTTGCAACCTTGCACTTTTGACAAACTCATCTCCTTCATACAGAAGTTCCAGTTTAGTTAGGATCTCATATGCAGTTGGTAGGTCAATGACATTCGAGAGATCTGAGTCATTCAATGCGCTTAGAAGAGCTTCCTTGGTCCGCAGATTATTTTCAGCTTCTGTGATTTCATTCAGAGTTGTCGGACCACCTTGTGGAGGTATATATGGTTTTGAAATCATAGCCAAGTATGCTTTTCCCATACATTCCAAGTGACACTTCATGCGACCTTTCCAGAGAGTGAAGTTGGTTCCATCGAACTTCGGACTATCCTTCTTGTATGACGACATCCTGGATCTCCTCAAGCAGTTAAGCTCCTATCAGAGGAACTTAGCTCTGATACCAATTGTTGGATCTAGGGCATACAACTGAGAGGGGGGGGGGTGAATCAGTTGTATAAAACTTCTTCTTCTTTCAAACACTTGATTCTTATTGTTAGTTAGCAGCATATCAAATAATCATCCATGGAAGCATAATACATAAACACAAGAGCAGATAAACATCAACACATTGAACACCAAGATTTTGACGTGGAAAACCCGGTTAAGGGAAAAACCACGGGGTGATTAACCCAAGAATTATTCTCTGTTAGAAGAATAAAGAAAAATGAATGGCACATGCCAATAAGGGCTCACTGCCCGAGCACACTGCTCACAAAGAGGCCCACTGCCTACAAGGAGACACACTGTCTACAAAGTGATAAAAATCATAGTCTTGAACTGGAGAATGACATCTCTATCATGTCCGGATCAGTTCCAATTAAGCCCAACAGACTCTGCTCTGCCTTTCGCACGTTTCTTCGCTATACCACACTCATCCACACACCACACCTTGAAATGAACTCACAAACCGTTATTTATACAAGACATCGACTTAGGAACAAACATCTAAGTCGGAAAACAACCATAGGAGTATCCGCAAGATGAATAACACATCCGGTCGGCCATCACAAGAACATTTGCAGGATGAACAACTCATCCGGTCGGCTAAACAGAGCAAGAACTTCATCCGGAAGAATAACTCCAATTCTGGGCTCTACCATCAATGCGGACCAACAATACAACCTAAACATGATCCAAGAACCTTCACAAGCCTGTCTGAATGTCCGGATACATCCGTACTTCCTCTACTTACTGGGATCTCTAGTCTTCCTCATCCGGAACTTCAAGAACACAGTCTGTCGCCACTGTCATAATGCAAGAGGTACTTCCGGACCTCCAAATCATACACAAATTAGGATGACACATCACAAGGACATCCCAAACACTCCGTCCAATCCGCAGATTAGGATGATACAATTCCGGACCTCACCGGACCTTTTTGTGATTCTCTGTCACCTCTGGATACTTGCCGGACCCGGTTGTATACCGGCAGCCACAACTCCTTCAGATCTTCATGCGGACCTCTGAAATCTTAACTGTAGCATCTCAAGACTCATATCTACTAACCCTTTAATCCGCATCCTCCGGTTCTCATCCTATACAGTACATTTACCTTCTTCTCATCACTGTTCTTCACTGTTCCTGACTGAGGCTAATTTTCTCAATATCCTCAGCACACAGCTCATCAAATCCTTCTTGTCAATGCAATATGAGTATGTTGACATCAATGACAACACTGGCTAACCTCATACTTGCAACAGTTTGAATGTGAAAGAATGTCAGGTTCACCAAAATTTAGTGTTTTAAATTTGATCAGCAAAGAAAGTATACTTCTTTTAACCAAAAGATCTCAATGACACTACACTAGGAACAACTAGCTCACTTAAGAATGAATCTAATGTGTTGCTTACCTAATACAAATAGCAAATTAACTAGCTAGACCTAATGTGTTTTATCCTTTGAGAAAATTTAAAGTTTTCTAACAAGTCAAAACACTATGCAAATTGAAAACTACTGAAATAACAGAATTACCAAATGTAGATTCAACAAGCCAAACACATAAATGTAAATGCAGAGTCAAGAGGAACCTAGAACACAAGTTTGAAGCTACCTATCTAGGATGCCCATGTGTCATGTAGACATTTGCATGTTGCATTGTAGTCTATATGGCATGAAATCACTAAATCTTAATCTTTCTCCTCATGAACCATGCCTAGCCTATATGGAAATAAGCAACAAAAGACTGAGAAGGTTTCTAGGTAATAAAAAAAGCAAAATAGGAATATTTGTCTATTTATTCAAAATGAAATGACTAAAATGACATGATAGGGAAGAAATCAACAAAAATATCATGTGGTTGGATGTCTTCACCATGAAAAACCTATAGCTAGTTGCAAGAAACAAGAAAATGGCTAGGGTTGTTTGGAGCTTGCCTTCAGGTAAAGCCCCTATGCTGATCTTTCAACCTCCACAGATAGTCATTATGATAAAAATGAGAAAATAGTGTGTGCTCTTAATCTTATGTGCACTTAAGAAGTAAGAACAACAAATGAGAGTGATATTATGAATGCTTGCACTAAGATCTACAAAATCCAAGCGAACTAGTGTGTATAACAGAAAAGAAGGAAATGAAAAACTCACAAGGTGCCTTCAACACAAATGGATCTACACAAAGAGAATAATGTAAAAGAGAGTAAAAGGAACTCTATCACCTCCAAGAATAAGGATGAAATCTACACAACCAACAAACAAGGCCCAAGCAAAGGGCCAGTTAGATATAGTGATTCCAAAACCCAAAGAAAATATCAAATGCTTGCAGACTATTCACATCAAGCTCAGAGAATCATCACAATGTCACTGCTTGTAGAAGATTTTCTAAGAAAACTTGTAGCTAGAATGTTGTAGATTTCCAAAAGTATGAGAGATCCAATATAGAATGCAAGAATCTCACAAGATTTTCCAAGAAGATTAAAAAATGGAAGGGCAGATGGAAGAAGAGGAAATACAGGTCAAAAGAGTCATTCAGGCATGATAGTCATTGGATGACAAACAGCTGTGGGATGCTAGTACGTTGCACTTGCATCCAGGTGACTTTAGTTCCTAAAGCTTCCAAACACCTTAGAATAATAAGGAAAATAAAGCACTAAAATAGAATTACATAAAAATAAACACAAAGGACAAAACATAAACACAAACTTGACACATTGGGTGGGAAAAGGCTAAGGCAAGGGCTAAAAAGAGCTTAAAACATGCTAAGGGAATGGACACCAAAGTGAGCAAAAAATATAGAGTGAAATTGTAAGGGTATACAATTTTTGACGTTATAGTTGGCAAGGCATAGGGTCATGTTACTATTAATAAATTGCATTTTCTCGAAAGTCTTAAGCCTTTCAAAGGCTATAAAATAATGAGAAAAATAGATAAATAAAACAAAATAGAAATATTAAAACAAGTTTAAAACAATTGTGTTGCAAGAAGGGGCACAACCCCATTTGGGATGTAACCCTTCCCTATTCATGGACTTCCAATGCCTCCTTTTTTCTAATAAAATTTGCCTTAAACTTCTACTTAGGCATCTCTTTATGTTGGTAGATTCTCCTCATATGGGATGCCATTTTTGGCCCAATACCAAGTTGAAACTCTATATGTTTTTCTTGCTAAAACAAAATGCATGAAAGGAAATTTTTAGGGCAAAATATTATAATGATAATGATTTTTATGATTTTCCTTTTGTATTATATTTTATTATTGAGAATTAAATTATAGTGGTAAGTAAGGAGTGGTGTTTTAAAATATTGTTTATAAGTATTATTCAAACAACAAAATTACATTATATGATTAAAGAGATTTATTAATCTAGTTATTAAGTTATTACTTTAAAATCATAGTTTGTGAATACTTAATGCATTATGGATATATTATTGTTCATTTTTATTTTAGATGTTCATTTTTAGAGTTCAAATGTATTATGCAAATAAGGCCCTTTCAAATGAACTAAATCATTAAATTTATTAATTAAAACCTCCTTTCCAAACGGCGGAATTGATAATTATTGCATATCAATGGTTTCATGGATTGTGACATGTTAACTAGTATTTCTATATAAATGTAACAATGCCATTCAAGTATTAATTGGAATCTCACTTGAGGGAGGATTAGTGTGGATTACAAGTGCATTATGTAGATGATGTTGGGTGGTTTGTTATTAAGATTGAACATGTAATTAAATGCAATAGTGTCAATCTTGAATGAAATAATTTAATTAGGTGGTATGAATTATTATTTCAATATAGTTCCCAATTCAAGGCACATTAGTGAGCCTAAGTGAGGTTGACTGGTCTCTTGCGAGGCTTAAGGGAGTTGCATCTCCTTCACAATCATTCACTTATGGCATGCTTGAGTGAGTGTTTAGGTGGTGAATGTTCATTCATATGATGTATGTAGGAGATCTTTTATGCTTGTTATGGAACTGAAGGATGTTCATAGGCTTGTGTTTTCTTTCTCCAATCCTTGTAATTGTCTTCTTTCATTCTTTCCTTGTTACATTGACGATAGGGATCTCATACTCTTTTGTCGATACAATGGTGACTTCATCTCCCTTATCACTCATCACGATGAGGTTGTCTCACAATTGTGTCAATCTTCCATTGATGTAATTTTATGTTTGAGTTCATAGACCTTATGGAATCATGCATTAGCTAGTGTCACCTTATGTATTGGTTGTGATGCCATTCTGTTAGGTGGCATCATAGTTTTTGAGCATGTATTATAACATATTTGTTGTAATTGTAACACGAATTTTTTTTAGCCCATTCAATAACTATTAATGTAAAAGCCTCAAAACCATCTCAAAAGTAAATGAAGTAAATAATCCACTTAATACAACATCACAATATCAAAAGTAAAAAGATGTAATTAATCCGCTTAATTACAATATAAAAGATAAAAAGGTGTAATTAATTCGCTTAATTACAATATCACAAGTGAAAAGATAAAACTCATAAATATGAATCAAAATATCATTAAATCTTACAAAGTCACATGCTCAATCCAAGTGTAAGCACTATAAATAATATACAAAGTCTATTGGCATTCATGCCATAATACATCCAATTTCAAGTTACAATAATCATGTACAACAAGAATAAATAAATCAATACTCTCATTAGTCACCACGAACCAAGTGGTCCTCCTGTGAGCCAAAAGACGGGAACATGGCCCAGGTGCTTTTCCACCCAACCATGAAGTAATTACACTTCCCCAAATCCCTTCATGAAATGAAGGAAACCCAACCCTGCATGAAATGTCTAGCTACCTGGAACAACTGGTAGGTGGGAACACTCGATGCAACCCTGATGTCTTAATGTGCAATTCTAAATAATGAAAAGCAAATTGTCTCACAACACGATGTGGCAGAGATATATATAAATAAGTTTTCTAGACAAAATAATCATCTTTTTCAATGACAACTCGATTAGATCTAATCCTTTAAAACATAGTAACCTGGTTCAATTCCTGAAAAGAGGAAAAGCCATCTCTGATAATCCACATTTGACATCCTAGCCGAGAAAGTAACCCACTAACATCCTAGATAAAAATCTACTTCTTTCCCTAAGAACAAGTAAATAAATAATAAAATAAAATAATCAAAGTTCACCAATAATTTATTTCAAAATCCCTTTCCCAAAACACCAATCAAGGAAACACACTTTCCAAGCAATAATCCATCATTGGTTGCATACAATTGCATCCATAAGGCTATCAAATTGATATAATCACCAAGTCCATATTTCAATCATAGTTTCTCAATATTATAAGCAATCTAAGTTACTTAATATTCTTACTATCAAATTTGTGACAAGAACTCCAAAAATAGATAAACAATCTTCCTGTCGCAATTGCGACAAGAACTGTAGCAGAGATAACTAAAATAAAAGAACAGAGTTTATAATATTTTACTGTCATTCAATGATAATGTTTAAAAATGTATTTTTAACAGTAAAACAAAAAAAAGGAAAGTTTCAGCTAGGGGAAGCCCTTATTTTCATCTAAGTTTAAGAGTTTTGTTTTAACACATGAAAAGGTCGATTCCTAACAAAGAACTGATTTCTAATAGCAAGCAATACCATGATAGCTATAAGATTTGTACCTGTCAAATAGTAATTTTTATCAACATCTGGAGGTTGTAATAGCTCAGTCCATGGTTCTAAGACAATGGCTAGTAAAATGGCTGATCTTTATAGTAGGAAAATAAGAAAACAAGAAAACAAGAACAAGAAGAGGAAGTCAATTTACTTAGCAAAACAAGAACAAGGAACAACAAGTCGCCCCACTTCCTGTCGACGACAAGGTTGAATTTAACCATGAAGAAATTGGTGACTGAGTATTTGGGCAAGCAAAGATATGAGTTTTTATATTCGGTGATCTAAATAATAACCGTTTCATAGGCTAGGAAAAATAGCAGGTCAAATAGAGAATTAAGAGGCCAGATATCACACAGAAGGTCAATTCTTAGCAAAAGAATAGAGGGATAAAATGCAGGCCTGGGGCTGCTACTTAGCGGCCAAAAAGGAGATAGGTTGACACTAGGAAGAGGGAGTCGATTCTCTAAACACATAAATCAGAAAATAAAAGTCTCACAGGCTAAATTAATCTATATTTAAAACAGTTTTAATCCACCATATTTCTGCATTGAAAACTAGAAAAATACCCAGAATTATTTGCCTGCAAACAAAGGTCGATTTACCTTCCTAGTCGCAGCCTTTCTGTCTCTTGTCGCTCCCCAGCTAAAATATCTTCTCTCCTTCTATGATCAAAATCACATAGAAAAATACTTCCGCCTCTGTTGCAAAAATCGTGGGGTCTTTCTCCTGCTGAACGCCATTTCTTTTATTAAAAATTACCCTTATTTTTGGCATCCCCAATTTTAGATTTATCATTACTTTTCAGATAACTGGAGCTCTCCATTCGTTTGCATGGGAATTGCAAATTTAAAAAGCTTTGAATTTCTATTTAACTTAAAATAACAACTTTTTAATTTCCTTATTAGCGCATGCATGACAATAAGTTACTTTTAATTCTTTTTATTTTAGATTCTCACAATATAATAATGATATTATCTTCCAAACATCTATACTCATATAATTAGAAAACATTTATTATTATTTATTTAATAGATAAAATACAACCATATATAATCACTATTTTAAAATACAATTCACCATCTAAAATATAATTCCAAGACATTTAATTCTTATAATCAAATCATGCATTCGAAAAGGATTATCATGACAATTGAAAACACAATAATTTTCTAAATATCAAACCATCAATCGCTATTATTATCCACACAATGATGCATAATAAACCATTCAAAATGCAATATGCAACTATGTGTGTGTGTGTGATTGTATCAGGGTTAACTATCCCAAATAGTTCTTGCCAAGTGGCCAGAACACCTCTACCTCAACCATGTTCTCGTCTTCGATGAGTACCTGCATTCATTCGCACTCAACTTGACGTCAATAGGTTAGTGTCTCGAAAAACATAGCCAAAGCAAAACATCATGATCACATCGATAATATTCAATATTTAAATCAACTTTCTAATTTACTCAAACATAGCTTCACGATAATTACCTTCACACATGTGGAATTTACTCAAAGTAAAACAATCATGGTAAATGTTCACTAATCTAGAATAATAATATAGTCCATAAAAATGAGACATGACATCCTTCCCCACTTAGAAGAGACATCGTCCCGATGTCTTATTACACATCAAAACAATAATGAATCAATCTATCGTAAACCATAGTATCATAAAACAATAACAATAACTCAAAGTATCATAAAATAATAACCGAACTCAAAGTATCATAATCCATGCATGAATAAGAAATCTATGCTATATCCTCAAATGAGGAAAAGATCTATCAATCTCCTCCGCATCCCCCCATGTGGCACTGTCTTCCGAATACTGGTCCCATTGGACCTTATATTGTACCACATCTATGCTTTGCAACTTAATGTTGCACTTCTGTCATATTTGAGTGGGCTCCACCAGCACCACTCTTGGATCCTGAACCTATAAAGCACACCAATCAAGAATATGTAATGCATCAGGATGATAAAGCTTAAGTAAGGACACATGAAAAACATTATGGATTCTGGCAAGTGCAGGCGGTTGAGAAAGTCTATATGCTACAGGGTTTATCACTTCCAGAACTTTGAACGGTCCTACAAAACGAGGAGGAAGTTTTGACACTTTGCCAAACGAAAATGAACTCTTCTGAGGTTTGACCCTCAAGAAGATTTTGTCACCCACTGAGAGCTGTCTAGGCATTCTATTCCTATCTTCATATCTCTTTTGACGATCTGAAGCTTGTTTCAACTTCTCCTTGATCAACTTCATTTGATCATCCATTTCCCTTAACATATTAGGACCAATCACTATTATATCCTCCACCTTATCCCAACTGATAGGTGTTCGACACTTACGCCCATAAAGAGCTTCAAATGATGTCATTCCCAAAGATGCATGGTATGAATTGTTGTATGCAAACTCTACCAATGGAAGATACTCCTCCCATTTATATTGGTGATCCATACAATACATTTTGAGAAGGTCTTCTACAACCTGATTGACTCTTTCTGTCTGACCATCCGTTTGAGGATGATATGCCGAACTGAAATTTAACTTTGTGCCCAAAGATGCATTAAGAGTTGTCCAAAATCTGGATGTCATGCGAGTGTCTCAATCTAAAATGATCGTCTCAGGCACTCCATGCAATTGGAAAATCTATTGAACAAACTTCTTAGCTAAAACCATAGAACCATCTAAAAGATTCCATAGAATGAAATGTGCTACCTTAGTCAACTTGTCCACAAACACTAAGATGACATCATGCCTATTCTTAGACATGGGTAACCCCTGAATGAAATCCATACTTATTACTTGCCACTTATGCTTAGGAACACTATGCAAGTAGAACAATCCTGCTGGATGCACATGCTCAGCTTTGACTCGTTGGTATTCCAAACATCAAGCCACAAATTCCATCACATCCTTCTTAATTCTAGGCCAAAAGTATAAAAGTCTAAACCTTTGACCATCTTGGTCACTCTAGGGTGCCCCAAATATGGTGCATTATGGATCTCTTCAAGCACTAACTTCCTCAACTCTCCCGAGTTAGGAATATACATTCTTCCCTGATATCTCAAAAGTCCATCTGATTCGATCACATAACCATCAAACCTGTGATCTAAGGGGTCTACTTCCAAAACTTGCTTTACTCTCATAATGCTCATCCCCTTGAAGATTCTGAATTACTTTCTGCTTCAAATCAGATCTCATTGTAACCATGGTAGCCAAATGTCTTCTTCTACTAAGAGCATCTGCTACTCTATTCTCTTTTCCTTTTATATACTCAATTCTAAAGTCATACTCACTAAGGAATTATAACCACCTTCTCTATCGTGCATTAAGGTTAGGTTGAGTAAATATATACTTGAGCCCTAAGTGACTCATCTTTAATTCAAAGGGCTTACCTAGAAGATAATGCCTCCACATCTGAAGTGCATGAACTATGGCAGCTAACTCAAGATCATGCGGTGCATAGTTGAACTTGTGTTGCTTTAACTTTCTCGACTCATATGCAACCACTTGCTCATTCTGCATCAACACTCCTCCTACTCCTTCCAAAGCATCAGTTATAACTGTAAAGTGACCATTAGGATCTAGTATGGTCAAGATAGGAGCAGTTGTGAGCTTTTCCTTTAGCACTTGGAAAGCTTGCTCACACCTTTCTGTCCATTCAAACTTCTTACCCTTTTTTTTAGTGAGGTAATCAATGTTGCTATAGCTGAGAAACCTTCGACAAAATTTCTATAATAACCTGCAAGTCCCATAAAACTTCTAACTTCTGTCACACTCTACGATGCATGCCATTCCATTATCGCTTTTATCTTCTCAGGATCAACTGCAATCCCTTCTGCCGAGATCACATGACCAAGATAGTGCACTTTATCTTGAAAGAATATACACTTAGATAATTTACCAAAACTCTTTCGCTCTCTTAAGCACTGCAAGACTATCCTCAAATGCCTTTCGTGCTCTTCCATTGATTTAGAGTATATCAATATGTCATCAAGGAAGATCAACACAAAATCATCTAAACAATCTCTGAATATGCTATTCATCAAATTCATGAAAGTTGTTGGAGCATTAGTCAACCCAAATGGTACCGTTGTGAACTCGTAGTGACCATATCGAGTCCTAAAAGTTGTTTTAGAGATGTCTTCATCTTTAATCTGCAATTGGTGATAGCCGGATCTAAGGTCTATCTTCGAGAACATTTTTGCTCCTTTCATCTGATCAAAGAGCTCATCTATTCTTGGGAGTGGGTACTTATTCTTTATAGTAGATTTGTTAAGAATCCTATAATCAATGCATAACCTCAAAGTACCATCCTTATTCTTTACAAAGATAACCGGTGTGCCCCGTGGTGACACACTAGGTCTAATGAACCCTTGATTTAGCAACTCCTGTAATTATTCTTTAAGCTTATACAATTCTGTAGTAGTCATCATGTAGGGTGCCTTAGATTGAGGCTCAGTCCCTGGTAGCAAATCAATTGAGAAGTCAAATTCTCTCTTCGGTGGTAACTCTGTCAACTCTACAGGGAATACATCTCTAAAATCTCTAAGGATTGAGTAATCATTGAACACTGGTTCTTCTTTGTCAAGGTCCTTTACTTCGACGACATAAATGGCACACCCTTTCCTCTTGGCTTTCTTCAATTGTATAGCTGAGATTTGCCTAAGCTCTAAAGGTCTCTTAGATCCATTAATTTCCACTTGATTTTCTAGGTCATCCAAACATCTAACAACTTTGTCTTCACAGTTTACTAGAGACCTATGTTTAGCTAACCAGTTGATTCCCAGAATTACATCATAAGAGCCTAAAGGTGCTACATACAGATTAACTTGCATCTAAAAACTAGGAAGCTCTAACTCACTGCATGCTAGACATGAGTCTACTCTCTTTTCTACTCTATTGCCATATTGTACCATCCAAGAGTTTTCCATATGCCTAGGTCTAATAGATAACTTAGATACTACTCTAGGATCTAGAAAACATTATGTGGCACCAATATCAATTAAAACAGAAATAGGTAGTCCATAGAGCTTACTTTGAAACTGAATAGGTGTTGCTTGAAAATCTGCTTGCCAATTGTCCACTGCAGCATGAATCTGATGTTGAGGTGCTCCTTGCTGATTACTGTTTCCCCTTCTAGTTGATTGTTGTGGACATGCATTTGCATAATGCTCTCCTCCACAATTATAGCATCCACCCTTAGGTGCTCTATGTCCTTCAGCTCTTTCTCTCTAATTGTTGTTTATGTTGTTATAGCCACCTCTCTTGTTGCCTCCATGCTGGTTTCCACCATTTCCATCTTGAGAGTTATTACCTCTCTTCAAATTCCTGATCTGCCTATTATTGCCTTGATTGTTATTCTGTTGATAGTTCTACTAATTATTCTGAGGTTTCTTATTGGGAAACTTTGCATCTCTGCTTATAGTAGCTGGCTGCTTGTTGCAACTTTTGCTCTTGTTTAATTGCCTTCTCAAAAACTACATCCATAGTGAGTGGATTATGAATGTCTACCTCTGCTCCAATCTGAGGTCTTAAGCCTAATATAAACTTCCTTATTTGAAATCTCTCATCTGTTTGATATTGTGGAACATACTTAAGTAGATGTGAGAACCTCTCCCAATAACTAGTTACGGACATACCTCCTTGAACCAAATTCTGAAACTCTGTCATCTTCTTGTCGAAGAATAGCTATGGTAACCATCTCTTCCTAAAAAGTTACAAGAAAATCTCCCAACTTATTTCGCCAAGTAATAGTTTCTTATTTGTCTTCTCATTATCCCACCATGTTGCTACTTCACCAGTCAATTGATATGATCCCCACATTTCCTTTTGTGTGACTCTTGTTAGAGTCACACAAGGACTCATAGGAGCCAGGATCATCTGCAGGAAAACTTCTACAAGAGAGAGCTGCAAGAGGATAATGCACAAGCCAAATGCATTTGAATATGTGTGCTTTACATTCACAATACTCTAGTTACATAAATAAGCAACCACTTGCTAAAGTGGGAGAGAGACAAAAATGGCAGATGATGATACATGCCATAAATGTCTCAAGCACTAAAAAGAAAGACAACTAACCTTCCTAAAAGATAACCACTTGCCAAATAGGGACAAAGTGGGAAAGGAAAGCTTAGGTCACTCACCATAAATCTCTCCAGAATGAGAAAGGAAACATTATCCTAAAAAGAATCCTCCCTAATTAACTTATGTAAAAGTGAAATATGATTTTTCACTAACACCCCCCCATAAGTGCAACTTAGGGAGATTACACGAGCTAAAAAGAAAGAAAGAAAGATGGGTCCCGGCAACAAAGCCATGTTAGATACCCATTTACAAACAAGGATTCTCTCATAAAGTGGAGAAAAGGAGAAAAACCCAGTGTGAGAAAACTCCTCTCCCAAAGAGAGAAAAAACAAAAGAGAAAGTACAAGAACATGTGATGGAAGAAGGACATTAAGACCCCCATGGAATGAATCCATCACAAGAGTACAATCATGAGTGCCCCCCCATAAGAGAGAGTGAATAGAGAATATGAATCCCCTCCAAGAAAAACCTCCAAAACCAATGAAGAGATCTTAAAGACAAAATCCAATCCACTGCCTGCAAACAACATTCTCCCTTTCAGAAGAAACAAATCCACTAGTGAATGTAGAATCCATTCCCACATCTTGGATGAATAGGGAACCCATATCGAAACGTGTGCCTCTAAATGCAACTCAAGTGACCTCATACTGGGAAAATATGTCTTCTCCAAAACAGAAACTGTCTGCCCAATTAGAGAAGAACTAGGAGAGTATATGATCTAAATTGCATCAGGAAACATAGTAGATAAGGTGGTGATGCAAAGCCACCTAAGATAGCATCAAATAAGAGAGATAAACCCTCAAATGTGTCATTCAAGTCAGCAATGTGAGACTCCACAAACAAGGATGATATGTCTGCAAGATAAAAGTCCCAATGAGGTCGATTTGAAAGACTGATATTGACCTGCTACATAGAATTACTAGAAGCCAATAATGATGCAACACTGAATTTTGAAGTAGCAACAGGTGATAAAGAAGATATGATCTCAATAAGAGGAGAAGAGGGAGCAAGAGAGGTCTCTGTCTCTGAACATTCAAGACATGCCATATACTCAAGCTCCTCTAAAGTATCATCATCATAAGGTATATTATATGCATCATCAAGTGGAATGAGGCAATCTGTTGTAGGATCATTTGGAAATGGTGAGACATGAGGGTCTCCATACAACTCCCAAATTTTTGTCCAAAGTGTGTGTGGGCTCTCATAGATGGGAAGATCACATGCAATATCATAATCAACAGTGATACAAATTAAACCTACAACATGATCTCAATTGTTACCCCAAACAGATTTCTTCATAAGTGTCTCTGGTTTAGGTATGAGCCCATAGAGATGAGGCAAAAGATGCAACCACCTAAGATGTGTCAGGATGCCTCTTTGCCAGGACTCATAATTGTCCTTAGTCAGATTGACCACAGAAGGATGAGTGGCAAAACCCATGATACCTCCTCAAAATGATAGAGATCAAAACATGCAAATAGATTTATGCTGATAATAGAAGCCTATGAAAGCAAATAGAACCTTTCCAGGAGGCAACATGTCCAAGATATCCAATAGAAGCCATAAAATTGACAAACTGAATAAAAGATATCTAGAGTTGAATCTGAAAAAATTACATAGATGGTTGTGTAGAGCTCTCTGATACCTTTCCAACACCTATTTGTTTTAAAAAAATAGAGATTTTGGGCGCAAAAACGGAGCTCGGAAGCCAGAGATGCCTTGACTTCAAACAGCAAAAACAGGTTTCAAACTGAAAAATCTGGGAAAAAGACCAGAATTAATGGATAGTGCTCAGAACCATCTTTCCAACGCTTTTTCGTTTGCCAATTTTTGAGTCCATATGCTCAAGTTATGGCCTCTGGAAGAAAGGTACCTTTTTAGGCTTGCACATGAGCACGACACAGAAATCGAGGCAAATAGATATCCAGCAACACAAAAATCGAGGCAAATCCAAAAAAAATTAGTACACAAATCGAGGCAGCTTGAAAATCAAAATATGCTCAGAAAAAATTTGGCATGAAAATCGAGGCAATTGTATAGATATTTAGGCACAGAAATTGAGCCATATGTATATAATTTTGGCACAGAAATCGAGGCAGCTGTACAAATTTTTTCTGCACACAAAAAATCAAACCTTAAAAAAATGCCCAAAATTTTTTCTGTCACCAAAAATAGAGTGCCTTATATGAAAATAGGGATTTTGACACCTTCTGAGCACAACCGTGAGGTTTGTTTTGCTCTAGGATGCACAAAATATCTGTTCATGGCTAAAACCCTCTCTGATTTGAGAAGAAACTGACAGATCTGGAGCTCTGATACCATGTTAGAGTCACACAAGGACTCATAGGAGCGAGGATCATTTGCAAAAAAACTTCTACAAGACAGAGTTGCAAGAGGATAATGCACTAGCCAAATGCATTCAAATATGTGTGCTTTACATCCACAATATTGGAGTTACATAAATAAGCAACCACTTGCTAAAGTGGGAGAGAGACAAACACAACATATGATGATACATGCCATAAATGTCTGAAGCACTAAAAAGAAAGACAACTAACCTTCCTAAAAGATAACCACTTGCAAAATAGGGACAAAGTGGGAAAGGAAAGCTTAGGTCACTCACCATAATCTCTCCAGTATGAGAAAGGAAACATTATCCTAAAAAGAATCTCCCGAATTAACTTATGTAAAAGTGAATTATGATTTTTCACCAACACTTCGTGTGATCTGAAAGGTTTCAGAGCCCAAATTATTTCTCCATTTCTATTATCCATGCTTCAGTTCCATCTCCAATTGTCTTTCCATCAAATTTTGGTGGTGAAACCTTCTTGAGGTCTTTCCCCAACTCTTCTATAATCCTTGCTTGATTATTAGCATTAACTCCAACCTCAGGAACTTGGACTTCTATCCTCGGATTCTCGTTTGCATTGGCACTTCCTATGTTTTCATTAGCATTCTACTCTCTATGATTCCCTCTAATCTCTTGCTCAAGAGCATTCATCCTCCTATCCTTTTGGGTCAAGAGAGAAAGAATACGGTCCAATCTTCCATCTTGATCATTACTAGCATCTCCACGATCCCCTGCATTTCGACCACCACGAGCACCTCCCTAGTTTCTTCTATTTTGACCACTTCCTGATCCTTCACTTCGATCAGTATTTCTAGTATTTATTATGGATAATATGTATCAAGTTCGCAACTTGGCACAATAGTCCGAAAAAGAAAACAAAGGCCCTAGTGTTAAACCTAGAGCTCTGATACCAAATGTAAAAGCCTCAAAACCATCTCAAAAGTAAATGAAGTAAATAATCCACTTAAATACAACATCACAATATCAAAAGTAAAAAGATGTAATTAATCTGCTTAATTACAATATAAAAGATAAAAAGGTGTAATTAATCCGCTTAATTACATTATCACAAGTGAAAAGATAAAACTCATAAATATGAATCAAAACGTCATTAAATCTTACAAAGTCACGTGCTCAATCTAGGTGAAAGCACTATAAATAATATATAAAGTCCATTGGCATTCATGCCATAATACATCCAATTTCAAGTTACAATAATCATGTACAACAAGAATAAATAAATCAATACGCTCATCAGTCGCCACGAACCAAGTGGTCCTCCTGCGAGCCAAGAGACGGGAACATGGCCCAGGTGCTTTTCCACCCAACCATGAAGTAATTACACTCCCTCAGATCCCTTCATGAAACAAAGGAAACCTAGCCCTACACGAAATGTCTAGCTACCTGAAACAATTGAAAGGTGGGAACACCCGATGCAACCCTAATGTCTTAATGTGCAATTCTAAATAATGAAAAGCATATTGTCTCATAACAGGATGTGGTAGAGATATATATAAATAAGTTTGCTAGACAAAATAATCATCTTTTTCAATGACAACTCGATTAGATCTAATCCTTTAAAACATAGTAACCTGGTTCAATTCCCAAAAAGAGGAAAAGCCATCTCTAATAATCCACATTCGGCATCCTAGCCCAGAAAGTAACCCAATAACATTCCTAGATAAAAATCTACTTCTTTCCCCAAGAACAAGTAAGTAAATAATAAAATAAAAGAATCAAAGTTCACTAATAATTCATTTCAAAATCCCTTTCCCAAAACACCAATCAAGGAAACACACTTTCCAAGCAATAATCCATCATTTGTTACATACAATTGCATCCATACGGCAATCAAATTGATATAATCACCAAGTCCATAGTTCAATCATAGTTTCTCAATATTATAAGCAATCTAAGTTACTTAATATTCTTACTATCAAATTTGTGACAGGAACTCCAGAAACAGATAAACAGTCTTCCTATCGCACCTACAACAGGAACTGTAGTAGAGAACTAAAATAAAAGGACAGAGTTTATAATCTTTTACTCTCAGTCAATGATAATGTTTAAAAATGTGTTTTTAACAGCAAAACAAAAAAAATGAAAGTTTAAGTTACATGAAGCCCTTATTTTCATCTAAGTTTAGGAGTTTTGTTTTCACACATCAAAAGGTCGATTCCTAATAGAGAATTGATCTCTAATGGCAAGCAATACCACGATAGTTATCAGATTTGTGTCTGTCAAAGAGTAATTTTTATCAACGTCCAGGGGTTGTAATAGCTTAGTCTACGGTTCTAAGACAACAACTAGTAAAATGGTCGATCTTTATAGCAGGAAAACAAGAAAACAAGAACAAGAACAAGAAGAGGAAGTCAATTTACTTAGCAAAACAAGAACAAGGAGCAGCAGGTCGCCCCACTTCTTGTCGACGACAGGGTTGAATTTAACCATGAAGCAATTGGTGACTAAGTACTTGGGCAAGCATAGATATGAGTTTTTATATTCAACGATCTAAATAATAACTGTTTCACAGGCTAGGAAAAATAGCAGGTCAAGCAGAGAATTAAGAGGCCAAACGTCTCACAGAAGGTTGATTCTTAGCAAAAGAATAGAGGGATAAAATGTAGGCCGGGGGTTGCTACTTAGTGGCCAAAAAGGAGATAGGTCGACACCATGAAAATAAAAGTCTCACAGGCCAAATTAATCTATATTTAAAACAATTTTAATCCACCATATTTCTGCATTGAAAACTAGAAAAATACCCAGAATTATTTGCCTGCAAACAGAGGTCAATTTGCCTTCCTGGTCATTGCCTTTCTGTCTCCTGTCACTTCCAACTAAAAGATCTTCTCTCCTTCTATGATCAGAATCACACACATAAAAATACTTCCACCTCTGCTACAAAAATTACCCTTATTTTTGGCGTCCCCAATTTTAGATTTATCGTTGCTTTTCAAATAACTAGAGCTCTCCATTCGTTTGCATGGGAATTACAAATTTAAAAAGCTTCAAATTATTTCTATTTAGCTTAAAATAACAACTTTTTAATTTGCTTACTATCGCATGTATGACAGTAAGTTACTTTTAATTCTTTTTATTTTAGATTCTCAATATAATGATGATATTGTCTTCCCAACATTTATACTCATATAATTAGAAAACATTTATTATTATTTATTTAATAGATAAAATACAACCATATATAATCACTATTTTACAATACAATTCGCCATCTAAAATATAATTTGAAAAGACATTTAATTCTTATAATCAAATCATGCATTCGAAAAGGATTATCATGACAATTGAAAACACAATAATTTTCTAAATATCAAACCATTAATCGCAATTATTATCCACACGGTGATGCATAATAAACCATTCAAAATGCAATATGAGACTATGTGTGTGTGTGATTGCATCAGGGTTAACCATCCCACACAGTTCTTGCCAAGTGGCTTGAACACCTCTACCTCAACCATGTTCTCGTCTTCGACGAGTACCTGCATTCATTCGCACTCAACTTGACGTCAATAGGTTAGTGTCTCCAAAAATATAGCCAAAGCAAAACATCATGATCACATCGATAATATTCAATATTTAAATCAACTTCCCAATTTACTCAAACATAACTTCATGATAATTACCTTCACACATGTGGAATTTACTCAAAGTAAAACAATCATGGTAACTGTTCACTAATCTAGAATAATAATATAGTCCATAAAAATGAGACGTGACAATTAATGTCTTGGGTGAAAGATTGGGGCATTACAAAACTAGTGATTATTCCCAATCATGTGGAGATAAATCTTTATGTTGATTAGTGCCCTTTAACACTATATGAGATAGAGGACATGAGCCACATTCCTCATGTGAGTGTAGTTAGTAGATTTAAGTGTGTGATGGTATGCACCCAACCAACATTGCCCAAGGAATGGGGTCTTGAACCAATATATATCTAATCTAGTAAAGGATGATTGGGTTGTAGTTAAGAGGGTCTTCAAGTATCTTAGAGACATATCAGAGTGCTCAATTTACTATCAAGAAGACATGTCTTGAGTAAGATAGTCGATATTTATGAATTTATGGATTTTGATTAGGTAGGAGATGTTGATAGTAGGAGGTCTACTAGTGGATAAGTGTTTATCCTATTTGGTGGTGTAATTAGTTGGATGATTAAATGATAGATTGCGGTTGCTCTGGGTAAGTGCATGGAAATGGGGGACCAAAAGGGGGTCAAAAGTGACCACTTTTTTTTTCCTTAAATCATAAAAAACTAATCTTGCATGAGAAATTGAAGATAGCCATGCTCAAAATTAAAAGATGTGATAAGAACAAGTTTTGTAGTGCTCCGAGTCTAGTTTCAAACTACTATTTTTTTCTAAAAATGGTGGAGAATAAGAGGTTCAAATAGGGGGAGTACACAAAGTGCTCTTGTTTTTTTCAGAAAAATATAACAGTGTCTGGTGTGCTCCCCCTAAAATGTCAACTTTTTTTTAGTATCAGACAAATCACAATTGTGAAAAATTAGCTAACACCATGCAATTTATGCCTGTTTTTTCTGTTAAATTTTTTATGAATATATATGAATTTTTTATGAATATATATGAATTTTTTATGAATTTTCAAAGTGGACACATCCTGAAAAATAAAAATTTGAGCATGCTCCCCCTAATTTTTTTGAAAACTAATAAATAAATAAAAATTCAATGTGTATAGAATTGAATCTAGAGTCTAAAAATGTAATTTGTTTCAAATTTCAATAAATGTGTAAAAAATGACACCAGAAATACTAGACATAGATTTTCTAAAAAAAAAAAAGAACACATTAGCAAAAGAACTTGAAGATGGAAACCTTAACATTATTAGATTTTTGAAAAAATACATGGTTAGAAAGCTAATAAAAAACTTGAAGTTGTCCTAGCATTTTTTCATATTGACATTGAAAAATGTGTAAAACATAAGGGGAGCACGTACGGTATTTGGTCAAATTTTCTAAATTTTGTTAAAAACACATCCTTGGCATTCAAAAGGTACCTACAACCCTTTGGGTTGGATGCCCAAGGCAAATCCAACCCTTAGGGTTGGGATTTCCCAAAGCAAGAAAAAACGTGCTCACTTTATAATGTGCTTACGTTTTAAATTAGTTAAAATGGGAATTCTTGAACTTCCTTCATTGTAGGAAGAGACCAGGGGTATATACATAAAATAAACATTTAAGTATAAGTTGGTATTTACCTTTTATCATTTACCTTTCTTATAATTTAAGTTATATTTTATATAAATATTGGTAGGATGTTTGAGAGTGGTTTCAGATCCATAGGAATTAAATTATAGATTTCAGAATTTGGATGATCCCTCAGGTTTCAAACTTAGTCAAATTTTTAGGGTTTTAGACTTAGCCAAATTCACAACATGCATCAGATTAAAGGTAGAGGGACCCTCTCTCTCTCTCTCTCTATTTTTATATATATATATATCCCTCTTCCTCTCTACCTCTCTCTCCCCTCCCTTTCTCTCTTTCTCCCTGTCTCTCTATCTCCCTCCCCCCCTCTCTCTCCCCCTCTCCCTCTCTATCTCTCTATCTACCCCACTTTCTATATTTCCCTCTCTAACTCTATCTCTCCCCCTCTCTCCCCCTATCCCTCTTCCCCTTCCTCTCTATCTATCTATGTGGATCCCTCTCTATCTCTCTCTATCTCTCCTCCCCATACTTCTTTCTATGTCTCCCTCTCTCTAACTCTATATCTCTCTCTTTATTTATCTTTCCCTCTCTAATGCTATCTCTATGTCTCCCTCTCTCTATCTCTTTCCATCTCTATCCCCTTGTCTCTATATCTCTCCCTCTCCATCTCTATCTCTATCTCTCCATCTCTCCCTCTCACCATCTCTATCTCTCTATCTTCTCTCTATCTCTATCTCTACCCCCTCTCTATATCTCTATCTCTATCTCTCCCCCTCTCTCTAACTCTATCTTTATATTTCTCCCTCCCTTTCTATCTCTCTCCCCCTCTTTATCCCTACCTCTCTAAAGATTTGAGATAGAGATAGAGATAGAAAGAGGGGGAGAGAGATAGAGAGGGAGGGAGAAATATAAATATAGAGTTAGAGAGAGATAGAGAGGGGGAGAAATAGAGATAGAGATAGAGAGATGATAAAGAGATATAGATGGGGAGAGAGAGAGATGGAGAGATAAAGATAGAGAGGGAGAGGGAGAGGGAGAGGGAGAGGGAGGGGGACATAGAGATAGAGAGATAGCATTAGAGAGAGGGAAAGATAAAGAGAGAAAGATATAGAGTTAGAGCGAGGGAGACATAGAAAGAGGTAGGGGAGAGAGCTAAAACAAGATAGAGAGGGATCTACATAGATAGATAGAGAGGAAGAGGGAGAGGGAGAGAGGGGGGAGAGATAAAGTTACCCTCTCTCTCCCTCTTCCTCTCTATCTATCTATGCAGATCCCTCTCTATCTATACAGAGAGAGAAAAAGAGGCAAAGATAAAGAGATAGAGAGGGGCATGAAAGAGATAGAGATAGAGAGAGGATAAAGAGAGAGATGGAGAGAGGGAGAAATGGAGAGAAGGAGAGATAGAGAGGGAGAGAGAGGGGGATATATATATTAGAGAGAGAGAGAGAGTCCTTGAGCCTTTATCCTGATGCATGTTGTTGAACCCTTGAATTTGGCTAAGTCTGAAACCCTGAAACTTTGAAAATTTGACTAAGTCTGAAATTTGAGGGATCCTCCAAATTATAGAATCTACAATTTAATTCATATGGACCTAAAACCACTCTTAAACATCTTGTTAGTACATACATAAAATATAACTTAAAGTATAAGAAAGGTAAATGATAAAAGGTAAATACCAACTTATACTTAAATGTTTATTTTATGTATATACCCCTGATCTCTTCCTAGAGTGAAGGAAGTTCAAGGATTCCATTTTAACTACTTTAAAACATGAGCGCGTTATAACGTGCTCACATTATAGCTTGGTAGTTACCCAGCCTAGGCTCGGTAACTACCGAGCTATAACACGAGCGCACTATGGCTTGTTTCAACCAAAAAGTGGTTTTGGCCACTTTTTGGTCGCCCATCTTTTTGCACATGCCCCTCTTTTGACTACTAAGACAAAGTATGTGGGAGCTACTCATGCCTGTAAGGAAGTAATCTTACTTCAAAGATTGTGTTTAGATATCAAGTTGGGGTAGGATATAGTTATGATCCATTGTGATAGTCAAAGTGCCATCATCTTGGCTAAGAACCACACTATTCACGCATGAATGAAGCACATTGATGTGCAATATTACTTTGTTCATGACTAGTAGAGGATAAGTAGGTTATGGTTGAGAAGGTGGATTTTAAAAATGATTCGATAAAGCCCATGAGTATAGAGAAGTTTATATAGTACAATTTAGCTATGCTGATCAACCCATTGCATTTTAATTCACTTCATTGGACTCCTTTATGATTCTTGCAATGTATACAACAAGTGGGAGATTGTTAGGACTAGGGGATTAGATGTGTTACACACCTTACAAGTCCTAGGCTTAGTCTAATTATTTAATATTTATAATATTATAAACAATTATGCTCACATCAAGAGGGCATCCCACTTAAGTAGAATTATGAGATTCCATAGTTGGCATTCTCCACCACGTCATTAGTCTTATGATGTTTGTACTTGAGTCATTGATTTGGGGGGGGTACTTAGCAGACTATGACTAGCATCTTTGATTGGATAATATAATAGTTGTGCATAAGAGGTGTGTAAGTGTAAATATTTCCTCATGGTGGAGTGCTTGAGAGTTACACTTAGACCCCGTGGTCATAGGGTTCAAAGCAGTCAAAATGGGAGTTACATTCTATGTTGCAAGGAGTTATTCTTGGAGTGGGGCATGACTTTTGACCATGAAGACTTGGGTGCCCATTTTGGGCCCATAATTTTGGTACATGGTTTGAGGAAATCATTGGTGGTTTCCTAAGTCTCCTTGGCCTATATATTGAGGGTTTGGGATGGAGATCATATGTAATATTTTCTATGTGGTTATGCTGTCAGAATTCCTCTAGATATGGAGTGTTGATCTCCTCTTTAAATAAAGATTCTAATATTGTATTGTAATCTTCAATGTTGATAATACATTGGATGTGGGTACTTTGGAGGCTAATTTTTTTCCCCTTACACGGGTTTTCCTAGGGTATATTATTGTCTTAATTTGTGGTTATGTCTTTATTATTCTTCTCTCATTCTTTATCCTTTCTTGTTATTTTTCTTAAGTGTTGTTTACATGTCCTTACTTTGCTAACATTTATATAGATTAGATAACTTGTAGCTCTCTCATATTATTAAGTAGAGAATTGTTTCATATTTTTATTCAATGTCAAGTTTCATCTTGTAGATATCTTAGTTTGGAGCCTAATGGTGGCAACTCGAATCCTAGGTTTTAGACCCTGTGGAACAGTCTCTTGTTTTAGTTTAGTGGGAGTTGTAAGGCCTTGGTTGACCTTAACAATAGGTTTTATGAAACCTTGTTGCAAGGGAAAGGTCACTATTCACTCAATTTCCTACCCCTTGACTACATCACAATGTATCTCCTTCTACACATCATAAGAAACAAACCAAATGGTGGAATCAATCTTACAAAGAGAATCCCAAGATTCCCTCCAATGTAGCAAGCAAATCAATGAGAAGCAACATTACAATTATATTAAAATATTATTTATGCAAGTTGTAAAACACACCTTTCTAACACACAAGACAAAAAATGTAAATGCCTAGTGTAGTGATGTAGATGTGTAGATAATGTTTTTGATGTTTTCTTTTATAGCACCCTTCAATAATGATTTTCAATGTGATTCTAGCTTATCCCTAAATTATCATTAATAACCTAGGGCTTATCATTAAATGCAAGGTCCTAGGCAATAAATTCAAAATATTTGTCATGCAAAAAAGGGTTAAAAGTTGTTTGAATTATGAGGATAGAGTCATGGGCACAGTTCTCCTTGAAATGACTACAATGAGTGTTTGTGTGAACTATTAGGGACTAAGGCAGGCTTCAAGATTTATGTTAACTTATACTCAAAATAAAACAGATTGAATATCATGACAATATATTAATAACAATGCCAGAATGAATGTAAAAAGAGAGGGTAAGGAGAAAGTATGAACACGATAGAGTTATACTCCTCTCACCAAAATAGTACTTGAAAACTTAACTTTTGTACTATGTTAATTTAATGAATGGCTTTTAATTACTCTATTATTTGGAGAGTTGTCGATAATATTAAAAGATAGAAAAGGAATATAGTCGATTGTGTACAAACACTAACAATGATTTCACCCTAATAGACATGGGAAAAGTACTAAAAAAATATCCAAAGATGTACTAAATGACAAAAAGGAATAATATTTTGTGTTTGACCGAGCATTAACACAAATGACTTCATCCAAATAAACATAAGAAGAGTTTTTTTAAAAAAAGGTTAAAAAACTTACTAAATATCAAAAAGATAATATTTTACTATAAGCTCAATTCGAACGGAAATCAAATCCACCCATCCATAATAATACCTAAAGTATTAAAAAACAAAAAATCAATAATTTATTACCATAGTTTTCTCCACCTCAACAATCACCACTTTTGTGGATTTCTCCACCCATAAAGGGAAGGGTTCAAGTGCCTTTGCTCCACAAGTGCTTTAGCAATGGGGAGTTGGAACCCACAAAAGATGTGCTTGGTTTGTGTGTGTGAGACAAGGCATAACCTACCTAGGTATCTTGTACTAATAAAGCACACCAAAAATGCCAATATTCTGTAGTTGCAGCTACAACAACCAAATTTTTACAGCCAAACAGACACAAAAATAAAATAAAATGTGATAATTATTGAGGCCAGATAAGGTGCTCATAATAGATCCAACCAAACAACAAAATTCCCAATGAGATTGGGTGAAATGGAGGCAAACATAGGTGCCATAGCCACACCTCATGCCTGGCCACCCCATTCCATTCATTTGTCACTCTTGGAAAAACATCTAAACACAACAGATAGATAGAAATGTGAGTCAGTTAAGGCACTAACTAGAAATTTTAGAATGAAATTTAATTATATAAAAAAACTCCAAACAGAGATAAGACTAGCGCTGCCTATGGCAGGGAATTTCATCACAAAAAAAAGACTTTTTGTGAAAGAGCACGGTCCAAACTAATAGGAAACTTTCAAATTATGTATAAAAAATGATTAAAACTGTCTTCCATAGGCGCTTGCAGAGAAGAGGATCTTTGAAGAGAGAAATGAAGGCAAGAAGCCTATGCTGGGACACCTTGGTTGCAGCCATAAAAGGGTTTTTAGAACCCTAAATAACATTCACTCTACTTCTTGAATATATATTATTTATATAGAATCTTCCAATTGCTTTTACAGGCAAGTTTGGGAAATAAACATATGATTAAACAAAAGATGAAATGATAGCTAAACTATATGTTTAATGAGAGATGAAATTATAGGATTTAGAATAATGAAGTATTTTTCTAAATACTTAAATGTGTAGTTTTCCACATTTAAATGTTATAATGCTTAAATTAATGTGACTTAAGTATTTAAGTGTGTAAATGCCACTTTGAATACTATGGTATCAAATATAAAATATTATTATGCTGAAGCATGCATGTCATGGTGTTATTGGCATGATTCCAAGCAGAGTTTTCTAAAGATTGGAATCACTTGTTGTGTCATTGCATGGATTTATGGTTTGCTTTCTATAGGGTTGCATTGGGCAATGGGTAGAATTACAATAGTTAAATCCATCACACTATCATGCATGACGGCCTCGAAGAGCTAGCTTCTTCGGGTTGGGCTATCGTGTAGGTAGCACAAGGAAGCCTTTAGCTTCGTAGTAGGGTGGAAATTGCCTTTGTGATGCTCTCTCTGCTTCGGGTTACGAAGGAGGAGCAAAGGGTGAGAGATTGCACCAAGATGCCACGAGAATGTATAAAGAATTTGAATCTTCCAAAGGAAGTATATATTGGATAATGTAATATTGAAATTTTGCTATATATGTTGATGTGTATACATCATCATAGCAGACTTATGGATATATTAGATTCTCTTTGAATTTAATTTATTAAGTTTGATAATTATGAATGATTATGAACCCAAATGAAATAATAGAGATGTATGACTCTAGATTACATCATTGCATTGTTTATGTTTTTAATGGAAATGTTCTTTTTTTTTTTAATTAAAAATTGATGTGATCATCTTGTTAAGCATAGCTTAGCAATGTGTTAGATGATTATCGTATTTTGTTATCATGCTTAGACATAGTGTCTTTGTATCTTAAATGCTTAGAATGATACTGAATGTAGTATTATAGTATTATTCTTTATGGTTTAAATAAGGTGATGTTACACGATAATGATTTTCGGTGTGATTCTAGCGCATCCCTAAATTTTTCACTAATAACCTAGGGCTTATCATTAAATACAAAGTCCTAGGCAATAAATTCAAAATATTTGTCATGCAAAATAGGGTTAAAAGGTGTTTGAATTATGAGGATAGAGTCATGGGCATTTTTCTCCTTGAAATGACTACAACGAGGGCTTTGTTTGAACCATTAGGGACTAAGGCAGGCTTCAAGATTTATGTCAACTTATACTCAAAATAAAATAGATTGAATATCATGATAATATATTAATAACAATGCCAAAATGAATGTAAAAAGAGAGGGTAAGGAGAAAGTATGAACACGATAGAGTTATACTCCTCTCACCAAAATAGTGCTTGAAAACTTAACTTTTGTACTATCTTGATATAATGAATGGCTTTTAATTACTCTATTATTTGGAGAGTTGTCGATAATATTAAAAGATAGAAAAGGAATATAGTCAATTGTGTACAAACACTAACAATGATTTCACCCTAATAGACATGGGAAAAGTACTAAAAAAAAAGATCAAAAGATGTACTAAATGACAAAAAGGAATAAAATTTTGTAGTTTAACCGTGCATAAACACAAATGATTTCATCCAAATAAATATAAGAAAAGTTTTTTTTTAAAAGTCAAAAAACTTACTAAATGTCAAAAAGATAATATTTTACTATAAGCTCAATTCCAAAGGAAATCAAATCCACCCATCCATAATAATACCTAAAGTTTTAAAAAAAAAAATCAATGATTTTTACCATGCAATAAGGTAGTTTTCTCCACCTCAACAATCACCACTTTTGTGGATTTCTCCACCCATAAAGGGAGGGGTTGAAGTGCCTTTCCTCCACAAGTGCTTTAGCAATAGGGAGTTGGAACCCACAAAAGATGTGCTGGGTTTGTATGTGTGAGACAGGGCATAACCTACCTAGGTATCTTGTACTAATAAAGCACACTAAAATGCCAATATTCCTCCCACCCACTTCTTAACTTCACATGCTCATGCAACCTTCCACTAATACAAGGGCTGAGGCTGAGGCTCTAAAAATATGATAAGGCTCGCTTTAGCAAATAAAAACAAATTTGCAAATACCAAAAGATTCCGATTAGCCCACCAACCAAACCCTAGCCAGCAGAGCCCTAATGTTTTTAACCCTGGATAAAATATTCGCCTCCACTCGTGACGGGGTATATGCTTCAATAAAGCGAATGCTCATTACTCAGTTATTCTCTTCAAACGGAATCGTTAGACCATATCCAGCATATAATACTTACTATTTACGGCATTCTACACTTAAAATTTACCCTCCACGTCACCCGACTTTCTCCCAGATTTCTTGGTGGTCTTGGGAAAGGATTCATCCCAACTCAAGGGCCGCAACCATTGGGTTAGAAAAAGTATCATACAATATTTAAATATTTATTCCCACTCAAAGAAATAATTTAAAACGTTTATTTATTTATTAAAGGATTCCCTTGCTCTTGTGGTTCTTCCTATCTTTGGAATCATTTTTTTAAGCTCCTCTAGTTATCCCTTTTTAAGGTGGATTTGTCATCCTTTGTCCTCACAAAATTATATTGTATAATGTATAATAATTATTATAATATTGTAATGGTGAAATTTGTATATTGAAGGTGATTTTTAATTAGTTTTAAGTTTATTTTAAAAGAATGTTTTAATATAATTATATATTCTTCATCTTTCACCTATTTTCATATACACATACTTCCATATATTTGACCATACATTATCTATTCTTACACACATTATCATACACTTAACATTTACTCCTTCCTCCTTCCTCCTTCCCAACCTACATATTAAATTAATCTAGGTTGATTTATGTTGAGTTAAATGCATCTCATTAGATTAGTCCAAATTAATCTTAGGGTAAGGTTTTTTCCTTTACATTTTGGGAAGTTCATCCAATCTTACACCCCCTAACGTTTTACCTTCATTATTGTTTAGGGTTTTAAATCTATTATTTGTTATTGCATCATCTCATTGATATACATTTTCATTTTAGGGCTTAAGATTCATTGTTTGCTATATATTTCGCTCACCCTACCCACCCTTGGCTATACCATTAGAGTTTCATTTTCAAATATAATATATTAATTTTATTTCTAATTTTTAAATTTGAAAGTGAATAATTGAGCTTTAGTTTCCTATCTTTTGTTTATATCATGAGCTACTCATGATCTTAGTTCTATTAAGGAGGGATGTTCATCTAAACCCTAACATGGTTGCCCAATCTAATGGAACTTAAATCTATTCTAATGCTCATATTGAGGACAACTTGGAGGATAATCAAGATTATGACCATGATACCCATGTGGCACAACAAGAATTTGCTTTAGGGTTTTAAATCTATTATTCGTTATTGCATCATCTCATTGATATACATTTTCATTTTAGGGCTTAAGCTTCATTGTTTGCTATATATTTCGCTCACCCTACCCACCCTTGGCTATACCATTAGAGTTTCATTTTCAAATATAATATATTAATTTTATTTCTAATTTTTAAATTTGAAAGTGAATAATTGAGCTTTAGTTTCCTATCTTTTGTTTATACCATGAGCTACTCATGATCTTAGTTCTATTAAGGAGGGATGTTCATCTAAACCCTAACATGGTTGCCCAATCTAATGGAACTTAAATCTATTCTAATGCTCATATTGAGGACAACTTGGAGGATAATCAAGATTATGACCATGATACCCATGTGGCACAACAAGAATTTGCTAATGAATTTGCTATTGCTCATGTAAAAAAGTTTTTGATTCATAACATATTTATTTAAAACCACAAAGATTAGTGGATTGCATACACAACATACATGATGCATACATAACATATTTATTTAAAACCACAAAGATTAGTGGCTTTGCAAGCCGTAAGTGCTAAGATTCCTTCATCTACCATTTTGTTGGGTACATCTTCTTCCTCTCTCTCTTCTACCATGATTCCATCTTCCACCACTATCCCTTTCACTACCATTGTCCATCCTTATAATCTTACTCTTACCTCTACTAATGCCCCATCTCATAATACCACTATCCCTTTCACTACCATTGTCCATCCTTATAATCTTACTCTTACCTCTGCTAATGCCCCATCTCATAATGTCTGGCCTTCCTCTAGGCAAAACCCCTCTTGAAATACCCACATCTCACATGATATATTATAACTTTATGCATATTTCTTCTATCACTACTCAACCCACCATATCCACTCGTCTTTCTTGTGCCATTCACACTTCATTCCCCTCCCTACCATGTCCACCCACATAGACACTAGTGTTAACCTATACATACCTATGTCCCACGTTATTTCCCCCTCCCAAATTCATCACTTGTACTATTCCCTTTCCCAACCCATAAATCATTACTTGGACTATTCCCATTCCCAACCCATAACATGTTTTTTCATCATAATTCATTACCAATATTTCCCAATATATGGTCATCCTTCCCTAATTGTGACCTCACGCCTTACCTCACAACCTCATTATACCTCCTTCGTCTCACATGCACACAACATGACCCTAGTCTCTACCACTATTAGAAGAGATGGTCCATCTTAAGAAGGAAATTAATGATAACACGGAGGATTCTATTGCATACAACCCTCCACCGTCCACATCACGTGCCATTCGCTTTTGAGGTGGTTTTAAATCCATTACCTATGGGATTCATAGCGCCTAGATTTGAATATTATATTTCTTGAGGGCCACTCCCCATTATTAAGAATAATTCATCGACCTAACATCCTTTTTGTCTAAATATTTAGTTTAGATGCATATTTATGTGAGAACTTACATACTTCGTCTCATACTCCTTAATTTCGTATAGTGTTAAGCAAGCTTATAATGATATTTAACACGATCCATTATATTTTACATAGATTAATTATAATAAGTAAAATAGGAAGACTAAATAAAATATATAATTATTTTAGAATTTATAATCTAGTTGTTTTATCCTTTTAAATTAAAATATCCTTAAATCAATCTCCTCTTTTTAGGTAGTCCCCACTAAAATAAAACAAAAACATACATCTAAAATAAAATAAAAACATACATCGGGGTGACATTTACCGTAAAGCTCACCGTAATAATTAATTGTATCCCATGTATGGCGCAAGCCTCAAGTTAATATTTTATTGTTATGCGATTTCCCATAGTCATCCGGCAATAAAACATCTGTTTTGAATGATAGCCACAAAACTCACGATTGAGCTAAAGAAACAAATGAGCACATTGGAAAAAACAAAATGAGATTGAAGAGTACATTTGTTAGTAGACAATCTTTATTGTGACGGCCGAAGAAAGAGGAGATTTCTATATGAGCGTGCCGCTAAAAAAGGCTGTACATGCTGTAAGGCTTTACACAAGTAAATGAAGCCCCCTTTACATTGGAGAATAATAAGTTAAAACCCTAAACTCAAGTCATTTATTTATACAAAATGGGTGCTCCAGGTTCCCAATTGTGGAAGATGGCACCCTAATAACTAGATAATTATATTAAAAAGAAACAGTAGGTCTAGTTGCCTAAGCATTAACAAGTCCACAGGATAAGCCCATCAACAGCACCGCTCCCTCTTCTTCATCCTTGCCAAATGATCTCTTCAACACACCGTTTGTTGAGCTACGTTGTTTGTCGTTGCTAAAGCCACGGAATTCCGTCAAAGCGGCGGCGCTTTTCTTGCGTGGGGCGGCGGGATCTTGCGATCGGAGCTCCGGCGTGTCTCTCTTGCGCTTGATGAATTTCGTCATCTGCCGGACGGAGGATGGGAATTTCGTCGGAGTTTTTCTCATTCCGCCGTCGCCGTTGCTCGCGCTACGCTGTTTCGCGATCTTCTTGTAGCGGATGCCGCAGGCATTGCACAGAGACTGCCAAGATCAGAAAAAATAAACCTCTAATTAGCAAACAAACGAGAAATTATTCTTCACTTTAGGGCAAAACATGCAGAATGAAGCGCATAATGTTTTTGTGACAGAAATTATATTTTTGTTTAGGCCCACGGTCCAAGAAAAAAAATTCAAATGAAAAGCATATGATTTCTTGGCAGATAAGCTAATGTTTTACTAATAAACATAAATGTGCAGGGTAGAGAAAGATATCCTGAAAGATCTGAGCTAAAAACTACTGTTTTCTCTCACAATTTCAAAAGAAAAAAATAGATCGGAAAAGTTGAGGAAGTAAAGATCCAAGTTTTGTGAAGTGGCCGCTGATCGGCACAGAGAACTCAGAAATCGAATCATGTAAAGGTCCAAAGGTTCAAGCCGAGGAAGATCAGTAGTCCATAAATTCATTTCAGAGGGTTTTGAAGATATACAAAGCCTTGTACGCACAGACCAGAAGATTGGGGGTAAACATTACTAACATCCATCTCAAATACCTATACCCAAATTGTGACTTTATAGCAGCATAATTGAAGTACACAACAGAATTAGAGACCAGGCAAGCTTAATCAGAAACAAACCTTTGGTCCGTTGGGGCCATTTCTCCACAGCGGTGTTTTATCAGTCTTGCAATCGGAGCATGTTCTGGTCACGCTTCCATCTGAAAATTCAGCCTCTACCGTCTTCTCCACGCTGTTTCCTGCAATCTGAAACCAAAAGGCGGAAAATTTAATTACCTAAGCAAAAGAAAAAACAGAGAAAATAAAGAAAAAATTGGACTTCACATGACAGAACAACAACAATATTAAAATTTGGCTTTACATGACAGAAGAAAAAGAAACTCGTCCATTGACGACAAGACAACAGAAACGGAACCCGTCAACTAACAGAAACAGACAAGAGTAAAAAAACCCGCGCGCATCATACAAGACCACGACAGAATACCCGTTAACTAACAGAAACAGAAAACAAAAGCATACATACTTGTAAATCGCTGTCGTTCCCTAAGAGCCTTGTAAGCGATTGCAGCTTAAATTTATGCATCCCATCGCCATTATTCTCAAGAGCAGCAGGAGGAAATTTTTCTTCCTCTCTTTCGCAAAGGGCAGGCACGCCGATTGACAGAGCACAATCAAAAATCTGTTTCTCGCCTTGCCTGTGCCTTTCATCTGCAAAACTCGGCAAAAACATTTGGCTGCTCTCAGATCTACGAGCAGGAACCCCAAAACTCGGCCTGCTGCTGCCTTTCATCTCCAGGCGCGAACAATTCACGTCATTCGAACATTTTCGAAAAATCCCGCCGCCAAAACTTTCAGGCGGCGGCGCTCTAAAACCATCCGGCTCCCTTTGCGACTCCTCAGTCTGCATCTTCTTCAGCCAGAATTTCTTATAGTGGCTGTTCCCGTACAACGGCCGCGGATGATAGGCGGCGCCCTGCAACATATTTCCTGCACAAACAAACTAAAGCTTTTCCGGATCTGCTATTCTTAACAATTCCAAATATCCTTCATCATTATCTTCCCCGCCATGTAATAATCCACAGTCACACACAAATCCTCCTCCTTCTGTTTGTGCTGAAAATAAACATAAACACAGAGCGGGAAGTTCACGCCGCAAAGCAAAGGCTTATAAAGCGACGGGTGTTGATAGCGGGCGGGCACATGTGGTCACTACTTACGCTTTGTTAGGTCGGCAATTTCGCTAACCCGCTCACACCTTGCATGAGAACGGACGCTTAACACACTTTCCTCTTTATAAACAACAATAAAAGAAGATTGACGCCCAAGAAACAAAAGGAATGGCAAGTTCTAGACGGAATCCTAATCTTTCTGGTCTTTTCATTTTTATTATTCACAAAATCTTGGCCCTAAGGATAATTTCCGTTTGGACAAGAAATCTTAGCCGTCAACTGCCCAAATCCTGCGGTGGAACGTGTCCGTTAAAGCTTGTTCCCCAAGAAAAGACTCGAAAGCCGTTTAGTAACTGTTGAAGCACGTTAAACATTTAGTTAGTTATGGACGGGCTTTGTAAAAATATGTGTTCAATAATAATGGTTAGAGTGTAAAAAGGGGAGTAGTTTAGTGTGAGTTAGTGGATAATGTGTTAGGCATTGTTTTTTCTTTTAATACAACACTTTCAATTGTCGGTCAAAGTGCGCCCCTCGTGCACAAGGTTTGTAAGCCATGAAAATAGGTATCTGTGAACTCAAATGGTCAAAAGAGGAATATAATCTGAGGATTTTTTTTTGTTTTTACAATTGTTGTTTTGGAAGTAAAATTGAAGAAAATATTCAAGTGAAATTTTTTGGTCTTGTTTTATACTATTTTGTTCTTCTCATGTAGGTGTTTTAAGTGTATATTGTTAGTATATTTGTTGACTTTAAATTTTATTTTCAAATTTTAATATAGTGTTTTCTCTATTTAGATTCAGGGTGTCTTTAAAATTTTGATGAAATTTAGGGTTGATAGTGATTGAAAACTTTATTTATCACTCAACATTATCATTCTATATTTATTTAGATTAATCTTAGTTATTTATATTAGTGTTTTTATGAGATACCCTTGGGTTATAAAAAAAAATATTAGAGTTTTTATCTAGTTCAAGGTCACCCTTGTGGCCTTACCTACTTAATTCAAGGTCATCCTAATGACCTTGACCTTCTTAATTGCAAATTCAACTTAGTCATGAGCAAAATGATCAAAAGAGGAATACGATTTATTAGAGATTTTTTTTAAAATTTATTATTTTGAAAGTAAAATTAAAGTGCATAATAAAGTGAAATGCATCGCCTCACTTTTTTGCTCTTGTTTTATACCATTTTGTGTGGATGTCTTAAGTACATAAACTTGGCACATTATTTTGTTTGATTTAGCACACTCATTGACCCTAAACTTTGTTTATCACCCAAAAATATCATTTTACTTTTGCTTAGATTGGTCTTAATTTTCCAATTAGTGTTTTCTCTACTTAGGTCAAGGTTACCACTGCAACCTTGCTAGTTGTAACACCCCAAAAAATGTGACTACACAATCTTTCTTCATTTCTTGAAAATTGTGTCTACAGAGCTCTAGCACCTAGGTCTACCCCTAGTGTTTGCATATGCACCTTGTCTTGGTGTTAGGGTTTGGTTTAGTTCTTTGTACTATCCCTAGAGTTTATAGAAGGACATAATTATGGTGCTAGAGTTTGCATGAGTTCCCAATTTTTGTCATGTCCCCTTTCTAAAATAATTAATTAATGGTCAATATTAACCATCTTATTCTTCCATGGGTTAATTGGGCAAGCATAGGAAGAATAAATATTTTATATTTAATATTGTCCAACTAATATCTAGTTCAAGAGGATAATTAAATATTAAATTAAATATTTTGAGACTCAAAAAGGGGCAATGGGTTTGGTGAGGTGTCCATTTGCATGAAGATTTTGAAAATCTTGGTAAATCACAAGTGGCGGGGGACTTTATGACAACTGTCATACCCCAAAATAGCAAGGAATCAAAGAAAAAACGTGGGAATCTTGGATTTCCCTCTCTCCCATGAAATATTGATACAAAATGTGTGATTTAGGTGATTTGGGGCTATTGTTGATTTGATATTTTCTCTCAAACTTGCAGATTTGCAGATTGTGGCTTCAATGGACGAAAACCAATTGGAGTAAAGAGGCTTGTGGATGAAAACCCATGAGTTTCAGGTGGCCAGAGGACGCAAACCCTTTGATCACAACGAGTAGCTTCATCCAGAGGTTGCACAGAGCTTCAAGGATTAAGTAGTTTCTGGCAGTTTCCATTGTTTGTGTGTGCAGGTCTTCTTGTGTTGTCGTGGTAGTTCCAGAAGTGCTGGGAAGAGTTGTTGTTGTTATTTCCTATGGTTTGCTGTGTAGTAGCTATAGATTTCCATTTTCTAATGTTAGAGATTAGTATTGGAAGTTGTGGGTAGTGTTGTGTTGATTTTGGCTTTGTGGGTCAGAATCCCAATGTGTATTTCAGCTTGTTGTGAAGATTTGGTTGTGTAGTTTGCTGTCGAGTGTTGTAGGTGTTTGATGCTGTTAATTTAATGGTATTAGATCATATTTCATGTACTTTCCATCTAAAAATCAAACAATATCAGTTTTGGGTGTTTCTGGTGTATTTTGGTGATTGACGGTGTTGGCAGTTTTTGTGGGTTTTGCCCAAATCTTGTTGTTCAAAGTTGTTGCTGCAAATCAGTATTATAGATCTACTAACATGTTATTTACATCAAAAATCAATCAAAAAATATTTTGGTGAAGTTTCATATTTTGGGTGTTAATCTTGAGTAAGACTAGCTAGCTAGTTTCGTCAAATTTGATGCAAAATTGGTGAAGATATATAAATTTATTTTCAGACCTAATGTGAAATGTGTTGCAAGTATGAGGTTAACCAGTGTTGTCATTGATGTCAACATACTCATATTGCATTAGTAAGAATGACTGGATGAGCTGTGTGCTGAGGATATTGAGAAAATTAGTCTCAATCAGGAACAGTGAAGAACAGTGATGAGAAGAAGGCAAATGTACTCCATAGGTTGAGGCTCAGAGGATGCAGATTAAAGGGTTTGTAGATATGAGTCTTGAGTTGATCCAGTTAAGATTTCAGAGGTCCGCATGAAGATATGAAAAAGTTGTGATCGGTCAAGTAGAACCGGTTCCGGGAGATGCTCTGGAGTGACAGAGTGTTGCAAAAAGGTCTGGTGAGATCCGGAAGTGCATTGTCCTATTCCATGGATTGGACAGAGTGTTTGGGATGTCTTTGTAATATGTCATCTCGATTGGTATGTGGTTTGGAGGTCCAGAAGCATCTTCTTCAGTATGACAGTGGCGACAGACTGTGTTCTTGAAGTTTCGGATGAAGAGGAGAAGAGATTCCAGTAAGTAGAGGAAGTGCAGATGTACCTGGTCAATCACGCAAGCTTGTGAAGGTTCTTGGATCATGTTGAGGTTATGTTGTCGGTCCGCATTGGTGGTAGAGCCCAGAATTGAAGATATTCTTCTAGATGAAGTTCTTGTTCAGACTAACCGACCGGATGAAGTTGTTCATCTTGCGAATGTTCTTGTGGTGGCCGACCGGATGTATTAATCATCTTGCGAATGTACTTATGGTTGATTGCCGACTTAGATGATTGTTCCTAAGTCGATGTCTTGTATAAATAAAGGTTTGTGAGTTCATTTCAAAGTGTGTTGAACAGCAGATGAGTGTGGTATAGCGAAAGAGCGAAGGGCAGAGCAGAAGTATCTCATGCTTAAATGGAACTGATCCAGACATGGTAAAGATGTCAATCTCCAGTTCAAGTTTGTGATTCTTATCACTTTGTAGACAGTGTGTCTCTTGTAGGCAGTGTGCCTCTTTGTGAGCAGTGTGCTCGGGCAGTGAGCCCTAATTGGCATGTGCCATTCATTTTTCTTATTCTTCTAACAGAGAATAATCCTTGGGTTAATCACCTCGTGGTTTTTCCCTTAACCGGGTTTTCCACGTCAAAAATCTTGGTGTCAAATGTGTTGATGTTTATTTGCTCCGGTGTTTATGCTTTGTGCTTTCATGATTGATTAATTGATATGCTGTTAACTAACAAGAAGAATCAAATATTTGAAGTAGAAGCAAAGTTTTTGTACAACTGATTCACCCCCCTCTCAATTGTGTGCCCTAGATCTAACAATTGGTATCAGAGCCAAGTTCCTCTGAAAGGAGCTTAACTGCTTGAGGAGATCCATGATGTCATCATACAAGAAGGATAGTCCTGTGGTTCGATAACTCTGAATGAAATTATAGATGCTGAAAACAATCTGCAGACCAAGGAAGCTCTTCTAAGTGCATTGAATGACTCAGATCTTTCAAATGTCATTGACCTACCCACTGCATATGAGATCTGGACTAAACTGGAACTTCTGTATGAAGGAGATGAGTTTGTCAAGAGTGCAAGGTTGCAAAGTCTGAAAGGAAAATTTGAAAGATTGAAGATGAGAGATGAAAATATCACTACCTTTATGCCAAGAGTGAATGAGCTAGTGTGTGGAATCAGGAATGCTGGTGGAGTTCTGGATGAAAATGAAATTGTTTGTAAAATTCTTAGATCCCTTCCTGTTGCCTACAAAATCAAGGTTGCTGCCATTGATGAATTCAGAGCCCATACAACTATCACAAGAGAACAACTGGCTGGCAAACTGGCTGCATTTGAAATGACTGAGTTTGGAGATGATCCCCCCAAGACTGAATCTGCATTCAAAGCCAGTGCCTATGTGAAAGGCAAACAAAGATTTGATCCAGGAGAGAACTCTTCAAGGAAGCTGTCATGGTATGATCAAGCAAGGATAGACATGGAAGAGGAAGAAGCAGAAACAGCTCAACTTGAAGCCCTCATTGCAAAGAGACTGCCAAGAGGATCCGGTAAGTATGAAGGAAAACTACCCTTCAAGTGCTTCAACTGCAATAAGATTGGTCATTTTGCTTCAAGATGTCCGGAAAGATCTGCAAGGTCAAATACTAACAGATCAAGGTTTCAAAAGAACTGTTATTATGTTCATGAAGAAGATGATAATGAAGGAGTAACAGATGATGAATCAGAAATAGGAAGCAAATCCAGAAATGAATGGGTGTTTATTGCCATCAAGGAAGAAGATTCAATATCCTCTGAATCTGTCAATCATAAGGTTGTAGACAGAGCTCTAGCTACCCAAATTGAAGAAAATGATGATTGGGTTATTGACAGTGGATGCTCTCACCATATGACTAGTGACAAAAACAAGTTCTTAGATTTGGAAAGGTATGAAGGAGGAATGGTAAAGTTTGGTGACAATTCTGTTGGTAGAATCAGAGGTAGGGGAACTATTTCTTTTGATGGAAAGAGCAAAACTGGTAATGTACTGTATGTTGAAGGATTGGAGCACAATCTTCTCAGTGTTGGACAGTTAGTAGACAAAGGTTATGATCTCCGGTTCAAAAATGGAAGATGTAGGATCTTTGAAAGCTCCGGAACTGAGATTGCATCCGGTACTCAAACAAAAGGTAATATCTTCCATCTGGTTGGTTCAAATAAAAGTTGTCTGTTTGTTCAAGTTGATCAGAGTTGGCTATGGCATAGAAGGATGTGTCATGTAAATTTTGATAACATCATCAAGATAAGCAATATTCAGGCTGTAAGAGATCTTCCAAAATTGGTGAAACCTACAAATAGTTTGTGCAAAGAATGTCAGCTAGGTAAACAGAGTAGAGTTTCTTTCAAAAGCAAAGATCAGTGCTCTACCAGATTATTGGAATTAGTTCATACTGATCTATGTGGTCTGACAAGAATCAAAAGTATGCAAGGTGATAGATATTTCATGTTACTGATTGATGATCATTCCCGGATAATGTGGGTAACCTTTCTGAAAGAGAAATCAGAAGCCTTTGAGAAGTTCAAAATCTTCAAGGCTATGGTAGAGAATCAAGCCGAATTAAAACTGAAGTGTCTAAGGTCTGATAGAAGTGGTGAATTCACATCCGGTGAATTCATAGACTTTTGTGAGAAGCATGGCATAAAGAGACAGTTGTCTGCTCCTAAGACTCCACAGCAGAATGGAGTAGTTGAGAGAAAGAACCAGACCATCCAGGAAACTTCCAGAACAATGATGATGGAAGCAAATGTTCCGATGTTTTGGAGAGAAGCTATCAGCACTGCAGTCTACACTCTTAACCAAGTTCAAATCAGAAACAATACCGGTAAGACTCCTTATGAACTTTCGTTTGGTATAACTCCTACTGTGAGATATTTTAGAGTATTTGGTAGCAAGTGTTACATCAAAAGAGATGAAGATCTAGGAAAGTTTGATGCTAGAAGCGATGAAGGAATTTTCTTGGGTTACTCCACTCAAAGCAAAGCATACCGGTGTTACAATAAGAGACTAAAAAAGATGATAGAAAGTACAAATGTGAAGGTTGATGAAGGAATTGAGAAGCCCTTAAGGTTTTATGAATGTGATGAAGATGATCAGAATGATCCTCTAGTGCAAGGAGCTCCATCCTCTGAAATTCAGATCCAGACTGATCTAGTAAATTAGGAAGAAGAAATTTGTCTGAATGAGCCTGATCAAGAATTAGTAGTGCAAGAAACTCCCAAAGTTCCAAGGCATGTAACTCTAAATCACTCTAAAGATCAGATCATAGGTGACAAAAGTAAAGGGGTACAAACAAAGAGAAGAATTGCTCAAGATTCAAATTTTTGCAAATCAAATGAAAAGTGAGTTTGAAATGTCAATGCTTGGTGAAATGAATTTCTTCTTGGGTCTACAAATTACTCAGACAAAGAAAGGCATCTTTATCTGTCAGACCAAATATGCAAAAGAATTGTTGAGGAAATTCGGAATGGAAGATTCAAAGCCAATGAACACCCCCATGGCAACCGGATGTAAGTTGAGCAAAGATGATGACTCTCCTAAGACAGATCAGACCAAGTACAGATCAATGATTGGAGGACTATTGTATCTCACTCAGACTAGACCAGATATAATGCAGGCTGTTGGTCTTGTGGCAAGATTTCAGGCTGATCCCAGAGAATCTCATCTCATGGCAATCAAAAGAATTTTTAGGTACTTGAAAGGAATAGTTGAGTATGGTCTATGGTACCCTAGAGATCAAGATTTCTCTCTTCATGCATACACAGATGCAGATTGGGCAGGAGATGTGGATGACCGGAAAAGTACAAGTGGAGGAGCATTCTTTTTAGGAAAAAGGTTGGTTTCTTGGCTAAGCAAGAAACAAGAGGCAATATCTCTGTCTACAACTGAAGCAGAATACATTGCAGCAGCAGGTAGTTGCACTTAGATTTTATGGATGAAGCAGATGCTAAGAGACATTAAAGTTGAATATGAGGAGCCTATCACAATTTTCTGTGATAATTCAAGTGCAATTAATATTTCTAAGAACCCGGTATTACACTCTAAGACTAAGCACATATCTATCAAGTTTCACTTTCTGAGAGAACAAGTGAACAAGGAAGAAGTTAGATTAGAGTATGTACCCTCCAAGGATCAGATTGCAGATATTTTTACTAAACCTCTTCCCAAGGACTCTTTTGAGTTTCTCCGGGAGAAGTTAGGGGTCATGGCCCCTCCGGTGATGAACTAGGATGCACTGATGTGCATCAGTCCGGTGGATATCACAGTCATATCTTGTGATCCGGATTGATGATGGGGAGTTGCTACTAAGGGGGAGCAACTGGTATGATTCTGATGTGTTACAAGTGCAAGTATGAGCCCTTTGCCATTGATGTCAAAGGGGGAGAGAAGACATGTGAAAAACAAGTGGTTGATGATCAAAGGGGGAGCAGTAAAGGAAGAGAAAACATGTGAAGAGTTGTTGCTGATAGGGGGAGTTGTGACAGAAAGGAGAAGTTCTTGTCTTGATAGTTTTTCACATCATATGTTGCCATCAATGACAAAGGGGGAGATTGTTGCAAGTATGAGGTTAACCAGTGTTGTCATTGATGTCAACATACTCATATTGCATTAGTAAGAATGATTGGATGAGCTGTGTGCTGAGGATATTGAGAAAATTAGTCTCAATCAGGAACAATGAAGAACAGTGATGAGAAGAAGGCAAATGTACTTAATAGGTTGAGGATCAGAGGATGCGGATTAAAGGGTTTGTAGATATGAGTCTTGAGTTGATCCAGTTAAGATTTCAGAGGTCCGCATGAAGATATGAAAAAGTTGTGATCGGTCAAGTAGAACCTATTCCGGGAGATGCTCCAGAGTGACAGAGTGTTGCAAAAAGGTCCGGTGAGATCCAAAAGTGCATTTTCCTATTCCACGGATTGGACAGAGTGTTTGGGATGTCTTTGTAATGTGTCATCTTGATTGGTATGTGGTTTGGAGGTCTCGAAGCACCTTCTTCAGTATGACAGTGGTGATAGACTGTGTTCTTGAAGTTCCAGATGAAGAGGAGAAGAGATTCCAGTAAGTAGAGGAAGTGCGGATGTACCTAGTCAATCAGGCAAGCTTGTGAAGGTTCTTGGATCATGTTGAGGTTATGTTGTCGGTCCGCATTGGTGGTAGAGCCCGGAATTGAAGATATTCTTCTGGATGAAGTTCTTGTTTAGACTAACCGACTGGATGAAGTTGTTCATCTTGCGAATGTTCTTGTGGTGGCCGACCGGATGTATTAATCATCTTGCGAATGTCCTTATGGTGGATTGCCGACTTAGATGATTGTTCCTAAGTTGATGTCTTGTATAAATAAAGGTTTGTGAGTTCATTTCAAAGTGTGTTGAGCAGCGGATGAGTGTGGTATAGCGAAAGAGCAAAGGGCAGAGCAGAAGTATCTCGGGCTTAAATGGAACTGATCCAGACATGGTAAAGATGCCAATCTCTAGTTCAAGTTTGTGATTCTTATCACTTTGTAGACAGTGTGTCTCTTATAGGTAGTGTGCCTCTTTGTGAGCAGTGTGCTCAGGCAGTGAGCCCTAATTGGCATGTGCCATTCATTTTTCTTATTCTTCTAACAAAGAATAATCCTTGGGTTAATCACCCTGTGGTTTTTCCCTTAACCAGGTTTTCCACGTCAAAAATCTTGGTGTCAAATGTGTTGATGTTTATCTGCTCCGGTGTTTATGCTTTGTGCTTTCATGATTGATTAATTGATATGCTGTTAACTAACAAGAAGAATCAAATATTTGAAGTAGAAGCAAAGTTTTTGTACAACTGATTCACCCCCCTCTCAGTTGTGTGCCCTAGATCGAACAAAATGTTATTTTTAAGTTTGGCTCATTACAGTGGTATTAGAGCATGATCTTGCCAGCCTGTAGGTTATTTAGATGATTGATGATACCGAGTGACAAAGAAATTAGATATTTGATGAGAGAGCAAAGGAAATTGCAATTGGAGGAAACAATGGTAGATAGAATAGATGCAAAAGAAGATGATGCTTCAAGGAAATTTACTCAAACGGTTGAGGCACAAACCAGACTTGCTGAAATGTTTGGGCAAATGATGCAATGGATCCAAAACAACAACAACAACAACAACAATGGTGGTAGTACTTCGGGTGCAAACAACAATAACAATGGAAAAGGGAAGGAAATTGAGACACAAAATCCAGGGGCTGCAAACAAACCCTTATTCCTACCTAAAGAGGAACCTGAACAAGTTGAGTCTGCAACTACTAGTTTGTTCAATGCGGAGACCCTTAACAAATAGCGTGGAGAATACAATGCATTGGTAGATGAGATTAAGAATGATATGTCTTAGGGAGAATATGTAGAGTTCCTGAGAAGAGGTGAATCTCAAAAGAAGGGGAAAGGCAAAAATAAAGAACTAAAACACAAGTTGGGTAAGTTAACCGCAACTTTCTTTGATGGAAGTGAAAAGATTTCAGCTAGAGCTTGGCTGCAGAAGATAGAGACATACTTTATGCTCAATCCCATGATAGAGAAGGATGCAGTTCAGTTTGCAACTTTGCATTTGGAAGGAGAAGCCTATGAATGGTGGTACCATGGTCGCACTACTTTGGGACATGATCAGGTACAGACCTTTGGTGATTTCAAACAAAGGATTCTTGACAGGTATGAATTGAAAGAAGAAGAAGAATATTTCAGCCAGTTGTCTAAAATTAAGCAAAAGAACTTAGTAAGTGAGTATATAGCAAACTTTCAAAAGATTGCAGTGATGGTACCTAAAATATTAGAGAAGAGAAGAGTACATCTATTTATCATAGGGATCACTGAACCTCTTAGGGGGTTTGTTAGATCTTTCGCACCTCTCACTTTGCAAGAAGCTATCAAGAGGGCTCTAACCCTTGAGCCATCAATTCTAAAGAATGCTTTCCCACACTCCTCCAAACCGAATCATAAGGGAGGATTCTAGAAGAAACCATTCCATGCACCTACACTTATACAAAAAAATATAACTCCTAATATTGCAAAGAAGATGGATGAAGAAACAGGGAATGAGCTTAGGAGGAAGAAACTTTATTTTTCTTGCAGAGAGCCTTGGGTCCCTAGACATAGGTGTTTGGGAAAAGGACAAGTCCATTACATAGAGGTTGTCTCAGATAAGGATTTAGACTCAGATGGTAATGAGGAGTTTCATGACGTAGAGGATTCTGAACCTGAGATCTAAGAGGAGACTAAAAAAGAAGGTTCATTAGCTGCACTTTCAAGAGCACCAAGATATCATCCTTTCAGGGTTTATGGAGTGTTAGCAGGGCAGCAAATGACTGTTTTGATTGATAGTGGGGCAACCCACAATTTTATTGATGAAGGGTTAGTAATGAAGAGAGGATTAAAGATTGAAGAATTTGAAGGATTCAATGTGACTGTTGTAGACAGATTCATTATGTCGTGCACCAGAGTGGTCAAACAATTGAGCATCACTATGGGAGACTACAAGGTTTGTGATGATTTTTATGTTGTTTGTATTGGTGAAACTAATGTTGTCTTGGGTGTTCAATGGTTGCATTCTATTAGAGGACACTATCAGAACTATCAAACTATGGAGTTCAAGTTTCAGTCAGAAGGCAAGGAGATTACACTCAGAGGGATTTCAAATGGAGCTCCATGAGTGGTGACATCAAAGAAGATGGAGAGGACTTTCAGAAGAGGTCAAGTTGCTTGGGCAACCACTTGCTTAATCTGACCTTCAAGCTCTCCAAATGGGAAAGGTAAATTTCATTTTGAAATTCAAGAAAATTTAGATAAGCATAGCATTGTTTTCAGTGATATACCCCCAGGATTACCTCCAGATGGAGGGTTTCAGGATGTTATAGAGTTGGAAAAAGATGCCAAACCTATTAGAACTACTCCATATAGACATCCAAGGGGTTACAAGGAAGAGATAGAGAAGACTATCAGAGAGCTCTTAGATATGGGATTCATTAGACCAAGTTCTAGTCCTTTTGCATCATCTGTAGTTCTTGTGAAGAAGAAGGATGGCACTATAAGGATGTGCATCGACTATAGAGCTTTGAATAAGAAAACCATTAAGAATAGATATCCCATACCAAGGATAGATGAACTTATTGATGAGTTGCATGGAGCTGTTTACTTTTCTAAGATTGATTTGAGATCGGGATACCACCAGATTCGGATGAGAGACAAAGATGTGGGAAAGACAGCTTTTCAGTGTCACTATGGGCATTTTGAGTTCTTGGTCATGCCCTCTGGCCTCACTAATGCACTAGCAACTTTCCAATCATGCATGAACAAGGTATTTATCAAGCAACTCAGGAAGTTTGTCTTGGTTTTCTTTGATGATATATTAATCTACAGTAAAACTTGGAAGGAACACTTGGAACATTTAGATACAATTTTGGGTATTTTGGAGCAGCAATCTTTCTATGCTAAGTTGTCCAAATGTGAGTTTGGATTAACTAAAATTCTTTACTTGGGATGTCATAAGTTCTGAGGGTGTTCAAGTAGATCAACAGAAGATTCAAGCAATACTTGATTGGCCTCCACCTACAAATCTTACACAGTTGAAAGGATTCTTTGGGCTATGTTGCTATTATAGGAGGTTTGTAAAAGGTTTTTCTCAGCTTGTTGTTCCATTAACAATTTGATGAAGAAGGGAGCCTTTGCATGGTCTGAAGAAGCTTAAAATACTTTTGACAAGTTTAAGGAGGTAATGAGTCCATGCCCTGTGCTTGCTATTCCTGATTTTTCATTGCCTTTTGTAGTTGAATGTGATGCTTTGGGTGAAGGTGTTGGGGCTGTCCTAACTCAAAGGGGACATCCAATTGCTTTTGAGAGTAGGAAGCTAAACAATCTAGAGAAAACATACCACATTTACGACAAGGAAATGTTGGCAATTATGCATGCACTAGAGAAGTTCAAACAATATCTTGTGTATGGGAAGTTTGTTGTGAAAACTGATCATAATAGTTTGAAGTATTTCCTTGATTAAAAAGATTTGAATGATCACCAACAAAGGTGGGTAAGAAAGCTGCAGACATATTATTTTGAAATAGAATATATGAAGAGTAAAAGAAATGTGGTAGTGGATGCACTTTCTAGGAAGCCAACTTTGTGTTCATTATCTTCTATTTCTGCAGAGTGGAAAGATTCTATCATTGCTGAAAATGTCAAAAATACTTTTGCATATAATGTATTGGATGATTTAGTAGAAGATGATAAGTATACAGTGAATGATGGGCTGATTTATTACAAGAACCAAATTTTCCTTGTTCCTGAATCAAAAATCAAGGAAAAGATTTTAAGAGCTTTCCATGACACTCCCTTGGCTGGTCATCAAGGTTACTTCAAAATATACAAGCAGATCTAGAGAGATTTTCTTGGAAAGGTCTGAAAGAGGATGTCCATAAGCATATCAAAGAGTGTATGACTTGCCAAAGGAACAAAAGTGAACAGATTTTTCCTGCAGGTCTCCTACAACCGCTTCCAATTCCTGAACAGAAATGGGAGAGCATTTCCATGGACTTTATCACATGACTTCCCAAGGTACAAGGTAAGGATTGTATATATGTGGTGGTGGATAGATTAACAAAGTATGATCATTTCTTTCCCATCACTCCAGAATTTAAGGCTCCTCAAGTAGCAGAGTTGTTTTTCAAAGAGATATTTAAGCTGCATGGTTTGCCAAAGAACATTGTTAGTGACAGAGATAGTAGGTTCCTTAGTTCTTTTTGGAAGGAACTATTTCACTTGACAAGAAGAGAGCTCACACCAAGCACAAGTTACCGTCCACAAACAGATGGACAAACAGAAATTGTTAACAAGTGGATAGAGGGGTATTTGAGGAATTATGTTTCAGGTTAGCAAACTACTTGGGTCAAATGGTTGCACTTGGGAGAGTATTGTTACAATACATCACATCATATATCAATTGGTATGCCTCCATTTCGAGCTCTTTATGGTTATGATGCACTTTCTTTTGTTGATTTGATATTTACAGATTTTAGAGTACCTGCAACTAGTGATCTTATCAATCATAGTCAAGAGATCATAAGGTCACTAAAGATAACTTGAGGCAAGCACATAACCAACAAAAGATATATGTAGATAGGAAGAGAATAGAAAGATTTTTTGAGGTGGGAGACTTGGTATTTCTTAGATTGCAGCCATATAAACAAAGCTCTTTGAAGAAGAGTGGGGCTGAAAAGCTTAAGCCTAAGTTATTTGGGCCTTATAGGATCATCAGGAAAATTGGTGAGGTAGCTTATGAGTTGGAGCTTCCTCCAAACAACAGGATACATAATGTATTTAATGTTTCTTGTTTGAAGAAGGTCCTTGGACAGCAAATTGTGCCTTCATATGATTTATCACCTTTGGATGATGAAGGGAAGTTGATTTTGATACCTGAAAAGATTTTGGAAACGAGGGATAAAAGATTGAGGAACAGGAGCATTTCAGAATATTTGATCAAATGGAAGAATTTGCTAGTGGAAGATGCAACATGGGAAGGACCAGAAATTCTTGACCATCCAAACTTGCATTGCTTGAGGACAAGCAATTTCTAGGAGGGAGGACTTGTCATGTCCCCTTTCTAAAATAATTAATTAATGGTCAATATTAACCCATCTTATTCTTCCATGGGTTAATTCGGCAAGCATAGGAAGAATAAACATTTAATATTTAATATTGTCCAACTAATATCTATTTCAAGAGGACAATTAAATATTAAATTAAATATTTTGAGACTCAAAAAGAGGCATTAGGTTTGGTGAGGTGTCCATTTGCATGAAGATTTCAAAAATCTTGGTAAATCACAAGTGGCGGGGGATTTTATGACAGCTTATGACAACTGTCATACCCCAAAATAGCAAGGAATCAAATAAAAATGTGGGAATCTTGGATTTCCCTCTCTCCCACAAAATATTGATATAAAATGTATAATTTTGGTGGTTTGGGGCTATTGTTGATTTGATATTTTCTCTCAAACTTGCAGATTTGCAGATTGTGGCTTCAATGGACGAAAACCCATTGGAGTAAAGAGGCTTGTGGATGAAAACCCATGAGTTTCAGGTGGCCAGAGGATGCAGACCCTTTTATCACAAGGAGTAGCTTCATCCAGAGGTTGCACAGAGCTTGAAGGATTAAGTAGTTTTCGGCAATTTCCATTGTTTGTGTGTAGGTCTTCTTGTGTTGCCGTGGTAGTTCCAGAAGTGCTGGGAAGGGTTGATGTTGTTATTTCATGTGGTTTTCTATGTGGTAGCTGTAGATTTCCATTTTCTAATGTCAGAGATCAGTATTGGAAGTTGTTGGTAGTGTTGTGTTGATTTTGGCTTTGTGGGTCAGAATACCTAATGTGTATTTCAGCTTGTTGTGAAGATTTGGTTGTGTAGTTTGCTGCTGAGTGCTATAAGTGTTTTCTACTATTAATTTAATGGTATCAGATCATATTTCATGTGCTTTCTATCTGAAAATCAAACAATATCAGTTTTGGGTGTTTTTGGTGTATTTCAGTGATCGACAATGTTGGCAGTTTTTGTGGGTTTTGCCCAAATCTTGTTGTTTGAAGTTGTATTATTTGTTGCTGCTGTAAATCAGTATTATAGATTTGATAAGATGTTATTTACATCAGAAATCAATCAAAAAACATTTTGGTGAAGTTTCATATTTTGAGTGTTAATCCTGAGTAAGACTAGCTAGCTAGTTTTGTCAAATTTGATGCAAAATTGGTGAAGATATTTAAATTCATTTTCAGACCTGATGTGAAATGTTATTTTTAAGTTTGGCTCATTACAATTTTGGCCCTAATGTCCACACTAGCACCCAAGCTTAATGTTAGTGTCCTATGATGAGTCAAACTAAGTTTGCTATTAATTTTTTTTATTATATTGTTGTATACTTTCTAAAACTCTACCTAAGTTCGTCATACAATAACATATGCTTCCCTTAGTGGAAATGAATATCTAAATGCATAGGATGGAAGTCCCAATTGTCATCTAACTTCTACCAATACAATTTGGTGAGAGTATTTCTTGTATGATTACTGTGGAGGGTTTTGTGAGTTTGAGGTATGGGTAGATGGATATCCTTGTAGTGGATGATTATTAGGATACGATGTTGTACACCTTGCATATAAATATTTGATATTTTATAAAGTTGCAATCCATGACTATGTGGGGCACCACACTTTTGTTAGGACTTAGGTGATATTCACCAAGGAGAGTCCTGGTAGGAAGAGTTTATCTGTAGGCTTCATTGTAGTGATTTTTTTACGTATTGTGGTATAGCAAACATAGTGGTTTACATATGATAATGGTGTTGCAAGTTTTGAGGTACATCATATATGTGTTCCACATGTGGTGGTGTTATGACAAAATCTACAAGGCATCTAGACGAAGAATTCACAACCACATAGGTGTTAAGAACTTGTTGTAGAGCGATCAACAATGCAAGAGAACTTGTCATAGAACTGGTGAACATGTAGCATGAATTGAGAGCTAGATAATGTCGTGGAAGATGACACAAGGTACCTTAAGAAATTAGGAGTGAAATTATGTTTGTATATTCCACTACAATAAATAAAAACAAGTAGTGGTGGATATAGTGGAAATATACTTGTATCGACAGTGTAAAGGATGTAACTATTGTTTCATAGTTTGCGATAGTGACAAAATTTACAAGGTGATTATCCATGAGGAGACATCATATTTGGTGGTAAAGTGTGGTATGCTAACATCACATACGTATAGAGTATGGTTACATGACTCTTGGTATTCTACAAGTTAGTTATATAGTTGGGTAGTTGGTATTCCATGAATCTATCTATATTTAATAGTTTGCATGAATGTGCCAAAGGTGCCAGAGGTGATGAATTCACGGTATAGACATTGAAGACATTGTATACATTGTTGGTGTGTAAACACTTGATTTATTGTCAGAGAAGAGTATGATGTAGATTGAGACTTGTTGTCCAAAGGCCTTGTACTGAATCAATGTTGATTCTAAATAATACAATTGTGAAGATCTTTTGGTGGTGGGTTTTCTATCGTAAATTTTTCCTGTGTACAATCTTTGTCATGTGTAATCTTGTGATTGCATACTATTCCTTTACTTTCATATGTGTTTATATTTATATTTGATACATGTTGTTGACTATTAATTAAACACACAATCTTAAGAACTAGTTATTTCATCTAGCAGTCCTACGAAAATCCCTAGCATTTGGTATCAAAGTAGTATTGGTTGTTTTGGTGGTGTCTATTTTGTTGGAGTGTAAACCCTAGCATGTGTGATAGTGAGACCCTACAACAATTAGAAGGTTGTGGTTGGTGTATAACTATAATCAAATGAAATCGTTCAACTTGATTCTATGAGTAAACATAACAACATTAAATCTATGGTAAGCATGTATCGAGGTTTGAAATTGACAAGCTCAATGATCAAAACTTCAAACTATGGAAGTTTAAGATGGAGGATCTTTTGGTGGAAAGGGATTAGTGGATTGTGGTATCTTCTTCATCTAAACCCTTAAGTATTTCTGATGAAGACTAGGTAAAACTAGATAAGATTGCGTGTTAATGAATGCGTCTCAAGAGTAGACAAAAAATTCATTATGGAAGAAGTTAGGTACATTATATTAGTCCAATATCTTGGTAAATAAAATTATTTTGAAGAAAGATATATTGTTTGAAAATGAGGGAGGGAGGCTATGTAACTAATCACTTAAATTGTTTTAATATAATATTGAGACAACTTTTATTAATATGAGTCAAGATAGAAGAGGAGGACAAATGCATTGTGTTACTTTGTTCCATACTAGATTCATAGGATAACCTTGTGATGTCAATAAGTGGTAACGACACCACTTAAATTAGAAAATGTGATTAGCATTTTGTTAAGTGAAGAATTTAGGAAAAGGTCCATGAATGATAAATATTCAAATGCCCTTGTCGTAAGAGGTAGGTCAAAAGAGAAGAAAGGTAAGAAGAAGACAGGAAATAAGAAGTCTAAGGGTAATGACAAGTCTAAATCTCTAGGTAAGTCTAAGGTAAAATGCTAGAATTGTGGCAAGAAAGGTCACATAAAGGAGTGTAAATCCAAAAATAAAGATGACTTCTTTGATAGGTCCTCTAGCATTGATGAATATAACAATGATGCCTTTCTATTTACTAATATTGGTGACGATTCCTAGTTGATTGATTCAAGTGCTTCTTTTCATATGACACCACAGAGGGAGTGGTACTTAGAGTATACCAGAAGTGATGAAGGGAAAATGTTTCTTGGTAGAAATAGTTTCTTGAAGATTGTTGTTTGAGGAAAGGTCAAAGTTTCTTTCATGGATGGTAGAGTACAAACACTCACTGATGTACTGCATATACTAGGTTTAGCAAGAAAACTTATATCTATGTCTAAAATGGTTGATGTAGGAGTTCATGTCACTTTTGATGGGAAACAATGTAGATTAGTAGGAGGTAATTTAGTGCTTGCAAAAGGCATGGCACTCTATATAGGCTAGATGCATCAACTTTATCTAGTTGTGCTAATGTTACTATATCTAAATTAGGGTTATCATGGTATTAGTTAGGTCATTTGATTGAAAAAGGCTTAAAACCTTGGTTAATAAAGATATGGTGGAAGGTCTTGATGATTATTCTATTGTTATTGACTTTTGTGAGCATTGTGTGCTAGGAAAACATAATAGAGTGTGGTTCAACTCTAAAAGAACAAGAGTAGAGTAGATTTTGGAGGTGATACATAATGATGTGTTTAGTCTTTTGGATGCCCCATCCATTGGTAAGTCTCTATACTATTTGTCATTCACTAATGATTAGGCTAGGTATACTTGGATATATTTATTAGGATTAAGTCTAAGGTATTTATCAAGTTTAAGGAGTTTAAAGATCTAGTTGAGAATTAGATTGATAACCAAATAAAGTTGCTTAGGAGAGATAATGGTAGTGAAATCTTCTCTAAAGAGTTTGATGAATTATGTAAGCATGTTGGATTTGTGAGGCAAAGAACTACCCCTTACACACTGCAACAAAATGGGGTAGTAGAAAGGTTAAACATAACTTTTTTGGATCATGGTAGGAGTATGTTGAATAGTACAGGCATAAGCAAAAATTTTCAGATGGAGGCAGTAAGTATTACATGCTACTTGAATAATAGGTCTCCTACTTTTGCACTAAAAAATAAGATGCCATATGAAGTGTGGGTTGGAAGAAATACTGGTGACACACTTGTGGGTATTTGGCTATGAGGCATTTGTTCAAGTGTCCAAGGAGCAGTGGTCCAAGTTGGATCTCAAAGCTAAAAGGTGTATTTTCATCGATTATGGAGAAAATGTCAAAGACTACAAGCTTTGGAATCCAAAAATCTTGAAGGTTCTCTACTCAAGGGATGTTACATTCAAGGAATTTGGTGTGAGGCTCAAACTTAAATAGTTAAAGGATACCAAAATTGAGAGAGTGTGTTTTAAAACAAAAATGTGGCAAAAGAATGTATGAGAAGCTGCACAAAATAGTGGATAAGGTAATTTGGAAGAGGATGAAAAAAGCACATTTGGCTATAACTTTGAAGAACATTGTGAAGATGTAGCAGGAAGTTTTTCACCACAAACTATGAGAAGGTCTACAAGGCAATAGAGATCATCGAATAGGTATAGTACATTTGATTTTTTTTGTGTCTTTGTTCTTACTTGTATTGATAGTAAACCAAGTTTTGTGAAAGATGCTCTCACTTCCAAAGAGAAAAAGTCTTGGAGGAATGCCATGGATGAGGAGATGTTGACAATGAAGTAGTGTAAGACTTGGAATTCAGTTGATCTACCTAAGGATAGAAAACACATTGGTTGCAAATGGGTGTTTAAGAATAAGTTTAGAGTAGATGGCTCTCTTGAGTAGTATAAGGCATGGTTGATGGAAAAGGGTTAATCCCAGGTTGAAGGAATAGTCTTTAGTGACATATTTTCTCCTATTGTTAAGTTGAGTTCCATTAGAATGTTGTCATCTATTGTTGTGGCACTTGTCTCAAGATTGAGCAAATGGATGTCAAAACAACATTCTTGCATGGAGACTTAGAGGAGGAAATCTTCATGGGACAACTTGAAGGATACAAGGTAAAAGTTAAAGAGAAATTGGTTTGTAAGTTGAATAGGTCTCTCTAAAGTTTAAGGTAGTGCCCATGGATGTGGAACCAAAAGTTTGACACACATGTGCTAGAATTGGGTTTTGGAAGAAATGATGTTGATCATTGTGTCTACTTCAAAAAGGTAAATGATCATATTCTGATTATTATTTTATATGTTGATAATATGCTTATCATTGGAGATAATAAAGCATTAATTTTGAAACTTAAAATTTAGTTGGCTAGTAAGTTTGATATGAAAGTCTTAGGAGATGTCAAATACATTCTCAAAATGGAGATATTAAAGGATAGGAGTAAAAGGAAACTATGAATAAACTAGAGGAAGTATCTTGAGACAGTCTTGTGGAGGTTTGGAATGTAGGACAATAAATCGGTAAGTTCACCTCTACTAGTTGACACAAAATTAAGTATAGAACAATGTCCTAAATCTAAAGAGGATTTCGAGGACACGAGGAAGGTTCCTTATGAAAGTGTGGTAGGTAGTCTCATGTATGTGAGGGTTTGCACAAGACTAGACCACCAAGTAAAAAAACATTAGACACATGCAAAAAGGGTGTTTAGGTACTTGAACGGAACTCTAAATTATTGCTTGATTTATCACGATACTAATGATATGGGCAAGATTTTAAGTGTATAAGGATTTGTTTACTTGGATTGGACTAGAGATCTTGATAACCAGAGGCCCAAAAGTGGATATGTGTTTATTCTGATTAGAGGAATAGTAGGTTGGATGAGCAAGAGGCAATAGATGATTGCCCTACCAACTATTGAAGTAGAATATATGGTTGCAACACATGCTTGTAAGGAAGGTATAGCTAAAGAGGTTAAGTAATAGTATTGGTTTTAAAAGTCAAGTAGTATTGAAATGTGATTCATAGTGTGTAATTTTTTTGGCTCAAAATATTGTTTACCATGCTAGAACAAAACATAATGATGTGTAATATCATTTTGTGAGGGAGATGGTTGAGAATAAGAAAGTCCAAATGGAGAAAATTGACACTTAGGTAAACACTACAAATTATTTGGCAAAACCTATAAGTACTACAAAATTCATGTGGTGTAGAGATGAGATGGGGTTATCCCATTCTTGAGCATGAGGTTAACTTCTTGGGTTGATATATCACACACTCTCCTGTGATAAATATCAAGTGGGAGAATGTTGGGACCTAGATGATATTCACCTGAGAGACTCTTGATAGGAAGAGTTTATCTACAAGTTTCATTGCAATGAGTTTTTAAGTAACAATATAGAAAACATAGTGGTTTACATATGACAATAATGTTGCAAGTCTTATAGTACATAATATATAGTGTACCACATGTGGTGGTGCTATGGTAGAAACCACAAGGCATCTAGATGAAGAATCATAATTGCATAGGTGTTAAGAAATTGTTGGAGTATGATCAATGATGCAAGAGCACTTGTGGTAGAATTGGTGAACATGTGACATGAATTAAGGGTTTTATAATATCCTGGAAGATGACACAAAGTACCACAAACAATCAGGAGAAAAGATATGTTAAATTATATATGCTACCACAAGCAAGAAGAGTTGGTAGTGGTGGTTATACTGGAAACATACTTGTATTGATAGTACATAAAGGATGTAATTATTATTTCATAGTGTGTGACAATTACAAAGATTACAAGGTGATTATCCATGAGGAGACATCATATTTGGTGGTAAAGTGACATCATATATGTATAGAGTATGGTTACGTGAATCTTGGTATTCTATGTAGCTCAGTTATATGATTGGGCAATTGGTATTCCATGAATCTATCTATATATAACAATTTGTATGAATGCACCAAGGTTACTAGAGGTGATGAATTCATAGTATAGACAATGAAGACATTATGTACATTGTTGGTGCGTACAAACTTGAGTGACTACAGAAGAAGAGTATGTTATAGAGACTTGTTATCCAAGGGCCTTGTTATATTAAATCGGTGTTGATTTTGAATAATATAATTATGAACGTATTTTAGTGGTGGGTTTTCTCCTATAAAGGGTTTCCCATGCAAAATCTCTGTGCCTTGTGTAATCTTGTGATTGCATACTATTCCATTACTTTGATATGTTTTGATGTTTAGATTTGATACATGTTGACTATTGTTGGCAAGGAATGAGGAGTCATAGACTGAAGTTTTGAGTTAAAGAGTCTTGCATGTTATATTTATACCCTAGTGTTTCTAGTAAGAGATTGATTAGAGGGTTTGTGGTAGGAAATAACATCATGTGGTAACATAACATAACAAAGAACTCATAACACAAAAATTAAACATTCATTTTAAGTATATGAACCATATATCATCCTTTATATATAAAATTCATGTATTACAATATAAGATGTACAATCTCTTCTCTGCTCTTCTTTCTATTCTATTTCTTTCTTACTTCTTACTTCTACTCCTATGTTACTAGATACATATGACTATATTGGGGATGTTTCACTTACAAAAGTTGATTTTTCCTACTAGGCCTAGTCGGCCTTATGCTTCGCATCCTCCTTGTGGCCAAGTGTAGTGAATTCTGGATACTGTACTAGTTGTTGCCAACATCATCCCCCTTTGAAACCATGTCTTGTCCTCAAGACATGAAAATGTTCAATTTATAGGAAAGATATTCTTATATATATCTCCTTCAGTTGTGCAAATGTGTTTGAATTATTATCTTTTTTCCTTTTGCAATAGTGTTGGAATTTGGATTTCTTGGATTATCTTCTTGGCATCCCTTAGTAGTCCAATCGCATGTGCCAACCTAAGGCTCACCACCTCCTAGAGCTATTTGATTTGGGCTTTGATCAACTCTCTTTGGTCTTGTAGTGTTTGTAGTTGAGTATGCATGGTTTCTATTTGTTCCCTTGTTGTCCCATCCATGTCTTGCATTACATCATATGTTCCAACCACCTATAGTACATTTGGATCTCCATTTGGTGTATTTGATTTTTCAATCCTTTTATTAGTGTGGGTCATTGGAGACATAATTGATACAATGTATTGATATAATTGTCCATGTTATATAGAGTGTTAATGTCAGTTTCTAATTTTGTGTGTGTGCAGTGGCACATTTCCTTCTAACCTCATGCATTCTATTTTTCTCTAACTCTATTGTGACTTTATTCTAGATTGTGGCAACTTGATTGTCTATTTCTTCCATTACCCTATCTGCCTATTACCCTATCTAGTAGTTGTTTCAATTGTTGCCCTATTAGCAGTGTTGTATTTCTTTGCAGTTGTGGAAGTTTACTTTGAATGGTACTTATGGCTTCCTCCAATTGCTATGTACTTTCCACATGTTTCAATATTTCTTCCAAATTATTGTGCTATGAAATATGCCTCCTAGTTGAAATTTCTACAATGGTGAGATACTGGAGAGGTCTACTTGTGAGCATGTGAGTGATAGTTGTAGTAAAGTTGTGGTGCTACCATAGTTTGAATTTGCTTCTGTGTGCTAATAAATTCTTTATATGCTGCATTAGGGATGTGGTTGTGGAGGATGTGGTAGCCTTATTTGGTGATGGTGGATTTTATGGAGTCTCTTGTTGATCCTACCCATCATAGGGGTCACCAAAGTCTATGTTTTCTTCTTCTTTTACTTTCTTCTTTTCTCTGTGTAGTGCCACATAAGCCTGTTTCGTTACTTCAATTATTTCTTGTTCAATTTTGTTTTTATCTTCTTCCCTCAAGCTCATTAGCACATCCAGTCTCTACTTGGATCTCAACTCTTTGGATTGTAATTGTATTAGTTTTTGATTTTGCTCCTTTGTTAGAGTTGGATCGATTTGTTCTATTTTCCTTATTTCTTTTTCTACTTCTACTACTTTTTCTCTCTTCTTTCTTATTGCAGAGGCCAGTGGATCTAGAAAATTTTCTATTATGTTATTTAAAGTATTAGTAGACACTCTTATGTTTCTATTGATTGCTTCTTCTATCACCACTTTAATTTCTTCTACCACCTATGTATACATTTTTGCTATTTATTTCAACATTCCTTTATTGTTTATGGCACTTGTGAAGAGGTCTACGTTCATAAAGTCCTCCTTCTTTGGTTCTTCCTCCTCTGTTATTTCAATTGTTTCTTGTTTACTTTGTCTTGTGAATCTTCTTTTTTGAGGCTACTATATCTCTTACTCTTCCTTCTTAGTTTCCTTGCCTACCATTTTAATTATATTTCTTTTCACCCCTTGTTTTTGCCTAGGCTTTTTCTTTTCCAAGCTTAATTGTATCAATATATCTGAAACCTCCTCAACTGATGGATCTATTTATGGTGCTTGCGGAGGGGTTATTGTTGCAACTGGTGCTAATGTACTTTTCTCTAGTGTTTCTTGAGCTGCTAGAGACCTCGAATTTAGCCTTTCAAACCTCTACACCTGTGGTGTAGATGTAGTTGCTTGTGGCTTCTTGATCTGTGGCTTTTTATTTTGTGGAATTCCCCATTTTCCATGCAATAATTCTTTATTTTTCTCCACATGCTCTTCCGCATTCTTCTTTATTTGTTTTTCTATGAATTCTTTATATGTGTCAAACCTCTCTGCATTCACATCCTTCGGCTACTTCAGTAAGGCCTTTGCATATGACTCTACTAGGTCATTGCTTATTTGATATGGTAGTTTAGGGATCCATGAAACCCTAAGTTCTACTACCTCCATCAATGTATAGTCCTTATCTACCAGGAAGACAAACTCATTGGCGTATTTGCGGACCATGTCATATGATATGTGTTCCCTGCTCTGCATCTGTTGTTGTAGGGATTTGAAAACCCCCCAATATGTGATGGTGTATGAAGTTGTGTCCTTGAATTGGTAGACATGGTAGTTTATTTGTGCCACTACCGACTGATTGGTTTTTCATGCCTTGCTAGAAAATGAAGGTAGTGCATTCATAAAATAAAATATGAGGCAAACAATCAGAGTACCATATCGAAATTGATAATGGATGTTCTTTGTTCTTTGGAGGTTCTCCAGTAGCTATTCTCAGAGAATTTCACAGAAATCAAAGTCTTTACCCTCCACGACCATTTGATAAGATGTATGAATCACAGTGTTTGTTGCTAAATCATCTTGATTTGTGTAGTAAATTTTGTAATTGATGCCTATGGTGGCATACCACATAGTTGTATTTGTGATTTTAGTTACATCTAGGCTCCTTCCATCATATGTTGCACTGGTTAGCTCCGTGAATTTATCATTTTATCACCTTTTTGGATGGTATCTCCCTCATTGCACTTAACCCCATTATTTCTTGGATGGCTTGCTTGGTTATCTGGTATGGTTTGTCCAAGTAAATGTACTCATCATGAGTCTAGCTCAAGATTATCTTAATCCACCCATGCTCCATCAAAAAGTTTGGGAAATCCTTCTAAACATCCAACTTATTTTTCTCAATTTCCTAATACTAGGGAATATAATTTCTTTGATATGGCTATAATAGAGATTTTTGGAGTAGTTGAAATTTTGTGTGATCAATTTCTATTAGGGGTGCATGAATATACTTCCTTAAATCCTTAGTGTAGATTACATCAGCTAGGACCATAGAGAATACCCCATCTGGGTCAACCTCTATCACCTTATATTGAAACTTCTTATACTTTGGACGTGACTTCTCGGAGATATCGATCAAGGTTGGAGTCAACACTTTTCCTTTGTAGTTTTCTTTATTTAATTTGAATTTGCAAAGATTGTTCTTCTTGCTTAGCTAACAACTTTTCTCAGTATGTAATTGTGTTTAGTGACTATTTTGGAGTCATGTTTATAACCCTAATGATGGCATTTGTATTTAATACAATTATTTATTCTTGGTTTGACACACTTTAGTAGTTGTTGCTTTCTCATGGGTTAATTTCTTTTCATGTTTTGCACTTTATATCGTACATATATTACATATAATACAAAATTTCATTTTTCCATTTTTATTTATCTCATAGGTTGGTGGTAATGTTTTAGTCTTCCACCATTCACATATCCTGCTAGAAGTTTCCCTTCTCATGTTTTTAGTCTCACCACACTGGAAGAGAATTCTTTAATGTAGTAAGGTCCTAGCCATCTGATTTTAAAATTTCCCTTCTTTTTGAACTTACTGTCATAGAGTAGCACTAACTCCTATTTGTTGAATACTTTATGTCTTAAATTTCTATCATGCTAGGCTTTTTGTCGTTTGCATTCTAGGCTTTGGTTACATGTTGTTAGTAGCGTATTATCATCCAATTTGTTGAGACCTTCCCACCTTTGTTTTAGTGACTCTTCCTCATCCAAATGCAGACTAAGTTTGGTGTGTAGGTTTGGCACAATAAAGTTCATGGGTAGAGTGGCTTCTAATCCACACACTAGTCTAAATGGTGAAATTTTGGTTGTTCTCTTCTAATTTGTTTTATATGCCCATAATGCCGATGGAATTTTCACATCCCAGTCTATTGTGTTGCCATTACACATTTTTGTTAGTGATGTGCCTATAATCTTATTTAGTGCTTCACTTGCTCTATTAGCTTGTGGGTGGTAGGGCTACTTTTATTATGACTGGTCATGTAATTATTTAGGATCTCCGCAAAGATCTTGTTGATAAAATGTTTTCCTTGGTCACTTGTGATGCTCAAGGAACATCCAAACCTAGTTACTATTTTTTCATATATGAATCTGCTACAATTTTGGTTGTACAATCTACTTCTACCCATTTTGTAAGATATCCAACTCCAGTGATTATAATTCTAGATTTTGTGTGTTTTTCTAGTGGATCAATGGGTCCTATAAAGTCTATAGCCCATTTTTCAAATGGTATTTGGGTGAGGACTTTCTACAGTGGCATCTAATCTTTTGTGGTGGTTTACCCACTCTTTGGCATATGACATTTATTAACGTATTGATTGGCATCCTTAAATAGTGTTGGCCACCATAGTCCAGAGAGCATGACCTTCTTTGTGGTGGTCTCTCCTAAATTATGTCCTCTAGAAATTCCCTCATGTGCTTCCCTGAGGATGTCTTGTTTTTCATGTTCAAATACTACTCTTCTTATGATGTCATCTCTTCCAATTATATACAATTCACCTTCAATCAATGTATATGGTAGTGACTTCCTTGACAATATTTGTTTGTCATTTGATGAACTATTTTATGGAAATTGGCTAGTGGATAGTAATCTTGCTACATCATTTAGGTGTTCTAACACCGCAATTACTCTAAACAGATGTGTGAAAGGCAAATCTTCTTCCAAATTGTTTGGTTCCTCTCTTGTTTCAATTCTGGATAGGTAATTAGGACCTTGGTTGTTTTTCCCCAATTTTACCATGATATTGAAGTCAAACTCTTAGAATAATAACAACCACCTACATATTCTCCCTTGTGTAACCGGTCTGTAAGTAGATATTTTAATGGTTCAAGGTCTGTGTAATAATGTGAATGAGGTAGATAGAAGATAGTGTTTGAATTTATGCAAAGCATATACCATTGCTAGTGCTTCTCTTTCCTTAATAGTGTATTTTTTCTTCGGTTGAGAAATTTTGTGGCTCGCAAAGTCAATTGGACGGTCCTTATTTCCTCTAGGTTGTGCTAGTATTGCACTAATTACTATTCTAGAAACATCTACATGAACATGGAATGGGATGTTCCAATATAGAAATATTAGTATAGGAGATTCTGTTATCTTTTGTTTTAATGTGTCAAATGCTTGTTGACATTGCTCATTCCACTCAAATTTTTTATTTGATTCTTCTTCAAAAGCTCTTATATTGGTGCCGCTATGGTGGCATATCCTCTGATAAATTTTTAGTGGTATCTAGTGTAACCTAAGAAAGTTTTCACCTTTGATGTTGTCTTTGGCAGTGGTAAACTCGTGATTAGTGTCACTTTCAAGGGATCTACCATGAGTCCCTCTTTGCATGTTATGTTTCCTAGAAGCATACCAAATGGTACCATAAAGATGCATTTATTTAAGTTTGTGTAATTTTTAGGCTCCTACATCTTTCTAGCATTGTATGGAGCACTTGAACATGGTCTTTCAATAGTCTATAGACTGTCTAGTCATCTAAGTAGAATTCTAGAAAGTCATGGATGAAATCATTAAATGCATTGACCATGATTCGACTAAAGACTGCTAGTGCATTCTTTAGTCCAAAGGGAATTACTGTGTACATGAAGTATCCCCACTCTATTACAAATTTAGTTTTTGATTGGTCCTCTTCTTGAATTCTGACTTGGTGGTAACCAAAAAATCCATCAAAGAAAGAGTAAGTTTTCCTTCCTACAACTGATTCCAAGACCTCTTCTGTAAATGACATAGGAAATGGATCATGGATACAAGATTTGTTCAACTCCCTAAAATCTACACATATTATGATGTCTCCTATTTTCTTATTTTGCACTACCATTAGACTTATCCATTTCACATCTTCTACTGACTTAATAATCCTTGCTACAAGCATTTTGTCAATTTTTGTTTTAACCTTCTTTTTCATGTTGGAATTTAATCTATATGGCCTTTTTTTCTATGGTTTTACTCCTTTTAGCTGGGTTTTCAATATTCATGTTTCCTCTTTGATTCCTTTTAGATCTATGAATGTGTGGGAGAATAGATCTCCATATTATGTTAGGATTTCCATAATTTGCATCGCTTGGACTTCTCTTCCCAATAATCTCCTATTTTTGCAAGCTTAGGACTTCCTTCTGTTACTATATTTTCTTCTCTCAGTTTTAATGGTTGATATTTATTTGATGTGATTTCCTTTCTCCTTGGTTGATTTCTATATTCAAACATGATTCTTCTTCATTTTCCCTTTTGTTTTTTTGTGTTGTGTAGCATCTTTTCCTGAAATATTGTTTTTGTGTATCCATCCATTCTATTAAATTCCATATTCCTTCATTTCTTGGAGGTGTCAGTTTGTGTTGTTTTATTTGTACTTCTATTTGATCTTCTTCTATAGGTAAAAATATGATTTTCTTCATCTTTTACAATGCATTGTGGATATTGTTATTAGGATTAGAAAAAGAGAATGTATGTTGAAAATCATTCTAAAGTTCATCCCAACTTCTTGTTTCTTCCCTCTTTTCTTGGTTGATGTACCAAGTTTGTACTATAGGTGTAAGGGTCTAATAGAACATCTGGATGTACAACCGTGTGTCATAGTCTCTCCTTGCACCCCATGTAGTGATACAAATGTCTAAATGTTGTTGCAGTGATATAGTACTGTCATATTTAGGAATTTGTTTACATTCCCCTTCTTTTGGTAAATACCTTGTTTTTATGATTTTAGAGCTTTCCATTAAAGGATGCTGTCTTTATAGGTGTTCCACCACCTTGAGGTACTATAGATTAATGTATTCTATATTGCCTCTAGTCTTAATTCTTCTTTCTCAAATGTTTTCTCCATTTCTTCCAAGTATATTTTTATGTCACCTACCCTAGAGTATCTTGGTAAAGTTTAATATGAGATATACCTCGTGAAATGTGATTCACTTGCTGAGAGTTTTGGATGGTAGGGGGAGTATATAGAGTAGATGAGTCTAATTTCAATTGTGGTGGGATATTGTTATTTGTGGTGGAATGTGGTATGTTTTTTAGTACTTTATGTAGTGCATAGATTTTTTTGGCTCTTCTTACCTTTTGGGATTACAATTCTGGTTTGTCCCTTAACTAGGGATTTAGTACATCTTCATTATTTGTACTATCATGTTGTTAATATTAATATATATCTCCCCTTCAGATAATTCCAGTTTGACCAATTTTTCTAATGAGTAAAGCATTTTATCTTCATCATCATCATATTCTTCCTGTGTTACTTCTTCTGTATATGCATTACTCGTGTCTGTTCCTAAGGGTATGTGTTAAATGTTATCATTATCCATAAAAGACAATTCTTCCTTTCTTGAATCTATGATGCCATTAGAGTTTACAAACCATTGTAATCCAAGAAGTGTGTTAAAAGTATCTAAGGGCTATTTCATCTCAATGATTTCAAAATCTAGTATTTTTTAACTCCTAGTATGTCAACTTTGACATTCTTCTAGGTTCTCATTGTTCCTATTGATGAACCATCTGCTAGGCTAATGTTGTAGGGGGTTTCATGTAATTTAGGCTTTCCTAAATGTTCCCATACCCTTCTAGGAAGAATTTTGACATTTGCACCCAAATCAACCATCACTTGTTTGATCATTCTATGATTTATGTGTGCATTTATTATCAATGGCTTGGTTTTCTAGGGTCTATATGCTTTTGTCATTTTTTAGACCTACGATTGTGGTATTGTTTACTTATTCCAATACTTGGAAAATTGTTTCAGTTTTTCAATTAGATTTTTTGGTTCCACAACTAAGGCTAATTGTTTTAATGTTGAATCTTCTTGTTCTAAGAAGTAGGCTTTGTAGTATTGTTCTTTTTGTTGTTTCTAGATTATAATCTGCTTGGCTTCTTCAACTATTTTGTCATGCTTATATTTGGTCAGGAAGAAGTCTTATTCTTCTTCTTCATTTGATTCTTCTATTTGCTACCTTGCTTTAGTGGTATCTTTTCATCTTCTTATAACTACCATGGCGTTGGTTTTGTTTTAACATTCTAATAGGGCTTTCTTTCTTAATTTCTTCTTTTTTCCCCTATATTCTTTTTCTAGTTCCCCTTCATTTAAGATATGAAAATTTTTGTGTTTTTCTAGCTCTCCTTCTTCTTGTGACACCATTGTGCCCCTTGTGATGGATTCTTAGGGACTTTTAGCAATATTTTCGCACCTCTAGTTGCATTAGGACCAAATAGGTCATCACTTTTTAAATCAGGTGAAGCATTTTTAAAATATTGTTGTGCTCTCTCACATGTAAATAAGTCATGTTCCGGATTCCCACAAAATCTGCATGCTTTTTTCTTATTTGTCCAACACTCATTTGCATAATGTCCTTGTTTTTTGTATTTGTAGCATGTGGTGTCTTATCTTCTTCTTCTTTCCCTACCTCTACCTCTTCCCTTTCTATAGTTGTTAAAATAGCCTCTTTCTTCATTTGAGTAATTTAGTGTATGGGATATTTGGTTTTGCGATGGTGTGTTCTGGAGTGTGTTGATGTTTCTTTAGTTTTTCCAATTTGGTGCTTTATATCCATGGTTTTGAGCATAGAGAGGTCATTCTGCTAATCCTTTTACATATGTCATCTCATGGTTTATTGTTTCTTTATTACTGTGGAGATGATCACACCACGGTTCATTTTCTTCTTCTTCTCCTCGGAGTTTGAATAATAATCATGGGCAATCATCTATCTCGTGATCATCCCACTCTCCACAAATTCTGCAATAAAATGATTGTGTTTTTCTTGGAGGTGTTCTTAGGTCTACCCTAAGTGAAACAACTCTTTTACCCCCTTTAAGTGTTGAGCATTCATTTATAATATGTCCTTCCCTTGAACAATATGTGCACCATATATTCATTCTTTGTGATTGTTGGGTATTTTCTTTCTTAGCTAATATTTCCTGTTTGATTTTTAATTATTCTAATTCAAGTCTCAATATCTTTATTTCCTTATTTTCTATAGATTTGTCTTGTCTTCACCATGTTTGTGCTTCTACACAGCAGGCTAGTGTAACTACTTTTGAATATGTATTGAATATTCTTCCATCCAATGAAGTTTTGATTTTAGGTGTTAGTCCATAAATGAACCATTCTATGCATTGCCTTTTTTGTTAGAGGTTCTTCTAATTTTCTAGATACCTCTTTAAATCTTCCATTATAGTCTTTTATAGATTCTCCTTCTTCTTGTACCATATCCCTCATTTTACTTACACTTTCGATGGGGATTTCTAGCAATTCAAAATTTGATAAGAACTCATTTTTAATCTATGCCCACTCTTTATCATGTTTCGAATATGTTTTTATGTATTGTAACATGTCATCTCATATTACTTGGATTAACATTCCAATTTACCGTCAAGTAAATAATCATGATTATCATAATCATATTTTTGCTTAACAATAATCATTTGCATAATCATTATATAAAAAGCATATCTTTTCAAAACTAAAAATTTACAACATATTCAAAGATGACATGCTAGTGAGTTCCTTCACTTTACAATCACAATGTTTTTCTCATGGAAATAATGATAAGTTTACATAGAATTGAGTGTCAAGTCATATAATAGAATATATTGCATATAGAGTTTTGATATATGTCTTCATAAGTCTCGGCTTGTCATCTGATTGGGAAGGAGAGCATCACCTGAGTGTTTTTTCTCCAACCACAGACCAACGGTCCCCTGCACAACTTCCTTCCTAGAAGTGGCCCTACCCTTCATGAAGGGAGTAGATATAAGGAACCATAAGGTTTTCCATCTGAGTTTCTAGTGTTGTGTCCTTCATAACTCATCACGGTCATACAACTATAGATCCACTCTAACTATGTATGACACTACTGGATGGTTATGCCATATGGAGCACAGTGAACTGACTAATGCATGTAGAAACGGATACATTACTTTGGCCAAAGATTTAATATAAATAAATGTTTCTCAATGAACGTAGTTGAATGTTCACACACCTCTAACTCGACTTAGAAGTTATCTCATCCCATAGTGTTTTTTATTGATCGTTCCTGGTCATGGAATGACTTATATAAATTGTCCCATTTAGTCCATCATCTTGGACTTCCAACTCCATTTATTGGAGTAAATTTTAAAGGTCTCTTGTTTCATTTACAACATGGAGTCTATGACTCCTCGTCACTCTATTCCTTATTTCAAAGTGTACTAGTTCTTGGTTTCCAACCACAAGATCAGTTTTGGTCAACATCTCCATGAGATGAGTTTAAATATTTAGCTTGGTTAAAGGATCTCCATCTGTTGACTGAAACATATCCCATTCAAGTTGACAGTATAATTGTATGAAAAGTTTCGCATTTGCCAAAAGTGTCGGGGACACACTTAGAGATCTATCTTCTCCAATCCCAACGTCATTATATAATCTTTAGTTATCAAAAGATAAAAAGAATATCATCTAAAATAGTAAAATTCTTAGTCTACTAGAGACTTGAAAGGTTATAATACCTTCTCATCATTACTAAATTAAGAGATAGTTAATACCATCTTTATAAGTAAATAACCAAAATGATAACATAGTTATCGAGCTACCAATCTCTATTATTTTCTATTCAAGAATAATGCAAGACTATATCTATGCATCTTACCTCGTGTTCAAGGTTCAAACATGCACTTGTAGTGTAATAATGGTAGCAATACCATCCTGGTTTAACTTTAATAGCTAATAAGGAGCTTGCTACTCATTGTTTAACAAAGAATAACCTGCAGGCACGTAAAGATAACAACTTTTAATAAAAAAATCTTTATAACACAAACCCCATTTTATGTGACTTGAAGTTCTTCCTGCAACAGTATTCAAAAGGACTTAACACTCAGAAAATATGTGGCTCTTGGCCAATTATCAATATATAAACCATATTTCCTTACTTAGAAAGCATGGATAGCATTTATCTTTCGATAACATTCATTTATAAAGACTTTACAGTCTATGGATAAAGATAATAAGGTGTCGACCAATATGATGGTCACAGATTTAACAATAAACTACTATAGCAATATTCTAAAGTCCTCAGCCTTATTGGCTTTGATGAGCTATCAAACTGTTATAGCAATGTTCTAAAGTCCTCAGCCTTATTGGCTTCGACAAGATATCAAACTACTACAACAGTGTTTAAAGACTCCAGCCTTAAAGGCCTTCGACAAAGCTTAATATTATAATTCAATGCTATCTTATATATATTAAACACAATCAGGGATATCTCTTTATGCGCATATCAATAACAAGACAAAGAAAGCATGAGTGTAGTTTTACACCACACACGATAGTGTGATACCAAATGTACCTGAATATATATGCATTGTCAAAGAGCTTAAGCTCGAAGTAGTGTCTTTCCTTAACATTCTCAATGTTGCTCTTTCTCAAGGCATTCTCCTTGAGTGCTTCTATTGTCTTTATCTGTGCTCGACTCATAGCTCCCCCCTCTCTTTAAACATAACTCCCAAAAGATAATAACACAAATACCACCTTTCAGCTAAAGGTGACAATAGTCTTAAGTTCTTGTATGCTCCTCGCGAGAATATCAGTTCCACTTCCCTATAAACCCTCTTGTTGAGAGCATGAAGCACACGAAGTGCTATATTCATGATTTGGTGCTCACTCCATCCTGCTAGGGATATGGGGTATAGGTTCACTACATTCACGTAGTGATAAAAGACCAAAAGGTGTTCATCATAGCAAAATGTGGATAAATAATTATAGCCCACATTATTCTTATACATCATATATGTATACTATGAGAATAATAAAATAATCTATGCTTTCACCAAAATAGCATTACCAATAATATGGCGTTAGCATCAAACATGCATCAAAATGCGAACATGGGGTTGAGGCTTACTCCCCTGCTTTGCAATCTTATACTATAGCTAGAATAATTAAATCGATATACACAAAACTTAATATATAAATATACATAGGGAAACTCTAACAAAAGACAATGGTTAACTCTAACCAATAATAATGTTCCAAGAACATTATTTAGTCAAATCGACGGAGGTGACGTCGAGAAACCCTAAATCAACAAGACGACAATAATCGAATTGAAATTGACTAAACAAGGGAATATGACTAATACATACTCTGTCTCACAAAGGTTCACATAAATAATAACATTAAAACCTAGATGGCAACCTGAATTTTCCACAACATCTATTTCCTTCTCCTGGGTGATACTCTCGTTCCCTTCTTGGAATTGAAAGTCTCTTTTCCTGGTTACACTCGTAGTCATTCAAACCATGATTAGTGTATCTTCATAAAATTATTATGCATCATACTAAAATAATCCCAACAACATGTAATCTCATGTCTAATTTTAAACATTAATCATAATCCATATAACCAATGATTTATCCTGACATTTTCCCCAAACATCAAATCATTAACATGTGATTACTTATCTAGTTAATCACATGAAAATTAAAAGTTAAACATAGTCAAAGTTGGAGATGTAACATATCCCCCACCATATGAACCATCGTCCCCAATGATTTAATGTATCCAAAGTTTATAACATAAAAAGAGTTTTGTTCATCATAAATAAAAGCTTAAAAGAGATGAGGGAATCTTTGATAAATATCATCATAAATCTCCCAGGTGGCATTCTCTTCTACATATTGGTCCCACTGGATCTTGCATTGAGTAATCTCTTTATTACACAATCGTAGCTTACGTATTTCAAGCACCTTGATGGGCTTGATCATTACCACCCTTGGGTCCTTCACCTATATGGCATTCCAATCAAGAATAGGACCATGATTATCTCCTACAACATACTTTTTCAAATAAGAAACATGGAAAACATTATGCATCATGGTAAGAGCTGGTGGTAGAGAAATCATGTATGCAACTAGGTTGACCTCTTCAAGAACTTCGAAGGGACCCACATACCTAAGAGCTAGTTTGCATGTCTTTCCAAACTTAATAGAACTATTTTGTGGTTTAACCCTTAAAATGACTTTTTCTCCCACTGAGAATGTCTTGCGATGTGCTTGGAATCCACATAACTTTTCTACCTATCATTTACCTCCACTAGCCTTTTCATAATCAAATGGACTTGCTCTTCCCTTTCTAATAGCATTTCTGGACCAAGGCTAGTCTTATCTTCTAGCTTATCCCAAGTTATAGGAGTTCAACACTTTCTTCCATAAAATGCTTCAAATGGAACCATCTTAATAGTGGAATGATAGGAATTATTGTAAGAAAATTCCACAAGAGGAAGATAATCAAGTCCCACTTGTATTGCTGGTCCATGCAATACATTCTCAATAGGTCTTCCAACACTTGGTTTACTCTTTCAGTTTGTCCATCCGTCTCGGGATGATAATCAAAGCTTATGTTTAGTTGAGTTCAAAGTGAGGAAAACAAGGTTTGCCAAAACCTTGATGTCATATGGGCATCTCTATCTGAAATAATCTTCTTAGGGATACCGTGCAATTTGAATACTTCTTGCACAAATTTGTGGGCTATGACTGGTGCCCCATCTATCAAATTCCCATGTATAAAATGTTCTACCTTGGTGAGTCTATCCACCACAACTAGAATAACATTATATCTATTCCTAGACATAGGAAGTCCTTGCATAAAATCCATGCTAATGATTTGCTATTTCCATTCTGGAATCTCATGAGGGTATAGAAGTTTTGCCAGGTGATGGTGTTCTGCCTTCACCCTTTGGTATTCTAGACATCCAACTACAAACCTTGCAGCATCCCTCTTCATTCCTTTCCATAAATATAATGGTTTTACATCAACTAGCAATTTCATCACTCTAGGATGTCTTGAATAAGGTGCATAATGAACCTCCTTCCACACGATATTCCTTAAATCCTTAGAGTTCAGAACACACATCCTTCCTTTAAACCTTAATTGTCCATCTAGTTCAAAATAAAACCCATCATACCTAGCATCATGAGGATTGTCCACAAGAGCTTTCTTTACCTACTCATAGTATTCATCTCCTTTGGACCTTTGTAATACCTGATTCCTAAAATTAGAATGTATGGTGATCATCGAGGATATATGTCTTCTATTTCTTAAGGCATCCGCCACTCAGTTTTCCTTGCCCTGTATGTATTTAATCTCAAAATCATAATCCGATATTAACTCTAACCATCTCCTCTGGCGAACATTCAAATGTGGTTGAGTAAACAAATATTTGAGACCTTGATGGTCTGTTTTTAGTTTAAAAGGTTTCCCAAGAAAATAATGTCCCCACATTTATAGTGCATGAACCACTGCTGCCAATTCTAGATTGTGAGGAGCATAATTCTATTCATACGTTTTAAACTTTCCGGACTCATGCGATAACTTGCCCATCTTGGGCAAGTACACCACCTAATCTTTCTCCCGAGGCATCGGTGATGACTACAAATTGACCATATGGGTCAAGTACCTTCAAAATAGGTGTTGTAGTCAACTTTTCTTTTAGTTGGTCAAATGCCTCTTGGCGTTTCTCTGATCAATCAAATATTTTGCCTTTTCTTTGTAATGAAGTGATAGGATAGGCAATTTTTGAAAAATTAGCCACCAATTTTCTATAATATCCTTCTAGGCCCATGATATTTCACACCTCATGCACATTTCTCAGTGCTAGCCATTCCAGAATGGCTCTAATCTTTGCTAGGTCCACAACAATTCCCTTAGCTGAAATTATATGTCCCAAATATTGTACTTCCTTTTGAAAGAAAGTACACTTTGAAAGCTTGCCATATAGTTTATGCTCTCTTAATCTCTGGAGAACAATCTTTAGATGCTGAAGGTGTTCCTCCTCATTCTTGGAGTAAATCTAAATTGTTGAATTAGGTCTGGAAAACTGAGAGGGGGGGTGAATCAGTTGTCACACAATTTAACAATTTCTACCTTTAATCTTCCTTTACAACTTATAATCAAATCAATAATGTAAACATTTCAGCATTAATCAATAACACATGAGTAGAAACATGAATAATACACTTGACACCAAGATTTTTGATGTGGAAACCCAGTTAAGGGAAAAACCACAGTGGGGGTTAACCCACAAAGATTAATACCCTGTTAAAAGTATTTTTACAAATGGGAATGCACATGCATTTGGGCTCACTGTCTAGAGCTCACTGCTCAAATGGAGGCTAACTACCTACACAAAGATTACAAGAGAATAGAGATTTTGAACTGATAAATAGCATCTACCCATGCAAGAGTTTCAGTTCCAGTTAAGTGAAAAAACTGATCTTACACATTTCATCTTGACTCCCTCTTCTTACTGCTCTACCTTCATTCACACGTTAGATTTTCTACTCTTCTCACATTTGTACCTTATTCACACACACACAAAAATCATCCAATTCCATCAGATATATATATCTGCAACATTATCTACAATCATTTTACCAGTCAGCTTCAAGAACACTTAGAACTTTGTTGAGTACTCTGCTCTGTTGGCTAGATCCATACATAATATGAGATGCGGACCAAAACTTACACTTGCAAATCATCAATCATGTTAGCTACCATTACCTATCATCACCAATTGCCCAATAAACAACTTCTATACATCCAGATATAAGATCATTCACAAGGTTGACCTGTTCTTCTTTTGTCTATTTTGTCAAATTGAAACATGATACTCAGAAGCTAGTATCTTTTGAGTCCTTCATTACCGGAGGACAAAACTCTAGATTTAGAGTGTTTTGACAATGCTTACAACTATCTTAGATCTGCAGTAAACCATGCCTTTCCATCGGAGAGATCTGGACCAGGATACCAGACCCTATCACCTGCTCTGTTCCTGACTGCCCAGACTTAGACAAATTCTGATTCTGACTTCCAGTGTGAACAAATTGTGTTATGCAGATGATTGGGATGATCTTAGTTGCCATCAATGACAACACTTATCAATGTGAAGCAGTGTCTCTTGCCAACAGTCTCTCCCTTTGGCATTGATGGCAACACTTATTAAAAAATGACTAAGTGTCTAAAGTAGCTCCCCCTTTGCTTGTGCTCCATACTATTGTTCACACTACTTTCCGGTGCCCCCCCTTTTCTATATTCTTCATTTTTCACTGATCTTCACTCCCCTTTTGACATCAATGACAAAGGGTGGGGTCTCAAGCCAAAATTCTCTAGAAATTCTGTATATACTGCCGTATATGTACAACTAATTATTAAGTTCTATTTACATAAACTTGAAAATGCCTGCAAAGCTAGTTTTTATTTGCACAAGTTTAGAGGCCCAAGTACTCTTCATTCCATCCAAAATTGAGATGTACCCACTCAACAAAAATGAATATGCTTATGTCTTTGATAGATTTGATGGATCACTAGTCTGAACTGCAGTCTGAGCTTCAGATAGGGCATTATACACTGTCTCTAACTTAGGGACAATCAATCCCCGGAGCTCACACATTCTCTTCATAATGTTGCTTTTCTCTTTAACAAGTCTCTTTATCTCATCAGTCAAGCTAATTACTTGACATTCCTGACTTATGGGTGAAAAAGTTAGAGGATCAAAATTATTGGATAGATTTGACAATTTCAGTTCTTGTTCCTTTATCTTCTTCTCAATATCCTCACTTACTTTGGGCCAGTATAGACAAAATTTATATACATCACTTCCATCACTTAGAGCATTTTGAACACTCTTTAGAATGATAGCAAGTATATTCCTATCACACCCTATTAGACTCTTAATTTCACTAAGTCTCTTATCCAAAAACTCATTTTTGACTTTTGTCTCTACAGACTTCTCAAAGGACTTAAAATGAGTATTTATAGAACTTACAAGACTTTTTAGATGACCGGAGGGGGAATCAGATGGACTCTTCTAGTAGGAAGGCATTAATTTTTCCAAAATCCTGGTTGCAAGCCCTAGTAGCCCATTTTCCTCCATGTGGAACTTTAACATCTTTTCTCTAGCCTTTACTTGGGTGAATGATGCAATTTTCATCAATTGAATTGGAGAGAGAGCATATGGATTGGCTAGACCTTGGAGTAGTTCAGGCTCATCAAACTCAATCATTTCTTTTTCAAAAATACTTTTCACTGCAACTGTAGTGTCTTTGCAACAATTTCTAAACCATTCTTTTGTTCATCAAATTTCTCAGTATCTGCTTTAGGTGCTTCAACATTTGCACCATCTTCTTCTATTTTATCTTTCTTTTCTTTTTTCTTCCTCTTTCTCTGCTTTACTTTTCTCTATGTTCTCTGCAGAGGGACTCTTTCTTGTTTGTTCACCACTTGCTACCTAATCTGGACGGCTTTGTGGAGTAGTAATATTGTCTTCTTTTCTTGACGGGTCAGGTGGATTAGGAGTATCTCTTGCATCAACTACTTTATCCATCATTTTTGTATCATCCCGATTTACTTTTTCCACTTCTGGAATAGAGGCTTCACCTAACTTAGATTGCTTCTTGATAATGTTCTCTTCTTCACCATCTATAACTTCTTCTGTGACTATGGGAAAATTATGCTTTTTCAATGCTTTCAAAAGAATTTCTTGAGTTTCTTTAACGATTTCACTTGTTTCTCCAAGCATGAGTTTGTTCATTCTATTTTTTCTTTTGAAGTCATCTTTGACTTCCTTGAATATCATATCTATTTGATCAGGTGAAATCTGAGGATACAAATTTATTAGCTCATGTTCCCTGATCTCCATGTCCTTGCCCTTGGCATTTTCTTTTCTCAACTCTAAAATATTTGCCAGACTTTGTGGAAACTCAGAAGTTATCTCAATCAGTGCCTTGTTGTAGATGTTAAGATATCTGATAGTTGCTTCCTCCAACACCCTTTTATCCACATCACTGTATTCATCATAGAATTTAATCATGGGTTTTAGATTACCATCTACAGTGACTGACTTTATCACATCCTCCAGGGAAAGTGTGGGCTTCTCAACATATTCCTCATATGCTTCTGTCTTTTGCCTTTTACTAGCCCTTTTGCTTCTGGAGGACTTTCCTTTGGTTACTTTTTCAGCTTTTGTTTTGGTGGCCTTTATTTCCTTGATTTCAATGTTAGAATCTGTATCTTCTTCTTCTTCTCTTATGCTTTCATAGGTCCAGGATGCTTTTGTTTTCTTCCTTTTCTCCCATTTTCTAAATGATTTTGCTTCCAGTTTTGCAGTCTTGGAAGGAACAGGGGCAACACTAGAGCTCCTAGTAGTTCTTGAGGTGGAAGAGAGTTCCACCAGAGCATCTGATCATTTCTTATCTTGTTTCTCTTTCTCAACCTTTTCAGTTCTTTCTCTTAGTTTCCTCACAACCTTCTTAGTTAGGCCCAGATTTTCAGCTAACTGCTCAACTTCTTTTCTTACTTTCCTATTGGTTTTAGGTTCTCTGAATTGAGTATACAGTTTTAAATTCAGCTCTTCATAAGTTCCAAATCTTTCAACCGTTGTGTCTTTAGGCTTGCTTAGAAGCTGTTAAGCATACATATTCAAGATTTTTTTTCATCTTCATGCCCCGGGGGCATGATCCAACCAGTTCTAGGTTCCACTACTTCTATTAGATACTGATCAGTATCAACCCTGAAGCATATTTCATTTTTGTACTTCTCAACAATTGATTTAGGGATTCTTTCCCTTAAGTGCATCATACTTTAAAAATTCTTGAAGTAACCCCATATTGCAATTTTCTGAGCTTTGAAATCACCAATGCTGCGAAGACAATCTCTAATTTGAATGGCAACTAGCTCATCCTTAGTCCAGTGCAAACCTTTTACCCTGGGTACCTCATTCATAAAGTAAAAGAATAGACATAGAACCAATGTACCATACTTGAAAGTGTTTTTCTTATCTTTCTTGATTTTGTTTAAATTTTCAATCAGTTGATTCTGTAGTAATTCACACAAGTCATAATCAGTATTTTCCTTTAGTATCTTGTATGCAACATATATAGCTATTCTAGAAACATAATTTTCTCTGCTCCAGTGGTAAATCTTGTACCCAATCACCATGGATGTAATTTGACATTCGGTTCGATAATATCATTAATGGTCATTGCCCTTCTGTCAAACTTCGCACCGGTAGCATCAGTCACTGTCTAGTTTTTCACAGCTTTCAGCATGGGCAATCCTCTGGTTGAGTTTAACCCAGTTACAATTCTGATAGCATCCTTGGTAATCTTGAATGGTTTTAACAACCAAATGAATTCATCATGCATCTGACTCAAAACATATTAGACCCATTCATCCTCATCAAATGTTGGAAACCCCATGATTTGAATAAAGTGTTTATCCTGTAGTGCCTTATACACTGGTTTAATTTCGTGATTTTCATCCCTGAGTTGTTTCTCAAACAAGTCTACATACCTTGAATCTCCAAATTCATCTATGTTTGCATGAATATAAACCCTAATGTCTTCAACATGTAGCACACCATACTGAACACTTGAAAAAGGACCTAACGGGTCAACTTCTATTGATTTGTGAGGATGCTTCTTAAACTTGGGTCAAGGCCTTTTAGTAATGTCAATAACATGAGGAGTAACCATCTCAATAGATTTTAGATTCAAAGCTTTACAGAGAGGTACCTTTTTCTTTCGCAGAGTTAGGGTTGATCAGTTGCTAGTTGAATTTGCTCTTTGTGCCTCAATCTTTGGATTTGCAGCTCGAATGCTCTTCTTCTTGTTTCCTCCGAATGCAAAGTGATTCAAATGAGTGACCAAGTGACCTTTTATCTTTTGTAAAACCTAATTTGGCATTGTAATAAATGCGTTGCCCTAACTATATCCAATTACTTTGTTTTTGACAGTTCTTCATGAATCACTCCGCAAGTTTTCATATCAACATCTTTTCTTCTGGAAATCCTTCCAAAGGTTCTAAACCAATTCAAATATTCTCTTTTATTGTGCTACATTCAGGCACCCACTTATTGACTAGGGGAATTTGATGTTCAATGTAGCTCCCCCTGAGCCAGAGCTCTTGACTTAATTTCCAGAGGAATTGTCAGCACCTGATTCTGGTGCGGACCCATCAACATTGCTTATTGCATCTTTCTTTACCCAAATCTTGTTCATTTCGCTCCATATCTCATTCACATCAATTTTTATTTTTCCTTTGTCTTGTCTCTGTTCATCTGGTTTTCTATTTACTGGACCTCTTCTTCCATTGTTCCTACTTCTGCAGAATCTTGCAATATGACCAGATTTATTGCAATTAAAGCACACAACATTTCCTTGCTTATGAAATTGATTTCCTCTTGATTTGCATTGATTATCCATGTGTCCAAACCCATTGCAAGAAAAACAGTAACCATTGAAAGAATTGCCAATTCTTTTATTGTTAGCATTATTCATTATCATACTTCTGCATTCATTTGATCTATGACCATACCTCTTACACTTGAAGCATTAACCAAAGAATGATGGACCATTTTGATTTACTCTACTTCTGTACTAAGTAGCTCTATGACCAAATTTATTGCAATTGAAACAATTTCCATTGAATGATGGATATCTTTGAGCATTAGGCTGTCTTACCGGAGGTTTTCTAGTTTTGTTTCTTTTATTCCTTGGTTGAAAATTTCTTTGTCCAGATCTGGAGCTTCCACCTTTCTCATTTCTAAGATCATGCTTGTCATCATCCTTTTTCTGTTCTTTAATTAGTGCTTCAAGTTTAGCTGAGCTTATCTTGAACTTCTCCTTATACTCATTTGCAATTTCTAGGTCATGTCTGAGAGTGATAATTTGTCTCTCAAGTTTTCTCTCATTGTTTCTACTTTCTTGTAGATTAGACTCTAGAATACTAGCTATTCCATCCAATTTGCAACATTCTTCAGTTCTCTCTTTCAAATTTTGCTTCATTTCTTCTTCAGTTTTCTTCCTATCTTCAATTTCTTTGGTTAGTCTCATCACCCCAGTTTCCATCTCATGTTTTAGGACAACAACTTCTTTAGCTAACTTTTCACATTCCTTTGTCTTCTCTTTTAGGGTCTTGTCTTCCAGTTGAAGAGGTTGCTCCTTTCCTTTTGTATTAGATTTGCTCAAATTTTCTTTTAAAATCTCAATGAAGTTTTTAGCCTTTTTGAGGTTATTTTGCAGCTCTTAGACTTCTGCCTTGGACTGTTCAAGATCATCTAGGGCGAGATTTAGTTGCCCTTGAAGGTTATATTCATCCATTTTTACTGACTTCCTAGATCTTCCTTAAGCTGTTAAACTTTTCAAAAGGAACCTTTCTCTGATACCAATTGTTGAATTAGGTCCAGACAACTAAGAGGGGGGTGAATCAGTTGTCACAAAATTTAACAATTTCTACCTTTAATATTCCTTTACAACTTATAATCAAATCAATAATGTAAACATTTCAGCATTAATCAATAACACATGAGCAGAAACATAAGTAATACACTTGACACCAAGATTTTTGACGTGGAAACTCGGTTAAGGGAAAAACCACGGTGGGGGTTAACCCACAAAGCTTAATACCCTGTTAAAAGTATTTTTACAAATGGGAATGCACATGCATTCAGGCTCACTGTCTAGAGCTCACTGCTCAAATGGAGGCTCACTACCTATAGAAAGATTATAAAAGAATAGAGATTTTGAACTGATAAATAGCATCTACCCATGCAAGAGTTTCAGTTCTGGTTAAGTACAAAAATTGATCTTACACATTTCATCTTGACTCGCTCTTCTTACTATTCTGCCTTCATTCGCACCTTAGATTTTATGCTCTTCTCACATTTACACCTTATTTGCACACACACACAAAAATCATCCAATTCCATTGGATATATATATCTGCAACATGATCTACAATCATTTTACCAGTTGGCTTCAAGAACACTTAGAACTTTGTTGAGTACTCTGCTCTGTCGGCTAGATCCATACATAATATGAGATGCGGACCAAAAATTACACTTGCAAATCATCAATAATATCGGCTACCATTACCTATCATCACTAATTGCCCAATAAATAACTTCTATACATCCAGAATTAAGATCATTCACAAGGTGGGACTATTCTTCTTCTGTCTGTTCTGTCAAACTAAAACCCGATACTCAGAAGCTAATATCTTTTGAGTCCTTCATCACTAGAGGACAAAACTCTAGATTTAGAGTGTCTTGACAATGCTTACAACTATATTAGATCTGTAGTAAACCATGCCTTTCCATCGGAGAGATCCAGACCAGGATACCAGACCCTATCACTTGCTCTGTTCCTGACTGCCTGGACTTAGACAAATTCTGATTCTAAATTCCGGTGTGAATAAATTGTGTTATGTGGATGATTGGGATGATCTTAGTTGCATCAATGACAACACTTATCAATGCAAAGCAGTGTCTCTTGCCAACAAAAGTTTTCAACTTTCTGGACTCATATGCAATAACTTGCCCATCTTGGGCAAGTACACCACCTAATCCTTCTCCTAAGGCATAGGTGATGAATACAAATTGACCATATGGGTCAAGTACCTTCAAAATAGGTGTAGTAGTCAACTTTTCTTTTAGTTGGTCAAATGCCTCTTGGCATTTCTCTGATCCATCAAATCTTTTTCCTTTTCTTTGTAATGAAGTGATAGGATAGGCAATTTTTGAAAAATTAGCTACCAATTTTCTATAATAGCCTGCTAGGCCCATGATATTTCAGACCTCATGCACATTTCTCGGTGCTGGCCATTCCAGAATGGCTCTAATGTTTTCTAGGTCCACAACAATTGCGTTAGCTAAAATTATATGTCCCAAATATTATACTTCCTTTTAAAAGAAAGTACACTTTGAAAGCTTGCCATATAGTTTATGCTCTCTTAATCTCTGGAGAACAATCCTTAGATGCTGAAGGTGTTCCGCCTCATTCTTGGGGTAAATCTAAATATAATCAAGGAAAGCAAGGACAAACTTGTCCAAACAGTCTCTAAACACACTTTTCATTAAGTTCATAAATGCTCCAAGTATAGTTGTTAACCCAAAGGGTAGGATAGTAAAATCATAGTGCCCATACATTGTTCTAAAGGTTTTCTTATGAATGTCCTCATCTTTTAGCCTTAATTGATGGTATCCTGATCGAAGATTGATCTTTGAAAACACAGTTTCCCCTTACATTTGATCAAAGAGATCATCAATGTGGGGCAATGGATACTTGTTCTTTATCGTTGCCTTATTTAGCATACGATAATCTATGCATAGCTGCAATGTATCATCTTTCTTTCTAACAAAAAATACTGGTGCTGCCTAGGGTGAAACACTAGGTCTTATCAATCCTTTATCAAGAAATTCTTGCAGCTAAGCCTTTAGCTCCATTAACTCTATTGTGGTCATTCTATAAGGAGCTTTAGATATAGGTTATGATCATAGAATTATATCTATTAAGAAATCAAAAGCTCTCTTAGGAGGTAATCCTGGTAGTTCATCTGGGAATACATCCTTAAAATCTTGAAGAATGGGGTATCTATCCATATCTGATCTTTCCTGATCTATGGATTCTCTTTCTTCAACTCCTTGGATTTTTTGAGATTCATAATACATCAAATCATCTTGGAAAATAGATTCCTTGTGAATATTTATTTTCTCCATTTTAATGGCAAAAAGTTGACATCCTTTTCTTTGGGCTCTTTTCATTTGTAGGGTAGATATTTGCCTCAATTTAACCTCTCTAGTAGTGCCTCACAAATTTTTTTTATTCCCAAGGTCATCAGAGCATTCTATTGTTTTAGAAAAATAATCCACCTTAGCCCTATATCTCCACAACCAATTTATTCCAAGGATGACATCATATGAGCCTAATGGGGCTACATAAAGGTTCACTTCAATGGAAAAACTCAAGAGTTCAACCTTGACCTCAAACAAACATTTCTCTACCTGAGCTTTGGTCTGATTAGCATATTCAACTGACCAGGTATTCGCCATGTAACCAACTTTTCTAGAAATCTTATTTAAAGCTTTTGGAGAAATAAAACATTATGTAGCACCAGTATCTATCAAAACTAAAATTAGAATACCAGATAAAATACATGTGGTTTCAATTGGAGTGATTTGATACTTAGCTTGTCTATTGTCCAAGGCTGCATGTATCTGTTGTTTAAAAGCTACCTATAGTGAGGGTAAAGGATTTCCTCGTGGCTGAGTCCCTTGGGTCTTATTGGGACATAGATTGGCATAATGGTCTCTGCCACATGAATAACACCCTCCTGTGGGTCCTCACCTTTTATAAGGCTTTCCTGAATTATCTCCATTTTTCTTGGAGTTATTATTGTTTTTCTTCTCACCCTTGGATTCATTCTGATTATCCTTGAATCATTTGTCACCTTTCTTATTAAATTTCTGCTTAGTGACATTTTTCTTAAATGACTAGGAGGATTGGTACCAATTGAACTTTTTATGGTTCCTTTCTCGGTATGTCGACATGGATTTCAACTTTTGTTCCTATGTAATAGATTTCTCATAAACTTGGTCCATTATAGTGGGACCATGCACATCAACTTCACCTCCAATTTAGGCATTTAAACCCATGATGAACTTTTAGATGTGAAATCTCTCATCCTGCTGATATTGGGGAACATATTTGAGGAGACAAGTGAATTTCTCGCAGTACTCATTCACCGATGAGTCACCCTGTCTCCGATTTTGGAAGTCTATAAGCTTCTAGTCAAAATACAATTGAGACAACCATCTTTGCTTGAAAAGTTCCACAAACCTTTCCTAGGTTAGACTTAAGGAGCTCAATTTTAACTCCATCTTCTTGTTCATCCACCAGATGGATGCTTCTCCTACCAATTGGTATGCTCCCCATACCTCTCTAGTGATTTCAAACTAGTTTCATATTTCAAATTATTTCTCCATTTCTGTAAGCCATGCCTCTGTGATATCTCTGCTTACAGTCCCATCAAATTTGGGAGGTGTAACCTTTTTCATATCTTTGGATAATTCTAGAGTCAAGTGGCTTCTTTATCCTCATTTTGTCTCATTTCAGAGTTATTCTCTCCACATCCACTTTGGGTGGTGTTTTCATGATGTTCCTCATCTTCACCCCTGTGGAAGGCGCTTCTTTCCTGGGTCCATTCTAAACCCTGACTTCCCGCTCTAAAGTTCCAATTATTGCCCTCATCTCATGGAGCATAGTATGGATTTGGTCAAGTTGTGAATTAGAGTGGCTAGAAGGTTGCCCTTCCTCTTGGCTATCCCCAATGCTAGTTCTTGTCCGAACCATGCTGCAATCTGCTTCTCCTGAAGTTTGCAAGTTAAGCATTCAATTAATTTTTCATACTATTGAATCCATTCATAAACATAAATCCATTCTAATTTATGCAATCTTAAACAAGAAGGGAAAGTTCTGTCAAAATTTCAAAATTGCATTATAGTATCCATGGATCACATAAAATCCATCATTTTTTACAAATTTTCACATCTTGCAACTGCAAGTCATTTTCAAGTTGGGAGATCTTCCTAGGTTTATCCTCATCCTTGAGGTTTACCAAATCAGACTTAGGAGGTGGATGTACTCGCAGGTACTCATCCATGACGTCCCAAGTGATAATGGGATCATTAGGACCACTTCCAAATGGTAAGTCCTTAGGTGCAGAGGGTTTCACTAATTCATTTTCAAAGACAGGAACAATAGACTTAACTGCTTTGTCCTTCTCCTGCTTGATGTGTTTAATAGCATCAACGAAAGTTTTAGTATCAAATAACCATGCGCCTTCCAGGTAACCAGTTTGGCCTAGGCTTATCATTCTTGAGGCTCACTCCCTCATAGCCTTTAGGTAATGTCCATTTCCGGTTATCTTCTTCCTTGGTGTCATTCTTGTTCTTACCATTCTAGCAAAAGAACATCCAAACATTAGCAACTGTTAATGCTTGAAGAAGTTTTCATGTAGTGAGCTCATTGGTCCATGTTTTGAACCTAGTAGCTCTAATACCATATCTAACATGCCACCTCATATTACTCGGATTAACATTCCAATTTACCATCAAGTAAATAATCATGATCATCATAATCATATTTTTGCTTAAAAATAATCATTATATAAAAAGCATATCTTTTTAAAACTGAAAATTTACAACATATTCAAAGATAACATGCTAGTGAGTTCCTTCACTTCACAATCACAATGTTTTGCTCATGGCATTAATGATAAGTTTACATAGAATTGACTATCAAGTCATATAATAGAATATATTGCATATGGAGTTTTGATATCTGTCTTCATAAGTCTCAGCTTGTCATCTCACTAGTAGAATTTTGGAAAATAAATGACTACGTGACTAAAACTTTTAGTCACGACGACTAAAACTTTTAGTCACAACTATAAATGACTAAATAAATTCTACTAATTTTTTGCAACACAACTATAAATGACTAAATAAATGACTAATTTGATCATTGGGTAAAAAACATAACTAAATAATTAGTCACACAAATAAAAATGACTAAATAATTAGTCACACAAATAAAAATTAGACAATATGATATTAAAGTGGGTAATTAAAAAAAAAATTGGATTTGGAAAATTATTGGTGGGAAATAGTAGAAAATAAAAGAAAATATGGGTGCCAAAAGTGAAATGGAGGAGGCTTTCAGTTTTGACTTTGTGAGATTCATGCATCACAAAGGGAGCTTTGGCACCATATTTCAGAAGCTCCAGACAGATTTCCTACCACATTGCAACATAGTAATCAAGGCATGTTACATAAGATAGAGGAAATATGGTACACAACAGAGACCAAACAAATGTAGTGGTAGTTTGGGGAAGGTTGGAGAAGTTTCAGTTACACCTCCAGTTGCATTTAAAAGTTTGACCCACGTTGCAAAGATTTAAGGGAGTTTGACACGTTGCTTGCATCAAAGAATCTCCAGGCATAGCAAAAGGGAGAAATAAGGAAATAGAGCCTATTTGGTCAGAGTTGTAGGAGAAGCAAATCACAACAGCCATGGTAAACAACTAGATCCATTAAAATTTCATGGCAAAAAACCTAAAAAAAATGTTTCATACTGGAAAAAAATAGAAAAAATCCTTTAGTGTTTTTCTTACTTGATTGTTTCATTCATTATTTGATCAAAAAAAATTGTGTAGGTGTTTGTTAAGGTGCAGAAGTCCAAGGCCTATTTCAAGAGGTACTAGGTCAAATTCAAGTGAAGGCGATGTATTTATATATGATATATTTTGAAATGGGGTTGAGTTTTAGGGTTTTGTAGTTTGTTCCTCTAGCTGATTTAAGATTTGTGCAGAGGGGAAGACTGATTATAGAGTGAGAATTTGCTTGATAAATTAGGACAAGAACAAATATATTACACCTAAGTACAGATTTGTAGTTCGATTTGTATCCTTTTCAGTGCTTGAGTTGCTTGAGGTTTTTGGTTAAAAAGGTAGTTTAGGCTCTGTGTATGTGAGAAAATGCACGACTCTTTACTTTTATGAAAAAAAATCTATTTTAAGGTTTTATATTTGGTCAGAGTTGTAGGAGAAGCAAATCATAGCAACCATAGTAAACAACTAGATCTATTAAAATTTCATGGCAAAAAACCTAAAAAAATGTTTCATACTGGAAAAAATAGAAAAAATCTTTCGGTGTTTTTTTTCTACTTGATTGTTTCATTCATTATTTGATAAAAAAAATTGTGCAGGTGTTTATCAAGGCGCAAAAGTCCAAGGCCTATTTCAAGAGGTACCAGGTCAAATTCAAGCAAAGGTGAGGTATTTATATATGATATATTTCGAAATGGGGTTGACTTCTAGTTGATTTAAGATCTGTGCAGAGAGGAAGACTGATTATATAGAGAGAATCCGCTTGATAAATAAGGACAAGAACAAATATAATACGCCTAAGTACATATTTGTAGTGCAATTTGTATCCTTTTCAGTGCCAGGGTTGCTTGAGGTTTTTTATTAAAAAATGTATTTTAGGCTCTGCGTACGTGAGAAAATGCACGATTCTTTACTTTTATGAAAAATATATTTCAAGGTTTTATATTTGGTCAAAGTTGCAGGAGAAGCAAATCACAATAGCCATGGTAAACAACTAGATCCATTAAAATTACATGGCAAAAAACCTAAAAAAAATGTTTCATACTGGAAAAAATAGAAAAAATCCTTCGGTGTTTTTTTTTCTACTTGATTGTTTCATTCATTATTTGATAAAAAAAAATTGTGCAGGTGTTTGTCAAGGTGCAAAAGTCTAAGGCCTATTTCAAGAGGTACTGGGTCAAATTCAAGCAAAGGCGAGGTATTTATATATGATATATTTTTAGTGCCTGGGTTGCTTGAGGTTTTTGGTTAAAAAATGTATTTTAGGGCTTCGTGTACGTGAGAAAATGCATGACACTTTACTTTTATGAAAAAAAATCTATTTCAAGGTTTTAGATATATGAAAATTTGTTTGTGTTTGGAGCTTTGTTTTTTAAAAATAATTTTTTTAGGGTTCTCGGTATATGAGAAATTGTATGAAATCACATTGATATGAAGAGAATATCTATTTGGGGTGTTGGGCAGGTAAAAGTTGTATGATTCCTGACTCTTACTTGAGAAATGTCTTTTGGGGTTTTGGGCTAATGGGCTTTTAGGGTTAGGGTATGTTAATTTGTATGATCCTTGACTAGTTTTTGAACAAAAGAGCAACAAGGATAATGTTGCACATATCACATATGCAACACTTGTTGGAGATGTTACAATGGTAGCTGCTTACTCTCATGAGCTGCCTCGATATGGCCTGGAAGTTGGTCTCACAAACTATGCTGTAGGTACATTCAAATAACCCTATTCTCTAGTCATATTTGTTGATTGACATTGGTGTGTTAGCTAAAACAAAAACATTTTAACTCTTTAGTTGTATACTGTTTTCAATGTTAACGATAATGTTTCCTATTCTATAATTAAGGTCTACATAAAGTAGCACCATTATTGTATACTATCACAAATGGATGCTGGTATTAGTCTTCACACTGACTAAACTGGTGGAGCTTCTGATGGTCTTCTTCATTCTCACAGCCCTGCTATAGTGGTCTTTTTTTCTTGCAGGTGTCTTTTTGTATATAATGTTGCTTCTATACTTCAGGTGTTTTGATTGCATGATGGAGGATACTAGAGCTCTGGAGCTAAAGTTTTTAGCTTGTTTACAGTGGGATTTTCTGTTGTTTTGATGGCCAAAGTTAATTGTTTTGTGCAAATTTTGGCTGTATGTAGTGCTAGATCTATTTCTTCCAGCCTTTGTTTTGTTTCCGTTCTTTCAACTGTTTGTTGTTAATTGCTAAATCTGTTCCTTCCAGCCTCTATTCTTCTGCTACTCATGCAGATTTTCGCTGCAATTTCTTGATATTGTGCTTATTTCAATATAAAAAAATTATTGTATAATATCATATTATATATTAGTTCATGAACTTGTAATAGGCATTGGGTGATTGAAGGATTGCATTCTGTTTGTAGTTCAAGTGCATATGCCTTATTAGTTCATAGAAAGATTATACACAATTTTAACTTTCAATACTAGCTTTTTGTACAATTCTTTGTGGTAAATATATCTCCCTCTCGGTCTGTTGCAAATTTACAAGAAAGTATAAAGTTATCCTATAATGCTAAATATTAACTAAGTACACATTTAGTTTTTTGGTGAGGTACACATTTGTATTTTCAGTGGCATTTTACATTGCTTTACACAATGCATTAATTGGAGTACAGGTGTAAACATGCTTGAACAAATGATTTTTGTGGGGTTGACACAAGGACTGATAAATACATTTAAATGTGCAATTCTGTAAGCTGGGTATACTTTTTTTAAGTTTGCTCCACAACTTTTACTCAAATCGGAATGATACACTCATTTTTCCATCTTATAAACATCTATTCTCACTGCTCATTCACATTGGGTGAACTGAAATATACAAATTATCTTTGGACCTTGATATCTAATTTACAGGAATATGCAATTTATCTTTGAACCTTAACATCTGATGTACTCAAACGTGTAATTTATCTTCAGTTCTTGGTTTTCTTGGGTGTACTTTTTACTAGTCTGCTCCACAAATTTTACTCTGTCACAGTGATGCTCATTTTCCCATCTTATAAACATCTATTTGTACATGCTCATTCACATCTAATGCACTGGAATATACAAATTACCTTTGGATCTTCACATCTAGTGATTTGGACTATTCAAACTTTTGTGAACCTTAACATTGAATGCACTAGAATGTGTAATTTATCCTCCTATCCTTGTTTGCTAGACAATTTTATGCCCATTTGGCTTGTATTTCTTTACATAATTTGTTTACTGTTTGATTTTTTTTCTAAATCTTTTGTCCCTACTACTTGTTGATGTTGTAGTAATCACTTAAACAATCTATTCTTTCTATTTGTTAGAGTGGATATTTATGCATCTCTCATTTGCTTTTGCAGCATATTGTACTGAACTATCAAAGAATTTTTAGGAAGTGCTATTGTCAAATGACAAACAAAAAATTGGTGAACTTTCTCTTAGGTATTAGTTCCTGCATGAAAATCCTAATAAAAGGAGTCTTAAGGGGATAAATCATAAAAGCTTGTATTTCATGAAAAATTGTTTCTACAAATACCTCCAAAATTTTCTGTGAGGCACTTACTCAGAAATTTATCCTTAGAAAGACCATATCTTGAAGTTGCCTATTTGTGTTCCATGTTATCATGCATGGGTATGGTATTAATTTCTAATTTTGTAACCAATTCACCAGCCTAATCCCTGAGGCTCCTTTTCACTAAGTCTTCATGGCACGGGTAGTGTATGTACAACATAATTAGTTTGTTATTGGTTGGTGTAACTTACAGTAGTTACATAAGCAACTGAGTACTAGAACCATACAGGCAATTCTAATTTTAGCAGACTATTTTTTCATTAGTTTCCTCTACGCATTTAGGAGCATATTGGAATTGAACTTGTAACATGCATCCAAATTCCCTGTCATGCCCCCCTATTGTTATGCTCCCCCTAACTTTAGTACTATCATGCTCTTTTGGATCATGCTATGTTTTACTGCTTCATTTCTCCCCCTTTGACATCAATGGCAAAGGTGCTGGTTAATTAACCCCCTGACTTAAATCTCCTCTTCAACTTTTAGTGTTGCTCCCCCTGTCTGCTATTTTCTCTAGCTTAGTCATACTTCAGGGTTTACAAGTTCAAATTCTTTTGACCCTTTCGACCATGATCAATTTCAATTTTGCTTCTTTGTTGCTGTGCGTTCTATGATAGAAACATTGACTACCAATATGTCCACTAATTGTCTTCTTCTTTGGATTGAAAATGCAACTCCTGAATTACCAAATTTGGTAATATAAATTGACTGCTTTCTAGATCATAGGTCTGTTACAACTAGGGCTTATACCCTTGACTCTAGGTTCTGAAGTTGTATGAGCATGAGTTAACCGTAGCATAGGGTTGACTTGTTTCTTTTAAAACCCTAACCCTAAGCTAGTGACCAATAGTATTTTACTATGATTCCTTTATGTAGCCTATCACTCAGTCTGTCATATAAATCTACCACTTTAAGCATCCCATTCTATTCTCCCATAGTCATCTTCTTATTAAGCTCATATTTGCTATCGGGTCCTACTAGGAAATAACCTGTATTGGGGAGACTCTATCATATTGGTGAGAGTCATTTTGAAGTCCCTCTGATAAAGCAATTTGCATGAATAAGCATGTTTGAAGACACTACACTATATCAGTAGGAGATACTTCGATAGAATAATCTGCATGATAGATTGTAAGCATCGTCGAAGAGACTGCATTGTATTGGCAGGAGCTACTTTCAAGTCTCCCTGATAAAACAAACATCATCGAAGACACCATACCATATCAGTAAGAGTTGTTCTAAAGTCTCTTCAAAAAAATAATTTGTATAAAAGAACATCATCAAGGATAATATAACATATCAGAATAAGAAGTTTTAAGGTCTCTCTAAGGGAACGATTTGCATTTAATAACACGAAGTACATCAAGGAGAGTACATTGTATCAGAAGGAGGTGTTTTGAAGTCCCTTTGATAAAGAGATTCGTATTGACAATCATAAAGCTCATCGAAGAGACCAGATCATATCGATCAGAGTTGCTTTAAAGTCCCCCCAATCTAATAATACAAAAGGTAACTATTACATTGGCTAAAGGATATGATTTAATATAAAGTGGGCACCTGGATGCATAGTTTCTTCATAGAACAAGCATAATTCCACAGATTCAGATGAGGTAAGAGGTTCTATTGATCTCATTTCTTCTTGTTTGGAAATTCTATATACAAATGCCTCTTAATATGTAGATTGAAATATGAGCGTAGGAGAATCCAACCCAATTTCTTTATTGTTGGAGTGATCCAAAAAATGTTCTTCTGGACAAATTTATAGCTTGCATTCTTTACTTGAGTTTAAGCATCCTACCAAAGATGAGGCATCCATGACAATTGAGGCATCCTACCAAAGATGATAGTCATTATAGACATAATCATCAGAGATAAGGACAATTTATTGCTACATGTAACAATTCACAGTGGCAGGTTATGAACTAGAGCAAGTTGGGTGCATGAGATAGGATCTCTACAGAGATGACAGTGTGATCTTGAACTAGGACAGTGAGCTTCATGGGACAGTCATGGATTTGTGAAGAAGACATCTATGAATGTATTTTTGCTTCCATGCTCAGTGATACCTAGTGGCAGACTTCAAGATAGGTGTTTGTCAATGCAAGTTATTGTAGGGTATGCTGAATGCCAAGACATTAGGGGATAGCCATAGGGTTGCCATGACAAGGTGTAGCAGGGTCAGTGATGCCTAAATGAGGACAACCACCAATTTTTATGAGTGACAGTCTTCCTCTAAAGCAATCTACATAGTCAGAGTAAAGTCAACATATGTGCAAGGACCAATGGACTTAAAGGGTTTACAAGGTTAGTATCAAAGACAGATATGAGAATTTCTAAGCCAGTGACAAAAGCATTTAATTCCAGCCTCAAGGCTCTTCAATAAAGGAGTTGAATGTAATAGTAATATAAGACAATCATGGTAGCATTACAAGAACAACACTTATAAAATAGACAGAGAGGTCTACCAAGTGATAGTCTCAATCAGAAAATGTGTTACTGAAGTAATAAAATGGCATAGGACAGAGTCAAGAGAACATGTGTCAAAGATAACCTTGAAGTTCTCCTATGCCTCCAAGAGGTTGTTGAGCAGTCAAAGATAGTTGCACACATGTCCTATTATCTTGCATAGGGTTGTTGAGGTAGTTTGGGTGACCTAGAGACCAGTTTGAAGGAATATAGCAGCAGTTGGTGCATTTATAAAGGCAATTTGTAAGCATCTAGGAGCAGATAACAATTGAAAAGATCAACTTGTCTTTTTCAATGCCACCAAGAACTTTCCAAGCATTCAAAGCATGAGACAAAGGCAATTTCAAGCGCCCAAGGTTCAAGGAGGTAGTCAACAATTGTCATCAAGGAAACATTTAATGAATTCTAAACGTGTCCTACTTTTCCTCTAGCATAGGATAGTCAAAAGTAGAGTTTACTTTCATTTTTCCTTAGTTCTTTTTACTTTTGGAAAAGCATTGTAAGCTGAAACAAGCTTCTTTCTGTCTTTTGGTGCATTGTAACTCAGAAAATTAGTTTCTTGCTCATTCTTTGAGCTATTGTAACCATGAAGGTTTTTTTAGCAAAGAGAAAGCATTGTAACTTATTTTCAGATCTGTATGTTGTTTGTAAGCACTTTTGATCAATAAAACAAGCTATTTTATGTTCTCAAAGTTGTTTCATTGTGCAAGCTTCAAAATGGTTGATGTGATCTTGTGGTGATGCTTCTTCCCTTTGATTTTTTTCATGTTTTTCATTGCCTTTATGACTAAATATATGACCAGTTGACAGTAAAATAATGATTAAAATGACTAAATATACTACCAATGGATAGAAATCAGTGAATAAAAATAAATAAATCAATGACTAAATTAACGACTAAATATACTACCAAATTGATCAATCAAAACAACTAATAAATGACTAAAAATGGTTTAGTCATAAATTTGGTCGCATTATAATGACCGGCAATAAACTACTAATGGTCATGTGACCAAGCTTAGTCATTTATATGCAATTTTTAGTAGTTTTTTGTCATTTATTGTTGTTTTTCTACTAGTTTCTGCTTGGGAAGGAGAGCATCACCCGAGTGCTTTTTCTCCAACCATAGATCGGTGGTCCCCCACACAACTTCCTTCCTAGAAGTGGCCCTACCCTTCATGAAGGGAGTAGATATAAGGAACCATAAGGTTTGCCATCTAAGTTTCTAGTGTTGTCTTTCATAACTCATCACATTTATACAACTATAGATCCACTCGAACTATGTATGGCACTACTAGATGGTTATGCCATCTAGAGTACAGTGAACTGGCTAATGCATGCAAAGATGGATGCATTACTTTGGCCAAAGATTTAATATAAATAAACATTTCGCAATGAACAAAGTCAAATGTTCACACACCTTTGACTCGACTTAGAAGTTATCTCATCCTACAATGTTTTTGATTGACCGTTCGTGGTCATGGAATGACTTATATATATAAATTGTCCCATTTAGTCCATCATCTTGGACTTCCAACTCCATTTCCTGGAGTAAATTTCAAAGGTCTCTTGTTGCATTTACAACATGGAATCTGTGACTCCTCATCACTCTATTCCTTATTTCAAAGTGTACTAGATCTTGGTTTCCAACCACAAGATCAGTTTTGGTCAACATCTCCATGAGATGAGTTTAAATATTTAGCTCGGTTAAAGGATCTATCATGCCCACGCTACCACACATGAGAATGAACCGCAAAACTTAAATCATTACCATAATTAATTTAATAAATGTTTAAATAAAGTTTTAAAAATGTTAAGTCCATAAGAACAAAATTTTAGACCAATATGCAATATCATACATGCTTTGAACAAATTTGTGCAACTAACATACCTTTTGCATCATTTCATAATCATAGGTTTAAACATTTCTTTCACAACTATAAGCAACAAAACACAATAGTCAACAAGAAAGATAGAAATCTTGAATTACATACAATAATTAATTTGAAACATCATGGCACAAATCTCAAATGAATGCTTAAGTCAACATAGAAAAATTTACTCATAGAATGTATAGATGGAACTCTTAACCTACAAGGTCTATTTATCAAGAAATATGGAAAGATAATATATTTGCAAACTTCTTACACAACAAAACATTAGCATAAGTTCAATATACTCTTTTACATCAACACATCAATTATAAAGAAATATATCACTCCAAACCTTTGGCATATGAACTAAACATACAACTACCTTCCTACAATTACCAGATATAATTTCTATCAATATTCCACCAAGTGGTAAGAAATATTATTACATGTTCAACTCTTACCATACAACCATTTTCTAACTAACATCCCTTATGGTAAACTGATAATCAGATAGGCAATTCCAAAGGATTAGATAAAATAAAATTCAAATCAAACATTAACTAAATGTAATAACAGAAATGAAGTGATTCATTTATACCTTCACTTTACCTTGTATCAATCCAAGTTAGTTTATCCTACTACGATGTCGATATTCCTGTGAAGTTTTACTTTCTACAACACTAGATAAAACAATTAGTCTCCTCAAATAAATAAGTTAATCATATTACACATCTAGATCATGATAGAGAAAGGAACCCTGACCTAAGGGCTAGACCTAAAGCCTTGGGGCCTCATCCGTGATGGCCTTGCCTACGTACGTGCAACACAGAGGCTTCATAGTTCAGGGTAACTTGTCTTGCAACCATAAGGTTGACTTAGATACATAGATCCATGAAAATGATAGCACTAGTTAAATTACTAGATTCATGATAAGAATTCAAGGCTCTCTTATTCGAGTCATAAGAAAGATATCACACCATTAGATAGATAAGGTAACATGACAGAACTTGATTTAAAACTAGGATATCACATGATAATTGGTTTAAAGGCAACTAGCTAACTAACCATAGACATACCTTAGGTTCAAGATTAAATAAATGATTAAAGGTATAAGGCTCACTTAAATCATAATAATACTAAGAATCAAATGGTAATGCTTCTAATTTTTTTTAAGAACAAGACCTATAAAATAATTTAAATTCCTTAAAGTACAACCTAACTACTATTGATCCTTCAAAATCCAATACAACTAAATAATTCGACAAATTCCTAGTTCAAAGATTTGATACAAACAATAATGAGATCTTCCTATTATCTTATTTCAAACTCAAAACCTCTCTTACCATTGTTACCAATACAAGCACACAATAATACTAAACATAATATAAATAATGCATTAAAAAGGAAATGTATTTATATAAATTAAATTAGTCTCCTATCTAATCTTAAACTTAATTCAATGAATTAAAATAAAATTAAGAATAAGAATAAAATGAAATAATTGAATAAAAATGGCCTTGACATGAAAAACCACCTAGTAGTAAATCTATCACAAATTTCTTATTTCTTAGTCGAATTATAAAATTCAAGATGTTGTGGAAAGGTAAGAGTAAGGGGAATAAAACCCAGAAAACAACTAGAAAGCTCTTGTAAGATGAGGGATTAGTGTTTATTGCAATCATCCCTTTCCCTCAAATCCAGATTTAACCCATAAACAAAGATTATTTATTTAGGAATGTGGAGTAATTACTAACACAATAGTTATCTCTCTCATTCATCAATATAAAATCTCCAAATCTAATTGAAATGACATAAATTTGTACTACAAGATTACATATTTAATATATTTATAGAATGAGTACATTGAGAAAGCATACACTTATATATTTATAATATGTACACACACAATATCTTAATTCTACCAACTCTTATTCTAAGAATCCATTTAACTACCTCCATGCTTATGAAAAACCCAAACTTGATCATGAATCAAGAATGATTTGATTACTCAAAAGTATTCCCTATAGTATAATGAATGATAGAAATACTAAAGGATCAAAGATCTATTATTTTTCTTTAATTTTGACATTCAAATAACTATACAATATATATGTATGATCTAACAATTGTTCTTATAAACTAATCAACATAAGGGTTTTAATTTGACCTTATTGCACTACAAGTATATTCTTGATTCAATCTTTTTTTTTGCATGCAACTAAATATATGAATGACTATCTAATAATACTCATTCCAAGAAAGAAAAAATTCAAATTCATCTAACACACTTGTGTAATGAGAATAATTTATTTCCAACAAAGTAAACTACCAACAAAACCCTATATTTTCAATTTCTTCTACAACAGTGGTAAAAATGCGATAACATTCTCAATACTTAATCAAATTTAAAACCGTAAGATGTTTTAGAAATTTGAAAACAAGATGCTCAAAACATAGAAACCTTTTTATAAAATAGTTCCTATGAAAAGATAAATTTCATGAGACAACAACAAGTTTTCTTGAAACTTTTCAGAAAAACATTAACATAAATAATGGTTAGTTTTCAAGGAAAAACCTCAAGAATTTAATTAATGAAGAATACCTCCAAATGCCCATGAAGAGAGATTCGAAGATTACTTAATGTGAGAGATTTCATCTTATTCAGTTGTCCGCTTCCTTTCTTCTACCTAGGATTCTATTGCCCTCCTCATGAAATTTAGAAATTTTTCACCTAACAAGTCATCATGGATGTACGCTTTCTTTGCCTCCTCGAAATGGATGTAATTCCCTTGAATAATTATCTTCAACATCAGCTATGGACGTCCTCTTGATGACCTACAAAAATTAGAAATAAACTTGGGCTCTTCTCTTGTTTTCCCATCCTCCTTTGAAGCCAAACTCTCATCTAATTATAATATCTCCTTTTGCCAAGTTTCATATTCTTCTTTTGGGCTCCAATGAGTCCTTGTATTCCTCTTCTTGCTTGTGGCATCCGATTTTTGGAGAAATGTGATTCTTGGGATTTCCTTTTATTTCTTTTCTTCATGACTTGGATGCTCGAAGACTCTTCAAGAGGAGAAGACTCTACAACTTCCAATCTCATCACCCATTTTCTTGTGAACTAAAAATTCATTAAAATAACTCTAAAACATATTTTTTATGAATAAACAAGTACCCTACCCATAAGTGATTGACCTATGGACTTAATTTTACCAAAAATAATGCAAAAAGAGCTCTTATTCCCTACAACACAGAAGAATAATTAATTTAAATCAATTAACCAAACCATATCAAGATCTTATTGCTAAATTCTAATCACATTATACTTATATCATAAATTCATAAACAAGTCGATCGTATGCATAAGAAATTGTTAGTAAAGATTAGGCCTTACATAAAATTATTTCTAGATAGAATAATAGAATTACAAATATATTCAAATTAAACGTATAATAATACTTACACAAATGCATGTGGAGGAAACATAATTGTAAACAAGACACAAAGTATTTACATACCTAAATGAAATAAATGATCAAAATGCAAATCTCATACTTTGTTTTTCTCCCTGGATTCTCCTTTACTGTTAATGTCTCTTGATATTATTATAACTAAAATGCTTTTCCCAACAATTAGAGAAATCTAATTGACAATAATAATTACCATAATATTTTCATGAAGATCAGCTGGTCTAATATAATAAAATAAAATCTATACTCATAATTTAACTAAATAATTATTTGATCCATCTCCAAAATGTTCTTAATAAATTTATATTTGTGTGAAAACATTAATAAATATATTATTAGAGTTATTAGATAGGATTTAGGCACCCTTATAGGATCTCCATCTGATCCTTATCTACTGAAACATATCCCATTCGAGTTGATAGTATAATCGTATGAAAAGTTTCGCATTTGTCAAAAGTGTCAGGGACACACTTAGAGATCTATCTTCTCTAGTCCCAACGTCATTATATAATCTTTAGTTATCAAAAGATTAAAAAAATATCATCTTCTAACATAGTAAAATTCTTAGTCTACTAGAGACTTGAAAGGTTATAATACCTTCTCATCATTACTAAATTAAGAGATAGTTAATACCATCTTTATAAGTAAATAACCAAAATGATAATATAGTTATTGAGCTACCAAGCTCTATTGTTTTCTGTTCAAGAATAATGCAAGACTATATCTATGCATCTTACCTCGTGTTCAAGGTTCAAACATGCACTCGTAGTGCAGTAATGGTAGCAATCCCATCTCAGTTTAACTTCAATAGGTAATAAGGAGCCTACTACTCATTCTTTAACAAACAATAACCCAAAGGCACGTAAAGATATTAGCTTTTAATAAAGAAATCCTTATACACAAACCCCATTTTATGTGACTTGAGTTCTGCCTACAAGAATATTCAAAAGAATGACTTAGCACTTAGAAAATATGTGGCTTTCGGCCTATTATCAAATATCTAAACCATCTTTCCTTACTCAAAAAGTATGAATAGCATTTATCTTTCGATAACATTCATTTATAAAGACTTTACAGTCTATGGATAAAGATAATAAGGTGTCGACTGACACCATGGCTACAGATTTAACAATATACTAATACAATAGTATTCTAAAGTCCTCAGTCTTATTGGCTTCAATGGGCTATCAAACTGCTACAGTAGTGTTTAAAGACTCTGGCCTTAAAGGCCTTTGACAAAGCTTAATATTATAATTGAATGCTATCTTATATATATTAAACACAATTAGTGATATTGCTTTATGCGCATATCAACAACAAGACAAAGAAAGCATGAGTGTCATTTTACACCACACACGACTGTGTGATATGAGATTTACCTAAATATATATGCACCGTCACAAAGCTTAAGCTCTGAGTAGTGTCTTTCCTTAATATTCTCAACACTACTCTTTCTCAAGGCTTTCTCCTTGAGTGCTTCTATTGTCTTTATCTATTCTCAACTCATAGCTCCTCCCTCTCTCTAAACATAACTCCTAAAAGATAATAACACAAAGACCATCTTTCAATTGAAGGTGACAATAGTCTTAACTTCCTGTTTTCTCCTCGCGGGAATATCAGTTCCTCTTCCCTATAAACCCTCTTGTCAAGAGCATGCAACACACGAAGTGCTATATTCATGATTTGGTTACGCTGAACCATCAACACTCTCCCACACACTCCATCCTTCGAGGGATATGGGGTACAGGTTCACTACATGCACGTAGTGATAAAAGACCAAAAGGTGTTCATCACAATAAAAGGTGGATAAATAATTATAACCCGCATTATTCTTATACATCATATATGTATACTATGAGAATAATAAAATAATCTATGCTCACCAAAATAGCATTACCAATAATATGGTGTTAGCATCAGACATGCATCAAAATGCGAACATGGGGTCGAGGCTTACTCCCTTGCTTCACAATCTTATATTATATACACAAAACTTAATATATAAATATACATAGGGAAACTCTGGAAAAAGATAATGGTTAACTCTAACCAATAATAATGTTCCAAGAACATTATTTAGTCAAATCAACGTAGGTGACGTCAAGAAACCCTAAATCGACAAGATGATAATAATCGAATTGAAATCGACTAAACAAGGGAAGATAACTAATGCATACCCTATCTCGCAAAGGTTCATGTAAAGAACAACTTTGAAACCTAGATGGAAACCTGGCTTTTTCCACAACATCTATTTCCTTCTCCTAGGTGATACTCTCCTTCCCTTCTTGGAATTGGAAGTCTCCTTTCCTGTTTACACTCACAGTCATTCAAACCATGATCAGTGTATCATCATCAAATTATTATGCATTATACTAAAATAATCCCAACAACATGTAATCTCATGTCTAATTTTAAACATTAATCATAATCCATATAACCAATGATTTATCCTAACATTTTCCCCAAATGTCAAATCATTAACCTATGATTACTTATCTATTTAATCACATGAAAAGTAAAAGTTAAACATAGTCAAAGTTTGGGATGTAACATGTACCAATTGAGTGCATCATTTCACAAAGTTCCTACAAAATCAAATAATTTTGTTTGATCCTTGGTGGTCTAATTTCTCTGCCATAGTGACTCTATGACAAATATCTATTTTGCTGCCTCTGTTGTGTATTTTCCAAAATTGAGAATTTAACTGGTGAATCCATATTTGAATTAGGCTATTTTTTTTTGTTTTAGGCTGCTTAATGGTAGTTTTCTTTGGTGGTTTGGCCTTTCCTTTGTGTATTTTCTGTAGTGGTATTTTCTAGTTCTCCCCTTATCTCTAGATAGTTGTATCTCAAAATATTCCCTTCCTAATATTTCATCAAAGTTCTATATAAATTGTTGTTCTTGAGACTCTCCTATTTCGGTTGAATTTTTACTTGTATTTGATGTTAAAATCCTCCTTGACTCTTGGTCTAGGGTTTGACTCCTGGTCTAGGGGTTGCAACTCTTTAAAGTGGCATTTTATTTTAGGAGATGCATTTTCATTAGTTAAATACATATTGTTAGAAAATGATGTTTTTTGGTCTTGTTCTCTTAATCCAAATGCATTATCACCCAAGTTGAACATGTTATTATTTCCTTTTTCTACCATTTGATATAAACCTTCATTTCTTAATTTCCTCACACTTTTGGTAACCAATTGATCCAAATATTCTGCATCAAAGCTCAGGGATTGTAAATTTTTTAGGGGGTTCATAAATCTCTCAAATTCTTAATCTATTGTAATATGAACAATGGATAAGTCAATTTTAAATTGCGATGTTTGATTTAATACCAAAAGTGGTGGAGCCTCGATGCTACTACAATATTCTTCCCATATTTCACGAGATGTTCCATAGTCTTTGATGCTTCCTATTAAATTAGTGAGGATCTCTGATGTCTTTTCAAAATGTGAGTTTAGATGTCATGGAGTATCACATAATTCTATTTCTTTGTTATCAGTTGTAGCGCTTGTGTTGTGCTCACTTATACTTCTTTCTTTAATCATATAGATTTTTATCTTCTTATTCAACCGCAACCCCTTTAGAATGCTCTATCCCTTCCTCCCTATCCTTTTTAGCTGCAACCCTTCTAGCATGCTCTAACTCCATTTCTTTTGCTGTCTCCATTCTTTTGTGGTATCTCTCTTATCATTCTTGTGTTTATTTTTGTCTCTTTTCTTCCATATTCAACTCCATTTCCAATTGGATGTTCTCTTCAAATTCTCTTAACTTCTTATTATCTCTTTTCACTATGGGTGTTTAAGATTTGGCATTTCATTGATCCTTTATGCATCCCATGGTGTTCATGTTTGACCTACTTTGATTAGTCATATATTTTCAAGGATCTTTTCAAGATCCCCCTTTCCATTCATCATCCCTTAGGTGCCTGACCCCCTCTCATGAGGTTAGGACCTATGAGAATCTACCACAAAACATAAAAAATTTCTACCTTGTTTATAATATTCTTCTTAATAACTTTCCTTTCTCCATAGTTATTTTTAGTGCTTTGATATTGTACGCTCAAAATTGTGACTCCAGTTGCCTGGGGCTATCTAGTCAGATTTTACCATGCACATAGACCTTCCCTCCTTACCATGGGGTGATCCACCACGTCACTCTCGCTCATGTGGAAGTAGCCAGTCGAGAGGAGGTGAGACATGGTGGGGGTCTGGCTTGTTAGAGAGCTGGACTTTGCGGAGAGGGGTCGGTAAGTATTGTGGCCTTTGTTGTTGTGTGCTAAGTTGAATGTTTCATTCGATTGTAGTTGTTGTTGAGATAACCCTATGACCTGAAGGGTCGCTAGTTTCTCTTCTCTTGTTGGGGTTTATTAGATTCCACCTATGTGTGGGTAAGCGGTTTCTTTCGTTTATGTCCTCTTATCTTTCTATGCATTGGATAAGTTCTTGTTGTATTTGGAGTTGTCTAGTTTCTTCTAACAACAAGAGGACAAATGGCTCTCCTTGTGGTAGAGTAAAAGATTCTTGTTGTGGTCATGGATTGATCTCCTCGATCTCTCACGGATAGCCCTCACCCACTCTCCTTTCATTCCTAGGCACATTCGTGAGCCAAGATGGAGGTAGATGTGTGATTACTAACCTTAACTAGATTTAGGGTTTTGACATAGGGTTTGACTATGTTTTTACTTATTTTTACCTTGTGATGTGATCAAGGGTTTGATTGAATTGTTTAACCGTGGTTACCTCATGATGGTATCAAGGGTTTGCAATTTTGCCTATTCTAGGGTTTCTATATGCAAGCAAAGCTAAATGATATGCAAACATATTTTTGTGTTTTTTTAGTATTTTAGAAATGAAAAGTGTTTTTAAATCTATACAAGGGAAATATGTATGCAATCTAATATGATTTTTCCTAATGTAATCGTAATCTATGTTTTTGGGTTTTCAGTTGTTTTGAAGTAATCTAATCTAAGAAAGGAAAAATGCTTCTCCTAATAATCTAGATCTAGAATTATGAAAACAACTATTCTAACATGCAAGATCTAATTATCAAGGAAAAAGCAAAGTTTTACTATTCCCAAGAGCAAATTTGGTTTTCTAATTAATATGAATTAAATAAAACAATGAAGGAACCTGAGAGAAATAAAGATTTGTGTTACTCCACTACCCTCAGAAATCCTTGATATTGGCAACATCGAGTCCTTTTGAAGCAATAGGAGATCTCTTGATGACAAAACGACACAAAGAAGCAAAAAGAAGCTTTGATGAAGCTTGTATGTTCTCAATGAGAGCTTTGGTTGAGCACAATGGCATAGAATGAAGCAGCGTAATTTTGCTTGGTTGAACAATGAATAAAGCAAAAGGCACCTTCGTCCTGTAAGAGCATTTGAATGCTAAGTTAGAGAGCAAAAATTGGCAAGAGTTGTGTGCACAATGAATTTGCCTTTGTGGAAGAGCTTTGAAGCTATGCAACAATGAAATCTTTAAAGCTTTAGAAAACTAAAAAAAGAAATGAAGAAAGAGGCTCAAAGGCCTGTGAAGAAGCTTGAAAAAGCTTGTGAAGATGAGAAGAGTATTCTCCAACTTGCTCAACTTGGAAAATAATGAAGAGGTTTGGGGTATTTATAGGTTAGAAGAAGGAATGAGAGGTGGAATTGATTGAGAAGTTAACTCATTTGATTGATGAGTTAACAAGGATTGATTAGGGAGTTAACAAGGTTGATTACCCAGTGAACTCAGCTAACTATGGAGTGATAAATCAATTATAGTTTATCACTGAAGAGGAATTGGAGATGTGAGGATGCATGAGATTGATTGAGGAGTTAATTATAGATCAAATGGAGTTAATTATGCATGTGTGGGTGCATGAAATAGTCAACTCCATATTAGGCATCAAAAACCATACAAACTGGAAGAAAAATAGGCAAAAACATAGCTAAAACAAGTGAGAAACTTGAGTTTTTCCGCGGCTGGAAAAATGGCAAGGTCACCCATTTTGCCAGTAGGGTCACCCCTGGGTGACCATGGGTTGCTTGGGGGAGATCCAGGCTAGACAGGGTTTTCTAAAGAAAAGCAAGGGGGAGATGAAAGAAGAGAAGAAAATGAGGGGTTCTACCTCCAGAAACAGGTCAGTCATATGCAAGAATCCAAATCTCCACTTGCACTTGTAGGATCTCTTGGGGGAGATATGGAAATAATAGGGGGAGATTTAGATTGGTTGTGGAACTGAAAACTGAAAGTGGGATATGGATAGGGGCACTTCTAGAAGGCTTATAGGTGGTGCAGAAGATGAAAAACATAGGGGAAAGGTGAAAACTCACCTACAAGATGCTTAAAAAGCTTAGGAGCAAGGTTGAAAGCCCTTAAAATGCAAATCGACAAGTGTCACAAAAAGATGATAAGAAACGTCGCAAGTGACGAGAGAGAAATTGGTAAAGAGGAAACCAACACAAGACAAGAAAGAAGACACATCATCAAGAGGTTTGTTGTTCAAAGGACATTATTTCATGCTTACATGTACTTGACAAGGATTTGAATCATCATAGGGGTCCTCGTGGAGGCTGTGCGTGATTTTTGTGCTTACATATTTACCCCTTGGGGACGGTGGTCTACATGAAAGGTAGATATGGTTCTTGAACTAGGCCTTACCTGTTGTCAATTTTCCCGCAATTGTACCTCAAATAACTAGTATTAGTCTAGCATTTGAATGTATCAAAAATGAATAATGAAAATTGAAATGATGAACTTACCATGGATCGTTCGAGTTCAACTAGTTGTTTGCCTTTGTTGGTGAGACCTGTAGGAATGTATACATGCAAAACGACGCACGAAAGATGCATAAAAGCAAAGAGACAACATGCTAATCTAGAGAGGAGGAGAATAGATTCTCCTTTTAGTGCAAATTTTGAAGAACATATTTGATTTTAGGATTTTTGATGTTTTTACAATTTTTTTAGGTTTTTCTAATTTTTCCAATTTTTATGGTTTTTGTGAAGATTTTGCAAAGGTTTGATTTGACACTCCTTGAGGTCTTTGAGAGACCTATATTTAAGATATTTCTACCCTTTCCCCCTTGCATGAGGAGACTTGTGTACTTGATTACACAGTTTTGTTCTTTTGACTTGTGCTCAGACATTGTTTTACACTTATTGTTACAAGACTTGATTTGATGAGATCCATACATAGCTTTAGTTGACATCTTGTACTTCACTTTCCCTCTTGTGCATGTGGTTGGATAGAGCTTTTATTTTGCTTACGATAATGAATACCTAAGATGATCGCATATGGATGATGTAATTTGTTTTTGTCTTTTTCAGAATATATATGAATGCAGGTGACGATATGTAGATGCAAGAACACAAGGGATGCTTGAAATGAAACTTCTACTTCTATGGAATGTCACGAGTCATGACATTGAATTTATTGCTTTGGGATTCTTTTTCTGATTTTGATATGAATGCATTGAGGAACAAACAACATGACTGCTCTTAAATATGATTTTTGATACAGGGGATTGTGAGTTGTCCTAATATAAGAGACCTATTGAAGGTTGTGAGATAATATTTTATAACTCAAGTGGGGAGCGGGAATGAAAATGGAGAGTTTCTAAACTTTGGATTTGCTAAAGGCTAAACACTGATCCTTATCTAGATAAGATAAGCCGACAAACTTTCAACTTTAGACAAGCAACAAATTTTATAGGTGTTCTCTAGACTTAGATCATAGATGGCAAGCAAGGTAGACCCGGGGTAAAGGATAAATAGGAAAGAACAAGGGTCCCTTTGTAGAAGATGATCCTAGAGACAACTAGACTCTTCGGTTTTGTTCAGCTAGTGTGTGTGTGTACTTTGTACCTTTCTTTCTCTGTTAGAATGTCACCATTGAGGCTTTGAGCTTAGACTGATCTCCACTCAAGAGTACGGACATTCAACAATCTTCTCTCTTTCACTCTTTTTTTGTATCTCTCTCTTTTTTGCTTTTTCACTTTTTTTTTTGTATTTTCCTCACTTGATTTTTCTCATTTTTTTAGATTTTTTTGACTTTTCAAGAAACAATTTTTTTTGGAGCTTTTGATATGCAATACTTTGATCTCTCAATTCTCACTTTTTGAAACTCTTATTTTGATCACTCATTTTTTAATTCACTCTAATCTTAGATTGCTTCCTTCAAAGTTTTGATCTTTCTGACATTTTTGGCCAAGAAGGATAAGGGGCTGAGTGCCACCTAAAGTTTTTGTAATCTGGTTGGACTTCTATAATACTAGGGAAGAATTGGGAAGGTCTACTTACAAGCTTCCTTTGAACATTGTAGGTTTGAATACTAACTTTGTTTAGACCTAACATCTTGACTCATTAAGACTGGGATCAGTGTAAAGCTAAGAGCTAGGCTTTGATTAGAATCATTGGGAATGAAGGGGGATAATGACGATTGTGAAAAATGAGGAATCTCTAGGTCCTGAAAGGATGACATATATCTAGGCAACATTAGACTCCTTACCAAAGAGAAAAAAGTATAAGAGCATGTCACTAATAGTAATGCAAGATGAACAGAATGATGCAGAAATGCAAGAAACAAATTGTTTTTGACATTTTTGATTCTATATTTTTTTTGTGTTTTTTATGTTTTTATGATTTTTTTGGTGTTTTGAGATGTTAAACTCTTCTCCTTCCATAATGCACAAGAGGTAGCGTTGTTTTTTTTTTTACGTCTTCCTTAACTATGTGTGGAGTTGTCTAATTTGGTTTGAACTTTGCTTGGAAGTCTTTGCAAGGATACTTTAAGACTTGGTGTAAAAATGTCTTTGTATTGAGTGAGGAGTTTTGTGTACTCACATGTTTCATTGTTTGATGATTTGCCCCCTAGCTTTATCATTTTATGTTCTTGTTGAGTTCCTATGTTTGTTTTGAACTTTTGAGGGCAACTGGAGATGGTGTTGACTCTCCTAGTTTTTGTGTGGATTCTAGTTCTTCTTCTTCAGTCATGGTTTCAACCATAGGGATGTTTATGTTTGGTTCAATTGGAATGGCCACTAAGTTGAATGGAGCATAAGACTTTGTTAATTTGGGATCGAAGGGGAATTCTCATGTTTCCCCCTTCCATATACATTTTGAGATCTTGTTTATGTTTGCAATTTGTTTTGATGTCTCTCCTTTTCCAAAAGTGTTGATTTTTGGGTCACTAGTGGTTTCCATGGACTTTCCCTTCTTTTTGACTTGTTCAACTCTATAAAGGTTGAAAGGATTAGGATCTCCTTTGATGATGTGGGTTTGTCCCATGTACAAGAAGTGTAATTCTTGAAATAATGTGGAGGGAATGGCCCTCATCCTATGGATCCAAGGCCTTCCTAGGATCATGTTGTAAGTGGTTTCTTCATTGATGACATAAAATTCAGTTGGGAGGGTTTTAGGACCCAATGTGATTTGAAGATTGATCTTACCCATGGTTCGAATGTTTGGGTTATCATGAATTCTAAGGATGGAAGTTTGTTTTGTAATTTGAGTTTCATCATAACCCATTCTTTGAAGAAGTGAAAAGGAGACCATGTTGATTGCAAACCCATCATCAATCATTACACATTTAATGGAACAATTTTGAACTTGGACTATCAAATGGAGGGGGAGATCACCCTGTTTAGCTATGTCATTGTTTGAGGGTAGATTTTCAAAATCAAGTGTTGAAGAACACTTTTCACTTGGAGTGTTTTGAACTAGATGGATTAGATCTAAGGCTTTGAGGAGAGAATTCTTGTGCGTAGGAGAACTCTTGATAAGCTCTACCATGTGAGAAAAAAATGAATTGTTGGAGGTGTCATCTGGTTGTTCTAGTCCTTGTATGACATAAATTTCTTGATCTTTACCTAATTCCACAAGGTCTAAGGTGTTTTGATGGATTTTGAGACTAAGCTCTTCATCTTGGGAGAATGTGTCCATGAATGCTTTTTGTTGATGTTTTGGGAGGTTTGATATGAAGCGATGGTACCCCCGACATGACTTGATCTCATGCCCCCTTCTCTTATGAAATGAGCAATATTTATCATGATTGTGATCTTGAGGTTTATGACGATTGTTGTAAGACTTTTTGTTGATTCTCAAGGGATAGTTGCTGGCATTTTCATTTGCCAAATTTGTATGACTATTGTAGTCACAATTGTAATTCCCTGATGGTGAAGTGTTTGTTGATCCATCTATGTCTAGATCGTTTGTCCAGGATTTGTTATTTGTATCATGGTTTATCAACCTTCCATTGGAATCATACTCCCTTCTTCTGCTATCAATAGTGGCTTGGTCAATTCTAAGGGCACTTTCAAGTGCTTCTTCATATGATTTGTAAGGGACTTTTTCGACTTGTTCTCGTATGTCATTGTTGAGAGCATGTAAGAAGAGATCACAAAGTTCTCTATGATCCATGTTTGGTGCGCTAGTTGAAGAATAGAGAACTTTCCTCCATCATGTGATAAAATGTGCAACTGATTTGTTGGCTTCTTGTTTGATTGTTAAAAATTCTCGTATTCCTATCTTGACCAATTTGTTTATGTCAAAGACAGTCACAAATTGATCAATGAGTGGCCTAAAAGAGTGGATTGATGCTTCTGGAAGTTGATAGTACCAATCTAGAGCGACACCCTCTAAAGTTTTTGGAAAAATCTTGGCTACCACCCCATCCAAAACAAAGGAGTTCTCACACTACCATGATGTAAGCCTTGATATGAGAGTTGGGATCACCCTCTCCTTTAAATTTTGGAAGCTCAGGGAGAGGCTGTGGTAGTATAACCTAACGAAAGTTGTAGTCAAGAGGCTCCTTTAAATACTCAAGGTATGTTCCTAGGAGGGAGTTATGTGTAGAGGATTTTGTTCCTCCAAAAATTAGCCCTTCAAGTGGAGCATGTTGGATTTACTGAAAGGGGATGCTAGATTGTTGATATCCTAAAAAATTTGGATGACTAGATGGTGTCATGTTTATGTGTTTAAAATTGGGTGGAATCATTTATGGTTGATTTTGCATCATAGGAATCCCACCTGTTTGATTGAGACTTGTCGCATTGGATTGTGAGGGAAAGGGAGGACTGAATGCTTCATTATGTGTGTCATACAAATGGAAGTTTAGATGAGGGGTATTTTGTGTTGCCCCTAGTTTGATTTGATTTCATCAATGAAATGATTTCCTTGTGCCCTAGGTTTTTCTTTAATGTTGTTTTGGAAAGATTGTTCAACACTCCTAGCCTCAAGGGTCTTGATTCGTTGGACCAAACTTTCTATAAGGTCTATGTGTGAGGCTTTGTCTATTCTTTGAATTTTTCCACCTTGAGATGGATTTCTTTACATTGGGGTTTGAGTGACCCTATTTGTTCTTTCTGATGACATTTCACATGTTGTGGAATTTTTATCTTGATATACTATGTGGAGTGATTTTTGTACCTCCCGACCTTCTTGTAAGTTCTTCTCTTGACAACATACTTCATTGTCTATTTCAATGGCCATTTTTCTATGGCTTGTTATGGGTTGATAATCTTTATGGATCTTAGATTGAATGTTCACATGTGTTTTGATTTTGTCAAAGTTGTGGGGATTTTGTTGGATCCCTTTTGGATTTGTAATTTTACTCGAGGGGACATTCCCTTGGAATTTTTGCATGAAACATTGTAAAATGCATAAAACTGTGAAAGAATCCATCTTAAAAGGATTTGTTCTTCACGTCAGGTTCACCAAAATATGTATGCTCAAACTTATGACTTCGATTGCCTGGGGCTATCGGGTCAGATTTCGACACGCACATGGACCCTTCATTCCTTGCCACAGGGCAATCCGCCATGTCACTCTCACTCACATGGAAGTAGCCAGTTAAGAGGAGGTGAGACACAATGGGGGTCTAGTTCATTGGAGAGCTGGAATTCACGGATAGGGGTCAGCAAGTACTGCGGCCTTTGTTGTTGTGTGCTAAGTTGAATGTTTCGTTTGATTGTAGTTGTTGTTGAGATAACCCTATGACTTGAAGGGTCACTAGTTTCTCTTCTCCTATTGAGGTTTCTTAGATTCCACCTCTATGTGGGTAAGTGATTTCCTTTGTTTATGTCCTCTTGTCTTTCTATGCATTGGATAAGTTCTTGTTGTATTTGGAGTTGTCTAGTTTCTTCTAACAACAAGAGGACAAATTGGTCTCCTTGTGGTAGAGTAAAAGCTTCTTGTTATGGTCATGGATTGATCTCCTCGATCTCGTCATAGATATCCCTCACCCACTCTCCTTTCACTCCTAGGCACATTCGTGAGCTAGGATGGAGGTAGATGTGTGATTACTAACCTCAACCAGATTTAGGGTTTTGACCTAGGGTTTGACTATGTTTTTACCTTGTGATGTGATCAAGGGTTTGATTGAATCATTTAATCATGGTTACCTCATGATGGTATCGAGGGTTTGTAATTTTGTCTATTCTAGGGTTTCTATATGCATGCAAAGCTAAATGATATGCAAACATTATTTTGTGCTTTTTTAGTATTTTGGAAATGAAAGTGCTTTTTAATCTATAAAAGGGAAATATGTATGCAATCTAATATGATTTTTCCTAATGCAATCTTAATCTATGTTTTTGGGTTTTTAGTTGTTTTGAAGTAATCTAATATAAGAAAGGAAAAATGCTTCTTCTAATAATCTAGATCTAGAATTATGAAAACAACTATTCTAACATGCAAGATCTAAATATCAAGGAAAAAGCAAATTTTTATTGTTCCCAAAAGCAAATTTGGTTTTCTAATTACTATGAATTAAATAAAACAATGAAGGAACCTGAGAGAAACAAAGATTTGTGTGACTCCACTACCCTTAGAAATCCTTGATATTGGCAACCTCAAGTCCTTTTGAAGCAGCGGGAGATCCTCTTGACGACAAAATGACACAAAGAAGCAAAAAGAAGCTTTGATGAAGCTTGTATGTGCTTAATGAGAGCTGTGGTTGAGCACAATGGCATAGAATGAAGCAGCGTAAACAACAAAAGGCACCTTCATCCTATAAGAGCATTTGAATGCTAAGTTGGAGAGCAAAAATTGGCAAGAGTTGTGTGCACAATGAATTTGCCTCCATGGAAGAGCTTTGAAGCTATACAACAATGAAATCTTTGAAGCTTTGGAAAACTAAAGAAAGAAAAGAAGAAAGAGGCTCAAAGGCTTGTGAAGAAGCTTGAAAAAGCTTGTGAAGATGAGAAGAGTATTCTCCAACTTGCTCAACTTGGAAAATAATGAAGAGGTTTGGGGTATTTATAGGTTAGAAGGAGGGATGAGAGGTGGAATTGATTGAGAAGTTAACTCATTTGATTGATGAGTTAACAAGGATTTTTTGGGGAGTTAACAAGGTTGATTACCCAGTGAACTCAACTAACTATGGAGTGATAAATCAATTATAACGTATCACTGAAGAGGAATTGGAGATGTGAGGATGCATGAGATTGATTGAGGAGTTAATTATAGATCAAATGGAGTTAATTATACATGTGTGGGTGCATGAAATAGTCAACTCCATATTAAGCATCAAAAATATGCAAACTAGAAGAAAAAAGGCAAAAATGGAGCTAAAACGAGTGAGAAACTCAAGTTTTTCTGTGGCTAGAAAAATGATAGGGTTTCCCCTTTTGCCAGTAGGGTCTCCCCTGGGTGACCCTGGGTCACCCGGGGGAGATCCGGGTTGGACAGGGTTTTTTGAAGAAAAGCAGGGGGGAGATGAAAGAAGAGAAGAAAAGGAGGGGGACCTCTAGAAGGATAGGGGGTTTTTTGGATTGGTTGAGTGGAACTAAAAACTGAAAGCGAGAGATGGATAGGGGGACCTCTAGAAGGCTTCTAAGGGGTGCAAAAGATGAAAAACATAGGGGAAAGGTGAAAACTCACCTACAAGATGCTTACAAAGCTTAGGATCAAGGTCGAAAGCCCAAAAAATGCAAATCAACAAGTGTCACTAAAAGATGCTGAGAAGCATCGCAAGCGACAAGAGAGAAATTGGTAAAGAGGAAACCAACACAAGAAAAGAAAGAAGACACATCATCAAGAGGTTTTCTTCTCAAAGGACATTATTTCATGCTTACATGTACGTGACAAGGATTTGAATCATCATAGGGGTCCTCGTGGAGGCTGTGCATGATTTTTGTTCTTACAGATATATTCTTTATTGGTTTATGAAGGTCACGTCAATGGAACCAAATGTTGGCAAAGAATGAGGAGTCACAGACCAAATTTTTGAGTCCAAGAGTCTTGCATGTTGTATTTATATGCAGTGTTTACAGTAAGAGAATGATTAGAGGGTTTGTGGTAGGAAATAACATCATGCGGTAACATAACATAATAGAGAACTCATAACACAAAAATTAAACATTCATTTTAAGCATATAAACCATATATCATCCTTTATATATAAACTTCATGTATTATAATGTAAGATGTATAATCTCTTCTTTACTCTTCTTTCTATTATATTTCTCTCTTACTTCTTACTTCTACTCCTATGTTACTATATACATATGACTATATTGGGGACATGTCCCTTACAAAAGATGACTATTCCTACTAGACCTAGTTGATCTTATGCTTCACATCCTTCTTGTGGCCAAGTGTGGTGACTTCTGGATGTATACTAGCTCCTGCTAACAACTATTAACTAAACACACAATCTTAAGAACTTGTTATTTCACTCTGTCAATCTACTATCCACATTGTTTACCTCAACTAATTTTAAAATTTTCATGTTCATTAATCAACATGTGTTGTCAAGTTGATTCCTTGTACGTCATTTTAGTCATCTTAGACACATGTGAGGTCTCTTTGTTGCCTCAAATTTGTTAAATGAAAAATGTTGATATCTACATCACTTGTCCTTGTTGCAAATGTTCTTGATGTTTTGAAATGTTGAATTGCTTACCAAATCATAGTCACTAGTTGTGGTTGTAGTTCCAAGTGTTCAAATTCAATTCATACATTCTTGTTGACATGATTAAAGGATTATAGTGTTAGTAATACAAGCTTTCCAATGCAAGTAAATAAGTTTTATGGGATATTCAAAGTGCCAACATGACTAGTTTCAATATAAATTTTTATTCGAGTCTCATTATAATTGTCCCACAAGTGCAAATATATAGTTATTTTAAGTCTAAGAATATGTTTTTGATTTAGATGAGAAAGCAATTATGATCAGGAGAGGAACACTACCTCCACAACTTTTAATGTATATCTCTCTTGTGACGTTTATTTGTATATTTAAGATAGATTTGTATTCAATGTAATAATGGGTTATAAAAGTCCAAGTTACAGTGTTTCACCAAGGAGGGGACATTATAGAAGCTTGGGTTATAGCTCTTCTCCTATACTTAAACAATCATCATCAATTATACATCAACCTCCATGTGTTAAAACTGTGAAGCCTACTTCTTCTCCTCGTTATCACATCTTACTTCCAAGAGGAAGCCTAATCTTTGGGAGGGAGGGAGGGAGGCCCACTTCTCCTCATGATCACGTCTTATTTTGATAAGACTTGTTTTGCTTATAACACTCATCAATATGTTATTATATTTTGTTATGATCATAGATTATATGGACATTGATATTATGTTTAGAATAGTAGTTGATTATCTGCTTGGATGATGAATTGGTTGACTAATGATTATGGACATGTTTGCATTATCTATATCCAAGAATAGAATTTGTATTTATCTTGTCATTATGGATTGATTTTAGAATAGATTTAATTGAGCAATGATGAATCTCAATGTAATTGGATATATGCTATGTGTTTTATGTGATTGTGTATAAATGTGATTTCGATAGTGGATTAAACTTATCATTGAATTTTCATTGAATCATGATAATGCTGGTTAATTATGATTTATCTATAGTGTGTATATTGATTTAATTTTAAATTTTTCTTTGGCTATTATCTTAGATATATTTATGTTTGGGTGCAAGTGTGCAAGTTAATTTTCATGACCAATGAAAAATTGTGGAGGTTCTCAAGAAACCACTGTTGTGATTCCCTAGTATATCTAGGCCTTATCGTAAGAGTGGATTAAGATATTCTTGTGTAAATGTGTTGTATGTGAAATTTTGTTAATTAATTTTTAATTTATGATTATTTTTATTATTGTTAAGTTAAGATTTGGTTAAGTCTCCTTAAGTGTCAAATCTTAGATTTGAAGTTAAGAGGAAATTTTAGAGGTCTTTTAATGCTATTTTTCTTCTTATTTGAGTCAAATTAAACCCCTAAAGTGATGACCTATGAGACGAGTCCATGGTGGAGTGTTTAAAATATGTTTTAAAAGAGTTTAGAGATTTGAAAAGTGTCTTAAAAGATAAGTGACAATATTTGAAGGCAAATCTGATTTAGATGGCAAAGTCAATTTTTTTTCCTAGATTCATTATATTTAGATAATATTCTTTATTTAGGGTTGGTTTTTTTATTTTTAGATTTATCACATTTTATTTTCAAGTTGCTTGGAGAAGAGAAGAATGGGAAGATATGGAGAGCTTTGGAGAAGATGATGAATTGAAGAGATCAGATCGAGAGATTTCTAAATTTTGTTGAAGTATTGAGGTATGCTCTTAAGCCATTTTACAGTGTATATTTTTGTTGTTAAAATGATGTTTTAAATCTTATTGGTTTTTCTATGATTATTTTTAATATTATGTGAAAACCCTCTTGTTATGTTGTGTATTATATGTTGAAGCTCATTTGAGATGTAGGTTATGTTGTGTTGGGTGCAAATCTTCCCATTTAGGTTAAGAGCCACGTATGTAATGAGGTTGAGAGAGGTGTGGACCCTCTCTTGGGGAAACATACCCAATCTACATTTATTTTAAGGCATGAGTGCTTTGGCATATTTGTGTGAATTGTGTTTTTTTTTGTGATATAAGGACTATGCATGTGGAGGTTGTAGTGTTTTCAAGGTATTGAGTGCCTTTGTATATGATACATGATATTATGAGATGTGAGAATAATACTTTATGGATTTATGGCCATAATATTGTGGGAGATGTGAATTGGTGATGAAATATTATTATATGTTCTGGTGTATGTGGGTATTATAAAAGAAAAGAGATTTGATGTCATTATTAGTTTTTCAAGAGGTTATTGTGTCCCCTTGACTCCCATTTTCTATGAATCTCAAGATTCATATGTGATGTTTAAGCCTATGTATGTTATGATTTTGTGTGTATTCCTTTGTTGTATAGTGAAAACAAGTTTCTATGAGGACCTCCTAACTCAGGGGTGGGCTTGTGAGAAAGCCCTATGGTTAGGAGGTGAGAAAATCTCCATTGGATTAGATGTGAAGGTTTTTTTAACAGATTTGGGATGATTCAAAATGATAAACTTGTGTTTATGAAGGTCTCATATGGTTTTTGAGACTCTCTCTTGAAACCATTAGACTATTATAAACCTTTTTTTTGAGAGGATGTGATTGTTTTTATATTTGTGCATATGACACTCTAGATTTGTTTATAAAAGAGATTTATTTCTCCTTATGCATGTGAGAGTTGTGAAATGAGAGATCTACTTATATGTCTACTATATGAAAAATAGATTCTTTTGTATGAACCATTATACATCGCATTTAGAAAATTTTTGTTTGTTTAACTATAATTGTAGGTGCATTGAAAAATAGAAGTGTATTTTTTTATAGATAAGTTGTTGCCCGTATGACAGCGAATATATTATAAATAGTAGGAAAACAAAGTACAAAACTCACTATGTGAGCACTTACAACCATTAGATTAGCATAAGTAGAGAGATTAGTTGCTATGCTAGAGGGTTCTGAGCCCCTTTGCCAACTCTATATGGCTCTGACAACTTGGGTGGGTGACAAAAGATCCTGTATTGACTGACAAAGTAGGAAAAGGTTTCCATATTATTTCTCTGTATTCCTTCCCTAAAAATCATTAGAGGCTGGGCTGATACCTTGTTTCTATTGACAGTCAGTGCATCAAAAACCTCAACCATCATTATGTATTTGGGCCTCTTGTTGAAGTTGTAAATGGCCTCAGTCACTGCAGATTTTATGTTGTCCTTAATGAAGTTGTTCGCCATGATCTTACCACAGTTTTTTCTTCCTAGAATAAGACCGTGTTCATGAGAAATTCTTCATATAGGTAGCCATCATGAATATGTTCACCTTCAAAAACTTGTCATCCTATCACTTTATAGATGGATTCCATGACCACCTCTGATTCTGCTTTGAAGAGATGCCTAATTTGGTCCTTCGATTCTTCCTCAATGTCTTCCTCTTGATCATCATCCTCTCCTTCATCATCTTCCTCCTCCCTTTCCTCTTCTTCCTCCTCCTCTCTACCCTCATTCTCTACATCTTCTTCCTCTGGTTACCTAGTTTGACATATACAGACACAGTCACTTTGCATTTTGTTTGCCATTGCCTCTGCCTGATCCTTGTATTATGGAGACGTTCACTCTTATGACCATGCCAGTGAGGTTTCCTGAGGCTTTACTAGGGTTACAACCACTCCATGTGAATGTTCTATGCCTCATATCTCAGGAGATCTATTGTCGACTGTGGAACACTGAACCTTCCGTGGGGTAATTACTCTTTAATCTTCAAATTCTTCTTGGAGACTTTCTATTTCTCTATGACTGTCTACTCATTGTGTCCACATCCATCACCAAATCTTGATTATGGATTTCTTGTCTAATCTTGGTAGGGGATCTTTTTTCCACTCGAGAAGTGGGGGAAATAGAAGTGCATTCTTGTAGTAAATAAGGATATTTATTTATATATATTTATTGTTAAGGAAAATAGAAATATAATTCACTTGAAATGTTGTTTTAGGTATTAAAAAACATGCATCTATATTTTTAAGTATTAATTTTTTTTTAAAAAAATGTATGTTTAATGTATATGTATCTAATTATATATATATAAAAATATGTTTGAACTGATTTAAAATGTTACAATTTTTTTTTCATAATTATTTTATTGTAGATCTAAAAACAACATAATATAGAAAAATAGATTTAAATATATTTTAATTATTTGCAAAAAAACAAAATGTAATTTTCTCTCCTAGATTGTAAGATGTGAAATTTTCTTTAAAAAATGTACATAAAATTTTTCTGAAAAATAATATTTCTGTCAACTTCAAATCATCATATTTCCCTTAGATCCAAATCATTAATGTAACCACTTTCTGAAAAGCTCACGAAGTGTTCTTTCCAATGAATCCAAAATCTTTCTATTTGAATACATGTGTGAGACACATGACCCTCTGCAATAAATTCATCCATTCTTTGTTGTTCTAGATGTGTTTGGGATGAAATTGATGTGATTGCTCATGGAGTTATTCAATATTCCAGCAGCATGTATCTGTAAATTCTTCTCTTTTGAAATGGTTGAAGATGAGGGTTGATTTATAGATGTAAAGATGATAGGATAGAGGGTTGAGATTTAATTAAAATCGATGGCTAGAATTAAATGAGAAGCATTAGGACACTTTTAGAGCTATCATTATTTGAATGGCTAGGATTAAAGATATGATAGGGAAATAGATGTTGGAGATTGAATTAGATCTTCAATTTCCATTTATTTTTAGTTAGTCATGTGACTTTTTGAATTATTTATTTATGTATGGATGTGACATGATTTAAATGTAATTGTCTTGTTATTATTTTATATCATATTATATTTAAGATTTATTAGTGATGCTCTAATTTTTACTATTTAATTATTATTTATAATTTTAATTAAGAGAATTGAGTGATCTAGTTTTTATTATGTATAACTTAGATTTTAATTATGTTAATTTTGGGATTAAATCAAATTAAGATTTGGGGGTTTTGATATAATATAATTTAATTAATGTGTTTTAAAAAAATTAATTGAGTGGCGAGTTATCAAAAAATATTCTTTTAAGAAGGATGCTTAAATTGTGGCAAATAGGGTTGATAGAATTTAATAAATGTTGTTGATAATTTATTAAATTAAATTAAATTGGCCTTATAATATGGTTTTGTTAGAAAATAGTTAAAACATAAATAAATAAAAATAAATAAAGATTTATTATAAAAATATAGGCTAGTTAATATCTTCTAAATATTTGTTAAAATGTTTACAACATTTTTTAACAATTAAAATGGAGTTGGAGTTTTTATTTAAATTCAATTTAATCTAAACGAGGTGTCGAGTTTAAGAGAAATAGTTTGGATATAAGATAATTAATTTTGTTAACATTTTTAATAATCGATGATTTAATTCATTTTATTTCGTGACTTTATTGTAAGATAATTAAATAGATAAGATGATAAATAAATAATTAAATGAGATTAAGTATGAACACAAATTTAAATAAACCCCAATCACACTCTTGAAAATTTAATTTTCTTTGGTGAAAATTTCTAATTAATCAAAAATTTCATTTGAAAATTAAATTAAATCAAAATGTTAGAGGTGAAGAAGAGATCAAAATTGCAACTATCTTATCTATTTCGTTTGCAACGTCGCACAACCGAGTATGGCAGGGCAGTAATTGGCAAAACTAGTCTTGGAGAGGAGGATGGAATTGGCGAAGAGTTGTGGATCAGAACAATTGACAGAGGAGAGCAAAAGAATTTTGGTGATCATGAAGAATTCAAGAGAGAAGAGAAGAGAAAGAAGCTAGGGAGGAGGACAAAATTGATTTCAGGGCTAGGGAACAAGAAACAAGAAGCGAGGGTGAATACCATTGGAGAGGACACAAGCTTGACTAGAAGCCCTGGGAGGAGGAAAAGGCAAAGGATGAAGTTGCAACAGGGGTGAATAGAATCCCACTCCAACCTAGGAACCCAACAAGCTGCAAATTTTTCTTCTTAGAATCAGGCAAACTTTTATCAGAAGTGGAGCACCTTAGGAAGTGTGCCTTTTTCATGAAATGGGTGACAACTTGGCCTGTGAGGGTCAAAGTTCAGAAATGGCGTGAAAGAAACTAGGGGGGAAGGGTGAAAATAAAATCCCTCTTTATAGGTTTTTTCTTGGTCAAATGTGCTTTGGAGGAGATGAAACTAAGAGTCCTCAGTGATGGCCCATAAATGATGAAAGGGGTGGGTTTTGACACAATGGAGTTGTCACCAAATTTTAACCCAATCACCCATAAAATTTCAAAAACTCCCATGTGGATCTGCCTCCATAATCTTCCAATTGAGTATTGGGATCCAGAGATCCTAAAATTTATAGGAGAGAAAATTCAAACATTCATAAAGATAGATGAACAAATAAAACTTGGGGAATTTGGGATAAATGCAACAATCTGTGTATCCATTTATTTGAACTCCCCCCACTAGAGGAACTAGAGATTAGGTTAGAGTAGGGGATTTGGAGGCAGAAGATTGAGGTAGAAAGGGATCCAGTTAGATGTAAAATATGTCATAGTGTGGGCCATAGTGCAGCAGATTGCAAGAAAACGAAGCCACCTCTTAATGAGGACAATGGTGAGAGCATAAAAAAAGGTGATGGAAAAGATCACTGTGAAATAGAAGGTACACAGTAGCCAAAGGGGGAGAGGAAATAAATTCTGGAGGTAGAGACAAAGATCAAAGGGGTGTGAGTCTTGAGGGCCAAAACAATGCTAGTATGGAGGAAGTTTTAGTGGAGATTGCCCACTTAAAGGAGGATCAAGGAGAGAGGTTGCCAAAGAACCAAGTCACCTCCCTGTATGAGAATGCAAGCCAAACAATAGTGTTGGGGAACATTTCTCAAGAAGGAGAGCCTAGTGAGAAGAGCAAGGGAGCAGGGATTTTACCCACAACGGTTTTAGAGGAACAAGGAAATATTAATGAGGAAGAAGACTCAAGTGGTTTCTCAAATGAAGAGAAACTTTGGAGGAAAGAGTCATTGGCTAAATAGAATCAAAGAAGAGCAAGCCAAAGATTGGAGAAAAGAGTGGGAGGGGCAAGAAATCTAATAGGAAGCAGTTGGAGATTGTAGGCAATGCAAAAGGGCAGAGGAAACTAAGATCTGGGAAGGGCATTCCCCTTCCTGAGGAGCCATGAAGCTCATATCATGGAATGTTGGGGCTGCAATGCCCCTAACAAAAGGCATGAAGTCAAGCACCTAATGCTGACCTCAAGCCCAAATATCTTGTTACTTAAGATGCAAGCCAGTAATTGCCAAAAAAAATTTTAACTGGAGGAATAAGAAGTGTGTTTGTGAGGATGCTGCTGGAGCCTCTAGGAGACTAGGAGTAATATAGGATACAAGGGTGGTGGAGATGGCACCAGTGAGTAGCAACCAATTCTGGCAAGTTTTTCAGTCAAGTATTTACCATGGAATCTGAATTTTCTTCTTATCAACATATACGGGCCTAGTGGAGGCTTGCAAAAAGCGGTAGTATGGAAACAAATTGCTGCAATCATATAGACAGAGCTTAAGGAATTATTTATCTTGGGAGGTGATTTCAATGCCACAAGTTGTAACATACAAGTTCTAAAAACATAGTAAAACCAGAAAAATTACCATAGAGTTATTTAACAAGGTAAAAATGAGATAGAGATTTTTTTTTTCTTTTATTTAACTCATAAACAAATATCAATAATTACAAGGTTTTTCCTTTACAAAGAACAATACATCATGAGGTCTTTCTCAAAGACAAAGTTTACAATGTAAATCAATTACATAGACAATTTGGAATAAATATTGTTGCTGAATATTTGACATCTTTATCACCAGTCCTAGCATATCTTCTACTTGGAGAGAGAGTATCTTTCCAGTGATTTACCTCCATCCACAGACTGGCGGTCTCCAACACATCTTCCACATAGGAAGTTGCCCTACCCTTCATGAGGAATATAGACCAAAGGTGACCAGTGGTAATTTTCCTGTCCCGAGTACATAGTGTTGTATTCTACACCTATCCATCAATCATACAACCCTAGATACCCTCTAGCTAAGTATGATTTCTAATAGATTGTGCATTCTAGATACAATGAACTGAAAATTCATGTAGAAGACACTTGCATTACTTTGGCTAAAGCTTTAATATCAATAACACTCATAATGAACATGGTCGTTGTGTTCACCCACCCCTACTCAATTTTTAGATACTGTCGTATTCTCACAGTTTATTCATACTAAAAGTATTTACGTAAATAGTCTAATCATCGAGCATGATATTGGCTTCCTTGACAAGGATAAGTTTAAATATCATAACTATTTAGCTAGTTCATAATCATTCTTAGGGTTAACCTATTGCCCTTGGAAAATACAATTCCACTAAATAATCATATAACAACCCTAGGAGGTTTAGGTTCTTATTCAACCAATGGTTTAACTCATCCATGGTTAGAAATAATTTAACTCTTGCAAAGATAATAACTCTTATTTCAAGAACATAAATACTATTCAAATCACTTCTAAGTGATGCCATTACCTTCACTTCTCATATATTCATAAAGGAATTCTATGTAAAGTCTGTAGACATTGTCTTTCAACATAAAATAAGTATACTGTAAAACTATACTCACCAAGATTATTTGTATGGATAATATAGAAGATCTTGCGACAATTAGTAAATTTTCTAAACTATCCTTAGTTAATCGATAACTCAATAGGTTTACCATAATTGACATAAGTCACTTAGACTCTAGTTTCTATTGGTAAGGAATTATTCTTAACCATGTATTTAACCAAGAATGGCTTCAAAAGATATTATTGTCTATTTGATATTCAAGACCACACTACTAACAGTTTGGTAAGTTTTCCCTTAATAATTAGCCTCTACTAATTCTTTCGAATTACTTTTCAAGACTAACTTATATCTACACAGTCGGTTGTCCTAAAAAAGAGACTCAATCATGTATGAGACTGGTTCACTAGTTTCATAATAACTACATTATTCTTCATGAAATAGATACTAATAGAATCATTTGGTTCCTAAACTCATATTATGACAAGCATCATAGTTTTATACAAAGGCATGGGGTCTGCCTAATTAAATCATTAGATAGATTACATTATCAACATAAGAATTGGCCTTACCAGGCTACATCAACTCCCAAGCTTTAAACTAAAATAGAATAACAGTTATACAATGACTCACTATACCCTCCATATACAGTCGACTCATCTCATTGAACTGCATCGATACTAAGAAGAGAGACATAGTCGGCTCATCTTCATCGAAACATTTACAGTATAAACTTAAGGATTATCATAAGGAAAATGGACGATTGTCCAAGACAAGAATACATTAAATCTTTCATTGTTTTCTACATGCATAGAAATGCAAAAGCATTTACCTGAAGTGATGCTTTACACAACAAGGATGGAAGATTGAATACACTGCAATCTTCCCAAGAATCATTCTCCGCTACGCACAGTCCCTCTTCTATCCTCCGTTCCCAGACTCTACCCTAAAAAAGAATCCAATGACTATCAAAGTCATGGTTACTTAAGAGCTCCAAACTGACTCATTAATGAGTTGTGCCACTAAGCACTCCACTCAAGACAGTTAGAAACTCATTCATAACAATGGTTTTTGGTCTCCAGTGAAGACTCAACCACCTACTATAAAGGTGCAATCGACACCATATGTCGATCTTTGCAAAATTTGTTGAGATGAGTGAGTGAATGTGGCTAGTTATACGCCACTCCTCATCAATGAGGCCGCCAACTCAATAACAGAAAGTGAGCAATCGATTACTCTTAAAGAGTAGTTCGATCCATCATGGTTTAACATTAAAGGCTCTCCTCAATAGATGCCTATGACTGCATAATTAAAAACCATAGTAAGTAATCTGAGGTATTACCTCATTCAACTCATAAACATATTTTATTTTATTATATCAAATATTATTTTCAATTCATTATCTCTATTTGATTATTATGATATAATCAATAAAAGAATAATACTAAATAAAGGATTACGGAAAATGTGATCAGGTTGAGCTAGTCTCCCCATCACGTTCCGTTGACAAAAACACGTCATCTTAACTTGACGATAAAGTCTTAACGTTGAGAATCTATTATAACACTACAAGTGACTTAATAATAATAAGACGACTATTTTACGATAATAACATCGTAATATTTACGTTAAACATAAATAGTCACAATTCATACACAAACAACATCGTTAACATTATCAATGACTAAGATGACTTACTATGACTTAAAAAGATTGTATAATATCGACTACCTATCAATTTGGTTCAAAAGTAATACAACAAGACTAGACTTACCTCTTACGACACATTGGTTCATGTTTTCGTTAATCACTTATACTCTCTCTCTTCTCTGAGAGTCATCTGAGAATCTGTATTCCTGTTTCAACTTGTAACCAAACAATATATGATCAGTGCATCATTATTCAAATAATTCAAATAATAAATCTAATCTCATAATGCAATTATTAAATCGATAATAATATAATCTTTTCTATATAATTTCATAAATGACATTCAATATAATCCATCTCTTTCCTTGTCATTAATCTAATCATCATAATAAATTTACTTATGTCCAAGTAAAAGTGAAAAGCATAGCAAGGCAAAAATTGGGGATGTAACATATCCTTCCCCTAAAGATTCATCGTCCTCGATGATATAAAGTATAAAAAAGTAACTAAAAAACAAGTTCATTGTTTTCAACTAATAACAACATTAAATATATGAGGAAAATTTTGATAGAATTCATGATAATCCTCCCATGTAGCACTTTCCTCAGCATATTGGTCCCATTGGACTTTGCATTGCAAGACCTCCCTATTACGCAAGTGGAGCTTGCACGTTTCTAACAGCTTGAGTGGCTCGATCGTGACCACCCCTGGATCCTACATCTGTAAAGAATTCCAATTCAAAATATGGTTATCACCTGCAACATATTTCTTCAAATAAGACACATGAAAAACATTGTGCATTCTAGACAAGGCCGGTGGTACAGCAATTCTGTAGGCAACCGGATTGACTACTTCAAGCACTTCAAAGGTCCCACATATCGAGGGGCTAGCTTAGAAGACTTCCCAAACCTAATAGAACTTTTCTTAGGTTTGACCCTCAAAATAACATTTTCTCCAATAGAGAATTACCTTGGAACACGCTTTGCATCCGCATAGCTCTTCTGTCTATCATTGGCTTTTGCCAATCCTTTTCTAATCAACTTAACTTTCTCTTCCATTTTAGGTAGCATTTCTAGTCTGATGCTAATCCTATCTTCTAGCTTATCCCAACTTATAGGAGTTTGACATCTTCTTCTGTACAATGCTTCAAATGGTGCCATCTTAATAGCAGAATGATAGGAATTGTTATAAGCAAATTCCACAAGTGGTAAGTATTCTTCCCACTTATATTGCTGATCCATGCAATACATTCACAACAAGTCTTCCAAGACTTGGTTAACTCTCTTAGTTTTCCCATCAATTTTAGGATGGTAAGCTGTACTCACGTTGAGTTTAGTCCCTAGCACAGAAAACAAAGTTTGCCAAAACCTTGATGTTACACATGCATCTCTATCTTAGATAATCTTTTCATGGAAACCATGCAATCCAAACACTTCTTGCACAAATTTGTGAGCTAACACAGGTGCTCCATTAGTCAAATTCCCTGGTATAAAATGAGCTACCTTTGTGAGTTTATCAACCACAACCAAAATGGCATCATGTCTATTCCTTGACATAGGAAGACCTTGAAAAAAATCCATGCTAATAACTTGCCATTTCCACTCTGGCACATCATGTGGGTACAACAATCCTGTAGGGTGTTGATGCTTTGCTTTTACCCTCTGACATTCTAAAGAACTTGCCACAAATCTTGCAGCATCATTCTTCATTCCTTTCTAGAAATAAAGAGGTTTAACATCCACTAGGAGTTTGGTCACTCCTAGATCTCCTGACTATGGTGCAATATGAACTTCTTTCCATACTAGATCCCTTAAGCCAGCTGAAACAAGAACATACATTCTACCCTTGTACCTCAATAGTCCATTAGACTCTATTAGATAACCATCATATCTTGGATCTCTAGGATTAACTTTTAGAGCCTGCTTAACCTGCTCATAATACTCATCACTAGACAAATTTTGTAACACCAAATCCTTGAAATTTCCATGAATAGAAACAATAGAAGCTATATGTCTTCTATGACTCAAAGCATCAGCTACTCTATTCTCTTTTCCTTTGATATAATTTATCTCAAAGTCATAGTCAGATATCAATTCTAACCATCTCCTTTTTCAAGCATTCAAGTGCGGTTGAGAGAAAGTATACTTGAGACTTTGATGGTTTGGCTTAAGTACAAAAGTCTTCCCCAACAAATAGTGTCTCCACATCTACAAGGCATGAGTTACTGCTGCCAATACCAGATCATGCAGTGCATAATTCTTGTCATAGGATTTCAATTTCCTTGATTCATATGCTATCACTCTTCCATCTTGCAAAAGCAACTCCTCCTAATCCTTCTCCTAAGGCATCTATAATTACCTCAAATTGTCCTTCAGGATCAGGGACTTTCAAAATTAGAGCTATAGTTAACTTTTCTTTTAAGAGATCAAATGCATCCTGACATTTGTCTGTCCATTCAAATCTCTTTCCTTTCCTTTGTAGGGAAGTGATTGGACTAGCAATACTAGAGAAGTTTAGAACAAACTTTTTATAATAGTCAACTAGGCCCATGAAACTACACACCTCATGCACATTTGTTGGTACTGGCCAATCCAAAATAGCTATGATTTTTGCAAGATCAATAGATATTACATCAACAGAAATAATGACCTAGATATTGAATCTCCTTCTAAAAGAATGTACACTTTGATAGTTTCCATATAACTTATGTTCTCTTAATTATTGTAGAACTATTTGCAAGTGTCGTTGATGTTCTTCTTCATTCTTAGAATAAATGAGTATATCATCTAGAAAGACTAAAACAAACTTGTCCATACAATCTCTGAATATATTGTTCATGAGATTCATGAATGCAGTAGGTGCATTTGTCAAACCAAACGGCAACACCGTGAACTCATAGTGCCCATATCTGGTTCTAAAAGCTGTCTTATGAATATCTTCATCCTTCAGTCTTAACTGATGATATCCTGATTGCAAATCAATCTTTGAAAACACAAGAACTTCACGCATCTGATCAAAAAGATCATCAATACATGGCAAAGGATATTTGTTCTTAACTGTTGCTTTATTAAGCATACGATAATCTATACACAATCAAAGGGTTCCATCCTTCTTCTTAACAAAAATAACCGGAGCACCCCAAGGTGAAACACTAGGTCTAATGAAACCTTTTGCCAACAATTCTTGTAATTGTGCTTTCAATTCCATTAACTCCATAGTTGTCATATGGTAGGGTGCTTTTGATATAGGCTTAGATCCTGGTTTAATATCAATTGCAAAATCAAAAACCTTCTTGGGAGTCAATCCTGGAAGTTCTTCAGGGAACACATCTTGAAATTATTGAAGAAAAGGATACTTTTCTCCAAAAGATGAACTAGGGTTTTTTATCCCTTCCTCCACTTGTTCCATTTTGACTACAAACAAATGACAACCTTTATGTCTAACCCTTTTCAATTGCTTGGCAGAGATAGGTCTAATTCTAACTTCTCTTAGAATCCCTTGGAATTGGGTTTGATTTCCCAAATCATCTAAGCATTCAACTATTTTTGAGAAATAGTTAACCTTAGCTCTATGCTTCCATAACCAACTCATTCCTAGGATTACATCATAGGAACCTAGGGGAGCTACATACAGGTTTACTTTAGTTGAGAAACTAGGGAGGTCAATTTTGGCTTCAAACAAACATTGCTCTACCTGAGCCTTAGATTGGTTAGCATGTTCTACTGACCAATGTTTAGACATGTATCCAACTTTTCTAGGAAACTTATTCAAAATTCTAGGAGAAACAAAATTTTTAGTGGCTCATGTATCAATCAAAATAGATATAGGGACTCCAAACAAAGTACCTATCATCTCAATAGGTGTCATTTGATACTCTGCTTGACGATTGTCGAGTGTTGCATGTATCCTTTGTTGGAATGCTTCTTGTTGAGTAGGTAGTGCAGTACCTCTTTGTTGACCATTTTGATTCTTGTTAGGGCAACGATTTGCATAATGGTCGCCCCCACAAGTAAAGAATCCTCTAATGGGTCCTTTCTTGTCTGAAGTCTTCCCATTATTATCCTCATTTCTTTTGTAGTTTCCATTCTTCTTCTCATTACCAAATCCACCCTTGTTCTTCTGAGATCCTTTATCCTTCCTCTTGTTATCATAGCTCTTTTCATATCTTTTCTTGTATGGTTGATTGTTAGGAGTTCCATTAAACCTCTTGTAGTTTCTATCACGATAAGCTGAGATGGATTTCAGCTTTTGCTCTTGCTTAATTGCTTTCTCATACACTTGATCCATTGTTGTGGGACCATCTACATCCACTTCTCCACCGATTTGAGCATTTAGACCCATGATGAATCTTCTGATCCTGAATCTCTCATCCTTTTGATACTATGGAACATATTTCAGGAGTCAGGTGAATTTTTCTCCATATTCCACCACTGTCATATCTCCTTGTCGAAGATTCTAAAAATCAATTAGTTTCTGATCAAAATAGAGTTGTGGTAACCATCTCTTGCAAAAGAGTTCCACGAACTCATCCCAAGTTACCCTTAGAGAGCTTAAATTTAATTCCATCTTCTTATTCATCCACCAAGTGGATGCTTCTCCTGCCAGTTAGAATGCTCCCCATACCACCTTGGTCACCTTCGAGTAATTCCTTATCTCAAAGTATTTTTCCATTTCTATTAACCAAGCTTCTACAGCATCTCCTGTCACTGTCCCATCAAATTTTGGTGGAGTGACTTTCTTCAGGTCTATGGAGAGCTCTGAGGTTAGTCTATCTCTTGCCTCTTTATTAGGTTTTGTACTCTTACTACGCTCTTCATTATTTTCTCCACATTCATCATGAGAGTTTTCAGCTCCTCCCTCAGAATTTCATTTATCATCCACCTGTTCCAAATCACCTAGTCTTTTCTTGGTTTCCTCAAGCATGGTTATGATTTGGTCTGACTTATTATTTGGTAGGTGGTTTTCCTCTTCACTTTCTCCTTGGTTAGTTCTTGTTCAAACCATGTTTATCAATTTCTCATGCTTGAGAATATTGAGTTGTCCATTAGTTCTTGATTATAATGCATCCCATTAAATCAAAACATAATAAACTCAATTTAAACAATAGTTTGGCATAAAAACAACTCTTTTTATTTATTTCATTCAAAAGCAAAGGGGTATTCCTCATTTATACAAGAAATGACTTCAGAAGTCATGCTCAAGAGGAGTATATCCTTCAGACTCATTTTCTGATACGTAATCTCAAGGTATATAACCCTCTGACTCACTATCGGACCTAACTTCTATGATCTCAACAGTTGGGGGTATGCGGGGATCTCGCCTAACCATAATTATTTCCTCATCTTTAACTCTTTCCAAGTACTCCCTTCTCACTCGCTTGATTTGAGTTAAGGCAGTCACCAGAGTTTCAGTATCACTTAATCAAATGTCACTCTCATCATTGGTTCCCTCAAAGGTTTTGATAATGGCCTCACATTCTCTTTTTGATTTAAGGAAACGTTGGCTCGTATTAACAGACTTTCCTGCTATCTTTTTAAGATGTACCATCCTGGCACAAATTTTTTTCAAACATTAGCTAACTGCATAATGTTGGCTACAGGCAAGCATAGTGGTCTCATAAGCCTTAGTGTTGAACCTGGTAGCTCTGATACCATATGTAACATCCAAGTTCTAAAAACATAGTAAAACTGGAAAAATTACCATGGAGTAATTTAACAAGATAAAAATGAGATAGAGGAAGTTTTTTCTTTTATTTAACTCATAAACAAATATCAATAATTACAAGGTTTTTCCTTTACAAAGAACAATACATCATGAAGTCTTTCTCATAGACAAAGTTTACAATGTAAATCAATTACATAGACAATTTGGAATAAATACTGCTGCTGAATATCTGACATCTTTATCACAAGTCTTAGCATATCTTCTACATGGAGAGAGTATATCTTTCTAGTGATTTACCTCCATCCATAGATCGGCAGTCTCCCACACATCTTCCACATAGAAAGTGGCCCTACCCTTCATGAGGAATATAGACCAAAGGTGACCAGTGGTAATTTGCCTATCCTGAGTACATAGTGTTGTATCCTACACCTATCCATCAATCATACAACCCTAGATACCCTCTAGCTAAGTATGATTTCTGATAGATTGTGCATTCCAGATATAGTGAACCAACAATGCATGTAGAAGACACTTGCATTACTTTGGCCAAAGCTTTAATATCAATAACACTCATAATGAACGTGGTCATTGTGTTCACCCACCCCTACTCGACTTGGATACTGTCGTATTCTCACAGTTTATTCATACTGATAATATTTACGTAAATAGTCTAATCACCGAGCCATGATATTAGCTTCCTTGACAAGGATAAGTTTAAATATCATAAATATTTAGCTGGTTCATAATTGTTCTTAGGGTTAACCTATTACATTAAATAATCATATAACAGCCCTAGGAGGTTTAGGTTCTTATTCGACCAATGGTTTAACTCATCCATGGTTAGAAATAATATAACTCTTGCAATGATAATAACTCCTATTTCAAGAACATAAATACTATTCAAATCACTTCTAAGTGATGCCATTACCTTCACTTCTCATATACTCATAAAGGAATTCTATGTAAAGTTTGTAGACATTGTCTTTTGACATAAAATAAGTATACTATAAAACTACACTCGCCAAGATTATTTGTATAGATAATATAGAAGATCTTGCGACAATTAGTAAATTTTCTAAACTATCCTTAGTTAATCAATAACTCAATAGGTTTACCATAATTGACATAAGTCACTTAGACTCTAGTTTCTATTGGTAAGGAATCATTCTTGACCATGTATTTAACCGAGAATGGCTTCAAAAGATATTATTTTCTATTTGATATTCAAGACCACACTACTCACAATTTGGTAAGTTTTCCCTTAATAATTAGCCTCTACTAATTCTTTCGAATTACTTTTCAAGACTAACTTATATCTACACAGTTGGTTGTCCTCAAAAAGAGACTCAATCAAGTATGAGACTGGTTCACTAGTTTCATAATAACTACGTTATACTTCATGAAATAGATACTAATAGAATCATTTGGTTCCTAAACTTATATTATGACAAGCATCATAGTTTTATACAAAGGCATGGGGTTGGCCTAATTAAATCATTAGATAGATTACATTATCAACATAAGAATCAGCCTTACCAGGCTATATCGACTCCCAAAGCTTTAAACTAAAATAGAATAACAGTTATACAATGACTCACTATACCCTCCATATACAGTTGACTCATCTCATCAAACTACATCGATACTAAGAAGAGAGACACAGTCGGCTTATCTTCATCGAAATATTTACAGTATAAACTTGAGGATTATCATAAGGAAAATGGACGATTGTCCAAGACAAGAATACATTAAATCTTTCATTGTTTTCTACATGCATATAAATGCAAAAGCATTTACCTGAAGTAACACTTTACACAACAAGGATGGCAGATTGAATACACTACAATCTTCCTAAGAATCGTTCTCTGCTATGCACAGTCCCTTTTCTATCCTCTGTTACTTGACTCTACCCTCAAAAAGAATCCAATGACTATTAAAGTCATGGTTACTTAAGAGCTCTAAACTGAATAATTAATGAGTCATGCCACTAAGCGCTCCAGTCAAGACAATTAGAAACTCATTCATAACTGTAGATTAGGAAAACAAACGAGGTAAAAATGTAAACCAAATGCATAAATACACAAAGTTATACCTTCAAATGTGGTCCCTCTCCTTGATAGGGTGGAAGGAGTTGCACCCAAACTCCTTAGATTTACCCAAGTAGATGAATGTGGATTGCTCTTTGAGATTTAACACAATAGGATGAGAGATTTGGATTTAGATGGAGATTGTGATGGGGATGAGGAATGATTTTGGCATTATGATGGTATGATGAAGAGATTTGGGAGAAACTTGGGCATGATAAGGATGCAAGAAGAAGTTCTTATGAATGGCTTAGAGAAGGGTCTCATTTATAGATTTTTGGAAAATGAATGGAAGGTGAGGAATAAAAGATGAGATCAAGGGCTAGAAATGCTTGAGAGTTAGGGTTAGGATTGGATTCATAGCCTTGTGACAAGTGTCACAAAAGGAGTGGATGATAGAGATCAAGGGTTGAGATTTGGTCAATGGTTTTAGAGGGCTTTCATTATTTGTGAATTTTAAATTCACATGGGGAAAGGTGTGGAGGATAAAAATGAATTAAAAATTTATTTTTGGGATGAGTGGATATGACAAGTGAATTAAAAATTCAACTCATGGGGGAGTGTGAATTAAAAATTCACTTTTATGTGGAGATGTGAAGGTTGAAGGACACATGTACACTTACATGTGTAAGAGGGTGATAAATGATGTGTAAGGAAGATTTGACTCTTTGAATAAAAAATTAATTTTTATTCAAAGGTGTGTGGGAGGATGGGCTAAGCAAGGTTAATTAGGTGTTTAGCTTAATTAATTTAAGTCTAGGGGGTAGGTAGGCTAGGGTAGCTAATTAAATAATTGCTATTTAATCAACTTGGCTAGGTTTAAGTTGATTAGTAGGGTAGATTAATTAGATAAGCATGATTTATCTAATTAATGAGGATTAGGGAAATGGGGAAATTAACTAAATAAATATTGGGTATATTTATTTAATCAATGAGGATAGTGTTATAAGGTAAAGTGATAAATTAAGTGAATTAATTGATCACAAGGGATGGGTAAATGGTTAAGGGTAGATGATTAGGGATAAATTAATTAAATAAAATGAATTTATTTAATTAATAGGAGGGATAATTGGTGGTGTAGAGACATGAGAAATTGGTTTGTGAAGCAAGTCAATTTTAGGTGTCTATAATAACAACAATTTTTAGTGTCTAGTGAAGACTTAACCGCCAGCAATAAAGGTGCAATCGACACTATATGTCGATCTTTGCAAAATTTGCTGAGATGAGTGAGTGAATGTGGTTGGTTATACGCCACTCCTCATCAATGAGGCCGCCAACTCAATAATAAAAAGAGAGCAATCGATTACTCTTAAAGAGTAGTTCAATCCATCATGGTTTAACATTAAAGGCTCTCCTCAATAGATGCCTATGATTGCATATAAAAAACCATAGTAATTAATCATGAGGTATTACCTCATTCGACTCATAAACATATTATATTTGATTATATCAAATATTATTTACATATCATTATCTCTATTTGATTATTATGATATAATCAATAAAATAATAATACTAAATAAAGGATTATGGAAAATGTGATCGGGTTGAGCTAGTCTCCCCATCACGTTCCGTTGACAAAAACACGTCATCTTAACTCGACGATAAAGTCTTAACGTTAAGAATCTATTATAACACTACAAGTGACTTAATAATAATAAGATGACTATTTTAAGACAATAACATTGTAATATTTACGTTAAATGTAAATAGTCACAATTCATACACAAACAATGTCGTTAACATTATCAATGACTAAGATGACTTACTATGACTTAAAAAGATTGTATAATATCGACTACTTGTCGATTTGGTTCAAAAGTAATACAACAAGACTAGCCTTACCTCTTATGACACATTGGTTCATGTTTTCATTAAACACCTATACTCGATTTGGCAAATAAACCACTCGTAATCTGAGGTCTATATCTCTCTCCTCGAAAGATACTCTCTCTCTTATTTGAGAGTCATCTGAGAATCTGTATTCCTATTTCAACTTGTAACCAAACAATATATGATCAGTGCATCATTATTCAAATAATTCAAATAATAAATCTAATCTCATAATGTAATTATTAAATCGATAATAATATAATATTTTCTATAATTTCATAAATGACATTCAATATAATCCATGTCTTTCCTTGTCATTAATCTAATCATCATAATAAATTTACTTATGTCCAAGTAAAAGTAAAAAGTATAGCAAAGCAAAAATTGGGGATGTAACACAAGTAGTACTCCTGATAAGAAAGGAGGAGCATGCATGACCACTTGAGTCCAGATTGACTTTCAAAACTTCATCAACAACAATGTGTTAATAGATGTGATTCCTAAAAATGGGAAATTCACCTGAAAAAATAGGAGGATAGGTGTTTTTGTGATTATAGAGAGCCTAGATAGATTCTTGATCACTGGGAAATGGCTAACTCTACCCAATATCCAAGAATGCCTCATTCTACTTGTTTCACAGTCAGACGATTTTTTTGTAATGTTGAAATTCATTTTAGATAAGGAACCTAATAGGCGTCCCTTTACATTTGAGGAGATGTGGCTAAGGGATCCAGAGTTGGAGGAACTGATAGAAAGTTGGTGGAAGGAGCCAGGAGAACAAAGAGGTTACAAGCTCTTTAGTATTTTCAAAAAATTGGGGAGGATCAAAGTAAAGCTAAAGTCATGGAACAAAGACCACTTTGGGAATATCTTTGAGAAGAAGGAAAAGATAGAAGTAGAGTTAGTAGAAATAAATGAGAAAGTAATCAATGAAGGAATGTTGCAAGAGGACTTCTTAAAAGAAAGAATTCTTAAGGAAGAACATGAGGAAATACTAGAAAGGGAGGAGATTTTTTGGAGGTAGAAATCGAGAGAAGGCTCGATGAAGGATGGGCATATGAACACAAGATTCTTTCGTATGTCAACAAAAAAATAGGAAAAACCAAAACAAAATTACAAGAATTAAGAACAGGGATGGAGTTGTGGTGGAGGAGGAAGAAGAGATATGGAAGGTAGTGGTGGACTACTTCAAAACATTATTGAATGAGGAGGGACCAAGAGAGGGGGTGAGAGAGGTTGTTTTGAATAATTTGCCATGTCTAATCACTCATGAAGAGGAAAATAATTGGCTAAGATGACCATTCACTGAGGAAGAAATCAAAGCATCAACTTTTCAAATGGATTTGGACAAGGTGCCAAGCCCAGATGGCTTCCCCAATAGATTCTTCCACAAATTATGGAATGTCATAGAAAAGGATCTGGTAGTAGTTGCTGAGGAGGTTAGGAAAAAGGTATCATGCTCAAAGACCTGGACAACACGTTTCTAGCCCTTATACCAAAGAAAGAGTAGAATCAATGGAAGATTTTAGACCTATTTCTCTATGCAATTTGGTGTATAAGATCATTGCTAAAGCAATGGAAAATAGACTAAAGGTGCTATTACCCTCCCTAATATCTGAAGAACGAAGTGGGTTTATGCCAGGAAGATCAATCACAGAGGGCATAGAAATCACTCATGAGGCCATACACTTTAGCAGGAAAATTAGAACATAGAGGATGATTATAAAATTGGATAGTAGGAAGGCACATGATTAGGTGGATAGGGTTTTTCTACTCAAAGATTTAGAACATTTTGGTCTTTTTTCTGGAATGGAATAAGTGGATTCAGAGCTGGATCTTAGACTTAAGATTCTCAGTCATCATCAATGGGGGGGCCATAGGGTTTCTTTCAGTCGACAAGGGGACTGTGGCAAGGATATTTGTTGTCCTCCCTTCTCTTCATCATAGCAGCAGAAGCTCTAGGAAGGCTGATAAGGAGTCTGAGTAGTAGGGGGTTATGGTGGGAAGTGGCAGTTGCTCTAGACAATGATCCAATAACACATCTGCAATTCATAGATGGCACTCTTTTGTTTGGTATAGCTAGGTGTAGGGAAGTTCGAGTTATAAGAAGATTTTTGGAGATCTATAGTTAGGCCTCAGGACAACAAATCAAAAAAAGTAACTCAGAAATCTTTTTCTTCAACACAGATATCAGGAAACAATAGGAGATTAAGAGAATTCTAGGATTAAAAAGTAGTCATCTTCCTAGTAAATATTTGGGCATTCCCCTGTTTGAAGGAGCTTGTAGATCACATTTGTGGAATCCAATTGTCTCAAGTATCACCCATAAGGTGTCTTCATGGAAGAGCAAATGACTAACGAGCGTCAGATGTATGCTTTTACTCAAATTCGTAATAGCAGCAATCCTAATTTACACTTTGTCATGCTTGAAGATGCTAGGGAAGACCTATGTAACCATTGATCAGAAGATGCAAGATTTTTCCTAGAAAGGGAATTCAGAAGGGAAAAAGTTCCCCCTTATTGCATGGGATAAAACTTACAAGCCTAAATAGGCTGGCAGTGTTGGCCTGAGGAGGTGGCCCAAGGTGAATCTTGTGTTGGGAGCGAAGCTAGTTTGGAGTATGTTTTCCAATCTAGATCTCAGGTGGACTAAAATCTTGTATGCTAAATATCTAGATTCATAGGATCCCAAAATAATCCTTATTTTGGTCAAACTGCCAAAGGGATCTGCTATCTAGAACTTCATCCTATCATGTAGAGATATTATTACAAAACATCTAACATGGGAAGTAAGGAGTGGTAGGCAAGCCTTGTTCTGGGAAGACTCATGGAACAACTTTCTAGTGATGGAAAAGCTACCTTACTTGGACTGGTCAAGGAGGCTCTAACAAGAGCTCGGGGGATACATGCCAGAGAGTATTTAGATCCAGAAGAAAGGGCAAGGAGGCTTGAGTGGAAATGGAAGGTGCTAGATGGTCTGGACTTAGACAGAGAGTTGGTAGAAGTACTCAGAGTGGAGTTATCCAAGAGAAAGGTATTCATAACTGAGGAGGAAGGCCAAATTAGGTAGTCTGTGGCAAAATTAGAGAGATATAATGTAAAGTTGGGATACAAGGTGGCAGGGAAGGTAGAAGCAACTCAATATTGGCTAACCCACTTATGTTGGAATAAGAACTACCTCCCCAAAGTAGGAGCATTTGTGTGGGCTGCTCTTCAAAAATGAATCTTGATGAGTAATAGACTAAAAATGTTAGGTTTTAGTGGCCCTTCAAGGTGTGTGATGTGTAAGAAGGAAGAGGAGACAATTGACCACTTATTTTTTAATTACGAGGTTGCACAAGAGTGCTAGAAATTTGTATGTGGCAAATTGGAATGGCAGGGCCACTTACCTCAGGATTTATGTGAAATCTTTATGGCTTGGCCAGTGTTATTTAAGAACTCTGTCTTTGCTAGTATTTGCATCATCATCCCATCAATGGTAATTTGGGAGCTTTGGAAAGAAATAAATAGGAGAGTTTTTCAGGACAAGGATTTGAAGATCGAAGAGATGGAGATGAAAATAGAACAAGCCATTATAGCGGTGGTGTACAATGCAGCAAGAAATTAATCATTGAAGAAGAGTTCTTTTCCTATTGGGATGGTAAGATCAAGAAGAGTTGGCTAGGTCTTAAAATCCCTCCCATTCATGGGAAGGCACAGGTTCATCCCACTTACAACTTGAGGGCAGATGCAAGATGGGTTCCTCTAGGTGAGGGATGATACAAGTTAAACTTTGATAGAGCGACGAAAGGAAATCCAGGAATTTTAGGGGTAGGCTCTATTATTCAGGATAACCGTGGTTATTTCAATAGTGAGGAAACTAGGAGTGGGCACAAGCAATGAAGCGGAAGCACATTTTTGGCGCCATTGTCAGGGATGGTGCTACCTTCATATGCTCATTTTTACATGCTTTCATAGTTTAAATTTTGATTCTAGCATTAGGGTTAATAAATTCACTTTTCAGGAAACACCAAAAATTATACTAACATTGTGTAGGACTGTTGGAATATAAATCCAAATTCACTATATGTGGAGGCGGAGAGATAACCGAGGCAGATTCCTCCCTTGAAATTTTTGGAATAGAGAAGACCCACCTGACTTTATCAACTATATAGTAGAAAGTGCTGAAGAAGAATTTCTTCTTACATCTTCATCAACACCTTCTACATCTTCATCAACTTCTTCCACAACTGCAGAAGGGACCTTCAGAACCATGGCAAATGCTGCAGTGGAGGATCCACCAGAGCAAGCAACATTTGAGTTTCCTATCACTAATCAGGAGAGGGCTATAGTGCTGAAAAATATTCCACCATCAGCATTACCGGTCTTCTACAACCTGGTGATAGAGGACCCAAATACATTCCTGTTTGAGTTTGATATCTTGTGTAGAAGCTATGACTACACATCAGATGCTCATAGGTTGAAAGTCTTTCTTGCCACCCTTAAGGATACAACCTTGAGATGGTTTATGGGGCTGGGAAAAGATGTCATTCCAGACTGGGATACAATGAAGGAGAAATTATTGGAGAAATACCAAGATTACTGGTGAGGACATGACAAGAGAAGAGATGACATCTTCAGGATGTCACAAAAGGAGGAGCCACTTGAAGATTATGTTGAAAGATTCCAGTTTTCTCTAAAGAAAAACCCTCAAAACAGATTGTCTAAAGAATCATTAAAATTGGTTTTCTTGAGAGAGGTTAAGGATGATTGCATGGATGCTTTCAATCTTATTGGGTAAGGTGATATTTCTCAGTCAATTTGTAAAGTTTGCCAAAATTATTCAAGGACTCTCACTAGACGAACAAGAGGAGAAAGGACATCAATTGCAAACAAAGAAACCAATGGAGTTTCAAGAGTAGAAATCAGTAAGTTGCTGTCCAACATGAAGGAGGACATAATCAGCCATATGGACACACAACTAGACTCTTCATATCAAGAAGAAATAAGAAGAAGCTGATGCAATGCTTACTAAGTACTGTCCTAGTTGTAGGCAAAGGAAGGCCAATTGTAAATGCAAAAGGGTGGCAAGCATCCAGCAAGAGAAGGTTGAAAGGCCAAAATTTCAGCCATTTGAAGGAAAGGATGGACAATTGTTCTTCATAGCTCAAAGGAGACCTTGGCAGCAAAGGCAAGGTATGCCCTCTGATCCAGTAAATTTTAGTTCACCCTTTCCTACTGCAAACCAACATTTCTTTGCTTGGAACACTCAGCCAGCCTAGTAATCAAAATCTCTGGCAAAACCCACAATGGCCTACTCTACAACCTAGTTGGAACCAACAACAGCCAAACCGGTGGTCCCAACAAGGTTTTCAAGGTTCCAACTATAACCCACAATGGCCTACACATGAGCAACCTCAATGGAACAAGAACCAACAATGGTAGCTATTGGTGTTTATTTCTGAATCGGCATATGGGTTTGCTAGTTCTAATGCACAGGCAGACTCGGCCAATAGATACCGGAGGTTGTGTAAGTTGCGTCCCCTTCACTTCTGGTTCTGTCGCACCAAGGGGGGTATCCCTATTAGCTAAAGATTTGACACTTTGACTCACCCAATGATAGAAAGATTTAGCTTTTCAGAATAGACAGAATACTCTCATGTGTGGACCAAGATTTGTATGACAAATCACAAGGTTAGCAACATTCTTGGACATATTTGTCTGGTTAAAGATGAGAGTATGCAGGGGGCTCCTAATCCTACTCCTACAACTAACAAGCTGGAAATATGAATGGATTGGTTTGATGGTTTGGATGCAAGATAGGGGTTTTGGATCATAACTACTTCACAAGAAGCATACCGGTGCCTATCTCAGGGCAAGGAGTCAACAATACGTATACAAGAGAATGGCCTACAACTAGCATTCAAGTTTCAAGGGGTTAGGACTAGTATTTGCCTTACAAACACCACCCAATGATAAGTATTTAACTGCCTCTACTTATGAATATCCCAGCTGACATACAATCTTCTCCACACTTTAACCTAAAACAATTTAATCCACTCCTTGAATGGAAGTTATAGATTAAGCATGTGGTACAACAAGACTATACCCTAGAATCTAAGAAACCCTTAGCAACCAGATTCAAAAGAAGAAAATGCATACAACAAATGGAGACAGATAGATAAACACATGCAATAATGCATTTTTCATATACAATGACAAGAAACTGAATATATGTGCAAGATACACTTCATATGCAACTCATAAACTCCACAGAGATACAATAGATAGGAAATGCTCTGTATTTCTTTATTCACACAAAAAATTGCCCAAGTCTTCAACAACACAATGAGTAACACAGTTTGGCCTTTATGCCAAGACTGTGCCCTTAGCAAAAAATTACAAGGCAAATAAAAAAATCACCAGATTCAATGCATCTTCAGATTGGTGCTCAAATCAGTTAATGCAACAAAGAGGAAGAGGAAGGAGCAGATAAGCTCAGGGAAAGTGCCACCGCATGGAGATCCTCTTCCTAAATCAGGTGGTTGAACCTATCAAATTGACCCATACTTCTCTGCACAATTTGCCATTATTGCCGAACTACCCACGAGATGCAACAATGAAAACATCTAAAGATTTCCCGCTCAAAAAATGGGCTAGAAACAAAGAAACCCCCTCGCAGCTACGAATTAAAACATAGTTGTCGATCATCTCCCTACCGCTGAGATCCATGGCCCAAAAACATTGAAAAGTCACCAACCAATGATTACGTACCACGTAGGCACTTAATTTCTCCATCGCAGACTTTTCCAATTCTCATTTTGCCTCTTTCACCTTTGTATATGCGAAAGCATATACAATCATCTGATATACAAGCCAGACCTCAAATACTTATTCACTGTATTTCATTCCTCTATCGCGTCCGGGTTGCATGTCTTTTCTTTGTATATCAGGTTGTATGTTGCATATACAAACCCAACATATATGCAAACTATAGATTTCAATACCTCATGAGCTACATTGGATTCTCCCTTCATGTCCAGGCCTTGTATATATGTGCTTGTACATTTCCCTGCATATCGCATTGTACAAATGTGATACACATACAACGGACCCCACACTGCTATAGAACAGATTGAAAACAACTTCAGGTCCACTTTGCATCTTTGGAATGCACTTTCATTGTATGTTCAAACATGCAATCACATTATACAAGTGGTGGGCCCCATCAAATGCATCTCTGCCTTTGTACATTATCAATGTATATCACCAAATATACATTTACCATCACATGTAAACAGGGAATTTGTCCTGGAATATGTGAAATATATTCCCTCTTGTATGTGCCGCTTGCATATCCAGCAAATGTATATTTTGTTTGTATGTTGAAAATACAAAGGCAAACATACAAACCTCCCTAACATACAAACAAGGAATCTTTAGAGAATATACGACATACATTGGCACTTGTATGCCAGGAGATGCATATTTTACCTTGTATCCTGCACATGTATGTGCGAATAGACAACTCGATATACAAATAGACCTTGATACATCTGTCGAATATTCCCAGAATCTGCAATGCATATTCCACCCTTGTACATTTCCATTGTATCTTTCTAATGCATGTAGCTGTTGTATATTTGGACATACAACAAAATATATACAAGCAAACCTGATATACAACGACGGCATATTCCTAGAATCTTTAATAGATCCCCCCAATGTACATGCATCCTTTTGAGCCCGATATGCATTTAAACTTTGCATACAACTGCAGAATATTCTTGGGAATCTGCGAGAGATTCCCTCTTTGTATATGTAACCCAATATGCATCTAAAATGCATATAACTCAATTCTTTATCATTTTTTGGAGGCCGATAGAGATTTTGCAAGCTCGTAAATGTATATTTGACCTGCATGTATATACAAACACCCTTGTATATACAAAGACACCTACACCTTAACTGATTTTTGTATTTTTTACAACTACAAAGACTGAAAGTGTTAGAACTTTTTTGGACTTTTGGGAAGGGGCCTACATATACATATTCAGGCACCAACAGTAGCAAAATGCAAATTACCACCAACCTATGATTCCATCTCAACTACAACAGCCAACCATAATACCTCCATCAGAATCTCAAAATCCACCTCCTAGACCTACCCAAATCCCTGCCCAACCTACACCTAATCCTAACAACAAGTCTATTCAATAGGCTTATACTAATGAGGTGATGCAATACCCCACCTATGGGGTAGAAGTGAGTAATGTTCATCTCATATCAGGGAAGCAACTTGCGGGCCCTTCATCTCCCCAAATTATAGAACTTGAAGATGAATAACCCACAGAGGAAGCCTCAAATAAACCACCTTTGGAACCTGAATCAACTTAGGGACCTCGGACCATTTCACATCCTAATCCTCCTTTCCTTGAATGCTTAGCTATACAGAAACAACCAGCACAGTCTAAAAATGACCTCATAGGCCATTTATAAGATATAAGCATAAAGATTCCCTTAATCCAAGCCATCAAAGATATTCCCATCTATACTAAGACTATCTGAGATCTCTGCATAAATAAACTATTGGAAAGAGACACTGCTACACATGACAGGTGTTGTCGTTGATGGCAACTAAGTCTATCCTACACATCCACATTACATAATTTGTTCATACCAGAAGTCAAAGTGAAGATTTGTCCAAGTCCAGGTAGTCAGAAATAGAGCATGGGACAGGGTCCAATATTTGGGTCTGGATCTCTCCGGTGGTAAATCATAGTGTGTTGCAGATCTAAGAGAGTGATAAGGATTGTCAGGACCATCTATATCTAGAAATTTAGCCTTCGATGATGAAGGATTCAAAAGTTGTAAGCATCTGAGTATCAGGTTCCAGTTAGTCAGTACAGTCAAAAGAAGAGTAGGCCAACCTATCATTTGATCTTGGTCCGGATGAAGAAAAATTGTTGGTTAAGTAATTTGTGATAATTAGTGGTATTGGTCAACATGATTGATGATATGAGAATACAAGTTTTTGGTCCGTGTTGTTGTTTGTGGATGGATTCAGCCGATAGAGTAGAGTTCTTAATAAATGTTCTAAGTTTTCTTGTGGCCGACTACAGTTGATTGAATTTCTTGATGCGGATATATATAGTTGATGGATTCGATTGTTTTGGTGTGTGATTGGGATAGTGTGATTGAGTAAGTGCAAAAAAGGCAGAAAGACGTGCGAAGGTAAAGATCTAAGCCCAGATTATGGCTGAGGAGTAAAATAGGGCAGAGTAAGGATGAAGTGTGTAAGATCAGTATTATGTGCTTAACCGGAACTAAATTTTTGCATTGGTAGATGATATTCATTAGTTCAAACATTCTGTAATCTTCTTGTAATCATTTTTGTAGGTAGTGAGCCTCTTGGAGCAGTGAGCTCTGGGCAATGCGCCCTGAAGGCATGTGCCTTCCCCATTTATAATACTTTTAACAGAGTATAATTTCTTGTGGGTTAACCCCCATCATGGTTTTTCCCTTAACCAGGTTTCCACGTAAAAATCTTGGTGTTATGTGTGTTGATTATGTTTCTGCTCATGTGTTGTTGATTTATACTTTCATGGTTATATCCTTAATTTGTTAATAAGTGATAAGGAAGATAAATTACTACAAGTGTTAAAGCTTTGAGAGAACTGATTCACCCCCCCTCTCAGTTGTCTGCCCTTATTTCAACATAAACTAGGAAGGAAGAGAATAGATCCAAAGACAGTTCATGTTTTGGGTAACCTGGCTGACATAATGTTGGGGAATATAACTGTTCCCAAATATACAGATCCAGGTAGTCCAATAGTAGATGTCAAAATCAATGGGACTCTGATTAAGAATACTTTGATAGATTTAGGTGTTGCAATTAATGTAATGACTAAGGAGACAATGTAGACACTCCAGTTGAACAACCTTAGGCATGCTCAAACAGTCTTGCAATTAGCTGATAGGTCCACAGTTAAACTAGAAGGAGTCATTGAGGATTTGGTAATTGCATTAGATTCCTGGGAATACCCTACTAATTTCATAGTGCTATAGCCCAAGGTTAATCTTGCTGGTTATCCTCTTATACTAGATAGACCATGGCTTGCCACAACAGATGAATTTATAGGTTGCAGGTCTGGTAACGTGATCATATCCAATGGGACTGTGACCAAGAAATTGGTTTTATATCCACCAGCCCAACCATACCATGAGCTTGAGTAGATCATTTGGCCTACCCTGGAAGATGAGGACAACTATTCCCTGCAAACCTTGATGACTATTAAACACAACCCATTATTGGATATTCAAGATGAAGATGAGTTGATCGCTCACATTATACAAAATGACTACAGAAGGCACCTGCAACAACAAGACTGCTTATCTTGCTCACAAGATCCCTTAAGGAGCATAATACCTACCAATTCCTCAGAGGAGGTATCTCAATTATCTCATACTTTGTTACCCCAGCAATGTTTGCTAGTAATACCTAGCCTTGATTTGTCCTCGGTGCAAGAAATGTCTAAGCTATTAGAAATCAAGCTAGGAAAAATGTTGACTGTAAATAATGCATTGACTGATGAGCAGTAGCAATCCCTGCATGCAGTATTACAAACCCACTTAGCAGCATTTGCATGGGATTACAGTGATATGAAAGGCATAAATCCTACTTTGTGTATGCATGAAAATTACATTGATGATGGCCACAGACCTATAAGATAGTAGAAAAGACACATGAACCCTGCTCTCAGAGAGATAGTGAAAGAAAAACTTCAAAAGCTTTTAGATGCAGGGTTTATATACCCCATTTTAGACTGTGAATGGGTTTCACCATTGGTCATAGTGCCCAAGAAAGGTGGCAAATGGAGAGTTTGTGTTGATTACAGAGAACTAAATACTACCACCAAAAAGGATCACTTCCCATTGCCCTTCATTGATCAAGTTCTTGACTCTTTAGCAGGTAGGAAATATTTCTCATTTCTTGATGGTTTTAGTGGCTATAACCAAATCAAGATTACACCAGAGGATCAAGATAAGACAACATTTCCCTGCCCTTAGGGGACCTATGCATATTTTGTCTTGCCTTTTGGTTTGTGCAATGCCCCAGCCACATTTCAAAGAGCAGTCCTCAGTATTTTCTCTGATTTTGCCCATGACAACATGGAAATTTACATGGATGACTTGACCACATATGGTGAAACATATGATGAATCTTTACATAACTTGGAGAAATTTTTAAAGAGATGCACAAAGCACAATCTATCTTTGAGAAATGAAAAATGTTTTATGATGATGACACAAGGTATAGTCTTGGGACATTTTATCTCAAGTGCAGGAATACAAGTTGACCCAAAGAAGATTGAAATTATATCTACCTTGCATATTCCATAGAGACAGAAGGATGTAAGGAGCTTCCTTGGACATGCAGGTTATTATAGGAGGTTTATTCAAGATTTTAGAAAAATTGTTGCACCTTTGTTTACTTTGTTGACAAAGGATGGTGAATTTGAATGGACACCAGATTGTCAGAATTCCTTTGAAAAGCTAAAAGCATCCTTGACACAAGCTCCAGTTCTTAGAGGTCCAAATTGGACATTGCCTTTTCACATCCACATAGATGCATCAAACTTTGCCATTGGAGCAGTCCTAGGCCAACAAGAAGGAACTAAAGAGTATGCAATATACTATGTAAGTAAAAATCTATAGGGAGTTAAGTTGAACTACACTGTGACATAAAAGGAAATGTTGGCAGTTGTTTATGCCATTAACAAATTTAGACACTACATTACTGGTTATAAAGTGTTCATACATCAATTAGATATTTGATGAATAAGCCAATAGTGGGTGGTAGGCTTGTAAGATGGTTGTTATTATTGCAAGAATTTGACATAATAATTGTTGACAAACCAAAAAAAGCTAATTTAGTTGCTAATTTTTTGTCTAGACTGCCTACACAATCATCAAAAGGAGTGGTTGATGACTCTTTTCGTGATGAGTATTTATTTGCTCTAACTATACACAATCTATGGTATGCAGACATAGCTAATTATTTGGTTTCAAGGAAGATTTAAGGTTACTTTTCTCCAAGGGAGAAAAGGCTGTTGGTTCACAAATGTTTTCCTTATTCTTGGATTTCGGGATTCCTATTCTACACTGGTCTAGATAACATTATGAGAAGATGTATTAGAGAAGATGAGGTGTTTAATAAATTGAAGGCCTATCATGATGAACCTTGTGGTGGACATTTTGCAGCCAAAAGGATAGCCTTCAAAATATTGACAACGGGATATTACTGGCCAACACTTCATAAAGATGCTGTCAAGTATACTAGAAGCTATGATTGGTGTCAAAGGATGGGGAGACCTACAAGAAGTGATGAAATGCCTTTGCAGCCACAAATAGCATTAGCTCCTTTTGATAAGTGGGGGCTGGATTTTGTTGGTCCTATCTCTCCTACTTCAAACAACAAGGAATATATACTGGTATGTACTAATTACTTAACCAAATGGGTGGAAGTTAAAGCCTTGCAATTTGTTAGAGATGGTAATGTGGAAAAAATTTTGTATGAGGAAATATTCACTAGATATGGTGTACCAAGGGAGATAGTAACTGATCAAGGTCCACAATTCACAATAGATTTAATCACCAGACTGGTGGAGGAATATCAACTTAGACACAAGAAGTCCACTCCCTACCATCCTTAGGCTAATGGTCAGGTTGAAGTCACAAACAAAGAGATTGAGAATATATTGACAAAGACAGTACAACTTCATCGAAGAGATTGGGTTTCTAGGTTACCAGAAGCTGTTTGGGCATATAGAACTATATGGAAGACAACTACAAGTTTCACTCCTTATGAATTGGTTTATGACAAGACAACAATCCTGCCTATAGAATTTGAATACAAAACCCTAAGGATAGTAGTAGAATTAGGGATGGATTGACAAAAGCTCAAAAGGCTTACTACAACATTTGAATGCTCTTGATGAAATCAGATTAGAAGCCATCCACCATACAGAAGTTATACAAAAACAAAGAATTAAATGGTATGACAAGTATATCAAGACTAAAGAATTCATTGTTGGAGATTGGGCCCTTCTCTATGATTCTAGATACAAGGATTTCAAGGGCAAGCTTCAATCTTAATGGTTGGGACCATATGAGATTAAACAAGTATTCCTTAATGGTGCAGTCCAAATATAGACCATTGATGAGGTCTGATTTTCATTGCTAGTAAATGGACACAGGCTAAAACTGTATAATAAACCACTTCAGAAAGATGGTTTTTTTGTCTCTCTAGCCACTCAGTATGGTACTCTTGGCACTCCTAATGAAGATTCTCTGACACTGACTGATAAATAGTCAGAAGATGATCCACCAATCTTGTCTAGTGATGTAGAGGTTGAGTTGTAATACTCAACCCCTATCACTAAGACTTAATTTTTCTTGCTTTATAATCCACATGCACACACAACACACTATCCAAGATGACCACAGTTAACTTCAGTGGGACCTGTTACAATTGGGACCTGATATATGGCATATGTAACTTTTCAGTTGGGACTTGTGCTGGAGGCACCCGTAACAACTAAATGTTTGCAGATGTATTCACTACCTTGGCGCTCAGCAAACCATTTTCCCGTTCATTCCATATCTTTTAACATTGCTTCAGTCATTTTGAAATAAATCAATTACCACTACAAAAAGTGTCAACTCAAGCTCATGAGTTGCTAATTCCCACATTACAAGCTGTCACCTCACATCCATTCCGCCATACTCACTGCCTTACCATTCACCCACATGCATGTCATCTTGCTCATAACAAATAAACTGCCAAGTACATGCTCTCAAATTCTAAGGTATGTTGATCATTTATTTCCATAATGTGTGCACATAAGGTAACTTTCAATGATTAACTTAGCTTTCTTTCTATATTCATTACTACTTTTTATTTATTTCATGCATGCAAAAATATTTTTCACCATTCTAGTTAATAAATACTCTTCCTTTGATATCAATTGCCACATGAAGTGAGGTCACTTCACACATTAGTTGGGGGAGGGGTTTAATTTTTTGATTTTCACCATTCTTGTCTTTAAAGATACCAGATAGAACATCCTATGCCATTTTATAAAAAATAGTAAACCTCCCCTATTTCGCTCAAAATATGAATATGAACTTGTTACCCAGAGAAATTTACAGTGGGAAGAATAGAAAAGGGTAGCAAAACTATAGATTGGTTCTCTTCAAGGTGGTAGAATTGGAGTTTAGCAGAAATTGACACTTCAAGAGGTTGCTGAACATAGAGATAATGGGGGTTGATGCGGTATGACAAGAGCTAGCTACATATAAGGAAATATTAGAGGATGTGTTGGTGCTACCGCTCTTCACCAGAGTAGGACAGCTAGACTACTTTTTGAAGTTGATAAAATATGATAATGAAATGGTAAAGGAATTTGTAGCTACATTGCAGTATGATGAGGCAACGGTTAGGGGATTGATTGTAGATTCTTCTGAGATGGCCATTGCCCAAGTCACAGGATTACCGAGCACAGGGTCCGAGTATCCAGCTCATGCTAATGCAGCTACAGCAAGGGAAAAATTCTGCGAGTGAGGACAACACCTGGACTCGACAACACAAGGTACAAAGAGATTATCCCTTCCATTTTTCTAGGGAAAATGTGCTTCATATATCATTAAATACATTACCTGTGATGGCTGGCATAATTTGTTGTATACTGTGCATTTTAAGTTGCTTAATCATCTACGCCATGATAAGCTAGTCAACGTTCCCAATTTCTTGTATAATATGTTGAAAAGGATGGTGTCTGAATACTAGAAGAAGAAAATGGACACCACATTGTCCCATCATTGTTTAATCACCTTATTGATAAAGAGGAGCCTAAGAATTCAACACCCACAAGTTGATTGGGAGGATTTTAAACAATGTGTAGATATCACAACACTATTGGAAGAACCTAAAGTAGAGAATGAACCCCAGTATGAGCCTAAACCTAAGATTGAGCCTGAGAAAGAGGGGCCACAAGAGGAACCCTCATCTTCCAAACCTAAACCTGTGAGAGGCACTGATTCAACACCTGTTAAGAAAAAGAGAAACAAGAAAAGTGTTGAGAAGCATAAAAGCACTGTGAAAGGAGAAGATACAGGGGAAAAGAAGAGGAAGAGGAGTAAAAATAAAAGGAAAAATAAAGTCAAACAGGAGACTGCTAATCCCAGGTGCTCAGGAAGGTTGAAGAGGCAGAGTGTGAAGGAAAGAGCTATTAAGGAACAGGGACAGGAAAAAGGTGAAGAACAACAGCATCATGATCCAATACCAGTGAATTTATATTCAGATAAATGAGGAATTGCCCTTGAAGATGGCCCTATTGATGCTCCTGAAGATGCCTCTGTTGATGCTTGTGAAAATGTTAATGTGTCTGCTAAAAAGAGAAGGTATGTTTCATCATCTTCTGGTTCTAATTCAAAAGATATGTTTATTGCAAAGAAAATGGGAAAGTCAGTTCCTAGTAGTTCTGCTAAGGAAATTTTTGATATAACTGGGGATGATAATGATGAAGGTCTAAATTTTGAAAAAGAAAAAGAATTGTTGGAAGACAGGAACATAAGTAAAGAACTTCAAGAAGCTCTTGCTAGGATAAAACACTTGGAAGAGCACGTGAAAGGGTATGAAGAGAAGGACAAAGAAAAGGAGAAAAGAATACAAGAGTTGGAGCAGAGAATTCAAACCTATGACCATGGAACTAATCTAGACCTACTAGCATAGATGCTATGAGTAAAACAAATACTAAAGAAAATGAAGTACTCACTCCACAACCTCCTGTCACAAGGACTCCAGTGTACCACACCACTTTGTCTTTGGGTTTTGAATTAATGAAACTCACTAACAAATCCAAACAAGAAAAGGAAAACTAGGAAAAGAAAAAATAGAATCTCAATGCATCAATAGAAGATAAGAATTTCGTGATAAAGAGGTTGGAGGATAAGCTGACAGAGTTCATTGACAAAGCCATACATATCATTGGGTGTAGACCTCCACCAAGGGTATATGCATTGTTCTTGAAATAAAAGTTTCTCAGTTTCCAATTTAATAGGTTCATTAACAATCAACCTGCTTTACATTTGAGGCATATTTTTTACAGTTATTTTAAAGAAGTTAGTTTAGAGGAGCAAGACCAATTGTGTGAATATTGTTTGCATAACTATTTAATGAAAGAGGATACAGAATGGAACCCTTCAATTTATGTTGGGGATTTGTAGGTTAGGGCACTATTATCATATCTCAATAATGAAAAGTTCAGAGGGGAATTGATGGATAAGTATGAGGAACAAGAGAAAACAGTGGCACTGCAAGTCAGAAGGGAAGCATTGAACCCTGATGTAATCCTTACTCAATGGTTAACACTCCTCTCACACAAAGGTCCAGGAAAAATAATTATGGATTTGAGACTGCGAGATCACAAAAGGATACAACAGTTAGCAGGGCCTATTCTTCAAAATTGTCTAAGGTATGTGCAAGATAGATGGAATAGTCTGACTCTAGCACTACAGAGGAAAGAGACTCTCTTTTCATAACTTTATGAATATGTTTGAGAGGCTGCACAAGTATATCTGGATTTTAGAGCAAACAAGAGTGGGATGGCTGCCACTTACTTTTCATCCTCCTATTCTCCTTTATCCAGTACCACACTAGATAGGGGAAAAGGGTGATGAATGTAGGAATGCAAAATCAGTCAGGTTGGATAGGCTTGCTTGTTCCAATGGTTTTTATCTTAAGCAGGGGGAGGGAGTCAGAGAAATAATGGACATGAGGCAGATTACTTGCACTACAATCTTCTTCCCTAGATGATTAGTTCAGTGATTTTGCTTGAGGGCAAACAAAAGGCTAAGTTGGGGGAAATGATGGGTTGAAATATTGACCTCTTTTTATGTTGTTTTTATATGCTTTTAGAACTTTTCCATATGATCCTCCAGACACTTTACCAACATCACCATCATTATATGTTGTCTTTTTATATACTTTGCAAGACTTTGAATCTATGTTATTAATATGGAATATGGTGATGGTATTACCAATTGAATGATTTAAATATGAGTATGCATGCAATATAGATGGAATCCTATGGTTTAATTATGAAGGTTATTTGTGTGCATATGTTTTATGCATTAACCCTTGTGCAGCAAGAATGTGGTATCAAGGAAATGAGCATTTGCAGCAAGTTGTAGGACAGGAGAATTAAAGGAAGTGAAATTAGGACACCAAAAGTGTAGGCAGTTGGAGGATGAATGTGAACCATCATGGACTGGAATAAATACAGAAGAAGTAGACTTGTTTGCAGGACAGGAGAATTAAAGGAAGTGAAGTTAGGACACCAAAAGTGTAGGTAGCTGGAGGATGAATGTGAACCATCATGGATTGGAATAAATACAGAAGAAGTAGACTTGTTACAAATGTAGTTTATGTATGCTCTTCATGAGAGCCATTGCATAAAAGTTCTTATTTGAATATGACTGTCCTTCCTCTGTTCACTTAGATCAATAAATCAATCTTAAACATGTATCCTAGTATTTAGGAATGGATTGATGGTTGAAGTTATTTAGTAGTTGCATAAAACTCTCTCATTTCTATATAAGTTAGGAGGGATGAGTTTGATGTCAAGTTAGTCACTTTATTTTCTAGTTACTTAGTTGTTGCTCTATTTTTCTATATTGGAAGATCTAGACATGTTTTAAAGAATGTCATTATTGAATACAATCTAAAAGAGATTTTGTTTATGATATGAAGTGAATGAAATTGTGTTATGAAGATGCGTGAGAATCTGAATTAGATTTGATTTCCAGTTAAGTGAGTCAGTCCCCTGAGCAAGCCACTCAAGGTAATGATCCTAACTTCATTTATTTCCTCATTCCTTTATGCATTCTTGTTGAATCTATTTTTCATCTACATATAAATACATTACGAGTCAAATAGAATACTTTGATTATCAAATTACAGTAGTATGATTCATGAACAAATGCATGCTTTGTCTATTTTAAGTCCTCTGGAGGTTAGCATGATCTCTCTTATCATTTTGCATGTTTTGGATTAGTTCTGTAATTTTCTATTGTTAACAATTATCTACAGCTTATGCTGAAGGTACCCGTAGCCACTAGATTCTGTAACTATTTTCATGGTTTTTGCATTTCTGTGAATTCCAGCAAAGTAAGTAGGTTTAGATAAGATAGTTTAGAAAGAATATGAGCCCTGAAGGTACATACAGTGTAGTACCATCATAAGCTTATGCTCCTTGGTTGATAATTTAATGTAGGAAGTACAATGATAGAGTGGACTGTTCAGATAGGTTTACCCCTAAATTATGTTAAGTGTGCAACACATTAGTTTTCCTCTACAATCCTCATCAAGACCTTTGAGGAATATGGTCTTGAGGATTTTTGGGCTCATTGTTTCTTCTCCACGTCATTTTACTAAAAAGATGAACCTATCCAGAAAGTCTTATATGCTCTCATCTTCTTTTTGTCTCAATTTAAATAGTTCTTCCTTCCTATCGCTGACCGTACAATAGTTCTGATATTTGTCCAAAAAGACAGTTTCCATGTCGTCCCAAGTGGTGATTGATCCTGAAACCAACCCCATAAACCATCTCATTGCAGAGTCTCTCAAGGTAGAGGGAAATAGTTTCAGTTTCTGGTTATCCATTTTGTAGTCATATGTCTGGCACAAAACTTTAAATTCAAAAAGGAGTTTGTTTGGGTCCTTAGAAGACAAACCTTTGAAGGTTGGTAGGATAGAAGATGAAATGTTTTTCATTGGTGAATCTTCATTTGTATTGAGAGCAATAGGATAGGTAAATGTTTGGGCTGCTCTCCTACCATTTGGGTTATCATCATCTTAATTGTTTCAAGGTCTCTTTCCATTTTGGTGATTGAAGGGCTCATTATTGTTGTCAGCCATTATGTTGAAAGGACTATTTTCTTCCCTTAGTGTTTTTTGTGGTGGCTGAGTATCTGAGGGATTTTGAGAAGTCTCAGGTTGATCCTTATTGATTGGTTCATAGTGAAAAAAGTTCTTTAGCTAAGACTTCTACCTCTCTTGATTTGGTTGGGACTACTATTTAGGGGGTTTTTGCTATGAATCTTCTGTGTGGACCTCATTTCCTGACCATGCAAAAAAAAGAGTTTGATGATTTTTTTTTAAACAAGAGGTATCCAAATGTTCTCCTAATAACACTATGAAGGGTCCTTGGAAATGGTGCCAAAAAGTGGCAGGTTGTCATTTAGTCCTAACACTTTAGTTGAAATTGTATCATTTTTGTCGACTAAGTTGTGTCCAAGGTTGTCTGCAATAGGAGGTAAGTTTGGACATCTTAGCTTAGCAATGATTTTTCTAAAATTTTAGGAAAGCTTTGACAATATAAACCCAAACTATAAAGCATATAAACTTAATCTACAAAGCATATGAAATTTAAACTATGAATTTGAATGAAACATTCTAATCTAAGAAAGCAGGAAATATTTCAAATCTAGATTAGCACTATCAACTTATATTGAACTCCTAAACTAAGTAGAAGCTCCAAAATTTCTATTTATAGAAAGCGACTCCAAAACTCTTGAAATTACAATTGTAGATTACACTATGTTGAAAAACAACTAAACACAATACCTTGTAGGTTAACATTAACACCATTCTACCATATTGTCACAGAACAAAGGATTATAATAATTCAAAACAAAACAACATAGGAATATAACATAAATGATAACAAACACATTCACAAAACATCAAAGTACTTATCTATTTCTATTTCCTTCGAGTGGCTAGCTATTTGAAAGTCTTCTATCAACTCAATTTACATTCACCATTAACAACTTAAAATTCTAGTTCGCGTACACATCACTTAGTAAATCTATTTTGACACAGAGCAATTCCGATTCAATTCATTCACATCATAATAATTTGAAATAACAAAGATAACCTATATCACTTCCAAAATCCTAGATACTAGGGGTGGCTCATTAATGCCACCAAAATTTTTTTTAACAAGATAATATAATTTAACTAAATCAGTTGTCTTTTAAATGCAATACAACAGAGGCTCCGAGTGGAGATTTAAATGTCTTAATCTATTTTCTAAATAACATAAAGAAAAATAACTGCTAAGTGGTCAGGTGGTAATAAATGAATGAATTCTTTCAATCTCGAGTCCCTTAAAATTTCGATGCCCTAGACTTCTGGCGTTGTTGACTCCAGTCTGCATTTATGTCCATTCTTCCCACTTCATTATATTAAAAAACCTATAGAAGACACACATATCTTTTCACAAAATTATGTCAACATTAGTAATAAAATCTAGTTAATTCAAGAACGAAGATTTGTACAACGCTCTTTCAAAATAGATAATTATTTCTCCTAAGACTAATAAATTGGCATAGGCTTGGGTTAGCTAATGGCATAAAAGGGGTAATTAGGTGGATACTAAGATGAGGTTATTTGTACCTCATCACTCAACCTAAAAGCTATACCACAAGAGAAAAATGTTTAATAAATTCATATAGCAATGGTCAAATCTTAATAAAACTACCCATGATCGGTTTTGTGAGGCCCACTTCTCCTCATCATGATCACATCTTATTTTAATGCTTATGACACTCATGGACATGATACTTTATGTTATTGTGATGATAGACTATGTTGGTATGGATATCATGTTAGACTAGTATTTTATAGATTATTGATGATGACTTAGTTAATTATTGACTATGGATTCATTTGTATTTTCTAGATTAGAGTTTATAATTTTAATTATTATTATTTAATGGATTTTTAATTAACATAATTGTGTATGTTTAATACATATCCTAAATGGTTAAACGTGTTTTGGTTAATATGAAATTTTGTATTAGTAAAACCTAGATGTTGGATTAAATATGTTTGAATTATGATAATATTGTTAATTATAAAATATTTATAATGTGTATGTTAGTTTTATTATGAATGTTGCTTCGACTATTATCTCAGATATATTAATGTTTGTGTAGAAGTGCATAGGTTAAATTCCATGACCAATAGAAAAATCATAGAGGTTCATCAAGAAATCATTGTTGTGTTTCCCCAGTGTATCTACATATTATCCTAAGTGAGGATTAATGTTTTCATGTGTAAAGTGTTGTGAGTGTGAATGTGTTAATTAAAATTAAAATTACATATTTATTATTTTATGTAGGGTGTGGTTAAATTTCTTTAAGTGTCAAATCTCATATTTGAACTTAAGAGGAAATTTTAGGGGTCTTAAAGTGTTATTTTCTTAATTATTTGTGTAAAATTATACCCCTATAATGATAACATATAATTGGGGCCTATGATTGAATGTTTAACAAGTGTTTTAGAAGCATCTATACGCTCAAAAAGTGCTTTAGAAGATAGGTGATGAGTTTTTTTAGAGGAAAAACCTAATTTTGAGTTGCAATTCAAAACCTAACCCTAGTTTTATTTTTATTTATTCTCTTTTGGAAGCTTATTTTGGGGTTAGCTTTTCTATTTTTAGTCATTGGTTTTTTGGATATCAAGTGGCTTGGTGAAAGATGAGATTTGGAGAAGAGCTTGAGAGCTTGAAGAAGATGAGAGATTGAGGAACTTGGATATGAAAGCTTTTTAAATTTTTTGAAGTATTGAGGTAGGCTCTTAAGCCACTTTTGAGTGTATATTGATATTATTGTTGATAAAATAGTGCTTGAAAACTTATTAATTTTTCTTTTAATATTTTTGATATTGTATGAAAGCTCTTTTACTATGTTATGTATATTGTGTTAATACTCTTTGGGGATGGATGTTGTGTTGTGTTGGGTGTGGATCTTCCCATTTGGGTGAAGATCCACCCACGTATTGGGGTTGAGAGAGGTGTGGACCCTCTCTTGAGGAAACATACTCAATCTATATTTATTTTAAGGCATATTTATATGAGCTATGTTTCTTGGTGATATAAGGAGCATTCCTATGGTGGTTGTAGTGTTTTCAAGGTATTGAGTGCCTTTTGTATTTGATATGTCATATCATAGGATGTGAGAAGAATACTTTGTGGATTTATGGTCATAATATTATGAGAGATGTGAGTTGGTGATGGAATATTGTTACATGTTTTGGTGTGTGTGGGTATTGGAAAAGAATGGAGATTTGATACATTTTTATTTTTCCCAAGAGGTTAGTGTGCCCCCTTGACTCCCCATTTTCTATGAATCTTGCCAAGATTCATATTTGATGTTTAAGCCTATGGATGTTGTTTTTTTGTGAGTGTATTCATTTGTTGTGTTGTGAAAATTGATTTCTATGAGGACCTCCTAGCTCAGGGGTGAGTTTGTGAGCAAGCTCTATGGTTGGAAGGTGAGCAAATCTCCATTGGCTTAGATGTGAAGCCTTATTTTTTATAGATTTGGATGAATCAAAGATGATAAACTTATGTTTGATGAAGGTATTATATGGGATTTGAAACTCTCTTGAATCCATTAGACTATTGTAAACCCTCTTTTGAAAGGATGTGATTGTTTTCACATTTGCGCATATGGCACTTTATATTTGTCTAGAATTTTTTTTCTTCTTATGCATGTGAAAGTTGTGAACTGAGAGATATACTTATATGTCTAATGAATGGAAAAATAAAATTGTATTGTTAAGAGAAAAAATAAAACATAATTCAATTGAAATGTTGTTTTAGGTGTTAAAAAATATGCATGCATTTATAGTTTTAAGTGTTTTTTTAAAAAATCATAATTATTTTTATTGTAGATATGAAAACAAAATGATATAGAAAAATAGATTTAGATATTTTTATATGTTTGCAAATAATAGAATGTAATTTCCCAACCTACAAGATATGAATTTTTCTTTAAAAATAGTGCATAATTTTTTTTTGGAAAACAACATTTCAAAGTCAACTTCAAATCATCCTATCTCTCTTAATACTAATCCAAATCTTTAACGTAACCACTTTCTAGAAAGATCTCAAAATTCTCTTTCCAATTAATCTAAAATCTCTCTATTTGAATACATATGTGAGACACATGATCCTCTGCAAAAAAAATCATCTACTTTTGTTGTGAATGTGTTTGGGATGAAATTGATGTTGTTTCTCATGGAGTTATTGAAGATTCCAGTAGCATGTACCTACATATTCTCTTTTAAAATAATCAAAGATTAAGGTTGATTTATAGATGAGTAAATGATAGGATAGAGGGTTGAGATTTAATTAAAATGGATGGCTAGAATTGAATAAGGAGAATTATGACACTTTTAGGGCTATCATTATATGAATGGATAGAATTAAAAGATATGGTAGAGAAATTAATGTTGGAGATTGAATTAGATCTTTGAATTTTATTTAATTTTAGTTAGCCTTGTGACTTTTTGAATCATTTATTTATTTATAGATGTGGCATGATTTAAAATATAATTGTGTAGTGAATTATTATAGTTATTATTTTATATCATATTGTATTTAAGATTGATTGATGATGCTCTAATTTCTAATATTTGATTATTATTTAAAATTTTAATTAAGATGATTGAGTGGTCTAGTTTTTATTATGTATAACTTAGTTTTTAATTATATTAATTGTGAGATTAAATCAAATTGAGGTTTGAGGGTTTTGATATAATTTTTTAATTAATGTGTTTTAGAAAATTTAATTGAGCGGTGAGTTATTAAAAATAAATTTATTGTTTTAAGAAGTATGTTTAAATTCCTCCATTCAAGGGATTTCTTTAGATCATATGACTTCTAAATATAGGGCAGATGCTAGGTGGATCCCTCCAAATCCAGGATGGATGAAGCCAAAATTTGATGGAGCTTCTAGGGGGAACCCAAGATAGTCTAGTGCAGGTTGTGTCATTAGAGATCATGTTGAAAGTCTGATTGGGGCAGCGTCTAGGAGATTGTGGGTTAACATGAACAACGAAGTAGAATTTCATGTCATCATCTAGAACTCCAAACATGTCTCAATCTCAAGATTAAAAAGATTCATATAGTGGGTGACTCATTAATAATTATTAACGCCATTTGTTGTAAACAAACATCCAATTGGAATCTGCGAGAAGGTCGAGCATCTACCGTTCAAGCAGGCTTGTGGGAGTTAAAACCCCTATGTTGAAAATTGTTGACTACTCCTCACCGTCTAACCCAGAGGAGGAAGTGGAGATAAAGGAAGTAAAATCTACCCCTGAGCAACCAACAGGCCAGGAGGGAGCCAGTTTGTTTGAAGAATTAAATAACTCTTACTATGACACTAAGGAGGATGAGGTTGAGATTATGGAGTCTCCGGTTAAGGAGGTGGCCAGTGTGGAGAAATGTGACAATTACAACCAATTCATAAAGGACATGGATGACTTGAAGACTAGGATGTCCTCCCTTGAGGATAAAATGAGGGTGATGGCAACCATGTGTTCCAAAGTCACCCATTGTGTAGCTACTTCTTTAGTTGTTCTGCAAGATATTCAAGATGGTATGCAGGACAAGGAGGGAAACTCTGGTAGCAAGGAAGATCTGTTGGGATTCCTCATGGAGGATTGGAATATGTTGCTTAAGTAGTGTCTGGTTTTTCCTTAATTTTTGGTATTGGTTTTGTATTTTATTTGTCATGCTTTGTAGCTATTAGTTGGCTATTACTCTGTTGTTCATGGTCGGTTGGCTTATTTTGATGCCCCTATGGCCTTTTGTAATAGGGATCTGCACCCTTATTTGTAGCTTACCAATATAAAAAACAAACATCCAATTGGAAGCTTAATAACAAGTTGGCCTATTGCATGGACCTACTTAGCAAGTTTGAAGAATTCAAGATAGATCATGTGTATCATGAAGCAAATGTGGTGGCTGATAGGCTTGCAAATGTGACATTTGAAATGGAGGAAGTGTCTTTCATTAGGAACTCTATGCAAGAGTGGAAAATTATTGCCCTAAGTTGTTAACCCTCATTCTTAAGGAGAGTAATGGCAAGCAACCCTAAACATTAGCAGTGGTAGCCCAAAAGGAGAACAAATTATTTCTCTTTATTGGTAGGAGGAATCAAAACCTTTTTGGGATAGACTACGTGTTCTGACACAATAACAAAGAAGATGACACATATGCCATTTTGGAAAATGATATGAGGTGGTAGATGATAGAGTGGCATACATGTGGGAAGATCATTTTTCAGGATTCACCACCTTGTGGCATGATCAGTAGTTAAGAGATGTGAAGGTAGGAAGCACTCTCTATCTTTTAGCTCGTGAGAAGAAGTCTAGAACACAAAGCATTAATTAACAGCTCAAAGATGATATTGAATGTCATTCAAAGCATGGGAGATTATTTAGGAGTTGGTTTGGAAGAGGCAATCTATGGTAAAATGGATTCAATAGTTTACCTCATCAAGAAGGAGGCAAATGGCATTCAGAGGTGAGATAGTGGAGAAATGATTGAAGAAGGTTTACAAGGCCAAATCTAATGTAGTTCTTCGTGCCATAGGGATGGTGTTGGGGAATTCATTCATGGTCTCAACCCATCGCTATAGGGTGAACTCCGATATAGCATTGATATTTGTTGTGTTGCTACTAGACCTAGGCAAGCCGAAGGACGTCATTTGGGAGGTGGAAACAACTCTGATCAAACTGTGGTGGAGGAGAAGTCTGTAGAAGGTCATTGACAATTTGGTGTTGGGTTTTTGATTCCACCTTGAACATGGTATATGGCCATCCATTCTCTCACATTACAATGGGCCTCGAATGCCCTTCCTCATCCATGTTGTTGGGGTGAAAAAGGAAGACCGTAGACATGAAGTGAAATGGGGGCTGAAATGTCTAAAGGCAATGGATGGGATAGCGAATGTTGATGGTGTGGATTGGTCATTTGCCCTAGAGACCGAGGACTCTGAATTCAAGGAAGAATATGCTAAGGTGATTGGTTGTGGAGGAATGTAATAGTTGGTATATATGAATATACGTATTATAGAATAAAAAATCAAGTTGTGTTTATATGTAAGACTTTATATAATAGAAATTTGGCCCTCTTAATGAGCAGCCATTTTGGACTGTAATTTTTTAGTTTCTTCCTATTTTTATGGGGTACAACTCCCTTAATGCCCATTCACTGATTAAAAAAGTATGTTTAAATTGTGGCACATAGGGTTGAAAGAATTTAGTAAATATTATTGATAATGTATTTAATCAAATTAAATTAAATTGGCCTAGTAATATGGCTTTGTTAGAAAATAGTTAAATAGAAATAATAAACAATAGTTAAATAAAGATTTTTATATAAATGCATATGCTAGTTAATATCTTGTAAACCTTTGTTATTATAATTTCTATAGAGAATTTTAACAATCAAAATGAGTTAGAGTTTTTAATTCTATTTAACCCAAGCAAAGTGTCTAGTTAAAATAAATAGTTTGGATATGAGATAATTAGTTCTATAAATAGTTTTAATAATTAATAAATTAAGTCATTTTTATTTTGTGACTTTATTGTAAGATAATTAAATGAGATTAAGCATGAATACACATTTAAATGAGCTCAAAATGTGCTCTTGCAATTTTAGTTTTCTTCCGGGAAACTTTCTAATTAACTGAAATATTTCAATTGAAAATTAAATCATATTGAAATGTTAGAGGTGAAGAAGAGATTGAAATTTATTACAATTTAATTAGTAAAATAATTAAATGATGTTGTCTTATATTTATTTGGTCATAAATTTATTTTTAGATAATATGTTGGTGTAATATTTTATTCACCTAGGATATATTATATCTTAAGTGTGAGTACGCCTATTTAATAACTTTACATAGGATAATATAAATATTTAATTATTCTCACCTAAATAGTTAATATGACATGTGTAAATCTTGACTTGAGGTACACAAGTGCTACCACTACCTCATCAACTCTTGATTGATGGTAGTTAGAAGCCATCTCTATTCAGTCAAGGCCACCTTTGTCTTAATCATGTTGAGTGAATTGATCCCCTAATTAGTAGTTCAACTCTTGACTTCTCGATTAGGTTAAGTTAACTCACCGCTTTATAGAGATTGATTGAGAGTCAACTCTTACCTCTGGCATTTCACTCTTTGATACATGCATTTAAGAGGCCTATATATACATGTGTCTCATTGTAACGTTGTCTCATAATATTGAATATATAATAGTTATTATTTTGTTCATCTAGATTTTTTATTAACTTGTAGGTAATTTGTCTTGGGTAAGTTTGTTAATCATAACAAATTCTAACATAATCGACTTCTTTGTATGTTAGCTAGGGTGAAAGATTGATACTGACAAATACTCTTGTGAGAACTTGATAACTCTAATTTATTAATCATCATTTGAATAGATGAACTATTTGTCTGCTATTTTATAAGTTGATTAAAGAATATTTAAACAAATTTATATAATAGTTTTAATAAGATTAAGAAAATTAATTCTTTAGTTTTGAGTGAAGTGGATTCTTCATCACCACAAATTTTATGGCTCCTTCTCTCATGTGATGTGATATACACGTATGTATATGTTGTAACAATGGTAGTGCAAATTGTGCTACCATGTGTAGTGTAGTGAAGTCATAGTAGGGTATTTATTTTTAAGAAAAACATTGGTGTCAATGTTCGTGCTCACAAGCAAGTGTGGGCATGATAGGTTTCAAGAAAATGGCAATAGAGTCAAGATAATTTTTCATTCCCTATTCTAAAAAATAATGCCCACTACTAGGTTTTTGAAAGTGGTGAACAATTTATCCACTTAATTACGAAATAAATAGAGTTCCCTAGGGAGTTGAACCAAAATTTGGGTGACACCCATGCTAGTCAAATCATGTAACTTAAGACAAATAAAACTTGAAAAGATTAAGCAACATCAAAATGTTAGAAATTTATAGCCATATAGACAATTTCCTCATAGCTCAATGAGAGATTAATATGCAAACATAGTGATCAAAATCTATAGACAAAAGAATAGACAACATACCATCAAAGGTGACACAAGATATACCCTGGGAAAACCCTCATTAAGGGAAAAACCTAGCCTCCAAAAGCATCCATCTCTCATGTATTATTCAACAATAAAGATTAAAATACATATACAGAGTCTCCATGAATACCCCTAAAGCATCAAGCTCTCTACATGCACTCCATGTGAACAAGCATGTAACCACACATCCCATGGCATGCTTCCTCCTCACACATGCAACCTGCAAGAGATGCTCAAACAAGCCAAACCCAACCAACAAGCCAACCTTAACAACTACCCATGTGTTTGCTTTTATAAAGATAAGCTCACACAAAAACTAGATGTAGTATGGTAAAACCATCTATCCCAAAACCAGGAGCACACACAAAATAATTAACCCAATGTTACATAAAACTATTACAAGTCGCACCAAATAAATATTTAATGTGATTAAACACACACCCATGATGCATCACAAATAAATATTTATTTTACATAATTAAGTAATACCAATGTTATGCAAGGTGTACAACACACCTATTCCAACATTCTCTCACTTGTTGTATACATTGCATAAGGGATCAACAAGTAAAATCAAAACATCAAGGGAACCATCCATATGCCCAACATGTACCATATAAACATCCATGTGCTCTGAGATACCTGCAACAATAATCAATGTGTCCACCATCTCAAACAAGAATCCCCTCATCCTCCATCATGCAAAATCATGAAGGATAAGATCCTCCAAAGAGATGCCACACTAAACTGTCACGTAGAAGCAAGAAAATTGCATCAACTGATATCCAAACACAAACATCAAATCTAATGGTAACAAATAGGCTCGAATAGCTAACAAGAATCAATCATCATAGTTGAAGTAGCAACCATAGCTAGTTGCTAACACATCAATTAACCATACCTCCAAACCAAGGTATACAAATGATAACAAGTAGACCTTATGCCATCAACATATCCAAATCAAAACACAATGTCCTTGTATGTACTCAATCCTGCATAAAGAAGTCCTCCAAGGTAACAACCCAAAGCATGTGATAAAAGACCTTAAGACTCTCCATGTTGCAGTATAATGAGAACATCCAAAAAAGGAATCATATACATCCTAGAACTCCCACTCAAGCCCATATCTCTCCCAAGTCCTCCACATCATAAGAGAAAGAAGTCAGAGAGACTCAAAATCTCCATACACATCTTAATGTCATGTGAACACAAACATCTAGGAAAAAGCATAAGAAACAAGAGAGAACCTACAAATCATAACCATGTCCTTCTATCCACACTAATGTGCTATAATTATGAAAAGTACAATCTCCTTTACAACCCAAAAACAAGAAACCTCCTCAACATCCAACATCAAGATGCAAGCCTCTCAAACCAAAGGTAGATCAAAACAAAACCTCCATTCCCAACATAGGAATAAGCCCAAAGCCACTAACCATCTCCATTACATACAATGATCTCATAACAATTGAAGATCAAACATAAGGAGATAACTAATAATAACCATGCATCTACTCCTCAAACAAGTCATCACAACTGTAATCCATAGCTCAAGACTCAAGCATGAGAAGACAAGATACAAAGAAAGAATTTATTTGAAAATTAGGTGGACCATACCTATCAAATCATTCACCACCGAGTGGACCAAGAGTGGGGATGAGATTGCTCCTCCAGGATGCACCAAGCCTCAAAGGCTCTCTCCAAGAATAATCTCCTCAACAGTTCCATGTTGAACTCACATCCAACCAAGGTGTAGGCTCCTCAGTCTTGCTACTAAAATCTTCATCAAAGAGTAACTATCTCAACACATGTCTAATCCCAAGAGAACTCAAGCCTCACCTAAGTCTCCAAGTATCTATGAGTACCTCCATAATCAATCCATGCTAAACTCTAAATAAAAAACCTCACTATCATGAATCTCCTAAGAAAATAACCAATGTACTCAATACCAAGACAACCAACAAGATCACAATCAAAGCTCCAACTATAGAATTAGGGACCCAATCATGACATCATGATCTAATCATCTCCTCAAACAAAGATCAATGTCTCATAAGAACACATCCAGCTCTAAAGAGCACCTGTATCATACCAACACTCTAATGTGTAATCAAGAGTAAACCAAGACACAATACCAACCATCCTATAAGCAAGGATCACCTGTCAAAAATGACAAACCATAACCAACACCTCAACCAAAGACTCTAAGAGTCCTCCATGGTACCAAGATATCAACATCTCCAAATCACATGAAGATAATCATATCCTTCCAAAACTCCCACTAAACCATGATACTGAGCTATACATGAAAACAAGATAAACATCAAACCATCACTTTTAAAATCTCCCACTAAATTATGTAACCAAGCTATCCATGACATCGTGATAACCATCTCCTAAATGAAGATCATCCATGGCCCTAACACAATCAAAGAATCCCACTGTAACAACAACAACTCCCAAAAGGTTGGTTAAACCATAATATCCAAACCAAGAAGATGAACAACCACCAATAAACCTAAATCAAACCAACACCACCAAAACTACACTTGCAAAACAATCATGTCATGCCAAAGTGCCAACCAAACAAGGAACATCCATGACACCATGATCAACACCCAATATATCTGCACCAAACACCCATTAAATCTCACACAACTATACCATATAGTCAACAAGCATAGGTCCCATACCATGATTGTACTAGGTACCACCATATCTTCACCTCTTAATGACAAGAAAAAATAATACAACATGTGACTAAACCAAGCCACAAATATGAATCTACATCAACACTGAAACATCTATGGCCAAAGACAACCCACAACCAAGTCATATATGCAACCTACAACACTACACAACCTATAGATCTCATAATGTAGCATGCAAATTCAACAATAGACTGGTAACCATGTCAAATGAGGATAATAAAAAATATACATGTAAGTATACAATGACTCAAACACCAAATCACCTCAGATTCAATTTACCATCAACTCACAAAAACATCATAAGTCAAAGGGACCAAAAATAACTAAAACTTAAATAAAATAAATAAACCTTCTAATATCATCTCCAAACCTACTTCATTGCATAGTGCTCAGAAATACCTTTTCAACTCCTATAAGAAGTCCAAAATCTGACTTCGTATGCACAAGTTATGCTCTGTCAAAGCTCAAAAGCTCAAAACACATATCTGGCTTCCAACTAGAAAATAATTGTCTAGATGGAAAATTATGGAGAAATCTCTAACACCACAGCGTAGTGTTGTGAGGTTTCACAACATGCCCCTTGTTGCCTCAGAAAAATAGGGACCCAAGTTTTTGCTTTTGCTTGTGTGTTTTCCTGCTTTGGGCGGTGGTAAAAGTAATGTCTTGATTACGGTCATGAAAGACAAGTTCAACAAGTCTCTAGGAAAGGTCCCCATGGGGTAGAGAATCAAATTTAGAGTAACTCTGCCTTTTACATCATGTTGCAATTTGAAGAAACAAGCAAGATGTGCGGTCAAAGTTTTGGTCAAAGCGATATGGATATTACCCATGTAATATCCTGACCGTTCTCTAATGTTCATATCCTGATGATGTCATGTCCTATTGCCGAATGTGGAGGATGATGAATGAGAGTAAAAGTTCTCAAAGTGTTTAAGTGATGATCATCTCTTCCTTCAAGCCCATCAAATTTATGATGGTAAGCTAGATACCGGTTATTCGTATGGATATTTAGACATGGATATTTCATCCCTCCCAAATATCCATATCCATATGGATGTATACATCTAAATGACGGCCTATCAAACTCAACTTAGCATAAACAAACTTGGATCCAAACATCCGTCACCCAGATATTTCAACATGGATACTTTATTTGCTAATATCCATACCAAAGTATCCATTTCCTCATGCTTTTGAAATGTCCAGAGCCTGATGCAGTCATTCGAGCTTGACTCATAGAATAACCAAAAGGGAGTGGCTAATGCCATATGGATTTTAACCATATGGATATATCTTTTCATAAGATCCATATCTTATCCAAAACCTCCATGTCCCGATGATGTCACATCATCTTGTCCCCAACATGGATATTTTGCATCTGACTAAATGTCCATACCTTCTCATGGATTCATATCCTGATCTCAACCAACAATTTTAAGCCACATGTCTATATGGATATTTCACGTATCTTAGAGTATTTCAAACAAAATTAGAACCTGATGGCATATTGTTTGTCGACGATACATGACCTGATCCTCCTACTGATGTCATATGGACATGTTGATCGGCGATTCGTTTTCATATCTAGATGCATCTTTTTTTCATATTTAATGCTATTTTAAGAAGTCATTGGATTTTAAATTTGAAAAGCATGCTCAAAGATACCTGTTGCAATCTCTCGCATTTGTTCTTGAAGAATTCACCTAATCACTTGGAGCAATTAATAAGCCCTAAATTGAAGAATTTACTAAGTTAAAAGAGTAATTTTTCTCGTATTCTTCACATTGTTGCATTTGAAAGCTAGAATCTGCATAGAGAGCTCAAAAGACTGCAAATGGCTACAATGAGGTTGTGATGAGGAACATAATTACATAGAGGGTTTGTTCTTGACTGCATCTTCTACTTACTTTCGTACACCCAGGTTAAAGTCTTCATAAATAGGTACATATTTAAAAAAAAACCCTTTCTTGTTGTTTTCATGGTGATATTGTATATTTTTACAGAGGTAAAGGATAAAATGTCAAAATCAGATAAATTAGGATTGATTTGTTTTGCATATATGTCATCCTCAAAATGCCTCGTTTAACTACTCCTAGAAATTAGAAGGAATTAACATAGTCAAATGACCTAAACCATAGTTTAAGACATGGATATTTTAAATTCATAGGTCAAGATGCAACCCCACATAGATAAACGAGATGCAAAATTCAAGGATGATATGTTCCCTAGGATCAAGAGTCTATGCAGTAAGTATGGGTTTGCTGAGGATACACATAGTAGTTGTACAGATCTAGATGCTTTCAGAATGAGGATTCAAAGCAGAGAAGATCATCCCATCCTGAAGAATATCGTTGCCACAAGGATGTTTTACGTGGCAGGATTTCCATATGCTGTCGAGGCCCTTGAATTGGTGATTGAGTGCAAAGAACATTATAAAGTGGTCAATTGAATGATTGAACACCAAGGGTGTATGCTGACCTCTAGATTGATGGCATCATGGAGGCCTTCAATTTTCCCACATCTAGGGGCATATATGTGCCCGATCTAAAGGCACTTGTTGTAGAGTATGATGGTAACCTCACAAATTGCAGGAAGGTCATCATCTTCTCTGGATGGAGAGACCCAAAAAATAAAGCCAAAGTTGTAGCAAAAATGCCTCAGCATCTATACAAGTATGACTTTTCTCCTGAAATCCAATATAGGATAGTGCTCCTCAGTCGAATACATGGAGAAGCTAATTTAGGAAAATTCAAACTATGGATGTATGGATTGATTCGCATGGTGATAGAGAAAAAATAGACTATGTAGTGGGCCAAAATCATTAGTGATGCCATGTACATGCAACTAATCCAATCGAGGAAGAAGTGGGATAGGATCTTTCATATGACTTCATATTGGTTTATGCATGAGCATGCAAGTCAACCTTCAATGGATTGTAGACCATAGGTAGATTGGGCCAGTTGCCTCATGAGAAGACTTCCTGGGAGCATTATCCCCAACTAGAGAGAGAAGGCAATCCATTCAACATTATAAAGTGGTAAACAATTGCTTCTTAATGCATTTGGTCCAGCTCATGGAAGGAGATAGGGCTAAACAGTTGTCAGTAGGAGCCCAAGAAAGGATACGCCCACATGTTCATCCATTTCCCTACATATTCATACATCTGGATGGAAGGTTTCATTGAAAACCCATTCATGCTACCAAAGTATCCCACAAATAGGGTGATCCTAATGGAGGTAGTCAGACAGATCATTCTAGCCTTTGAATCATACAAGAGGAAAGATGGGAGAGGGAATGTGAAGTTCCCCTTAGACATAAATTGGTTTGTGTGTAGTTCAATAGATAATACAAAACTGACATAGGTTGAGCTACAAATGATACACTTACAGTTGTTCCCCTTGGTTAGGGACTATGATCCATATCACAGGTTAGAAAGATTCATCAATAAGAAATACAAGCATGCCACCCACCTAGAGGATTATTGGGTTGATTTTGATGATGAAAATGAAGTAAGGAAGAGGGGATATCAGAGACTGACCTTAAACCAAATGAGGACTATTGGATATCCAGAGGTGCCACCCCAGGTCAAGGTAGATGAAGAGGATATTTTAGACCCTGAATATGAAGACAAGAAAATATATAATGAGGCAGTAGCCTCCCTGGATTGGACTAAGGAAGCTGAAACATCCATTGATGTTGTCACAACCAAAGTGATAGGGATAACCAAGATTTGGGTAAACAGGAAGATTAATGAATTGAAAACTAGGGGGGTTGCCATCACTTTTGATAAGAAGAGGAAAATGAAGGATAGGGATGAGCCAGGTTTTGATGATTTCCTTGTCTGAAAAAGGCAAGTCATGGAAGCTAAGTTGGCTCAACCAAGATCTTCAAGAGCTATAGAGAAATTTACTAGAGAGAGCGTCATGGATACTATGATGACATCACCTCCTAGGGATGTGCCCCATGTAGCCATTCCTATAGTCTTACCCAAAGCTATAGGAATAAAGGAGAAGGGACATGCAGACACAGAGATGGAGAAAGGACATGATGATGTGCTGAAAGGAGTAAGCATCCCTAAGTAGAGTAGATATCAAGGCCCAATGATGTGGGGGTCTACTTCCAAATCAACTGGCATTCAAACTGGGGAACATCTGGATCCTACACTACATGTGGCTAAAGAATTACAACATGATGTTCTAGCAGTAGAAGTCATTAAGGTAAAAAGTGAATTAGCCAAGGAGGAAAGAATATAGGAATTGGAAAAGGAGACTGATCAACCTTTACCTCTGAGTCAAACAATTGATTTGACTGACGATGAGATCACCAAGGATGTGACTACCCATCTTATAGAGAACTTGCTGAGGTATATTGGACCTATAGATGGAGATACATCTCAGGAAGACTTGGTGGTATGGAAGTTGAAAAGCCTAAATCTCCTCAAGTAGAAGTATAGACAAGGCATCTGGATGTCCTAATAGACACCATCACCAATCCAAAGATGATAGATCTATCATATTAACCTAGAGATGGGGATGATGAGGAAGAAGTTGTTAAGGATAGTCTAATACATGAGGAAGATACACAAATGGATATACATATCTTGGCCAAGGCAATACAATAGGATGTCCAGATGGATGAAGAGGGACATGAACAACGTATGTCCACATTTGGACAACAGGCTCAAATGGATAAGGAGACTGATGAGGAAGTAAGTCAGAGGTAGAACATGGAAGATCTTCATTAGGATATTCAACAAGAAGGAAAACCTAAATGTGATCCTAGCGGTGGAATTGGTCAAGATAAACAGGATGATGCATCACATACAAACCAATAGCCATCTATGCAAGAGGAGATTCATGGGGATAAAGGTGGTGATTACGAAGTGATTCAAAAACCAGAGAATCCAAGGATAATCCCACAATGCAAGATAAGAAGAAAGAAATTGAAGTACATGATGATCAAAACATTGAGCAGCCAGACCAAACAGGGTCAGGATCAAATATGTTGTCATGACTAGCATTAGAGGTAGAGCCTCTTGTACATGACCCAATGCCTTTTGATTTTAAATCATTTTTTACATCAGATAATGTTAAGCCCAAATGCAAGTCTAGGGACATATCCACAATAAAAAGCAATTCTACTATAGGGAAAAGAACAATACAATTGGTTATCGCCCTTGTGGATAAGAGCAAAGGAGAAATAAATGCAAAGGAATTCCAAGTCACTACAATTGACTTAAGACATTCAATGATTGATCAAGACATCGAGGAGCTCAACGAGAGCACTGAAGCCATAGAAGCCAAGATGAAGCTAAAGGCTAAAAATAACGAGTTGAAGGAGCAAAATGCTCAACTTCAGACTTTCATCAAAGGATTAGTTAAGCCTACAAGGTTAACATCTGCAATGCAAATAGTAGAGAAGCCTATTGCCTTGGTCTTGGTAAGCCAAGAAGAAATAACAGGTATGGAAGCTCAAAAGCATCAGGCCCAGGTCATGAACAAGTGGTTCACACAGTTCATGGATGCAAGGGAGAAGGTAATAAAGAGATCCTTGCCCAATAGGGACACTTTGGTTAGGTTGAAAGAAGGAGTAGAGTCCCTAAAAAGAACATCTAGACAAACGGCTCAACCAAAGTGATTATGCCTTGGATAGGTTGAGAGAGGTGAAGAAGATGGAGGATCAAGTTCTCTTGAAGAATAAAATTTTGACCACCCAGACCTTACCTAAGGTAGGTACATGGATCCAAGAATTACAACTTGAGGTGGATGTTTTGAAAACATGCCTATCTAAGACAGGAGATATTAGTGTAAAGGTCCATAACCTGTTGTTTGATGAGATGAAGATTTTGGAGGAGTTGCTTGGTAATCCAATGGTGGAAATAGGAAATCCTAATGAATAGGGATCTGTGCAGACATTCATGAATAGATTTAAACTAGCACTACAGGATCATGTGCTTCATTTTTCGGAGGATACTATGGATGAAATAGCAGAGATAAGGGATAAGGTAAGGACATATAGGGAGAGGATGGATAATAGAGCAGCTAAGGTAATATCCCTTGATGAACAATTGAAGGCACTGGAATATGCAAGAGTAAAGGCCCAAATAGACACCATGGTGCTTGCATATGACTTCTACAAGAAGTTGGATACAGGGGCGGTTATCATAGAAGGATCAAGTGATTCAGAGTAGAATATTTTAAAGAGATGCTGCTACAAATATCCTGAGGAATATTCTATCCAAATTGTTTTCTAGTTACCAATTGCCAACTGGCAACACACGCTACTATTTTTGGTTGTTGACTTGGTCAAAGAAATCTTAACCATTGATTATTTTGGATGGATCCTAACCATTGGATCATTGTAACTGGTCTTATCCTTTATCTATAAAAGGAAATTGATCCTCATTTGTAAAAGGAGACTAAATTGTTGTACTATGAAGCGCTAAGCTTGTGTATTTTGCACTCTTTGTGACTTCTCAAGGTTCTTTCTTAGGATCATGTGCATCTGTACATACCCTTAAGCATACTAAATGAAAATGGAATTGTAAACTATTTCATGATAACAAATCTTACATATTCTTTGTTGATCTTGATCTGTGATGGTGAATTGTTGCATCCTCTTGGAGTGCTTTCATTTTAATTGAAAGTTGTGATCAATTTCCTTGGAAAATATGTGCTAATCATATGTAGCTGTGGAGTGTCCTAGTTAAGTATGATTTAGTTTATTTCCTTTTCATGATTGTAGTAGGGTATATATGTGGATCATTGATCAAAACTTTGAAATTTTAAGATTCCATTATATGAACCTTATCTTTTAACTTTTCACTTCATGTTAGTATTAAATAGCTGCAAATAATGATGAAATTTAAGCAAAAATAGTAAATATATGCCGAATTGATACAAATTATCATATATTTTGAGCATATAATGATGGTAATTGCAAACCATGGTAAGTATCATAGAAATAATAGCAAACAATAGTGAAATATATGCTTACAAACACATTCTTAAGTGGATTTGAGGTGTAAACGCAACGATCAACTCAAATTGGAGATAGTTCCAGAATAACTAATCTAAGTTAGAAATAGCTTCATGATTAGTCTAAATAAGGGAGAAAATTAAATGGATTACTTAAAGTTAGGAATGAATTTATGTATATTTGTATAAATCCTGACTTAATGTTACATGATTTACATAAGTGTTGAGAATATATGCAGATCAAGTGAAGCAGGTTACTCATTAGTGAATATTGAGCAAAAAATTGTTAGAGAATACAAAGTATGTAAGGCCCCTGAATGATTAACAATAATACACATCAAACCTAAGTGACTGTCAAAAGGTCATGACCTAAACAATGGAGACTTAGAATCATAAATCCATCCTGGATTTATCATATTATTCAAGATAAGTAAAGGTTTGAATGTTAAACTTGTATTTCTTGTTTTGTGACTAACACTCGCATCAACAGATTTTGGTGCTAGAAGGAGGGCCCTTGACTGAAAGGCTTTGTATTTTTATAAATACTACTTTGATATTTTGAAATTAGTAAAGATTGACTGCAAGTGCTTCCTGTTTGAGACGAATAGGTTGTATCCTTGCAAAGATTTAGTCCAAATTTGCAAAGTTCAATTTGAAAGTTCAAAGCTAGCTCGATGACCTGTTACTAGATCCAATTTTATTGGACCTTTTCAAGAATTACCCACTATTAGATCAAGATCACATTCAGTAGTTTCTCAACCTAGACCTACTATGTCACCAATAGCTCTTGTGCCAATTGTATCTCCTTTGAAGATCCCTATGGCATTCTTCAATGATAATTCACCCTTGCATTTTGCAGCCTATAATCATTTACCAAAGAACCTAGACAAGTTATGCCCTAAATATCATCCATATCAGGATGTAGAGGACTATCTGAGAACCTTCAAACAGGCTTGTTTCCAAGCAAGAGTACAACATGAGGATGTAGTCTACAAATTATTCCAATACACACTAGGAGAAGAAGCATACACTTGGTATATGAATTTGCCTAAAAATTCTATTAACTCTTGGCTACTAATGGAGAATGCATTCAAAACTAGATACAGAATACCGATTGATGCCACCACAATCTATCATCATTTTGCTAAAATTAGGTGAGGAGAAGGTGATTTCATTGCTAAGTTCAATGATCATTTGTAGAAATCTTATTCCAGGTTGATAAATCCATATGTCATTGTTGAAGATGCAGCATTATTAGTATACTTCTCAACTTTAGATCCCCTAACAACCATGTTTGTAAGAAGGGCAAATCCCACTATGACTGACCTAGCTGGTCCTTATGTGGAGGCCATAAAGGTTAATACTAAATTGAAGCAGGTAGTGAATGGTTCTTTACCTAGCATAGGACTTCCTGCGTTACCTAACCAGATGCAGTACATTAATGGAGCTTTGATGAATCCAGCTCCAATGCATAATCCTTTACAAGTCCCACCAATAAATGCAATTCCCCCTCAAGGAAATGGCCAGATAATCTAATATCCAGGACATGCTTCTATCGAGACCAAGTCAAATGGTAATGGTGGATCCTTTTTCTTGCCTAGTTAGGACAATCTAGTGGCAAAGGTACAAGAGGAAAAGGAGGATATCAAAGAGATCACAACTCAGTTGAAAATGCTAACTACTAAGGTAACACACCTAAGGAATTAGAACTTTTATGCTTAGTCTAATGCTCAGAGTCAGCAAAATAGGGGATATCCTGACAGAGGATGCAATAATGATAGGGGTTACAACAATAATAATGCTCCTCAACCTCCAAGAATCTAGAACACCAAACCAAATAATGGAACCATGTAATCACCTTTAGACAATCAAGCACCTCCTGAGCCTAAGCATACTACTAGAGTCAATTTATCTAAGGCTGCATTGAATAATTGGTGTAGGATATATAACACTAGTGTACATGCAGAACTAGATTGCCCACAATTCAAGATTGTTGCCAGTATATTTCAAGTAGAAGTTTGGAATACTAAAGGAGAAGCAATTTTTCCTAAAGGAAATGAGCTGGTACCTCTAGGATATGAATCTGCAATGGTACTGGAAAGTTATGTAGCTTACCAAAGACAAATGAATACAACACATGAAAACTATACTCTGGCATGTGAAGAAACAGCTTTGGCATTTGAGGATTACACGTTTCCTTATGAGAAGGATAATGAACCTGAGCAAGAGCCTGATGAGGTCAATGCTTTTCAGCAGTTCTAGAGGGGGTATAACTATAATCTCAGAAATAACAATAATAGGCCACTTGGACCTTTGACCAGTTCTATTCCACCAAATAATTTTAATACTCCTCCAGATGCGAATGCTAGCAATAATCCAGCACCCCTGAGTAAACCAACATCATTTTGCTTCATCATCTATGGTAGCCAAAGGTATGAGTGAATTATCTAAGTTTGACAAGTTAGTGGCGCATCTAGCTGAAGAAATCAAGAAGATGAGGATCATCTTGTCTTTATCTAAACTTCTGAAAACTCTGATGATTAAGAAGGCTTTCCTCAAGTCTTTGGACGAGCCTGCAATGAAAGAGAATATCTAGAATAGTACCCTAGTCAAGGATCACATGCATAAGGATATCCCTTTCGAACCTAAAGACAAAGGTCAAGTTCATGCTGTCGACACTTCACAAGCATCATTATACAAAGGAAAAATAGAGTCTCCACCTTTCCTCCTTACCTTAAGGATATTCGGTAAGAATTTACATAACTATTTGGTATCCACAAATGTTATGCCATTGTCTGTGTGCCAAATCTTAGGTCTTTCTCCTACTAAGTCCTTAAAAAAGGTTACTCAGCTGGATAAATCTGAAGTCAGTGTTATAGGTGAATTGACTCACATTCACATGTAGCTAGCTTCTGACCCCAGGGTCTAGCATTTTATAGATATCTAGGTTGTGGATATACCAGATACTTATGGTATGTTGTTAAGCAGGGATCAGTCTAAGACTCTTAACAGATATATGGTTACTGATTTTTCACATATGTGGTTACCCTAGAGGGGGGTCCCTAATCAGATTCAAATTGAAGTAGAACAAAGAATGAAGCATATGATCACCAAATATCATCAAAACAACGAGGTATTGTACACTAATGTAGAACAAGGAGTATACTGAGTAGAACTTCTAGAGGTCATTATAGAAGAAGTGATGATGTGCAATATGATGAAAGAAGGTAATAAAGTAGGTTAGATTACACCTGGGATAGATTGCCTGATTGAATTTGATTATGAGATATCAGATGAAGACAGAGGGAGTAGTCTTATAGAAAATTTCAGGAATGAAAAGATTCTTTGTTGAATTAGTGTCAACCCTGTTAGTCCCAGACAACGTAAAAAATTTCTAGGTGTTTGATGATGATCAACACATCTTGGACTTCATCGTAAATAAGGATGCCTTTGAGGCTTGGGTAATAGATGAACAAGATAGGGATGATCCAGGTTGGGGAGAGGTAGATATTATCAACCTACATGACAACAAGATCCTAAAGGGAATGATAGAATTGGAAAGGTTGTTTGATATGGATGGAGTAGTAAAGTAGAAGGATCTTCCCAAAGTAGATGGAGGAGATTGTGAACCTATAAACATAAGTGAAAATTTAGAAATTAGGAATGTCTTGATTGGTAGGGTATGTACTCCTAAAGAAAAGGAAGGGATAACCTAGGCTCTAAAATAATATGTCCATGTGATATCTTGGACGTATGATACCTCAATTATAAAGCAATCTAACCCATTGAAACCTGACACAAAGCCATTCAGGCAAAAGCAGAGGCATGTAAATGCATTACTGGAGCCCCTGATATTTGAAGAAATTAGAAAATTATTAGTTGCGTAGATAATTTTCCTTGTTAGACACTCCACTTGGGTGGCTAATTTGGTTTTGGTATGCAAAAAGAATGGTGATATTAGGCTTTGTGTAGATTTTTGGAACCTAAATAGGGTGTCTGAGAAAGATAATTACCCCTTACCTTCCCTGGATGAAGTACTCTAGATGGTAAATGAGGCCTAGATGATGTCTTTTCTTAACGGGTTTTCAGGGTAGAACCAGGTCCTGGTAGATAAGATAGATAGATTGAAAACCGCATTCACATCAAAGTGGGGAATTTTCACCTATAGAGGAATGTCATTTGGCTTGATAAATGCAGGTGCGATATTTCAACGTGCAATGGATATAGCCTTTCAAAACTTAGTTAGCAAGTGTATTATTATATACATGGATGATCTCATTATTTTTTCAAAAATCAGAGCTGATCACATTGGTGATCTACGAAAAGTATTACAGAGATGTGAGCAATACGGTATTTCAATAAATCCTATGAAATGTATCTTTGGTGTTACTACTGGTAAGTTGTTGGGGCATCTAGTAACTGAGCATGGAATAACTATTGATCTAGATCGGGTCAAGTCTATCATGAAGATCCAGTTGCCCAGAAGTAAGGAGTTAAAATCATAGTTTGATAAGATCAATTTTGTTCAGAAGTTTATAACCGGATTTGCCGAAATAGTCAGGCCATTAAATGCCATGTTGAAAAAAGATACCAAGATAGAATGGATGTCAGAGGCCAAGGCAGCATTTGAAGATATCAAGAAGGCTATTGTAGATGCCCCAGTGCTAAATAGTCCTAATTATACCATGGCATTCTATATTTACTCATTTGCTTCCAGTCATACATGTGTCGTTGTGCTGACATAGAAGAATGAGGAGAAAGAAGAGAAACCTATCACTTTTATGAGCAACCTGTTCAAGGATGATGAATTGAGATATATGGATGTAGAATGACAGGCCTTAGCCTTGGTCAAGGTAGTGAAGAAATTTAGGCATTATATCCTAAGGAGCAGGGTAATTGCTATTGTCCCAGATGCAACAGTGAAGATGTTATTGTTGCAAAGTGAACCAGGAAAAACAAGAGCCAAGTGGATCACAATTTTGCAAGAATATGACTTGGATATTATGCCAATGAAATTGGTTAGAGGATAAGCCTTAATGAAAATGATAGTAGAGACCAGTCCCAATATAATTAGCTAGCAATATACATTTGATTTAGACACACATGATGATTGGTACTCAAGCATAAGACATATCCTAATCACAAGAAAGTATCCATCCAATTTGAAAGCATATCAGAGGAGAGCTTTGAGAGTCAAGGCCCAAAGTTATATGATTAAAGGAGGGATCTTATTTAAAAGAAATCATGAGGGGATATACTTAAGATGCCTCGATAAGTTAGAAGCAGTTAAGGTTCTGCAAGAATTGTATGTCAAATTTGGTACAGCTCACGGTTCACATCTAGCCACCATGCATGCAATCTTAAGGGATGGATACTTTTGGCCAATAATTTTCAAAGACACTGCTGAGCATGCCAAATTTTTCCATATATGTTAGGTGGCTACAAATAGAGAGAAGTATGCTACTCAACCTTTGCAGCCACTAATGGAGATGTGCCCATTTGCACAATGGGACATGGATTTCATTGGAGCTATCAACCCTCCATCGTCTGTGGACACAGGTATGTCCTAACAGTCACTGATTATTGTACTAGGTGGACAGAGGCAATGAGCAGTAAGTCATGCACAACAAAGAATGTGATCAAGTTCCTTGAAAACAACATTGTTACCAAATTTGGAGTTCCTTATGCTTTAGTGTGTGATAATGGTCTTGCATTTTCATCATTGAAATTTTCCAATTGAGCTTTTGAATATGGTATAACATTAAAATTTTCATTCAATTATTATCCCAAAGGGAATGGGCTAGCAGAGTCCACTAATAAAAATTTGTTGAATATCATCAAGAAACTCGTAGAGAAAAATCCTAGGGAATGGAATACCTTATTAAAATATGCCTTGTGGGTGGACAAGACTAGAGTCAAGTCAGCCTTAAGGAATTCCCCTTACTAGTTAGTTTATGGAGTAGATCTTATCCTCCTTGTTAATTTGAAGATTCCTACTCTGCAGTTTTCTCAGGAATATCTTAGTTTGGAGGATAAGATGCAGGTTAGGTTGTTACAGTTATTACATTTAGAAGAGAAGATGGATCGAGAAACTAATCACTTCTCTAAACATCAAGCTGTTGTCAAGCGATGGTTTGATAAGAGGGCTAGAGTGAAAGCATTCAAAATATCTGATCTAGTGTTGTCTTGGGATAAAGCCCTTGAAAAGAAAGGATACCATGGTAAATTTAACAAATTATGGGCTGCTCCCTTCTAGATAGCAAAAATACTCGAAGATGGTACCTACCGATTGAAAACCTTGACTAGAGAAGATGTCCCATTACTTATCAATGGGCAATTTTTCAAACACTATTTCCACACCTAATACTTAGGTGACGTCCAAACTTGTACATATGTACAATGGTTTGTACAGTGGTTGTTGTGTGTTGTTTGGTTTTCTTGCTTTGTTCTTGAGTCCATGTTTTGGTTAGGTATGATGCTGGGCATTTGCCACTCGAGAAAGCCTTGAAATTTCTAAAATTTAGGAAGGAGCCCCAAGTCTTTACATAAATTGTAACCTTAGCAGTTCTGGGTATGCATAAATTTATTCTATGAGATCATCTTTATCAATCAAAACCAGGGTCATCCAAGGAATCATCAAATGAACACATCTTAAGTTTCTTAAGTGTTGATGGTGGTTTTAGCACACAACAATGCAGGTATGATTGTTGAGATCACACCTCTCTTGAAAAAGGTATCCTATCCAAGATAGGACTGCCCCAGGGATAATATAGCTAGGTCTTAGCTTTACATGGAATGTCTCAGTGGTATGTACCAGTTGTACCAACAAGGGGTCTTACATGAAATGCAGGGTTTATGAAAGATGGCAGCAATGTACATGCAGAAACCCTAGGTAGTTTAGACTGTGAAGTTTGAAATTTCAGAAAATGATCAATGTAATACTGCTTAAATCCTAAATTACCAAACTTGATATAAATAAAATGTAGAGAGAGAGAGAGAGAGAGATCCTAAGTGATAGTCACAACTGGGTAAAATGTTGCAGATAGAAAAATACTTTCAATAAACCATTCCTTGTTTCACCAGGATAGGAAACCCACAATGTTGCAATCTTCAAAGGATCCTTATGATTTTCAAATTACATTCACTCATTAAACACCCAGACAATGAAGAACTTAACTAATGGGATGCAACCGAACTGCATTCGATGACAAGGTCCAAGCTAACTATATACAACAACTTACGATCAACAAGCACTAATAGTATGGACCAAATCATTCATCAGATATCTTAACATCTACCCATCATTGCAAAAGAACAACTAATTAAAATCAGATTGATATGAACCATGAAAACCAAAATGAGACAACACATAACACAAATTCCCAACAACCTGCAAAACTTGCTTTGTATTGACTATATTTTGGCAGAGTCTCAGTAATTCAGTATCAAATCCTCCTTACAAATGAGAGAAAAGGATGGCCCTTTTATAGACAAGGAACCATACTGAGTTTTTCAATGGATGGTGGAGATTAACTCAACACCAATGACCCATATTACATGGCATTTAATGAGATACAACAGTTTGTTACATTTTTAGATTTGCCTTTGTCTTGTAGGAAAAAGACAAAAAAATTGCTTGCAAATACATTGAATCTGGACAAAATAGATACCTATTTGGTTGTATATGATGAAAAGTCAATTTTCAAGGCCTAATAAAGCCAAAATAGAGTCAAAATATGAGTTGATGTGGATTCACAAGATTCCAAGTGCTGATTGGATCAGGAGGTGTGTGTGGCACATCTTGGGTGAAAGTGTATCCAACTGGATGCTTGCTAGATCATCATTGCATGAGTAGACTATTGGAACAGTTGTATGCATGTCTTGGACATTTGGACTAGATCTGCATGAACTGCCATGAAATAGGAATGATCTTCTATGTCTTTCAGCTCTTGAGACTCATATTCATCATCTTGGACATCATATTGACTTCCTTCTGCATGTGCAGCAACAATTTGGTTGACGAAATGTTGATTTTGCATTTCTAGGTCAGCACTACATCCCTGTGTGTTCACCTTCCAAAACAGTTCCAGTTGGCTCCTGTATCCTCCAAGACCTACAATTCACAATGCAAAGCATCAATTTCATCATAAATAATCATTTTCCATCAATATAGGTCAAGAAACATTCATTTGCAGCCATGGATCAGTCAAAACAACTCAAACTTAATGTTACTTCCTTATAGTCCTCTTCACAAATCCAGTGACTTTTGCATGACTTTTGAGTTTTTTACCATTTTCAAGTACCCATTTGGCCAATATATTGATTTGGGAAGTTTTTGTGGTCATTTGAATCCATCTGGGGACTTTTATTTTACATTTTTATAGCCTTTTCTATAAAAAGCAAGATTTTTTGGGGGGGTACGGACTTTTCATGCGCAGTGGCATTAATTGTTGTAAAATGCACCCAAAATCTACACAAACATGGTAAAATATTCATCATGATGTGACAAATGATTGTGCAATTCAAATCCATCAAGAAAATCCAATTTGTACCTTTAAAAACTCAATTTTAGGCTAAAAAACCAAAAAGCGTTGATTTTGGGTGTCACTGACTAGCGCTAATTTTGAAGGTCACTGATTAAAAGTTAGTTAGGACATTTTTTGGCATAGGTTAGAGAGGTTCATTTTTAGCGTAATGGGCTTTAACGCTACTTTTGGGTTTGACTTCCTTGCGCGGGTTTTGGCTTCCTCCGACCTGGCGCTAGATTTGAAGTCAACCAACTAAAGTCGGTGAAGATAGTTTTTAGCGCAGGTCCGTGATCCATGTTTTCACCGCTAACTGTGTTAGGTGTAGCTGATAGGGATTTCAGCTCATTCTGACCAACACAGGTTTTAGGCACTACTGCACAAAGTCAGTTGAATCATCTTTTAGCGCAAAGGCGGTGGTCGGTGATTTTAGCGCTGAGGTCACATTTTGAATTTGCAAGGAATTGTGATGGCACTGACCAGCGCGGGTTTCTGGTGCTGTTGCACATGTATAGTGAGTGCATTTTTTAGCGCTATTAAGTGAGGATGGATTTTAGCGCTAAGGTCGATAGGGACTATTTTTGGCACAAAGTGTAGTTGGGGTCATTTTTAGTGCCAGATTTTGAACTTCCCAGGGTGAAAGTATATTTAAAAATATATTTAAGTAAAGTTTAGATATTACTTTAAATATTTTTAAATATACTTTTAGGATGTTTGAGATAGGTTCCAGATCCCTAGGATTTCATATGCAGATTCTAGATTTTTGCGGTTCCACCAGATTTTAGACTTAGCCATTTTTCAGGATCTTCAGGGTTTCAAACTTAGCCAAATTAGGGCTTCAAGACCACGCAACAAGATGAACGTATATAAACCCCTTAGTGAAATCCTATGGAATTTGACATGATTTTGCAACTATAAGACCTGGAAACTAATAATTTCAACATGACACATCCTGCAGAAGCAATTTCAAGGGCAATATCCAGTGATAGGATTTTAGAGCAAAATGCAGTAACACCCAATTTTAGCACAAAAGGCAACAAATGACAATCTTCCAAGCACAAGACCACTCAATACACTTTCAAATGACATCAAATAACTCCAAACATTGAAAATACTCAAATATAGAACAAATCCTACATTTTAAGCACATATGCACCTTCTCATCATCATAAGTAACAAAGGTTGAGTCTCCAAGCCGAAGCAAAAGAGGGGGTCTCCATTTGTCAAAATGGGGTGTGTGTGCAAGGTACAACACTAAGACTGATTGAAAATGTTAGTGTATGCATTAGGTGAAAAATCTAAAGGTTTGCCTTTGCTACCACTATAATTCCTAGTCTTAGCAGCAGGTCCCATAATTGTGCAAACAATGAGCTGAAATGATATATCTAAAAATAAACTATATTGAAAATCAAAAGGAAAGAGGATGCATTCTCTTGAGGTCATCTAGATAACCCTACTGGGGATATGGACGCTTGACTGGAAGTGGGGCTCTATCTAGGGGAATTATAGGCGATAACCTTGCCAGGGCTATGGATGCTTGACTAGCAACAAGGCTCTATCCAGGTTTGTCTTAAAAGGTTAAATCAAACTATGTAGCTTAATGCTAATTACTATCCTTTCAACCTATCCAATGGAAGGGAATAAATGAAAGCACACACTTGCATTCTTTTCATAACCTAGTTTCATTATTAAACATGGTCTCATCTGAGCTAGTCCTGATATCTATGAGTAGCAAAGGCTGGAATTTTATGTCTAGATTTGTTTTTCCTTCCTAAATTGGGTTGAAATTTAGTTTTTTTCTTTGGTGGCAAGTTGTTGTGAGGTTTCACAACATGCCCCATGTTGCCTCAACAAAACATGGACCCAACTTTTTGCTTTTGCTTGTGTGTTTTCCTGCTTTGGGCAATTTGGTAAAAGTAATGTCCTAATTAAGGTCATGAAAGAAAATTTTAACAAGTCTCTTGGAAAGGTCCCCATTTGGTACATAATCAAATTTAGAGTAACTTTGCCTTTGCATCATGTCAAAATTCGAAGAAACAAGAAAGATATGTGTGATCAAAGTTTTGGTCAAAGGGATATGGATATTACCAATGTAATATCCTGACTATTCTCTAATGTCCATATCTCGATGAAATCATGTCCTATCACCCAAAGTGGAGGATGATGAATGAGAGTAAAATTTCTTGAAGTTTTTAAGTGATGATCATCTTCTCCTCCGAGCCTGTCAAATTTATGATGGTAAGCTAGATACCGATTATCCGTATGGATATTTGGACATGGATATTTCATCCCTCCCAAGTATCCATATCCATATGGATGTATACATCCAAGTGATGTCCTGTCAAACTCAACTTAGCATTAACGATATCGGATCTGGACATTCGTCACCTAGATATTTCGACATGGATACTTTGTTTGCTAATATCCATACCGAAGTATCCATATCCTCATGCTTTTGAGATGTCCAGATCCTGATGTAGTCATTCGAGCTAGACTCATAAAATAAACAAAAGGGAGTGGTTGACATCATATGGATTTTAACCATATGGATATATCTTTTCATAAGATCCATATCTTATCCAAAACCTCCATGTCCCAATGATGTCACATCATCTCATCCCGACAATTTGTTTACACCTACTAACGTCACCTAGATATATTCATATGGACATGGCTATTCACATCTGACTAAATGTCCATACCTTCTCACAGATTCATATCCTTATCTCAACCAACAATTTTAAGCCACGTGTCCATATGGATATTTCATGTATCCTAGAATATTTCAAACAGAATTAGAACCCGATGGCATCCTATTGGTCAACGATGTTTGACATGACCCTCTTGCTGACACCATATGGACATGTTGATTGGTGATTCATTTTCATATCCATATGCACCTTTTTTTCATATTTAATGCTATTTTAAGAATCCATTGGCTTTTAAATTTGAAAAGCGTGCTCAAAGACACTTGTTGCAATCTCCCACATTTGCACTTGAAGAATTCACCTAATCACTTGGAGCAATTAATAAGCCCTAAATTGAATAATTTACTAAGTTAAAAGGGTAATTTTTCTCGTATTCTTCACATTGTTGCATTTGAAAGCTAGAATATGCACAGAGAGCTCCAAAGACTGCAAGTGGCCACAACGAGGTCATGATGAGGAACATAACTACACAGAGGGTTTATTGTTGACTGCATTTTCTACTTACTTCCATACACCCAGGTTAAAGTCTTCATAAACAGGTATGTATGCGATAAAAAAACCCTTTATTTTCATTTTCATGGTGATATTGCATATTTTTATAGAGGTAAAGGATAAAATCTTGAAATTAGATAAGTTAGGATTGATTTGTTTTGCATATATGTCATCCTCAAAATGCCCTATTTAACTACTCCTAGAAATTAGAAGGAATTAACATAGTCAAATGACCTAAACCATAGTTTAAGACATGGATATTTTAAATTCACAGGTCAAGATGCAACCCTGCATAGATAAACAAGATGCAAAATTCAAGGATGATATGTACCCTAGGATCAAGAGTGTATGCAGTAAGTATGGGTTTGTTGAGGATACACATAGTGGTCATACAAATCTGGATGCTTTTAGAATGAGGATTCAAAGTAGAGAAGACCATCCCATCCTGAAGAATATAGTTGCCACAGGGATGTTTTACGCAGTAGGATTTCCATATGTCATCGAGGCCCTTGAATTGGTGATTGAGTGCACAGAACATTATAACGTGGTCACTTGAAGGACCAATCACCAAGGAAGGGTGTATGTCAACCTCTAGGTCGATGGCATCATGAAGGCCTTCAATTTACTCACACCCAGGGGCATATATGTGTCAGATCTAAAGGCACTTGCTGCAGAGTATGATGGTAACCTGCCGAATTGCAGGAAGGTCATCTTGTCTAGATGGAGAGACCCGTCATCTTGTCTAGATGGAGAGACCCAGAAAATAAAGCCAAAGTTGTAGCAAAAATGCCTCAACATCTATACAAGTATGACTTTTCTCTTGAAATCCAATATATGATAGTGCTCCTTAGTCGGATGCATGGAGAAGCTAATTCAGGAAAATTTGAACCTTGGATGTATGGATTAATTTGCATGGTGATAGAAAAAAAGTAGACTGTGCAGTAGGCAAAAATTAATAGTGATGCCATGTACAGGCAACTAATCCGATGGAGGAAGAAGTAGGATATGATCTTTCATATGACTTCATATTTGGTTTATGCATGTGCATGCAAGTCAACCTTCAATAGATACAGACCATAGGTAGATTGGACCACTTGCCTCATGAGAAGACTTCCTAGGAACATTATCCCCAACTAGAGAAAAGGCAATCCATTTAGCATTATAAGGTAGTGAATGATGGCTTCTTAAGGCATATGGTCTAGCTCATGGAAGGAGATAGGGCTAAATGGTTGTTAGTAGGAGCCCAAGAAAGGATACGCCCACATGGAACCTGGTTCATCCAGTTCCCTACATATTCATACATCCAGATGGAAGGTTTTACTAGAGACCCATTCATGCTACCTAGGTATCCCACAGATAGGGTGATCCTGATGGAGGTAGTTAGACAGATCATTATAGCCTTTGAAGCATACAAGAGGAAAGATGGGAGTGGGAACGTGAATTTCCCCTTAGACATAAATTGGTTTGTGTGTGGTTCAATAGACAATGCAAAACTGGCAGAGGCTGATCTGTAAATGTTACACTTACAGATGTTCCCCTTGGTTAGAGACTATGATCCATATCACAGGTTAGAAAGATTCATCAGTAAAAAATACAAGCATGGCACCCACCTAGAGGATAATTGGGCTGATTGTGATGATGAAAATGAAGTAAGGAAGAGGGGATATCAGAGACTAACCTTAAACCAAATGAGGACTATTGGATATCCAGAGGTGCCACCCCAAGTCAAGGTAGATGATGAGGATATTTTAGACCCTGAATATGAAGATGGGAAAATATATAATGAGCCACTAGCCTCCCTGGATTGGACTAAGGAAGATGAAACATCCATTGATGTTATCATAGCCAAAGTGATCGAGATAACCAAGAATTGGGTAAACAGGACAGGAAGATTAATAAATTGAAAACTAGGTGGGTTGTCATCACTTTTGACAAGAAGAGGAAAATGAAGGATAGGGATGAGTCAGGTTTTGATGATTTTCTTGTCCAAAAAAGATAGGTCATGGAAGCTAAGTTGGCTCAACCAGGATCTTTAGGAGCTATAGAGGAATTTACTGTAGAGGGCGTCACGGTTGCTACCATGCCATCACCTCCTAGGGATGTGCCCCAGGCAACCATTCCTATAGTCCTACCCAAAGCTACGAGAATAAAGGAGAAGGGACATGCAGACATAGATATGGAGAAAGGACATGATGATGTGCTGAAAGGGGTAAGCATCCCCAAGAAGAGTAGATATCAAGGCACAATGATGAGGGGGTCTACTTCCAAATCAACTACCATTCAGATTGAGGAACATTTGGATCCTACACTATATGTGGCTAAAGAATTACAACATGATGTGCCAGCAGTAGAATTCACTAAGGTAAAAAGTGAATTAGCCAAGGAGGAAAGAATAGAGGCATTGGAAAAGGAGACTAATTGGCCTTTACCTTTGAGTCAAACAATTGATTTAACTGATGATGAGATCACTAGGGATATGACTGCCCATCCTATAGAGAGCTTGCTAAGGCATATTGTACCTATAGATGGAGATACAACTCAGAAAGGACTTGGAGGTATGGAAGTTGAAAAGCGTAAATATCCTCAAGTAGAAGTATAGACAGGGCATCTAAATGTCCTAATAGACACCATCACCAGTCCAAAGATAATAGATTTGTCATATCAACATGGAGATGGGGATGAGGAGGAAGAAATTGTTAAGGATAGTCCAATACATGAGGAAGATACACAAATGGATATAGACGTCCAGGCCAAGTCAGTACAGCAGGATGTTCAAATAGATGATGAGGGACATGAACAACGTAAGTCCACATTAAGACAACAGGCTCAAATGGATAAGGAGACTGATGAGGAAGTAAGTCAAAGGTAGAATGTGGAAGATCTTCATCAGGATATTCAACATCCAAATCAACAAGAAGGACAACCTAAAGGTGACCCTAGTGGTGGAATTGGTCAAGATAAATAGGATGATGCATCACATACAGACCAATAGCCACCTACACAAGAGGAGATTCATGGGGATAAAGGTGGTGATCAAGAAGTGATTCAACAACTAGAGAATCCAGGGATAATCCCACCAAAGCAAGATAAGAAGAAAGAAATTGAAGTACATGATGATCAAAACATTTAGCAGCCAGACCAAATAGGATCAAGATCAAATATGTTGTCATGGCTAGCATCACAGGCAAAGCCTCCTGTACATGACCCAATGCCTTTTGATTTTAAATCATTGTTTACATCAGATAATGTCAAGCCCAAATGCAAGGCTAGGGCCATATCCACAATAAAAAGAGATTCTACAATAGGGAAAAGAATAGCACAATTGGTTGTCCCCCTTGTGAATAAGAGCAAAGGATAAATAAGTGCAAAGGAATTCCATGTCACTACAATTAACTTAGGACATTCGATAGTTGATCAAGACATTAAGGAGCTCAAGGAGAGTACTAAAGCCATAGTAGCCAGGATGAAGAAGTTGAAGGCTAAAAATAAGGAGTTTAAGGAGCAAAATGCTCAACTTCAGACTTTCATCATAGGATTAGTTAAGCCTACAAGGTTAACATCTGCAATGTAGACAATAAAGAAGCCTATTTCCTTGGCCTTCGTAAGCCAAGAAGAAATAACAAGTCTGGATGCTCAAAAGCATCAGGCCTAGGTCATGAACAAGTGGTTCACACGGTTCATGGATTTAGGGGAGAAGGTAATAAAGACATCCTTATCCAATTGGGACACTTTGGTTAGGTTGAAAGGAGTAGAGTCCCTGAAAAGAACATCTAGACAGAAGCTCAGCCAAAGTGATTATGTCTTGGATAAGCTGAGAGATGTGAAGAAGATGGAGCATCAATATCTCTTGAAGAATAAAATTTTGACCACCCAGACCTTACCTAAGGTAGGTACATGGATCCGGGAATTACAAATTCAGGTGGATGTTTTGAAAACATGCCTATCTAAGATAGGACACATCAGTGTAAAGGTCCATGACCTATTTTCTGATGAGATGAATATTTTGGAGGAGCTGCTTGGTAATCCAATGGTAGAAACAAGAAAGCTTGATGAACATGGATCTGTGCAGACATTCATGAATAGATTTAAGCTAGCACTACATGATCTTGTGCTTCATTTTTCGGAGGATACTATGGATGAAATAGCAGAGATAAGGGTTGAGGTAAGGACATATAGCAAGAGGATGGATAATAGAGTAGCTAAGGTAATATCCCTTGATGAACAATTGAAGGCATTGGAATATGCAAGAGTAAATGCCCAAATAGGAGATAAATCTTAAATAGACACTGTGGTGCTTGCATATGACTTATACAAGAAGTTAGATACAGGGGTGGTTATCGTAGAAGTATTAGATGATTCAAAGTAGAATATTTAAAGAGATGCTGCTACAAATATCCTGAGGAATATTCCATCCAAATTATTTTCTAGTTACCAGTTGCCAGTTGGCAACACATGCTACTATTTTTGGTTGTTGACTTGGTCAAAGAAATCTTAACCGTTGATTATTTTAGATGGATCCTAACCATTGGATCATTGTAACTAATCTTATCCATGTTCTATAAAAGGATATTGATCCTCATTTGTAAAAGGAGATTGAATTGTTGGACTTGTAAGTGCTAAGCTTGTGTATTTTGCACTCTTCGTGACTTCTCAAGATTCTTTCTCAGGATCATGTGTATATGTACATACCCTTAAGCATACTGAATGAAAATGGAATTGAAGACTATTTTATGATAACAAATTTTACATAGCCTTCATTGATCTTCATCTATGATGGTGAATTGTTGCATCCTCTTAGAGTGCTTTCATTTTAATTGCAAATTGCGATCAATTTCCTTTGAAGATCTATTCTAATCATATGTAGCTGTGGAGTGTCCTGGTTAAGTATGATTCAATTTATTTTATTTTCATGATTACAGTAGGGTGTGTATGTGGATCATTGATCAAAACTTTGAAATTTTAAGATTCCATTATCCAAACCTTATCTTTTAACTTTTCATTTCATGTTAGTCTTAAATAGCTACAAATAATGATGAACTTTAAGTAGAAATAGTAAATATATGTTGAATTGATACAAATTATCATATATTTTGAGCATATAATGATGGTAATTGCAAATCATGGTAAGTATCATACAAATAATAGCAAAAAATAGTGAAATATATGCTTAGAAACACATTCTTAAGTGGATTTGAGGTGTAGAGGCAACAATCAACTCAAATTGGAGATAGTTCTAGAAGAACTAATGAAAGTTAGAAATATCTTCATGATTAGTCTAAATAAGGGAGAAAGTTAAATGGATTACTTGAAGTCAAGAATGAATTTATGCATAATTGTATAAATCCTAACTTAATGTTACAAGATTTACATAAGTGTTGAAAATATATGTAGATCAAGTGAAGCAGGTTACTCATTAGTGAATATTGAGAAAAAAAATGTTAGAGAATACAAAGTATGTAAGGCCCCTGAATGATTAACAACAATACACATCAAACCTGAGTGACTGTCAGAAGGTCATGACTTGACCAACAGAGACTTGGAATCATAAATCCATCTTGAATGTATCATATTCTTCAGGATAAGTAAAGGTTTACATGTTAAACTTCTATTTCTTGTTGGGTGACTAACACTCGTATCAACACATATTACATGAAAAAATCTTTCCGTTGACTATAAGAAGTTGAATTTTTGACATCCTAGGTGAAAGTTATGCCCCCTAGAAAAAGTCTACCTAATAAGGCTATAAAATTGGCCCAGGTGGCCCTCTGGTGGCAAGTTGGTGGCCCCTGGGTGGTCATCTAGTGGCAGTGACGTCTAGGTGGTGCATGGGTGGCAGAGTTTAAAATAGTATTAAAATGGATTTAATGTTTTTTTATATATTATTTAAAAAAATTATACCCCACTTAGGGGCTGGCCCTAGCCCATCGGACCAAGGGCTCGTGATTCAAGGCCAAAGCCCCACCGGTCACAGCACCCCTGCCGATGACTGGCTGGTTGTAGATGGTGGCTGATAGGGCCACCGGTGGGGCTAACACTCCATACCAGTAGTACCCTATGGTACTATCAAACCTACTGGAGCAGTAGGGGGTTCTGTGGAACCCCCCACCCTACAATTTTTTTTAAATTAATTTTTTTTGTTTAAAAACAAGATTTTTTTAAACGTATGATTAATTTTTTTATTTTTCCTATAGACACCTCCCGACTATTGTCATGCCCAAGTTGTAACACTTGAGAATGAACCAGAAAACAAAGATTAATTCCTTTCTTTAATGTAAATTGTTAGCTGTAGTTTCAAAATTGTAAAAACCATATCATAAAATCTTAACTGATATACCATATGTACAACCAACATTAAATACATTTATACATTAGACATAAGTTTTATATCATTCATCATAAATAAAAACAAGATTTAAACATTTATTATACAATTATACATAGCTATAGTAAGCACCATATGATCATCCATTCACAAGATGAGAAAAGACTTTCTTAGCACCAATATCTTGCACAGGTAACAGTCCTGAATCTGCACAACTAAATACAAATATTAGTTCCGCAAAGTCAATTAAATAAACATATTAGATATCAATACACAAGATGACAAAACTACAGGCCCTAAGGGCCAGACCTAATGTCTCAGGGGCTCATCCATGATGGCTTTGCCTATATACGCATAGTGCAGAGACTTTGTAGTTTAGGGTAACTAGTCTTGCAATCCATAAGGTTGACTTAGATACATTAACTCATAAGGGATCTAGTTCATCACCAAAATATTTTCTAAAGTCAATAAAATAATTAATATACACATCCCTATTGTTCTCAAGTTTAAATACACCATATGATGACTATATCATTCAAGTTTTAAAGAGTGCATGCAACAATTAAATTTAAAAATAATCCCTAAAAGGGGTATAATAAGGAAGTTATAACAACAACAAAAACATTCCAACCATTCTCTTGGATAAAATGCATAAATTTCCATAGGTAATTACTTAGATTGCAATAAATAAATAAGTCTATCAACATTATGAAATTATCATCTTATATTCAAGTTCAAAGCACTATTCTACAATATACATTTTATCATTAACAAACACATAAACCCTTATTGACACCTTACTAATGCATGTAATATCTACTCACTTAGAATAAATGAAAGAACATCCTTTACACATACTCAAATAAAGACAACTAATTTTATATTACAAAACTATACTACTCCTTCATATGATTAATACATCTGTGAGCCCTACTTTTATCTCACCTTCTATTTTTGCTTATGATACTTATCATATGGCCTATATGATGGACATGAGGACATTTTGGGGACTATTGATCCCATTATCTAGACATTCATTGACTATATCTTATGCTTTGATTAGTTTGATGGATTATGATATTATGATGTTATAGCTTGCATGTTAGATTACATCTTATTCTATGATGTTTAATGCTATATTAAATTGGATGCAATAGAAATGTTTAGTGATGATTGAATTGATGAAATCTTATGCAGTGTATGATCCTGATTGTATTTTGTGAAATGCGAATGATTTGAGAATCATGTAAATGTTAGCATATGTTGTATTTGAGAATATACGTTCTTATGTGATCTTGTGTGTGTGTGTGTAATTCATTTCACTTTGGCTATATATATCTTGTGCTATTGACATGTTTGTGTAGTGTACAAGTATTTTCCATGGTCCATGGAAAATTAGAGGTCAAACAAATAACCCTAAGTTTTAGCCATGTAAAGTCAACCTAGTCCCTAGATGGACTAAGGTTATTTGTGATTGAGTATGATGTATTGTGTTGCCTTTACTTAATGATATTTTTGTGAGGTTTCACCTTATTGATTGATCACCTTGAAGTGTTCTAATATTATATTGTTTTGGTTTGCACAATTTTTGGTGCTAAATATTTTTTAGCCCTTTTTAAGTGGATTTATGAGCCCCCTTGTGCTTAATTATGGCTAATTAATGACCCTAGGTCATACCCCTAGGGTCTAGGGCCATTTTTAGCATGTTAACTCTTGGTGTAACCCTTGTATGGTCACCTTAACTTGCCCCTAGAGTAAAGTGACGAGTTTGGGAGATGTGAAAGGTGGGAGACAAGTCACCATCCCACCTTAACTAACCCAACCCACCTAGGGTAAGGTTACCCTTATCTTTGAGTGCTTTGGATGCTTCCAAAGCCTTCACATGTGTGACCTCTCCCCTATGTTCTCACACATGTGTGAGAGCATTTGGGGGAGAGTGTGTAGCATAGTTGAATGAGAAGGTGACAAGTGTTTCCTCCTCATTCTTGTGAGGTCTCACTTGTGGAATCCCCTCTCCCAATACTCTCACACGTGTGAGTATTTGTGGGAGAGTGTGAAGCATGTTGAATGGGAAGGTGACAAGTGTCACCTCCTCATTCTTGTGGGATTGTGAGAGGGTTGTGTGGATGAAGGAGAAGGTGACAAGTGTCACCTTCTCATTCATCAAGGCTTGTGGGAAAAACCTATTTATCTCCCTCCTTGTAAGAAGGGAAGGTTCTTCTTTCTTTTTGGATTTGATTATTGACTTTGGGGGAAGGAGAGCTAGATTTGGAGAAGTGGAAATTCTTGGAAGGATTTTAGGAATAAGCTCTTGGAGCTCTTCATCAAGACCTTCCATTACTTGGAGCTTGAGAAGTAAGCTCTCAAGGCTTCAAACCTTCATTAATCTTGTTTTTTGCTTATTAAATGCATGTGAAAATATATGTTATGTTCTTGAGTTTTTCTTTGGTGTTGTATGGGTTTTAGGGTTGTTTTTGGTGAGCTCTCCATATAAGAGAGCTCACCTTATAAAGGGTGGGAGAGGTGTGAACTATTTTTATATGGAACCTAATCAGACTCGGAGGTTAAATTTTCCCCACTTTTATTGGCGTAGTTTCCCCCCAAATAATTTAAGGGGGGAGTGCAGGGGGTAGAACCCCTCCTATGAGGCCCGAGGGGCTTATCCCTCCAACGGGGGCCTGGGGGCGAAGCCCACAGTGGGGGTATGGGGGCAACACCCCCAATAGGGGCTGCTAGGGGCAACGTCCCCTATGGGGGTCGTTGGGGGTAGCACCCTCGAAGCAAAAATTACCTATTATTTTATAAAGGCATCAAGAGTTATTTTTTCTATTGGCCGACATAAAAAACCCTATTTTGTAACCGACATAAGTCTTGATAAAATGGCTAAAGGTTAGGGTTTCAGTTGATATTGTATTGTAGCATTTGTTGTGGTATTGAGTTCTAAGGATTGCTGGTTGTAATTGGTTCAATTTGCTAGATAATAATATTAGACTCTATGTTGGTGGATGTAGCCAAAGATTGGGTGAACCACGTTAAAAATTATCTCTTGCTGTTGTTATTTCTATGTATTTTAATTCCTCTATTTAATTTTTATTTGCATTTAATTGATATCTTCTGCATGCAATTCCTAACTAGTGGTATCAGAGCGGGTTGTGTTCGATTATCATCTGTAGGAAGGTCTCACAATTGAGTGGGGCTCTAATAGTTAAGTGGGAGCAATGGCGGACAAGGGTAAATTGAAGGTAGATAAATTCAATGGGCAGAACTATTAGTTATGGAAGATGTAGATGGAGGATTATCTCTATCAGAAGGATTTATGGAGGCCATTGGAAGGAAAAGCCAAGAAACTGACAACATTGACTAGTGAGGATTGGGATCTTCTAGATAGAAAGGTATTGGGAACCATTCGGTTGTGCCTGGCACCATCTGTGGTGTTCAATATAATAGAAGCAAAGACAATAGATGAACTAATGAAAACTTTGGCTAAATTGTATGAAAAACTCTCAACCTCAAATAAGGTATTTCTCATGAAGCATTTGTTTAATCTAAAAATGATTACAGGTGGATCTGTGATAGATCATTTAAATATGTTTAATATGATTACCAAATAGTTAACTTTTGTAAAAGTGAAATTTGATGAAGAGGTGAGGGCTCTCTTGGTTTTATGCTCTTTGCCAAAAAGTTGGAATAGCTTGGTAATGACTGTAAGTAACTTTGTCTCTGGTTCAAATACTTTGAAATTTGATGATATTGTTGGTGTTATCCTTAGTGAGGAAATGCGACAGAAAAGCTCATGAGTGTCTACATCAGGTAGTGTTTTGAATGCAAAAAGTAGGGGCAGATCAAATAAGAGGAAAAGGTTTTGGAGGTCATGGGAAGTCACGAGGAAAATCAAAGGACAAAAGGTCCCAATCCAGAGCATAGAACGATTGTTGGTACTATGGGAAACTAGGTCATCCAAAGAAAGATTGTTGGTCTCGGAAGAATAAAGAAGTAAACAAACAAGAAGGCAATAAGGAGGCAAATGTGGTAAGTAATAAATCTAAAGATGATGCTTTGATTCTTTCCCTAGATAATTCTGATAATTCATGGGTTTTAGATTTAGGGGCCTCATTTCATGCTACACCCCACAGAAATTATTTTCTTGATTATGTCCAAAGGGATTTTGGGCTGGTTTATTTGGGAGATAACAAACCCTGTCAGATTGTTGGAAAGGGAAGAATTAAGATTAAGTTGTAGAATGGGAATCATTAGCTACTACAAGAAGTAAGGTACATTCCAAGACTGAGTAGGAATTTAATTTCAGTAGGGCAGCTAGATGATGAAGGTTGCACAGTTACTTTTAATGATAAAAATTAGAAGGTTTCAAGAGGTTCCTTAATAGTAGCAAAAGTGTGAAAGTAGGTACCTTATATCTTTGTACAGGTCATACTATTCCTTCCACTTTAGTTGTTGCAGAGAAAAACCAAATAGGTTCAGGAATAGTTGCTGCGGGTTCACAGGAAGAGACTGGACAATTGCTGTAGGTTTTGAGACAACACTGTGGCATAATAGACTTGGGTATATGAGTGAAAAATGTATGATGATACTTCATTCTAAGAAAGTTTTACTAGGTATAAAATGTATTAATATGGATTTTTGTGAAAGTTGTGTGTATGGCAAACAAAAGAGAGTTAGTTTTCTCAAGGATGGGAAGAAAAAGAAAGATGAAAAGTTGGAGCTTGTGCATACAGATGTATGGGGACCGGCTCGGGTATCTTCTCTCAGTGGCTCTCAATATTATGTTACATTCATAGATGATGCAACTAGGAAGGTCTAGATTTATTTCCTTAGGTAGAAATCTGATGTATTTGAAACGTTTAAGAAATGGAGAAGCTTGGTTGAGAATGAGATGGGTAAAAGATTAAAATGTCTCAGATCTGATAATGGTGGTGAGTATTGCAAAAAAGAATTTGAGGAATATTGTTCCTTTAATGGAATTCATAGGTAGAAAATGGTTCCAGGGACTCCACAGGAGAATGGAGTGGTTGAGTGCATGATTAGTACAATAATGGAGCGTGCAAGGAGCACGAGATAGTATATTGGGCTACCTTTAAACATGTGGGTAGATGCTGTCAATACCGTTGTATATTTAATTAATAGAGGTCCTTCAGTTCCTTTGGGCTGTGGTATCCTAGAGGAAGCATGGGCAGGTAAGAAGGAGGGTTATTCTTTCCTCAAAACCTTCAGATGTGAGGCATTTGCACATGTATATTTTGAAAATAGAACTAAGCTAGATGCAAAATCAAAAAAGTGTATCTTGATTGGATAAGGCATTGATACATTTGGTTATATGCTTTGGGATGTTAAAAATCTAAAAATTGTGAGAAGTAAGGATGTTGTATTCAATGAAAAAGTGTTGTACAAAGATTAGTTGCAGTAACATGAGAAGAAAGAAAAGGATTTTGTGGTGCTAGATGATACTCTAGATAATGATGTTCTAGTGGTTCCACATGCTCCACAACAGCAACAGGAAATACCACAAACTTCAGTGAATATTAGACGGTCAACAAGGCTAAGTAGACCTCCTAAAAGGTTTTCTCCCTCTTTGTATTCTATTTTGTTAAAAAATACTAGTGAATTAGAAGGGTATGATGAAGCTATGCAGGTGGATACAAAGGTTCAATAGGAGCTTGCAATGAAAGAAGAAATGGACTCCTTGCTGAAAAATTAGACTTGGAAATTATGTACAAGTTACCTATAGGTAAAAAGGCTTTACCAAACAAATGGGTTTAGAGGCTGAAAGAGGAAGATGGAGGTAAGAAAAGATTTAAAGCTAGGTTAGTTGTAAAAAGATTTGCACAAAAAAAGGGCATTGATTTTGATGAGATTTTTTCTCCAGTTGTAAAAATGACTTCTATTCGTACTGTTTTAAGTATTGTGGCTACTGAAGAATTGCATTTGGAACAGCTAGATGTGAAAAATTCCTTTCTCCATGGTGATTTGGAGGAGGAGATATATATGCAACAACCCCAAGGATTTGAGGTCAAAGGTAGGGAGAAATTGGTGTGTAGATTGAAGAAGAGTTTATATGGCTTGAAACAAGCACCTCAGCAATGATATTTAAAATTTGATAGTTTTATGGCTGACCAAGGCTATAGTCAGTGTAATTCTGACCATTGTGTTTATTTTAAGAGGTTGGATAATGACAACTACATTATTTTATGTTTATATGTTGATGACATGCTTGTAGCAGGGTCTAACATGGATCACATAAGTGAGTTAAAACAACAGTTAGCACAATCATTTGCTATGAAGGATTTGGGGGCAGCAAAACAAATCCTTGGTATGAAAATTTGTAGAGATAGGAAGAATAGAAAATTGACTCTATCTCAGGCTGATTATGTTGAAAAGGTGTTGCAAAGATTCCATATGGAGAATGCAAAAGCTGTCAGCACACCTTTGCCTAGTCATTTGAAATTAACTAAGGAGATGTGTCTAAAGACACAAGAGGTAGAAGACAAAATGTCCAAAGTACCATATGCTTTACCTATAGGAAGTTTAATGTACGCCATGGTATGCATGAGACCGGATATTGCACATGATGTAGGAGTTGTAAGCAGGTATATGACTAATTCCATATTAGAGCATTGGAATGCGGTAAAATGGATTCTCAGATATTTGAGAGGTACATCCAATAAACACTTATGTTTTGGGGGCTCTAATACTAATTTAGCAGGCTATGTGGACTCAGATTTGGCAGGGGATATTGATATCGAGCAGAGTACTACAGGTTATGTCTTTACTATAGTTGGGACAACGGTGAGTTGGATCTCCATGTTCCAAAAGGTGGTTGTTTTATCCACCACGTAGCCAGAGTATGTAGCTGCAATAGAGGCAAGCAAGGAGATGATCTGGCTACACTCTTTCATGGAAGAATTGGGCAAACAACAGGCTAACAGTTATTTGTTTACAGACAGTCAGAGTTCCAAACATCTTGCAAAGAATTATGCCTTGCATTCAAGGACCAAACACATATAGCTAAGGTATCACATCATCCGATCAATGTTTGATGATGGATAGTTAAGGCTGGAAAAGATATATATAGATGACAATCTAACAGATATGTTTACAAAGGCGGTGACAAGGAAGAAGTTGAGCTCCTCTTCAGCTTCAGTTGGTCTTCAAGAATGAAAATAATAAAATCAGAACAACAGGGTCCAAGGTGCTTATTTCCAGTGGGAGCTATAGGGTCTGCGGTGTTATGATCAGTCTCCAAGTGGGAGATTGTTGTTATATGGAACCTAATCAAACTCGGAGGTTAAATTTTTCCTACTTTTATCAGCATGGTTTCCCCCCAAATTATTTAACGGGGGAGTGCAGGGGGTAGAGGCTTGGGGGGCTTATCCCCATGGTAAGGGCCCAGGGGCAACACCCCTAGCGGGGGTTGCGTCCTCGAAGAAAAAATTGCCTATTATTTTATAAAGAAGTCAAGAGTTATTTTTTCTATTGGCCAACATAAAAAACCCTATTTTGTAATTGACATAAGTCTTGATAAAACAACTAAGGGTTAGGATTTCTGTTGATATTGTATTGTAGCATTTGTAGAGGGTATTGAGTTGGTAGTTGTAATTGGTTCAATTTGCTGGATAATAATATTGGACCCTCTGTTGGTGGATGTAGCCTGAGATTAGGTGAAACACGTTAAAAATTGTCTCTCGCTATTATTATTTCTGTGTATTTTCATTCCTCTATTTAATCTTTATTTGCATTTAATTGATATCATCTACATGCAATTCCTAACAAGTGGTATCAGAGCAGGTTGTGTTCGATTATTGTCTGCAGGAAGGTCTCACACTTGAGTGGGAGTCTCATGGTTAAGTGGGAGCAATGGAGGACGAAGGTAAATTGAAGGTAGATAAATTCAATGGAAAAAACTATCAATTATGGAAGATGCAGATGGAGGATTATCTCTATCAGAAGGATTTATGGAGGCCATTGGAAGAAAAAGCCAAGAAACTGGCAACAATGACTGATGAGGATTGGGATCTTCTAGATAAAAAGGCATTGGGAACCATTCGGTTGTGCCTGGTACCATCTGTGGTGTTCAATATAACAGAAGTGAAAACAACAGATGAACTAATGAAAGCTTTGGCTAAATTGTATGAAAACCCTCAACCTCAAATAAGGTATTTCTAATGAAGCATTTTTTTAATCTGAAAATGATTGAAGGTAGATCTATGACATATCATTTAAATGAGTTTAATACGATTACCAGTCAGTTAACTTTTGTAAAAGTGAAATTTGATGAAGAGGTGAGGGATCTCTTAGTTTTATTTTCTTTGCTAGAAAGATGGAATAGCTTGGTAATGGCTATAAGTAACTCCGTCTCTAGTTCAAATACTTTAAAATTTGATGATGTTGTTGGTGTTATCCTTAGTGAGGAAATGTGACAGAAAAGCTCAGGAGGGTCCACATCAGGTAGTGTTTTGAATGCAAAAAATAGGGGCAGATCAAAGGAGAGAGGAAAAGGTTCTAGAGGTCATGGGAATTCATGAGGAAAATCAAAAGACAAGAGGTCCCAATCTAGAGGATAGAAGAATTGCTAGTACTGTGGGAAATTAGGTCATCTAAAGAATGATTGCTGGTCTCGAAAGAATAAAGGAGACAAACAAGAAGGCAATAAGGAGGCAAATGTAGTAAGTAATAAATTTAAATATGATGCTTTGATTCTTTCCCTAAATAATGTTGATGATTCATGGGTTTTAGATTTAAGGGCCTCATTTCATGCTACGCCCCATAGAAGTTATTTTCTTGATTTTGTCCAAGGGGATTTTGTACTGGTTTATTTGGGAGATAACGAAAACTATCAGATTGTTGGAAAGGGAAGAATTAAGATTAAGTTGTAGAATGGGAATCATTGGTTACTACAAGAGGTAAGGCACATTCCAAGACTAAGTAGGAATTTAATTTCAGCAAGGTAGCTAGATGATGAAGGTTGCATAGTTACTTTTAATGGTAAAAATTGGAAGGTTTCAAGAGGTGCCTTAATAGTAGAAAAAAATGTGAAAGTAGGGACCTTATATCTTTGTACAAGTCATACTGTTCCTTCTACTTTAGTTGTTGCAGAGAGAAACTAAATAGGTTCAGGAACAGTTGCTGCAGGTTCATAGGAAGAGACTGAAATAGTTGTTGTAGGTTCTGAGACAACATTGTGGCATAACAGACTTAGGCATATGAGTGAAAAATGTATGAAGGTACTTCATTCTAAGAAATTTTTACCAGGCCTGAAATGTATTAATATGGATTTCTGTGAAATTTGTGTGTATGGAAAACAAAAGAGAGTTAGTTTTCTCAAGGACGGGAAGAAAAATAAAGATGAAAAGTTGGAGCTTGTGCATATAGATGTATGGGGACTGGCTCAGGTATCTTCTCTCAGTGGCTCTCGGTATTGTGTTACATTCATAGATGATGCAACTATGAAGGTTTGGATTTATTTCCTTAGGTTGAAAACTGATGTATTTGAAACGTTTAAGAAATGGAGAAGCTTGGTTAAGAATGAGACAGGTAAAAGATTAAAATGTCTCAGATCTAATAATGGTGGTGAGTATTGCAGCAAAGAATTTGAGGAATATTGTTCCTTTAATGGAATTCATAGAAAAAAAATGGTTCCAGGGACTCCACAAGAGAATGAAGTGGCTGAGTGCATGAATAGAACAATAATGGAGCATGCAAGGAGCATGAGATTGCATGTTGGGCTGCCTTTAAATATGTGGGGAGAGGCTGTCAACACCACTATATATTTAATTAATAGAGGTCATTCAGTTCCTTTGGGCTGTGGTATTCTAGAGGAAGCATGAATAGATAAGAAGGTGAGTTATTCTCTTCTCAAAACCTTTGGATGTGAAGCATTTACACATGTAGATTCTGAAAGTAGAACCAAGATGGATGCAAAATTAAAAAAAATGTATCTTCGTTGGATATGGCATTGATGAATTTGGTTATATGCTTTGGGAAGTTGAAAATCTAAAAATTGTGAGAAGCATGGATGTTGTATTCAATGAGAAGGTGTTTTACTAAGATCAGTTGCAACAACATGAGAAGAAAGAAAAGAATTTTGTGGTGCTGGATGATACTTCAGATAATGATGTTCCAATGGTTCCCTATGCTCCGTAATAGCAACAAGAAATACCACAAACTCTAGTGAATGTTAGACAATCAACAAGGCTAAGTAGACATCCTGAAAGGTTTTCTCCCTCTTTGTATTATATTTTGTTAACAGATGTTGGTGAACTAGAAGGGTATGATGAAGCTATGCAGGTGGATACAAAGGTTCAGTGGGAGCTTGCAATGAAAGAAGAAATGGACTCCTTGCTGAAAAATTAGACTTGGGAATTATGTAAGTTGCCTGTAGGTGTGATGTCAGAAAATGTCCCCTTGGGGTCTTTTCCCTCTTTAGGTTTAGCTCCCAGGTCTTTTGCATGCATTTAGGACATCTTACTTCATAATTTGGCATCCCGATGGAATGAGCCCTAGGTAACATGACAAATGGGACCTAGGAGGACCCCTTGAGCTTGACCCTACCCAAAAAAGGGGGGAGGGCTTGGGTGCCCATGCCCTAGTCCTGCCCTATTTTAGGGCAGCCCTAATTTCTAGGTGTCAGTTTATGATCGTTATTTGGGTCCTATGCCGACACGGTAAGTTTGAATTATGAAAATCTTGGTAGGATTGTTTGTAGTTGCATATAAAAGCATGTTTAGGCATTCATTTGTAAACTAGAGCATTACTAGAAGATCATTGTGAACTTTAAGCATTGTCAAGGTGATTCAAGACTTTCATTGTGTTGCAAGAGCAGATTTGTGTGGTTTATGTGTTTGTTTTTATAGATTTGAGCATCTATTTCATCATGGAATGAAGAGCATCTTCCTCCATGAGATCTTCACTACAAGGTGACATTATATTGTGTTTTTATCATCATTTCCTTTGGTTTTTACCTCTGTCTCACAAGGGCACGCACTTTCTATCTGACAACAGTGTTAAAAAACTTAAGAGTCCTCTGGGGCTTGATTGAGGCAAGCCTCTAAACACCACAATATCCTCCCAAAGTTTTCATGGCTGCAGGTTACAGGTTGCAAAGATGGATAAAGTGAAGTTGCAGGAAGGCATCTTGAAGTATTAGAATTGCAAAACAAAAGGAAAAACAACACCCTGGACTTGGATGCCCGCTCATTAGTCCTCCAACTTCCGTGACGGGAAAATCTCTAGAATAGTAGGGAAGAGTTGTAGACTAAGTTTCCAGATCTAGACAAAAAGTAGGGCATTGGACTTGGGCGCCCACTCTTTTGCCCCTGACTTTTCCACCTCAGAACCTCGAAAATAGGTACTCTATGATTTGATATTTTACATCTCTCTGTAAGAGCTTTTTCCATTATTCGTCAGTTTATTGTCATATTTGCATAATTAGGGTTTTAATGGTCAATTAAGCATAAGAGAAGGAAATTTGATAATTAAACACCCTAATCCAAGGTTTCCTTCATCTCATAGTGATCTAGGGTATGATAGTGAATTGTCACTCGACCCTAGATCCTTGAATGTTAAGGGTGAAAGGAGGATTCAAACATCTAACAACACTAAACTAAACAATCCAAATTTTACCCTAAACATTTTGGTGAACTCGTATTTTTGGACTTAAATTGCAACTTGTTGAGTGTGTGTTTTCATATTTGGATTTTATTCATTCATTCATACAGTCATTCATTTTATTGCATTAAGAAAAATTCAAAAAATTCAAAATTTTGAAAAATTCAAAAACATTGCATTGTTTGGCTTACTAAATTGCATCAATTCTTTCTAAATTTTTCTAATTCATGATTTTTGCATCAGATATGATATAAGCTACAGAAAAACACAAAAATTCAGAATTTTTCATTGCATTTTCGTCATTAATTTGCCAGGCTTTTGTAGAAATTTTGACAATTTTCATTAAACCTAGTAATTCTAATATCTAGGGTTAGTAGGCAAAATTTTCTTTCAGATTTTTCTAATGATTTTGGAGGATAATTCAAATTTGCATTTGTCTATTGTCTTGAATTTTAGTTTAAATTTGCATTTAGATTCAAAATATTTACATTTTTGCATAGAAAATTTCAACAAAAAACTAGCAATTTTCATGCATTTTCATTAGATTTACATTGGCATTTTGCATATTAGGGCTTGAAAATCATTTTCAAATTTTATTACACTTCATTTTTATCATAAATCATACTTCAAAACATTCACATAGCATTTTGTGTCAACATCTCAAACCTAGGGCTTCAAAAACAATGATTTTCACTAAATTTGGCCTTACCGACTCTATAAACTTGCACCATAGGCGTGTTGTGAAGATTATTTTTGCATTAATTAGATTTTACTAGGGTAATAATTTGTTTCACTTCCTAAAAATCTTCACAACACCCTTTAACAGGCTCTTGTATTGAAAATTTGGTGAAAAACTACATATTTTGGCTATTTTTGCCCTAGGGTTTGACCTAGTTTGCATTCTAAAGGTGTTGTGAAAATTTTTATGGATTTAGGTGACTGATATCATTGATTTTATTTTCTATACCTCCTTAAATTCATTACAACACCTCTTTTGCTACGTCTTGGAATTGAAAAACCGTGAAAAATAGCCTATTTTTGCTATATTTTCATTAGGGTTTTACCTTAAGTGGCACTAAAAGTGTGTTGTGTTGGGTATTTTGGCACCAAGTGGCTGTAATTACTGATATTATTTTATTTCCATCATAATTTTCCTCAAAACACCCTTTGTTATGCTCTTTTGCATTGAGTTTTGGTGAAAAAAGTGCATATGTTGACATATTTTCACTATATTTTGACTTGGCATTATCTTGGATTTGCATCAAGAGTGTGTTGAGAGTGATCTTATTGTTGTTTTGGGACTGATATCAGGCATATAATTTTCTTCCCTTCATCAAAATCCTTACAACACATTTGTTCCATTCGTTTGCATTGAAAAAGTACAACAAACCAAGCATTTTTGGCCTTCAATCGTATCCTTCCCTTAGGATATGTTCTCTCAATTTGTGTGTTGTGTGTTGTATGCTTTTGTATAAGCTTTATGACACACTATCCTAAAAAAAATATCCCTTTTAGAAGAAGTAAAAGGTTAATGGGATCTAGTGTTCTTGAAAATGACAGTCCTACCTCTAATAATCCTTTGAGCACCTTCTTTACAAAGGGAGAAACTCAAATTGTGCAAGATATTATACATCCTCCAACCACAATGGAAGAACAAAATTTTCATGATGTTGATAATACTATTGAGGTGACAGGATATGTATCTGATGAGAAAATAGAAAAAATGGATAAAGAGCTAGCTGAATTTCAATCATTTATGGAAAATGAGAGAATAGTTGAAGAAGTTGTCCCTACAATTCATAATATAAGAGAATTGATAAAAGAGGGACAAGATGGTGTAAATGCAATTTGTGGTCTAGCACATATTGTACAAACCAATATCATGCCAATGGCTAAATGTGTACAAGCGATAAATAACACTTTATCACCATCTCATACTCAAGTATCCATACCTATACCAACTATGGGAATATTGACTTTTACATCAACAATCTTAACAACTGATGCAAATGCCTGTAGTAATGTCACCACTGGTATTGGAGTATCTAATGACACTAATTACAAAGTTGTGGGATTTGATTATCAAAATTTAGTTCCTAAAGGGACCTCCTCTATGCATAATTGTTCTCAACCACCTATCTATTCTACTCATTTCCAACCACCTATTACCTACTCACAACCATCTTCCACCTATCACTATGTCCACCCATCGTTAACATATTCTTAGCCTCCACCTATCATATCTTAAGCTCATTCACCTCCTCACTTTGGTTCTAATTCCTCACAACAAACCGCATCTCCCAATGATTGCATCCTAAACCAACTTTTACAAGGCATGACTGCTTTACAACAAAAGGTAACAAAATTGACAAATTCATCACAGCCTAGTCTACCAACATATCATGCCCATAGTCCCCTATCCTATGCAATCTTGAGAACTCCTATGCCTGAGAGGTTTGAAACTCCCCGCTTTGAAAAATATGGTGGAAAAGGTGATCCTAATATTCATGTGGCAACATTTATAGCTATGTGTAGTGATTTTTATTTTGAAGAGGATTTGTTAGCAAAAATTTTCCTGTGATCTCTTAAAGATACTGCTTTAGAATGGTTTTGCTCTTTGTCTCTGAATTCAATACACTCCTTTTCACAGTTGATTGATCAATTTTTACAACATTTTAAAGAAAATATCAGACCCCAAGTCATGCTTATTGACTTGGTTCAATGCAAACAAGGTTTGACAGAAAAGTTGACTGAATTCATTAGTCGGTATGAAGGACTTTATGCACAGATTCAATATCAGATGAAAGATGAAGATGTTCAGAAGATATTTATTACAAATCTACAACCTAATATAGGTGATAAGATCCTCTTGATGAAATATAACTCCTTTCAACATTTATGCATTGCCCTTCATGATTATCAACTTTCGTCTAGTCAGTATGAAAACCAAAACTCATCGGCTCAAGTTAGTCAATCCATGGGTGGATCATCACAAAACAACTTTAAGAGGAATAATAATAATAGGAGCTTCATCAAAATTAATGGACCGAATATGAACAACTTTTCGAATGTTTTAGCTATCACCAATCCGAAGAAAGCATCATATCAACCAAGAAAGTTTACTCCGATATCTGAGTCTTATCATTCTATCATGAACCAAGCTGTGAGTAACAACATTTTGAAGCTTCCCCCAATCAAGCCTATTGATCCTAATAAACAAAGATCTTACTTTGATGCTAATGCCTTTTGTCATTATCATCAGACACAAGGACATGACACTGAATGATGTATGCGTCTTAAACATGAGATATAGGACCTTATTGATTCAAATGTCATCCAGGTATCGGGTCTGAATGAAAATGGAAATAAGTCGGTTGCTCCACCGAATTAGAATTTACAAATCTTCACTAATCCTTTCCCTAAACATACTAAAAATAATATGGTGGAGCATGGTTTAATGGAAGTAGACGAGGATGATTACTTGGACTACGATAGTATTGTGGGATTGATTGAAGTGGATAAGAAGCAAGTGGATAATCCACCTCGTCGACAAAGAAACACAATTTATGCTGAGGTTCCTCCTCCGTTATCCTTATATGGATCGGGAGATAATCAAAATGCATCAGAAAAGCAAGAACAACAACTGATACAGATGATTCCCATTACTGTTCTAGAAAGATTCAATAAAGAAAACTCGCTAAAAATTAGAAAAGAGTAAAATGACAATCAATAGCTAGAAATAATAGTGGTTCTCCCCCTCATAAGCAACAAAAAGTCTCATTCCAACAAGAATTTGAGAAACAAGAATCATATGATAACAAACAAGACTTTCATAAGAACCACTCAAATTTTGCATTAAACATGATCGGGTACCTCTCCAAGAGGTTCAAAAATTCTAAAATCTAATATGAAGACCCTACAGGTAAGCATCTCTAACCCTTTATCTCTCTCATGATGTGCTTCCCCCATGATGTGTTATGTGTTGTTTAGGCCTCCTGGGATGACGTTTGACTCTCTTGTAAGGTTCAGGATACCAGGAGACTACCTATATTGTGACCTTCTTCTATTTGTATCATCATTCTTCTATATTGCCTCTCTCTTTGATTTCATTGTTGAGTGTTGTGTCTTATAGACATAGTGTTGCAGTTGGTGACACTGGGGGCACCCTCCTACGTGACTGTCCCTAAGACACTTGTTTCTCCTCTCTTATTTATTGTTTCCCTTCCTCTATTGTTTCCATCTAGTAGGCGGATGTCATGTCTCGATATTAAGTCATTGTTTAAATTAAAGATTTAAACATCATTAGACGGAGAAATCATACATGTGATATTAATATTAAATAATATTATAATATTATTATTGATTTTAATATTATTATAATTATAATAATATATTAAGATATGATATGTGTATATATATATATTATGAATTTAAATATTATTATAATAATCATAATATAATATAAATAAACATATATTATAAAATAAATATAACAAATATAAATAAAATAGATATTATATAAATACTAATAAAGAGATTATATTAATAAATATAAATATTATATATAAAAATTAAATATTATAAATTAATATTAAAGATATTATAATAATAAATATAATAAATATTAAATTATTACTATGGGCAAGAAATAAAATACATAATATAGCATACCCATACGTGGGTATGTATACCCACGATGGGCAGCGATTACAAATTAGGTAGCCAACAATTATAATTAAAGATAATCTGCAGCGATCAAGGGAGAAGGAAGGATTAAAATTAAAGATTATTCTAATGCTGGCAGATCAAAAGATAAACATATCAAATTAAAATTAAATTATAATTACAAAAGGCAACAATCATATGGGAAGGGTTGTGTCTCATTAGGAAACAAGATATATAAGTGGAGTGAAATCAATTAAAGATACATGGAGGAATGAAAAAGAAAAATAATAATAGCAATCAAGTGAATCATGAAGTAAAATAGGATATATGAAGGTCATTCAAAGGGAAGGCTCTCAGTATAAGGACAACAAACAATAAAAAGGGAAAGAAGAGATCGATATAGATTCACAAGCAGAAGAGACTACTGCAACAAAAATAAGAAGTTGCAGTCCATATACCTGGTATGTATTATATCAAATAGAATATTTTAATCATTAGTAAAGTATATAGAATCTAAGCATTCTAGTGTATATTCAATAATGATATGAATGATGTATATATTGAAATATATTGCATATATGAACATGCATCATATATATATGGGTTTATGGAATGAAAATAATATTATGAGAATAGATAGGAATAAGAAATGGAATAAAATCTGAATACATGGAAGTATATGTAAATATGTTAGATAAATGAATATGTATATATATATATATATATTTATATGCATATATATATATATATATATATATATATATATATCATATTCCTATTCATATTTATTTCTATTTCTCTTTCATATATATATATATATGAAAGAGATAGAAATAAATATGAATATGAATATGATGAATATAAGGCAATGAAATCATTTATATGTCAAGGATGAAAATAAGCATAAATTGAATTGTCAATGAGCCAAGTATGAGGCTATGACTAAGTAATGATAAGTTTCCCAAGTGGAATAAGAAATATGATATCATGATCCGGAAAGGATAATATTATCAAAAAATGGATTCATGACTCATAATCTCATAATGTATCAAGAAGGATGTCAAGCCTCATCTTTAATCATCTTATCAACCTATGAGTATGGGGTTAAGTTAAGGATGTAAATTGGACCCAGGTGACCCTCAAGAGGATGAAGAACACTGAGTGTGTGTGAAGTCCCTTGAGCCAAGAGACGAAGAATTCTGGGTGTGAGTGAAGCTCTTGGGCCTATGGTATTATGAGCTTATAATAAATGTGCCCGATGTTAGGTGACTCTCAATGGGATGAAGAATGCTGGGTGTTGTGTGAAGTCCCATTGAGCCAAATGGTGAAGGACCCTAGGTGTTGGGAGAAGCCTATGGGCCTCTGTGTGGGATGGTTAACACCTTAACAGACCATGCTCATGTGGAAGAAAAGATTGATTAATGATAGGGCTAACCAAGAACTCTCTTTAGATAATGCATGGGAATTGTGAATGAAAGAATGTGAATATGAAATGTCTATGTTTATTAATGATTAGATGAAATCATTGTGATTAAGACCATAAAGTTATAAGCTTTAAAGGATAAATGAGGAAAGTGTATGGAATGATAATTGATTAGTGAACTTTAATGATGATATGAAAAGAAAAAAATGTATACTAATGTTCTCTCTTGTAAGTTGAAATTATTCAAGGTTGTGAAAATTTTGGCTTATCAGAAGGGGACATTACAAGTGGTCTTAGAGTAGTCATCCTGCCATCCTATGTATACTTTGTGATTTATGTGTATTCAAATGTTTACCTTGTGGCTTATGTGTATATGTGTATTTGTGCGACTTATGTATTTAAGTGTATACTTTATGACTTACATGTGTGTTTTGTGGCTTGAGCTACTTGGTTACTTTCTTGAGCTACTTGTTTGACTACTTGAGCTATGTGGTTACTTGCTTGAGCTACTTGTTTGACTACTTGAACTACTTGGTTACTTGCTTGAGCTACTTAAGCTACTTTCCCACTTGCTTAAGCTACTTGTTTGTCTACTTGAGCTACTTGAGCTACTTGCCTACTTGCTTAAGCTACTTGTTTGTCTACTTAAGCTACTTGCTTGTCTACTTGAGCTACTTGTCTACTTACTTGAGTTACTTGCTTTTCTACTTGAGCTACTTTCCTACTTGCTCCAGCTACTTGCATGTCTACTTGAGCTACTTGAGCTACTTGCCTACTTCCTTGAACTACTTGCCTACTTGCTTGAGCTACTTGCTTGTCTACTTGAGGTACTTTCCTACTTGCTTGAGCTAGTTACTTGCGTTCTTGAGCCACTTGGTTGTCTACTTCAATTTTAGTATGTAACTAAATGACAATGCATATAACCTACAAATTGTTGTAATCACATCTATATTTAACATCCCGAGGTGATCTATTATGAATGGCATGCACCACATAAGGAGAACACCTCATATGAATGGCATGCACCACATGAGGACTAGGGACAGATGGTATAGCCACCCTGAGACCTAGGAAGAATGCCCTCCATCAAGCTCTTTTCAAAATGTGATAGGTAGGAAGTGTGCCCTCCATCACATTCTTGAACCTTGAAGGTGGACATAAGAGGTGATAGGTAGGAAGTGTGTCCTCCATCACGCTCTAACTTGCAAGTATTTCTATAGATTCTATCAAAGGATCAACTTGAGGTATGGATAACTATATGTTGAAATTAAATGTTATTTATATTATATCATTAATTATGTTATGATGTACTGATTTCATTGTTAATTTATGGATCTTTAATATCGCTAATGTTCCTTTCTAGTAGTTATTCTTGTGTCTAGGTTAATAGATCAAGAATATCCCAAAAGGGGGGACATTATCTCATCATCAACCCCTAGGATCATGCTATATGTTATCTTATCATCAACTTGCTTAAGCAATCAAAGTCTTACTTGTAACATCATTAGATTCATCTTTTGGGATTTTCATCAATATTATTTCATTTCAAATCTCCAATCTTGGATTATCAATACTCCCAAAGTTTTCTTTAACATTGAGAAATTCTTCCTTCCTACATTCATTTGATTAACTACATTTCCTCAATCATATATTCAAAATCAAATCAAATTTTCTTTGATCATGACATCATATAATCAATTACTCCTCAAAGAACATAACTCTTCTCAATTTTGAGGTCAATAACATATAAGACTGAATCTCGTAACCAAAGATCAAGATGCATCTTGGAAATCTCAATATTCTCAAATCTTCTTAATCTATGATACTTGCATCCCATCGTTATTATTTAAAACATCAAACTAATGCTCTTTTGATCACAAAATTCTCTTCATGGAATTGCAATCAATCTCTCTTCACTAGAGCATGTTCAATCCAACCCCAAAAACCCTGATTTCATCTCAACGCATCGGAAAGTAGACATTAAAAGGTGCAAAGTAATGAAAGAACTCATTGCGATTGCCTGAGGACAAGCAATCTTAGGCGGGGTGGATTGTCATGTCCCGATATTAAGGCATTGTTTAAATTAAAGATTGAAACATTGTTAGATGGAGAAATCATACATGTGATATTAATATTAAATAATATTATTAAATACCCTTATGGTAAAAATATAAATAATTTTATTGATTTTAATATTATTATAATTATAATAATATATTAAGATATGATATGTATATATATATTATGAATTTAAATATTATTATAATAATCATAATATAATTTTGATGTTATTATAATAATATAATATAATATAAATAAACATATATTATAAAATAAATATAACAAATATAAATAAAATAGATATTATATAAATACTAATAAAGAGATTATATTAATAAATATAAATATTATATATAAAAATTAAATATTATAAATTAATATTATAGATATTATAATAATAAATATAATAAATATTAAATTATTACTATGGGCAAGAAATAAAATACATAATATAACATACCCATATGTGGTTATGTATACCCACGATGGGCAACGATTACAAATTAGGCAACCAACAATTATAATTAAAGATAATCTACAGCAATCAAGGGAGAAGGAAGGATTAAAATAAAAGACTGCTCTAATGCTGGTGGATCAAAAGATAAACATAATCAAATTAAAATTAAATTATAATTACAAAAGGCAACAATCGTATGGGAAGGGTTGTGTCTCATTAGGAAACAATATATATAAGTGGAGTGAAATCAATTAAAGATACATGGAGGAATGAAAAAGAAAAATAATAATAGCAATCAAGTGAATCATGAAGTAAAATAGGATATATGAAGGTCATTCAAAGGGAAGGCTCTCAGTATAAGGACAACAAACAATAAAAAGGGAAAGAAGAGATTAATACAAATTCACAAGCAGAAGAGACTGCTGCAACAAATATAAGAAGTTGCAGTCCATATACCAGGTATGTATTATATCAAATAGAATATTTTAATCATTAGTATAGTATATAGAATCTAAGCATTCTAGTGTATATTCAATAATGATATGAATGTTGTATATATTGAAATATATTGCATATATGAACATGCATCATATAGATATGGGTATATGGAATGAAAATAATATTATGAGAATAGATAGGAATAAGAAATGGAATAAAATCTGAATACATGAAAGTATATGTAAATATTGTTAGACTTAGGGCACACAACTGAGCGGGGGGGTGAATCAGTTGTTCAAAACTTTCTTCAATTTAAACACTTAAGTCTTCTTAGTGATTAGCTGTTTATTAATCATAAACCATAATGCATCCAAATCAAGAGCAGAAACATATCAACACATAAGACACCAAGATTTTGACGTGGAAAACCCAGTTAAGGGAAAAACCACAAGGTGATTAACCCAAGATTGTATTCTCTATTAGAAGAATAGAAAGAAAAAAATAGCACATGCCAATTAGGGCTCACTGCCCGAGTACACTGCTCACAAGAGGCTCACTGCCTATAAGAGACACATTGTCTACAAAGAAATAAGTATCACATACATGAACTGGAGAATAGCATCTTCACCATGCTTGAATCAGTTCCATTAAGCTCAATACTTCTGCTCTACCTTTCGCTCTCCTCTTTGCTACCACACTCTCATCTCCACACAAAAAGGCGAGTTCAAACTGACTTCGCAATCCCTTATTTATACAAGGCATCAACTTAGGAATGATCATCTAAGTCGGCAAACATTCATAAGATCATCCGACAGATGCATAACTCATCCGGTCAGCCTGTCTCAAGAAGAACATGATCATACAGAAGTTACTCTTCAATTGCGAGCTCCAACTTCAATGCGGACCACCAACATGAACTGGACACAATCCAAAGACTTCCACAAATTTTCCTGAATCACAAGAACATCCACACTTCTTCTGCTTACTAAAATCCTTCTCTCCTTCATTCAGAACCTCAAGAACATAGTTTGTCATTACTGTCACAAAGGAATAGATGCTTGCGGACCTTCAAACCACGAACCAATGGAGTTGATATACCACAAAGACTTCCTCAGCACTCCCTCAAATCCGCAGAACTGGAAACTTCATTTTTGGATCTCACCGAACCTTTCTTGTTACTCTCTGTCACCTTTGAACACCTACTGGAACCAGTTTTACTTGAGTAGCCACAACTTCTTCATATCTTCATGCGAACCTTTGAAATATCTACTGGATCTCATACAGACACTTATCTTCAAACCCTTTAATCTGCACCCTTTGATCATCATCCTATATTGGACTTTTGCCTTATAGTCATCACTGTTCTTCACTGTTCCTGATTGAGACTAATTTTCTCAATATCCTCAGCTCACAGCTCATCACAACCTTATTATTAATGCAACAGGAGTATGTTGACATCAATGACAATACTAGTTAGGCCCATACTTGCAACAAATATGTTAGATAAATGAATATGTATATATATATATATATATATATATGAAAGAGAAATAGAAATAAATATGAATATGAATATGATGAATATAAGGCAATGAAATCATTTATATGTCAAGCATGAAAATAGGCATAAATTGAATTGTCAATGAGCCAAGTATGAGGCTATGACTAAGTAATGATAAGATTCCCAAGTGGAATAAGAAATATGATATCATGATCCGGAAAGGATAATATTATAAAAAAATGGATTCATGACTCATAATCTCATAACGTATCAAGAAGGATGTCAAGCCTCATCTTTAATCATCTTATCAACCTATGAGTATGGGGTTAAGTTAAGGATGTAAATTGGACCTAGGTGACCCTCAAGTGGATGAAGAACACCGAGTGTGTGTGAAGTCCCTTGAGCCAAGAGACAAAGAACTCTGGGTGTGAGTGAAGCTCTTGGGCCTATGGTATTATAAGCTTATAATAAATGTGTCTAATGGTAGTTGACTCTCAATGGGATGAAGAACGTGCAGGTGTTGCGTGAAGTCCCATTGAGCCAAATAGTGAAGGACCCTGGGTGTTGGGAGAAGCCTATGGGCCTTCGTGTGGGATGGTTAACGCCTTAACAAACCATGCTCATGTGGAAGACAAGATTGATTAATGATAGGGCTAATCAAGAACTCTCTCTAGATATTGCATGGGAATTGTGAATGAAAGAATGTGAATATGAAATGTCTATGTTTATTAATGATTAGATGAAATCATTATGATTAAGACCATAAAGTTATAAGCTTTAAAGGATAAATGAGGAAAGTGTATGGAATGATAATTGAATAGTGAACTTTAATGATGATATGAAAAGAAAAAATTGAATACTAATGTTCTCTCTTGTAAGTTGAAATTATACAAGGTTGTGAAAATTTTGGCTTACCAGAAGGGGACCTTACAGTGGATGACAAAAAACATTTATACTGATGTGGACCTAGTGTCCCTTTCGAGAGAAATCAAAAAATGGACTTAGTTCCTACTATGACGATGGGGTTGTATATTTTATCCGATGCTTGGCTAGTGGAAGCACTCGTGCTTTCTACATAGTGAATTTCATGATGTTTCTATCGTATTTACAAACCTTAACAATACTGCTGCTCTATACACCTTTGTTTGTCTTTGAATCTAGCCTTGGCAGTACTTGATTCAGAGAGCTTTGTGATATAGCCCCATGGTTATCCTTGAACTCTGAATTCATTGTATAACCTTGGCTCTTTGTGTGGTTAATCATATGCATTGATGTTGTTGTTTATCATGATCTTGTAGACACTAACATGTTTCTTGTAGGGATGTGTTTGTTGGAACATTTGGCAATCGTAAAGTACATGTCACCTCTTGGGGGCATGGGCTTTGTAAAAGTTAGTGTTCCCTTGTGTGTTTTCTTCCTACCTTAACATTCTTGATATCGATGCATGATATCAACCACCTTAACGTGGGGACATATAAGGTAAGCTATCTATTATAGATGTTAGCAATGTGTTTGCCTCAGGTGTAAAGACCTGCGCAATGAGTGCATCATGCATCTTGAGTTTGTTTGTAATCAATCAATCAATCATGTAAGCCCTCTACGGAGGCGGGATATCGAGTATATCTTTTTTCTTAAGCCCTCTGCAGAGGTGGGGATGGTGTATTTCTCGAAGCAGATTGCATCATCCTGTCATTTTCAAAAGTCCTCTACAGAGGCGTGGAGCAGTTCTGTGACTAACTCAACCCTTAAGAGTGTTTTCGGTGATTGTTGTGGCGACGCCCAATTGTTGGTGTGTGCCTGTAATGTGCCTGAGATGGTAATGAGCCTAGAAATAGGGAACACACCATCACTTGTTTGCTGTGTTTTCTCTATGTCTTCAAGTGTGTGTGTTTTGGCATGCTTGCTTTGTTTGGCATGTTTGTTGCCTCATATGTAGAATAAAGACCAGTGCCTTAGGGTTGTGCTTCCTACATTTTGGGAGGTTTTGTGTGTCTTGCATGTGTGTTGCCTAATATATACAAATACCTATGCGATGAGTGTATCGTGTATTATGGGAGGTTTGTTTACTTTCCAATACTTGCATTTGCATTTCATATATATGAGAAAAAGAAAAAGAAAAGAAATCATTTATGTCTTCCATGCATTAATGTGTCTTCTATGCATTGGCTATCTTCTCCATGTTCTGCGTGACTGTGATTGTCTTCTCCGCATTTTGTGTGCCTGTTACTATTTTTTATGTGATTGGCGTGTCTTCTCTGTGCTTGTTGTGTTTGTGACCTTACTTTAATGCATGTATTGGCCTCATGTTTATACATACATTAAAGTGGGGGCTAAATATAACATTAGAAAATGTCCCCTTGGGGGATTTTCCCTCTTTACGTTTAGCTCCCGGGTCTTTTGCATGCATTTAGGACATCTTACTTCATAATTTGGCATCTCGATGGAATGAGCCCTAGGTAACATGACAAATGGGACCTAGGAGGACCCCTTGAACTTTACCCTGCCCAAAATAGGGGGGGAGGACTTGGGTGCCTGCACCCTAGTCCTGCCCTTTTTTGGGGCAGCCCTAATTTCTGGTGTCAGTTTATGACCGTTATTTGGGTCCTATGCCGACAGGGTAAGTTTGAATTACAACAATCTTGGTGGGAGTATGTGTAGTTGCATATAAAAGCATGTTTAGGCATTCATTTGTAAACTAGAACATTACTAGATGATCATTGTGAACTTTAGGCATTCTCAAGGTGATTCAAGGCTTTCATTGTGTTGCAAGAGTAAATTTGTGTGGTTTATGTGTTTGTGTTTGTAGATTTGAGCATCCATTTCATCATGTAATGAAGAGCATCTTCCTCCATGAGATCTTCACTACAAGGTGACATTATATTGTGTTTTTATCATCATTTCCTTTGGTTTTTGCCTCTGCCTCACAAGGACACACACTCTCTATCTGACAACGGTGTTTGGAGACTTAAGTGTCCTTTGGGGCTTGACTGAGGCAAGCCTCTAAACAACACAACCCCCTCCCAAAGTTTTCATGGATAAAGTGAAGTTGCAGGAAGGCATCTTGAAGTGTCAGAATTGTAGAACAGAAGGAAAAATAGTACCTTGGACTTTGGCGCCCGCTCATTAGTCCTCCAACTTCCATGACGGGAAAATCTTCGGAACAACAAGGAAGAGTTGCAAACTGAGTTTCCAGATCTAGACAAAAATTAGGGCATTGGACTTGGGAGCCCGCTCTTTTATCCCTGATTTTTCCACCTTAGAACCCTGAAAATAGGTACTCTATGATTTGATATTTTACATCTCTCTATAAGAGCTTTTTCTGTTATTCGTCATTTTATTGCAGTATTTGCATAATTAGAGTTTTAATGGTCAATTAAGCATAAGAGAAGGAAATTTGATAATTAAACACCCTAATCCAAGCTTCCCTACATCTCACAGTGATCTAGGGTATGATAGTGAATTGCCACTCGACCCTAGATCCTTAAATGTTAAGGGTGAAAGGAGGATTCAAACATCTAACAACACTAAACTAAACAATACCAATTTTACCCTAAATAGTAGGTAAAAAGGCTTTACCAAACAAATGGGTTTATAGGATGAAAGAGGAAGATGAAGGTAAGAAAAGATTTAAAGCCAAGTTAGTTGTAAAATGATTTGCACAGAAAAAGGGCATTGATTTTGATGAGATTTTTTCTTCGGTGGTTAAGTTGACTTCTATTTGTATTGTTTTAAGTATTGTGGCTTCTAAAGATTTGCATTTGGAATAGCTAGAAGTGAAAACCATCTTTCTCCATGGTGATTTGGAGGAGGAGATATATATGGGACAACCCCAAGGATTTGAGGTCAAAGGTAGGGAGAAATTGGTGTGCAGATTGAAGAAGAGTTTATATGGCCTGAAACAAGCATCTCAACAATGGTATTTAAAATTTGATAGTTTTATGGCTGACCAAGGCTAGAGTCAGTGTAATTCTAACCCTTGTATTTATTTTAAGAGGTTGGATAATGACAACTACATTATTCTATGTTTATATGTTGATGACATGCTTGTAGCAGGGTCTAACATGGATCACATAAGTGAATTAAAACAACAATTAGCCCAATCATTTGCTATGAAGGATTTGGGGGAAGCAAAACAAATCCTTGGTATGAAAATTTGCAGAGATAGGAAGAACATAAAATTGACTCTATTTGAAGTTGATTATGTTGAAAAGGTGTTGCAAAGATTCCATATGGAGAATGTAAAATTTGTCAGCACACCTTTGCCTAGTCATTTGAAATTGACTAAGGAGATGTGTCCAAAGACACAAGAGGAGGAAGACAAAATGTCTAAGGTACCATATGCTTCAACTGTAGGAAGTTTAATGTACGCCATGGTATGCACGAGACTAGATATTGCACATGTTGTAGGAGACGTAAGCAGGTATATGAGTAATCCTAGATTGGAGCATTGGAATGCGGTAAAATGGATTCTTAGATATTTGAGAGGTACATCCAATAAACACTTATATTTTGGGGGCTCTAATACTAATTTAGCAGGCTATGTGGACTTAGATTTGGCAGGGGATATTGATACCAGGTAGAGTACTACAAGTCATGTCTTTACTATAGGTGGGACAACAGTGAGTTGGATCTCCAAGTTGCAAAAGGGGTTGATTTATCCACCATGAAGGTAGAGTATGTAGCTGCAATAGAGGCAAGCAAGGAGATGATCTGAGTATGTAGCTGCAATAGAGGCAAGCAAGGAGATGATAATTTTTTTGCAAACAATAGGCTAACAATTATTTGTTTACAGACAGTTAGAGTACCATAGATCTTGCAAAAAATTATGCCTTGCATTCAAAAACCAAACACATACAACTAAGGTATCACTTCATCTGGTCGGTATTGGATGATGGACAATTAAGGTTGGAAAAGATACATATAGATGACAATCCAACAGATATGTTTATGAAGGCAGTGACAAGGGTGAAGTTGAGCTCCTCTTTAGTTTCAGTTGGTCTTCAAGATTGAAAACAATAAAATTAGAACAATAGGGTCCAAGGTGCTTATTTCCAGTGGGAGCTATAGGGTCAGCGGTATTATGATAAGTCTTCAAGTGGGAGACGATATGGTGTGGAGTCTAATTAGTCTCCAAGTGGGATATTGTTGTTATATGGAGCCTAATTAGACTCGGAGGTTAAATTTTCCCCACTTTTATCAACGCAGTTTCCCCCTAAATTATTTAATGGGGGAGTGACGGGGGGCAGAGCCCATCCTAAGGGGCCCGGGGGTCTTATCCCCCTGGAAGGGGCCTGGGGGCGAAGCCCACGGTGGGGGTTTGGGGGCAACACTCGTAGTGGGGGCTACTAGGGGCAGCGCCCCCAAAGAAAAAAATGCCTATTATTTTATAAAGGCGTTGGGAGTTATTTTTTCTATTGGCTGACATAAAAAAAACCCTATTTTCCAACCGACATAAGTCTTGATAAAACGACTAAGGGTTAGGGTTTCCGTTGATATTGTATTGTAGCATTTGTAGCAGTATTGAGTTGCAAGGATTGCTGGTTGTAATTGGTCCAATTGGCTAGATAATAACATTGGACTCTCTATTGGTGGATGTAGCTCAAGATTGGGTGAACCATGTTAAAAATTATCTCTTTCTAATATCATTTCTATGTATTTTTATTCCTCTATTTAATCTTTATTTGCATTTAATTGATATCTTCTGCATGCAATTCCTAACATGAACCTCCTCGGGGATAACCTTCATCTTATTGAGGTTATTTGGTGGCCATGGGCCTTATTGAGAAGTTTATATGTTATGGTTATGGAATGAGTGCCTTTGAGATACTTTGGGTGTAATAAGTTTATAAGGGCAAGAGGCCTTGAGAGTTGAGTATATTTTGGTTGAGTTACTTGTGGTTTCCCCTTGAGTAGAGAGATGTCCACTCTCTCACCCCCTAGAATCCTTGTGAATGGATATGTTTTGTGTGGTTCTATGGGAGGGTGTTATTGTGCTTTTTATGAGTGGTTATGTGTGCTTGAAATCCCTTGTTTTGAGTATGAAACTGGTTATTTGGTTGGCCTCCTAGCTTGGGGGTGGCTTGTTTGCAAGCCTATGGTTGGGAGGTGAGCTCCCATGGCCTTGGAAAGGTTTTCCTTGTGTATGTTAGGTTCTAGTGGCTCTTGGAGGAGTACTTTGGTTTTGGAGCTTGAAAGAGAAATATAGGTTTATGTGTATTGTAAATGTTAAGGCAAAGTGGTTGCCTTGGCCTATTTGGGCTTGTAAAAGTGTTGTAGTCATGAGAGTTAACCTCTCTTGGAAACCATGTTGTATGCAATCCTTGTATTATAACATTTGCTTTATTTTCAATAGAATGGGTGTGTTGAAGTTTTACTCTATTGTGCATTTGGAAATATTATGTATGGTAAAAAAAAAGGTCTCTCTCTCACACCCTATTATGTTTGTTAAAATAAATGCATGAATATAGTTGCTTGGAAAGAGGAAATAAAAATATATATATGCTTATTGCAAAAAAAAAGAAATAAGTAAGTCCTTTTGATTTAGTGGTAGCTAAGTATATTTTTGCATATATTATTAGAAAACCTATTTATATCTCATGTAAGAGGTTAGGTGATATATATATAGGCTTGCTATTTAAAAATGATTTTTTAAGCTCGCTGTATTTTTTTCATACCACTATCATAAAAAAACACAGAATAGATTCCAGCAGATATATATATACCTTATAATTTATAGGTTATATTGTTATATGATTTGAAGAAAAGACATTGAAAAACTTTTATAAATGATAGAGAAATCGCATTTGTTTTTTTGTTGAAGTGAGTGTTTTTGTTTTTTAAAAAAAAGTCTAGGGTTTCTCCTATGGACTCTGCCCTAAGGTAGAGCTGAGGGGGCGACAAGGATGGGAGCCCCTGTCCCCACCCACAGAGCTCGGCTCTGTGGGCATGGGCAACAAAGTCAAGGGGGAAGGGGGTGACAAGGACGTAATCCCCCGTCCCTACTCACATAGATCAGCTCTGTGGGTGTGGGTGACAAAGTCGAGGGGGAAGGGGGCAGCAGGGATGGGAGCCCCCATCCCCACCCATAGAGCTTGACTCTGTGGGCATGGGCAGGAGTCCCACCTCCAGCTGAGGCATAGGCCTATGCAAGGTGTTGCTCGATCTAGTCGGTCAGCCCACTTCCCTTCCCATGTTTAACATAGCACCTCTATCATTTTTATAACACCCTGCAATCTATTTCAATGCCACCTGTCTAAGATTTAAACCCTGCGGCTGTAAATAAATTTGCCCCTACATAATATTTACTCTACTCTGTAATATTTGTAATCCCACCTCTGTGACCTTTGCATTCAGCCCTGTATATATATACACCCTGTATGATATTTAAACAATAACTCTGTGTGTGTGTATTTATATATATATTCCCATATACATATATCATATATTCATATATTTAAATATATAGCTCTCTGTGTGAAATAAAGAAAAAGGAAACAAAGAGCTAACCTTTGGAAAACAAAAACATGGATAATAATTTTTAAACTAGATATTAGAAAACCTGTGCATAAGAAAGTATTAGAAAGTAAAATTTGAGAACCCTGTGTACAATGAAACCCTTTAGAAAACCTAAGAGAATATTATAGAAAAGAATATTAGGAATCTGTGCACACAGAAAAATTGAGACAAAAGTTAGAAAACAATAACCTGTAGAAAATAGAAAGGTAGAAAACATAAAACAAAGTATGGAAGACTTTATTGGGAAAAATGCTTTCCTCTTGGGAAAGGACTTTCCCTATCCTCCTTGAAACTTGAATCCTGCACCTAATAACAAACAAAATGATTTGTGAGCAAATAGGTTTATGTGTTACTTTTATAAACCTTATTCTTGAGTTTTGGTGCCCTAAAGATTAGGAGGATGTTTAGTAAACTTAAACCATGTTTATTTTACTAAACCCACTTAGTGAGTGGAAGGGATTATTTTATTTGTTAAATTTGTGTGTGGGAGTTTCCTTTAGTGCATCATAATTATTAGTCCTTGCCCGTAAGGGGGGACTATTGTTTTCACTCAACAAAAACACCATTAGTTTGCTTCGATCTCCATGGAGCATGGAAAATATTAAAATGAAAACTAAGGTTTCAAATATTTTATTATTTATTCACTGCTTGATGGCCTTTTCTGATCGGGGCATTATTAAACCCCTAGTATTTTATTTTGCATTGCATGGAAATGGAATTACGAGTGTCATTGTCATTGTGCAAGTTAGAGGGCTTTGGCAATGGCAAGTGGCTTGAAGCTGTTGTGTTGTAGAGTTGTTAAAAATAGGTTTTGGCGTTGGACATCTTTTAAAAAAACACAATCTCACACTATATGGCCATTAACATTCTTCTTGTGTAATAAGGCTATGAATCTGTAAATCTCCTTTCACAACAATGGTGGCATTGAGAAGAGTTATAGGTTACTAGTCACCTCTTGTCCATGTAGCCACTGTCTTATATTTTTCTCACCATTTCTCTTAGCAATCAAACTCTGAAATTAACAAAACCCATTTTAATGGTGCCGAAAAGTCTTCTACAGCTGCCTCTCAACCAGTAATCTCAATCAATCGGTCTGGTTTGTATAATCCTCCAGGTGGGTATGTTAAATGCTCCTTTCTTTTTTAGGTCTTTCAAATTAGGGCACCATTAATTTTTTCAATGTCCTGGCAGATCACCAACACAAGGCTCTCATGGAGTCCCACATGGTTAAGCACATCAAGAGTCTGATTAAGGTAATGAGTGCTATTCAAGATCATGACAAATGTTATTAATTTGTGTATTCAATGCAGAACGGTTGATAATATTGTTAAATATCATTGCAATTTAGAGGAGTTTCTAAGATATGGCAAATTCTCTAGACATGTCGTTGGATGATTTGATAAAGAATAATAAGCCTTCCTTTCGTGGAAGAGGTAGGGGCAGTAGCAACAATTTTTGAGGTGGCAGAGGAGGAGGAGCCACACGCATAGGAGGAAGAGGAGGGTTGTTGGTTCATTCTACACCATGTAGTACAGAATAGATCTGATAGTTATTTCTTGAAATTTTAGAGGCACCGCACTATGGAGTTAAGATTTAGCTTAATTTGTTGAATACAGGTTTATAAATCTTACGCTACCGAAGGACATGTATTCTTTAAGAGTTGTTGAGGATTGTCATTCAGGTAGGTGGATGAAGTATGCTACTTAATACAATGTGTACTTTAGGGATTTGTACCTATGACCTCGCTAGCGATTTAGGATGTAAGCTCATTCTTACTAGATACCAAGTACCAAGGCATTGGCTTTCTTTGAATCTTGTTATTTTCTTCTCACTTTGACTTTTACCTTACAATGTAACCTGACTGACTTCCTACATTTTGCAAGCTATTTATCATTCGATATGAGAAAATTGTGTTGTGTTCTTTGGGGAATTGAACCTAAGACTTGGTTACGGATTCAATGCTGGAGCTTGCCCCTGTAAGCTGGCATTTTGCCTTTGCACCTTTCAGGCTTGCTTCTGAGCCTTAACATTTCATGTGATCTCATGGAATGACATGCTATATATTATCCCACAGCTCGGTAATGGAACTCGTGCATTGATCGGTAGTTGAGCTCATCCAGATTCACGCGGTATTTTACATTCTAGTTTTGTTATTTTCTTGCCGTGTTGAATAGGTCATTCTCTCTGTTTGAATTTTGAGTGTCTGAGTTTCTAGTGACAATTCAAAAGTGTGATAGATTGCTTTTTTCCTTGATTTGTGGTTTTCCTCTGGTGTAGGGCAAATCTGCTTTTTGCTTTGAAAAAACTTTTGCTCTTTTTCTCCCGTTTTGAATCTTTTTATGTATGTTTTGAAATTGGGTGGAAACTTGCATCTAATATCATCTATTGAAAAGTACAACAATTTCATCTATCTAAATATAATGTTTATGCAATGTTACTTGATATTATACATTAACCTATGTATCGAGGTTCAGCCTAGGAGGTTTCAACCTGAAGCCTTCTCATGAAAATCCCAATTGCTTTAGGGTTTGAGTTCATCCCAATTGACATGGCATTTTGCATTCTGTTTTTAGTAATGAATGTGTCAATTTATTAAATTTGACTTTCAAACATTTCTATGACATTGTTTTCTGTTGTCCATTCTGACAATTTCAGTGCAGATGCATCAATTTTGATTGAATTGGTTTGATGCAACACAAAAAGCACCAAGATTAGGATGCTCTTATGAGTTTGCACAGTTTTTGAAGTCAATGGATGCCAGCGCTAGCTCTTCCAGTCTCTATTTTTTGTGATAATTTCTTTACAATTCTTCTCTATTTTTCATCTTATTTGAAAGGTACATTTTCTTAACCATTATTTTGCTTGTTTTTCTTTGCTTTGTTACAAGCTATTCTGCTACATTGTTTTGTGGCTTAGATCTCCAGATTGCATGCAAACACTATATATTAAGTGTTAACTTTTCAGCTTCTACCATAGTTCTTCTAGTAAATCAGTTTAATAGGTGATTGAAAGCTTGTAAATGGAGCACTGGCAGGCATAGGGTACAATTTCTGGGTAATTCTATGTTACAGTATGAGCTTTTTTGGAGTAGATTGCTTGTCAAGCTAGGTTCTATTGAAAAAACCTAGAGCTCATATTAAAGATTTAAGATTTTCAGAGTGCATATTTGTTGTAGATCTTATATGTTGAGTGGGAGGCTTACTTTTCTATAAGCCCTCTAATTTGCATGTGAATTTATTTCTGATGTTTTTCTTTGGCATGTCTTTCCCCAACTAGGCATGTGGCCAAACGAATAATGGAAGGCTAGCAGCAAGTTTTTGTGTACTTATTACTAGGCTTTTGTGGTAGTTTTCTTTGTTAATGTTTTTCATTTCCAAAAATGCATAATGTGGATGAAGTTATAAGATTCGAGCTATTTCTATGTCAAAATTTGGGACTTCAAAATACCCATTTGATGTAGTTAGTCGCTTTGTTTCCATGTTTCTCTCTCAAATAAGTTTTAGATCTAGTTTGATATTTTGATGAATTTACTTTTTTCTTATTTCAAGTTTAATTGATGCAGCTTGTAGAAAAAACATTTGAGTCATGCACAGGCATTACTGGGAAACCAAGAATCTAATGAGATCTATTCAACACTTAATCTCCTTGATGCTTCTCTTCACTTATTTCCCAACTGGGAGAAAGCATTAGAACTCACAGCAAGAGCTCTCTTGTACCTCAAGATATTTAAAGAGGTTGCAAACATGTTGCAGGAGTATATCCCAAGTATTAGATTTAGAGAGGACATATTTTCTTCTGAAAGCTCCCCAGTATCTAGAGCTAAAGTGCAGCTTCTCCCAAGCTATGTAGAAGATGAAAACTTCAGGGAAAATACTTTTCTAAAATGCTTCTCAATTTCCAAACTGAAGAAGAAATTAGAATTGGTTACTACTATGTAACACTATACCTACCGATGGATATGATTTCTTGTCATAAGCATATGCTACATTTAATAAGAGTTATTGTTAATATCTTTATAGTGATAAGGGTTAGTCTGTAAAAAGTGACATCATGGTATTACTAATCATTATGCAATGCTTCTTCTTGAATCTATATTTCATTAATTTTGTTTGCAAGCAACTATAGTTTATTTGTCAATTGGTTTGTTAACATTAATATTTAAAATTTACATAAATGCAAATTGTGTTTAGATATGTATCTTTATTCTTGATTTACCCTTTAGTACTGCTAAACCTCCTCTATGCATTTTCCTTATATCTAATATAACCCACTTAGCGTGAACAACAGAAACTAAAAACAGATGATAAGTTCGGTGTGATTAATTAGATGTACATAATCTCAACAAGAAATGCAAACAACTAGAATTTAACCCTACAGTTACATGTATGGCTATGTAGTTAAGCATGGGATGTTATTGTAGAGCATTGTCTTTAGTTCATTCTCTGGGTGTCAAACAATCACTTCAATACACACTTTAGTTGTCAAAGCATTACCCTTTTGTGTTGTTAAATAGGTTTGAACAACTGCTTCTTTAATGAATGCTCATGCAGTAAAAAAAAACTCCTTCTGGGTCTCTTTTTGAGTAGTTATTGCTGTATTCCAAGCATTATAAGGTTACACTATTATAAAACTGTTGAATTACAAGAAGCGCTTCAGCTTATACACATCATTGAGGGTCTGCATGGTTCCACTACTGGCAGACCATGTGCATCTGCTGCCACCATGACTGTTACTCTTGTATGGTCTTTCTTTCCACAGCTTAAATCACCCATCCTCAAGGAGTGCTCATCAAAACCACATGTATATGAACTTGGCACAAAGCTCACTATTGATGTATTTGTGCACTCTAATTTAGAAGAATAATCATGTCTACTCTCTCTTCCTGTTGATCTTGAATACATAGATTTTCTCTAGAAATTTAAAACCCCATCCCCCTAAATCTGTTGAGAAATTATCTTTATAATTTCATCCTTATACACTTTTTGATTGTGTAAAAGGGGTTGTGATCACTATGCCTTGCAGTTCTACACTAGGTAACAAACACCATTCTTCCTCTGACACATTTGAATTCCTTATCTTTTCCTCTATATGTGCATGTTGTTCTTAGATCTTGATTTTAACTGATGTACCAACATTTGCCCATGAATCACTTTTGTTTACTTACCACAGTCAATTAAATTCAATACTTTTTCTTTATTACATCCCTTCATTCTAACCAAGCTTTGTAACCATGTACATTTCCTCCAAACATTGTTTTTCATACAGTTGCTTGGATTTTCAAATCTGATTAACTTTTACACAGTGTTGACATAAGACATGATCGATTAACAAAATCGTCCCTCACAGAGCACTCACACAAAACCAAGCATCATATTTGCCTTGAGGACACCCAACTTCTCATCAAAGAAGATTTTTTTTTTAGGAGGAAACTCCTTGAAGCTATCTTCATTAGAAATCACCCCACCAATCTCAACCGAGACGAAGATTGGCATCTAAGCCTAGCATGGCAACCCCTGTTAGACTCCCTCCATACCCACCATCATAAGGCTTGATTCCTTCCCTCCTTCTCCTCCTCCTCACTGTTGTCCCCCTTGTCCTCGTCCTCCTTTTTCACCCTCCTTCCTCCCCCCCTCTCTCTCTTTCTTCCCTTTTTATCCTGTTTCATCTTTACTCTTTTTTGTTCTTGGTTGGATGTTTATATTTGTAAAGAGGCAGGTTTGTTTGTTCACATCCTTGTTGATTATTCTTTTGCTCATATTTGTGTGTACATATTGTTCTACTTTGGGTTTAAATGTGTGCTTGTTTGGCTTCTTGTTTTTACTTGATATTGATTCTCTTGTTAATGTTTTTGTTTCGTTCCTTTTTTCTTCCGTGTCTTGTTGTTTTTAGGTCTTGCCTTGCCCTTATTTTTTGCATTTGCCTTTTCTTTTTGACTTTTTCATTGGTTCATTATTTACGTCTGATACTATGCTTTTTTTTAGCATTTCTAATCATCATTAAGTTATTCATTTTGTGCCTTTCTTTTTGCTATAGGTATTCTTAATATATTTGGCCTTTTTTAGATTGTTAGGAATTGCATGTAGAAGATATCAATTAAATGCAAATAAAGATTAAATAGAGGAATGAAAAATACACAAAAATAATAACAGCGAAAGATAATTTTTAATGTGGTTCACTGAAACTCGGGCTACATCAACCAATAAAAAGTCCAATATTATTATCCAACAAATCAAACCGATTACAACCAGCAATCCTTGCAACTCAATACTACTGCAAATGCTATAATACAATATCCATAGAAATCCTAACCCTTAGCCATTTTTATCAAGACTTATGTCAATTACAAAATAAGGTTTTTTTATGTTAGCCAATAGAAAAATAACTCCTGACGCCTTTATAAGGGGTGCTACCCCTTGACCCCGTTAAATAATTTGGGGGGAAACCGCATCGATAAAAGTGGGGAAAATTTAACCTCTGAGTCTGATTAGGCTACATATAACAACAATCTCCCACTTGGAGAATGATCAGACTCCACAACATATCATCTACCACTTGGAGACTAATCATAACACCGCTGACCCTGTAGCTCCCACTGGAAATAAACACCATGGACCCTGTTGTTCTGATTTTATTATTTTCAGTTTTGAAGACCAACTGAAGCTGAAGATGAGCTTAGCTTCTCCCTTGTCACTGCCTTCATAAACATATCCGTTGGGTTTTCATCTGTATGTATCTTTTCCAGCCGTAACTATCCATCATCCAACACCGACCGGATGAAGTGATACCTTAGCTGTATGTGTTTGGTATTTGAATGCAAGGCATAATTCTTTGCAAGATGTATGGCACTCTGACTGTCTGTAAACAAATAACTATTAGCCTATTGTTTGCCCAAATCCTCCATGAAAGAGTGTAGCCAGATCATCTCCCTGCTTGCCTCTATTACAGCTACATACTCTGCCTTCATGGTGGATAAAGCAACCACCTTTTGCAACTTGGAGATCCAACTCACCGCTATCCCACCTAGAGTAAAGACATAACCTATAGTACTCCGCCTGGTATCAATATCCCCTACCAAATCTGAGTCCACATAACTTGCTAAATTAGTATTAAAGCCCCCTAAAAATAAATGTTTGTTGGATGTACCTCTAAAATATCTGAGAATCCATTTTACCGTATTCTAATGCTCCAATCCAAGATTACTCATATACCTACTTATGACTCCTACAACATGTACAATATCCAGTCTCATGCATACCATGGCGTACATTAAACTTCCTACAGCTGAAGCATATGGTACCTTGGACATTTTTTCTTCCTCCTCTTATGTGTTAGGACACATCTCCTTAGTCAATTTCAAATGACTAGGCAAAGGTGTGTTGACAGCTTTTGCATTCTCCATATGGAATCTTTGGAATACCTTTTCAACATAATCAGCCTGAGATAGAGTCAATTTTCTATTCTTCCTATCTCTACAAATTGTCATACCAAGGATTTGTTTTGCTGCCCCCAAATCTTTTATAGCAAATGATCATGCTAACTCTTGTTTTAACTCTCTTATGTGATCCATGTTAGACCCTGCTACAAGCATGTCATCAACATATAAACATAAAATAATGTAGCTGTCATTATCCAACCTCTTAAAATAAACACAATGGTCAAAATTACACTAACTGTAGCCTTGCTCAACCACAAAACTATCAAATTTTAAATACCATTACTGAGGTGCTTGTTTCAAGCCATATAAACTCTTCTTCAATCTGCACACCAATTTCTCCTTGCCTTTGACCTCAAATCCCTATGGTCAAGTTTCATATATATCTCCTCCTCCAAATCACCATGGAGAAAGGTAGTTTGCACATCTAGTTGTTCCAATGCAAATCTTCAGCAACCAGAATACTTAAAATAGTACGAATAGAAGTCATCTTAACAATCAGAGAAAAAATCTCATCAAAATCAATACCTTTTTTTTGTGCAAATCCTTTTACAACTAACATGGCTTTAAATCTTTTATTACCTCCATCTTCCTCTTTTAGCCTATAAACCCATTTGTTTAGTAAAGCCTTTTTACCTACATGCAACTTACATAATTCCCAAGTCTGATTTTTTGGCAAGGAGTCCATTTCTTCTTTCATTACAAGCTCCCACTGAACCTTTGTATCTACCTACATAGTTTCATCATACCCTTCTGGTTCACCAGCATCTGTTAAAAAAATAGAATACAAAGAGGGAGAAAACCTTTTAGGAGGTCTACTTAGCCTTATTGATCGTCTATCATTCACTGGAGTTTGTGGTATTTCTTGTTGATGTTGCGGAGCATAAGGAACCACTGGAACATAATTATCTGAAGTCTCATCCAGCACCACATAATCCTTTTCTTTCTTCTCAAGCTACTTCAACTAATGTTGTTACAACACCTTCTCATTGAATACAACATCCCTACTTCTCACAATTTTTAAATTTTCAACATCCCAAAGCCTATAACCAAATTCATCAATGCCATATCCAATGAGGATACACTTTTTTGATTTTGTATCCAGCTTGGTCCTATTTTTAGAATCTACATGTGCAAATGCTTCACATCTGAAAGTTTTGAGAAAAGAATAACTCACCTTCTTACCTGTCCATGCTTCCTTTGGAATACCACAACCCAAAGAAACTGAAGGACCTTTATTATTAAATATATGGCGGTATTGACAGCCTCTACGCACATATTTAAAGGCAGCCCAATATGCAATCTCATGCTACTTGTACACTCCATTATTGTCCTATTCATGCTCTCAGCAACTCCATTTTCTTGTGGAGTCCCTAGAACCATTTTCTGCCTATGAATTCCATTAAAGGAACAATAATCCTCAATTTTCTTGCTGCAATACTCATCACCATTATCAGATCTAAGACATTTTAATCTTTTACCCATCTCATTCTCAACCAAGCTTCTCCATTTCTTAAATGTTTCAAATACATCAGATTTCTGCCTAAGGAAATAAATCCAAACCTTCCTAGTTGCATCATCTATGAATGTAACATAATACCGAGAGCCACCGAGAGAAGATACCTAAGCCAATTCCCATACATTTGTATGCAAAAGCTCCAACTTTACATCTTTCTTTTGCTTCCCATCCTTGAGAAAACTAACTCTCTTTTGTTTTTCATACACAACTTTCATAGAAATCCATATTAATACATTTCAGACCTGGTAAAAATTTCTTAGAATGAAGTACCCTCATACCTTTTTCACTCATATGCCCAAGTATGTTATGCCACAGTGTTGTCTCAGAACTTACAGCAACTGTTTCAGTCTCTTCCTACGACCCGCAACAACTATTCCTGAACCTGTTTATTTTTTCTCTGCAACAACTAAAGTAGAAGGAACAATATGACTTGTGCAAATATATAAGGTGCCTACTTTCACACCTTTTGCTACTATTAAGGCGCCTCTTTAAACCATCCAAATTTTATCATTAAAAGGAACTATGCAACCTTCATCACCTAGCTACCTTGCTGAAATTAAATTCCTACTTAGCCTTGGAACGTGCCTTACCTCTTGTAGTAGCCAATGATTCCCATTCTGCAACTTAATCTTAATTCTTCCCTTTCCAACAATCTGACAGGGTTCATTATCTCCCAAATAAACCAGCCCAAAATCCCCTTGGACATAATCAAGAAAATAACTTCTATGGGGCATAGCATGAAATGAGGCCCCTGAATCTAAAACCCATTAATCATCAGTATTATCTAGGGAAAGAATCAAAGCATCATCTTCAGATTTATTACTTACCACATTTGCCTCCTTATTGCCTTCTTGTTTGTCTCCTTTATTCTTCCAAGACCAGTAATCTTTCTTTAGATGACCTGGTTTCCCACAGTACCAACAATCCTTCTATCCTCTGAATTGGGACCTCTTGTCCTTTGATTTTCCTCGTGACTTCCCATGACCTCCAGAACCTTTTCCTCTCTCCTTTGATCTGCCCATGCTTTCTGCATTCAAAACACTACCTGGTGTGGACCCTCCTAAACGTTTCCGTCGCATTTCCTCGCTAAGGATAACACCAACAACATCATCAAATTTCAAAGTATTTGAACCAAAGACATAGTTACAACCATTACCAAGCTATTCTAGCTTTCTGGCAAAGAACATAAAACCAAGAGAGCCCTCACCTCTTCATCAAATTTCACTTTTATAGAAGTTAACTGACTGGTAATCGTATTAAACTCATTTAAATGATCTGTAATAGATCCACCTTCAATCATTTTTAGATTAAATAAATGCTTCATGAGAAATACCTTATTTGAGGCTGAGGGTTTTTCATACAATTTAGCCAAAGCTTTCATTAGTTCATTTGTTGTCTTCACTTCTGTTATATTAAATGCCACAAATGGTGTCAGGCACAACCAAATGGTTCCCAGTACCTTTCTATCTAGAAGTTCCCAATCCTTATCAGTCATTGCTACCAGTTTCTTGGCTATTCCTTCCAACTAAAAGGAAGCTTGGTGTGCGAAAACTGCTTCCTACACTAATCTAAAGAGGAGAGAAGAGTGCAAATTGCTTTTAATGCTTACAATTACAAAATGTTAACAACAACAATGGAGATATTATAGAAATACACATACATACAGAAATGAGATAGAAGAGAGAGACACAAGATATACATGGGGAAAACCCTTATCGGGTGAAAAACCCCACACTCCAAAACTTGCACAATGTATTATCAAAACTAAAATGGTTTACAATACACTTGCAATGCAAACTCTTAGGAGTCTTCGACACTTGTATTTGGAGACAAACTGGTAGCATACCAGTACCTGTCAATCACATAATACATCTTCTCTCAAAGTACCTGCTTAAATAGAAGTTTACAAGGCAAAGATGAGCTTTCCTTGAGATGGGCGTCCAACATGGCCTCATGGCCTAAAACATGGTTGTGACACTTGTCATAACACCCCATCCCATAATGGTCGCCTATTCCCAAGTTGGGCAATGACAGATGCTCTTACGACTCTTACAACCGTCATAGAATCCATCATACTAACATATCTTATAGTTGTAAGAGAATCTGTCATACACAGGCTATAAATAGCATATTCTCTTACAACATGTTATAACCCTCCTTAGGGTACCCAAAGATGCCTTCTTCCAAGATGCATTTTGACACATGTCTTCACCTGTCATAGAACATTCTATTTACAACTCTTACGCGTCATAGATTTGTCATAGGAATCTATCATGACCGTTTCAGTCAGTATTCCCTTACACACTATCCAAGATGCTGACACATGGCAAAATATTCCTACCACTAAGTGGGACACCTATCTCCTTATGTGAGGACAAATTTGCATGTTGTCACCTTCCATGTAGGATGACACATCACCATGCCAACTCCCACAAGATGACAATAAGGATTTGCATCCTAATTACAATAATAGGCAATAAATAAATAAATACAATGAAATAATACAAGGAATTACCAAGGTTGAGACACCTTAATTCCTAACATTCTCCCACTTGTCAAACACCTTGTAAGAGCCAATGGAAATAACAAGATTTAACTGCTATAGGCCGAGAGGCCCATAGACTCCGGACACCATCTAAACTTATCTATGCCCACTAGTTTCGTTAATGCATCTGCAACATTTTTCAAAGTATCTACCTTCTCCAAATTCACCTTCCCATCCTCTACCATGTCTCATACGAAGTGAAACTGTACATCAATATGCTTTGTTCTGGTATGGAAAGTTGGATTCTTTGCTAGGCAAATCACACTTTAACTATCACAACAAATCGTAATCTATCTTGCATCAACATCAATATCTGAACATACTCCTTTAAGCCAAATGGATTCCTTACAAGCATGAGTTACTAACATATACTCATCTTTTTTCATGGACAAAGCAACCACATGTTGTCGCTTACTCATCCAACTAATTGTACAACCGAACATAGTTAACACATAAGCACTGGTGGATCTCCTGCTGTCAATGTCACCTACCCAATCAGAATCCATGAATCCACAAATACAAATTGAATGCAGAGGTCTTATAGCATTATCATGATAGCATATGGAATACTTAGAAGTACCCATTAAATATATGAACACTCGCTTAACTACATCCCAATGTACCCGTCCAGGATTAGCCATAAATTGACTAAGGACTCCCATTGCTTGGGCAATGTCCGGTCTTGTGCAGACCATAGCAAACATCAAACTGCCAACAACACTAGCATAAGGTACTCTGCTCATGTCCTCCACCTCAATAGGAGATTTTGGACAATCACTAACATACAACTTTGTCTCCAATGAAACAGAAACACACAATGGTCTACAAACTGCCATGCTGAACCTGTCCAACACGGTCTTCACATACTTACTCTAGCTTAACCAAAGTTTTCTGTTAGCTCTATCTCTTCTGATTTCCATTCCCAGATTGTATCTGGCTGCCCCTAGATTTTTCATCTCAAACTGTGCTGACAACTGAGACTTCAAATTAGAAATCATATTCTTACCATTCCCAATCAACAACATATCGTCAACATACAATGCAATAATGAGAATGCGATCATTGTCAAACTTGTAATACACACAATGATTAGATTTCAATCTTAGAAATCTAATGGACAACAAAAAGGCATCAAATTTCATATACCACATCCTAGGAGACTGCTTGAAACCATACAAAGACTTCTTCAACTTGGAAACCAAATTTTCTTTACCTTTCTCTATGTAATGCTCTGGTTGTGACATGTAAATCTCTTCCTCCAAATCACCATGAAGGAAAGTTGTCTTGACATTCATCTGCTCCACCTCTAAGTCATAGGTAGCTGCAAGAGATAACAAGAACTGAATGGATGTCAGCTTTGCAACAGGAGAGAAAATTTCACCATAATCAATTCCCTCCACTTGTGAGTACCCCTTTACAACCAATCTAGCCTTGTACTTTTTAACACTACCATTTGCACCAAATTTCTTCTTGAACACCCATTTGCATCTAACGGGTTTCCATCCTTCGGGCAAAGGCACCAAGTCCCATGTTTTATTCTTTTCCAAATAAGCCATCTCATCTTCCATGGCCTCCTTCCAGGAACCTGCATCTTTCATGCCCATAGCCTCTATCACAGTTCTAGGCTCATCAGTGTTAGTAAGGCAAAAGCAGAACTAGAATCAAGTAATGAATAACCAAACCTATTAGGTTGCTTTCTTGTTTGTGTAGACCTCCTCAATGGCTGAGGTTGAGGTTCTACTTCTTCTTCTAAGCTTTTAGAGCTGCTAGAGCTCTCCTCATCATTAGGTCTCATAGGGTCTATTGGTTCAGTCTTCTCAGGGGTAGAAAGAAACTGAATCACATCCTCTTTCTTTTCTGTCTGTTCTGGCTGTAGAACAATGGAAGAAGGTGTTAGCTCTCTAAAGATAACACTTCTGCTATACAACACTTTTTCAACCACAGGATCCCAAATCTTGTATCCTTTAACACTGACACCATAGCCAATGAAAATACACTTAATAGCCATGTTCTCCAATTTAGAACATTTCTCCCTAAGCACATGTGCATATGCCTCACAACCAAAAACATGAAGATGTCTAACTGAAGGCTTCTTACCAGACCACACCTCCATAGGTGTCTTACCAACAAGAATGTATGTAGGAGACCTATTTACTAGGTAGCAAGCAGTGGCTACAGCTTCAGTCCAAAACTTTTGCTCGAGGCTTGCTCCACTTAGCATACTCCTAGCCTTCTCCATCAGTGTCTTGTTCATCCTCTCTGCAACTCCATTTTGTTGCGGGGTGTATGGAGTTGTCTTATGTCTTTCAATCCCTGGCTCTTTATAGAACTTATCAAACTCTGTCGAACAAAACTCACCATCGTTATCAGTTCTGAAACTCTTAATCTTTTACTAGTCTAATTTTTCGCAAAAGCTTTAAACTCTTTAAACCAACTAAAGACTTTAGATTTACTTCTGAGAAAATAAATCCATGTCCTTCTACTATAGTCATCTATGAAAGATACAAAATATACAGATTTGAAAATTGAAGGAACACTAACAAGACCAAACACATCAGAATGAATGAGGTCCAACACACTAGAAGACTTGTGAGAACTAGAGTAAAATTGAACACAGTTTTGCTTTCCATATATACAATATTCACAAAAGTTGAACTCGAGATTACAATCATTTAACCCATCAACGAGGTTTTTATTTTTTAGGGTTCTAAGACCCTTCTCACCAATGTGGCCAAATCTCTTATGCCATAACATTATCTTTTCAGTAGGAAGTTTAACTTCCAAAGCATGTGCACTACCATCAAAATGTGTTACAACAGATTTCTTCACTACTCATTCAGATGGTGGGGATGAAGTGACTGCAGCTCGTTTCTTTGAGTTAGAAGAACTATTGCACTGTGAAGTGCATGCCTCTAGCTGAAACAAAGTACCTCTCCAAGTACTCTTTGTAAGCACTATAGATCCTCTAGTCATCTTGCATCCATCCTTCAAAATGACAACCTACACACCTGCATCATTCAACATACTTACAAAGAGTAGGTTCCATGCCAAGCCTGAGATGTGCATAACTCTAGTGATCCCCTTCACTTGTCCATCAGGGAATTGGATTGAGACTCTTCCATGACCAATAATCTTCAAATGAGAATCATCACCCAGGTACACTCTTCCACCATCAAACTCTTCATACTTCATGAAACAACTTTGATGCGAGGTCATGTGGAATGATGCACCAGAATCTATCAACCACACATCATCAGATGCAAGGGTGGCCAAGGCTGCAATGAAGGCATCACCATCATCTTGTGACTTCTTAGAATCTGAATCTGGGGAATTCTTCTTCTTCTTTATCTTTTCCTCTTTGGATTCCTTTCAGAAATGCCTAGTTTTACCACAGTTCCAACAGAGAGCCTTGGACTTTCTAGGAGATTTGGATCTACTCTTTTCACCTTTCTTGTCCTTCTTCTTCTCTTTCTCTTTGGGTCTTCCACAAACCGCAAGAGCTTCTTTGGCCGACTTGGTTGTCTTTCTCCACATTTCTTTAGATAACAGCAAAGACACCACATCTTCCATCTTGAAGGTGGCTGTAGTGCTTTCGATGGCCATGACAAGATGATCCCACGAATCTGGTAAAGAACAAAACAGGGTCATACACCGATCCACCTCCTCCATTTTCACACCCATGGATGTCAACTATGTAACAATCATGTTGAAAGCATTCATATGGCCCACAACAAATCCTCTATCTTCCATCTTTAGAGCAAATAACTTCTTTTCCAAAAAAAGCTTGTTCACCAAGGACTTGGCCTAATAAACATCCCCCAGCTTCTTCCAAAGATCTTTCGTGGTCTTCTCCTCATGGACATTCAATAGGATAGAGTCAGCTAGACAGAGTTTTATGAGACCCTTAGCCTTCTGATCTTTGAGGTCCCAATCAGCTTGTGACATTGTCGTAGGTTTTGTTCCATCAACGATTTCCCATAGGTCACAATCAACAAGTAGATCTTCCATCTTGAGTTTCCACAACTCAAAATTTGTGCCATTGAACTTCTCCACCTCTACTCTTCTAGATATGGTTGCCATCACCTTCCTGTAACAAGATACAGAATACTCTACACAGACTCCCACTCAACCTAAGATTAGCTCAAAAAACCCCTACCCAGCAGCTAGAACCAAAACTAGTCAGGCTCTAATACCAACTGAAAGGAAGCTAGGTGTGTGAAAATCACTTCCTACACTAATCTAAAGAGGAGAGAAGAGTGCAAATTCCTTTTAATCCTTACAATTACAGAATGTTAACAACAACAATGGAGATATTACAACAATACACATACACATGGAAATGAGACAGAAGAGAGAGACACAACATATACGTGGGGAAAACCCTTATCATGTGAAAAACCCCACACTCCAAAACCTGCACAATGTATTATCAAAACTGAAATGGTTTACAATCCACTTGCAATGCAAGCTCTCAGGAGTCTTCGACACTTGTATCTGGAGACAAACTAGCAGCATAATAGTAACTGTCAATCACATAATACATCTCCTCTCAAAGCACCTGCTTAAATAGAAGTTTACAAGGCAAAGATGAGCTTTCCTTGAGATGGGCGTCCAACATGGCCTCATCGCCCAAAACCCACACCTAAGGACAATTGTCCAATACTAAAGCATAGTCATGACACTTGTCATAACACCCCATCCCAAAATGGTCGCCTATTGCCAAGTTGGGCAATGACAGATGCTCTTACGACTCTTACGACTGTCATAGAATCTGTTATACTAACATATTTTATAGCTATAAGAGAATCTGTCATACACATTGTATAAATAGCATATTCTCTTACATGTTATAACCCTCCTTGGGGCACCCAAAGATGCCTTCTTCCAAGATGCCTTGTGACACATGTCTTCACCTATCATAGAACATTCCATTTACAACTCTTACGCATCATAGATTTGTCATAGGAATCTGTCATGACTGTTTCAATCAACATTCTCTTACACACTATCCAAGATGTACACACATAGCAAAATATTCCTACCACTAAGTGGGACGCCTATCTCCTCATGTGAGGAAAAATTTACATGTTGTCACCTTCCATGTAGGATGACAATAAGGATTTGCATCCTAATTACAATAATAGGCAATAAATAAATAAATACAGTGAAATAATATAAGGAATTACCAAGGTTGAGGCACCTTAATTCCCAAAAAGTGCCTCCATAAATCCTTTTGATAGAGATAATCCTCCATCTGCATCTTCCATAACTGATAGTTCTGCCCATTGAATTTATCTACCTTCAATTTACCCTCATCCGCCATTGAGACTCCCACTCAACCGTGAGACTCCCACTCAACCGTGAGACCTTCCTACAGACAATAATCAAACACAACCTTCTCTGATACCACTTGTTAGGAATTGCATGCAGAAGATATCAATTAAATGCAAATAAAGATTAAACAGAGGAATGAAAAATACATAGAAATAATAACAAGAGACAATTTTTAACATGGTTCACCCAAACTCGGGCTACATCCACCAATAGAGAGTCCAATATTATTATCCAACAAATCAAACCGATTACAACCAGCAATCCTTGCAACTCAATACTGCTACAAATGGTACAATACAATATCCACAGAAACCCTAACCCTTAGCCATTTTTATCAAGACTTATGTCAGTTACAAAATAGGATTTTTTATGTCGACCAATAGAAAATAACTCCCAACGCCTTTATAAAATAATAAAAGTGGGGGAAATTTAACCTCTAAGTCTGATTAGGCTCCATATAACAACATAGATTTTCTTTTATTTCTTGCCTATTTAATAATTTATCGTGTTATCCTACTATATGTTTGTTATTATTTTAATACTTTTTTTCTCATTCAATGCATTTTTATCTATTCGACTTTTTCATTTGTACATTTAGTTATATCCTATTACATACATATGATATATGAGCATATCCTATCATTTTCTTGTTTATACATTTTATGCCTTTCTTTATGTTACTTGTATTCTTAATATAGTTGGTGTTTTTAGATTTTCTTACTTTTATTTTCTTGCATATTATTATTGTTGTTGTTGTTGTTGTTTTTGTTGTTGCTGTGTTAGAAGCATTAGATTTTTTCTTATTAACTTAATTCTATTTGTTGGTAGCCTACCCTTCATATGTTCTTATTTATCGTATCCCTCGTTACACTTATTAGAATTTTATGTGATACTTTTTAGCTTCACTTATTTAATACTATATAGTTACCTCTATTTGTTTCTCTTTACTCATTGAATTAGATACATTACTACATATTATAACATAATACAAGATATTTTATTGTTGTTTCTTATATTCTTTATGTATTTGGTCTTATTATTATTATGATTATTATTATTATTATTAATAGCATGCCTATTTATCACTTGTTATAATATGAAATAGTGTATTTTTTTGTCTTGTTGTGATGTTTTTATTGGCTGGCCTCTTATTAACTTGTCTTTTCTTTAGCCTCCTATACCCTAATTCCCCCTTCATCCTTTTTATAAGGCAATTTTGCAATCCCATTCATCAGAATCCTATTCCTAATGATGGATCACTGAGTGTGACCCGGAACGTCGATACAGACAAACACACGCAGTCAAGTCCAAAAGCAATTCTTCTTCATTCTATGGACTGTGGAAAGCTCATGCCTACTATAACTTTTACACATCTATTTTTCCCCATGTTCTTCTCTAGCTCTATGCTGGCAGCATTTGGTAGGGACTCCTGCTGCTGCGCAACTCTTGTTTATTTAATCTCTATGGCTGTTTAATCATTTGATTAAATTATATGTGGGAAACCTTAGTGATTAGTTTTGAATGGAATCGTATTATTTAATTTAATTTTGTTTTTTTAAATATTTTAGTGCTATAGTTAATGTGTTGGTCAATTTGATAAATTTAAATGTATTATTCCTATGGTTGAACTTTTGAATTGAGTTGTACCATGTAATTTAATTTTGTGTTAAACTTTACGAAAGTACTATAGTTGCTTTATTATTTTTAATTTATTTAATGTATTTAATTTTGATTTAAATTTTGAAAAGGCTTTTAGTTAAAATTATTATTTTAGTTATTTTCCTCTCCTTCCATAGTTGATAAGATGATGTTATGCTGTTGAAAAATTTAGAGGAATTTTACCTTAAGTCCTGTTATGCTGTTGAATTTTTCCTAGATTAAAGATAGGATTATTTAAATAATTTAATTCCTATATTTACTTTACCACTTTAATTAATTGTTAAAGTGCTTTAATTAATGGCTTAGTTGATTTATCTAATGTCAATTTTTAGTTAATAGTATTCTTCTAGGGTTAGGTTTTGATTTACATCGAAATCGTACCACCTCACCTAGGGAACCCTAGGGTTGGTTCCAGGATGGAAACCACCCCTCATAGCGACGCTCTTTCATGATGCACACCCCCTTAGTGGCTATCATCTCATAGGGATTGTGAAAGGAGTTTCACATTATCCCATCTTGTGATTGACTTCCTCACCTTTGTGCGACATGCCTAACGTTGGTTGCGGATACAACTACATGAGCGTGCATGTTGTGCACAAGGGGGTTTTAGAGTCAGGTGGGAAATTTTTTTGATAATTTGTGTCATGGCCACATGACAAATGTGGACATGACATGTGTTTTGTACGTCATGACCACATGGCAAATATGGGCATGACAACATCCCATATAACGATGGCACTTTTCTACAATATCAAGTACATGTATCTTAACTATCGTTACAAGGTTAAGGTAGAATATCATGCATCCCAAAGTACGTGTATTCCAAATCACCTTAAAATAACATAACTCTTACTAATTCATAGATAAAATCTAATAAATACAAAATTGCATTCATATATAGGAAAAACCAATTATGGCATTTCAACTCCACACAATACTTAAATCTTGTTCAATAAAATGTTTGATCATGTAACCATTTTCCTTCAAGAAAATATCAAGCTCTATGTTCATATGAGATCGACAGGCACCAATATTTACAACTATCTAACCAATATGGAAAGGTATAATGGTAAGATACAGTCATTACCCCGACAGACATGCAACTAAGAAAGAATTATAGACAACCTTTCGTCAAGTAAATCAATATATTTTCATGACTACCCAACTACAACCTTAAGCTTATAAATTCGGTTATTCTTGTATCTAAGTAACAACATGATTAAGACAATTCTTAATATTTATTTTTCAATTACAAGGAAACCATTTAACATGGATAACTACAATAAGAATAAACTAGCCATTATCCATATAATTTACAAATCGTAAATATCAATCTTTGATCATTCTAAATTAATGTAAATCTTGAAAGAGAATATTTAAATCTAATTAGGACAACATGATTTTCCCTAAACTTACTAAATTCTAAATAGAAAGAACCAATTTAAAATATAGACTTCTTAAATAAAAAAGATGCCCTTAAAGGAAGCATGGAAATAAGATTTATTAGTTCTAATTATAATCTGCCACCTCCATCATGCAATGATCAGTTAAGAATTTCTAAATATAAGTCTACATGTTTCTTAAATAATAAGGAGATCATGAGAATGAGTCAACGCCTAGAAGATTATTAAGAAACTTCTAAACTTTACAACATGCCATTATGAGGCAGATGAAATATAAACTTCTGAGAATACAAGGAATTCTTTATAATTTTTAACTAAAGGCAAAATGATATCAATATGATACTAAAATGTATAATTCAACTAAGACTTGTTCAATGTCTCAGATATAAATTCTTAACATAAATCTATGGCTAGCCTATTCTGTGCCATAGCTTGTATAATATAATTTCTATAAATTTAAATACCATAAAAGGTATACGGCTAACATAATATATACCACGGCTATCCTAATGAAATGCTATAGTTATAAATACAAAAGTAAATACACGGTTAGCAAAATACCACAATTATAATAGAAGAAACACAACTAGCTTATCATCGAATTATCTATCACTACTGTGCTAAAACATAAGCATAAGAACCACTTACCAATAAATGCATACTGTATTATACATACAAGAATAAAACTTCTAAAATTATTTAATAAACTTAAAACTTTCCAACGTGATTAAATTAAACATTACCTATTTACTAACCTAAACATATCTAAGATCATCTTTTAAAGTATAATAACTCATAGTTATTCACTCATCCTTCTCTCCTATAAAAACGTAATACTTTCAGGCACATGAATTTATCACTCTTCAATTCCATATTTGAGAACATTACACACTATTTAACATTATACTACTAAATTAGCACTTTCAAAACTTGGGAACATTTTATATGCAGTCATAATTTCACTGAAAGGAATATGATCAGACTCTACATAATGTCACTAAAACCAAGTTAGTATGTGTATCCATGCAATAACAACATAAAAAGGAAATAACCAGATGAAAATACAAATCTTGTGAGCAATATAGGAGCGGCTTGGATTCCCTCAGCAAGTGGATTAGTAGATCCATGCATAATACAGTGAGTTGTTTGGCATAATGCATCAAAAGAGAAGTCGTCTCATGGAATATGATGATTGCAAGATATTCTCATACAAGGAGGTTTTCAAGATAGGTGTTGCAACAGGCTTAGAGGGTGGGAGTTGTGCATACTTCAATCGCATGACTAAGCCTTATTGCATTACACCAACAATTGATCATTATGTGCGCATGGTTGACCTTCTTGCTTGAGTGGGCTATCATGAAGACACCCTAAACTCTTTCAGTCAGACATTAGTTAAACCTACAATGATGGTGTGGATAAGTTTTTTGGATGCCTGTAAATCACATATAGCTTAGGAATATTTACAGTGACGCTATTTTTTTTGTGTAGAAGATAGATCACATATGTAGACAAAGGAGATCTATGCAAAGTTGGAGAATTTGGCTTGGAAGATGAAGGCAATAGGGTATTTTCTAGATACAAGACATTTACTCAATGCTGTGGAAGAATCAAAATGATGCACATAACTGTTTAACAAAATTCCTCAAAGAGAGGGAATGCAAAGTGTAGTACCATATATGAACTACTCTGGCCGAAAATATGCAAAAAAGGATTTAAAACAAGGAAGTGTTGTTTCTAAAGCCCTTATCTAAATGATCTACAGGATCTAAAAACAAACATAATTGAAGGTGAAACTTCTGTTGCATGCAATAGTTGCTAGCTCTCTAGGAGAAGTACATACCTCTGGAGGTAATATTGAATTAAAATGTTTGTTGGGTCAACACAGAAATATTTAAAACAAAAGAAACTTACCTACAAATGTCAAGATGATACAACCAGAGGGTCTAAATATGAGCATTATCTTAGAAGAGGATCCTTTCTTAATCCAAGGCTCTGTAGTCCTACATCCACATGAATGCTCCTGAAAATATAGTTCTATGGATTGAAGTTTATGTCTTGAGAAGCCAGACCGAATCTGAAATCCGTATGCCATCCATAAAGAGTTCCCTTCTTTACTTATTTGTTACTCCATATTCTTCTCCCCCCCCCCCCCCCCTTTTTTTTTCACTTCAAACATTTCTTGATCTTTTAAAATGAAACAACATGATTCTTTGTCTTCCAAAATAAAGTGACACTTCAAGAAAAGATGACTCTTCATCTTCCAATCTCGTCACCTATTTTCTTGTGAATTAAAAATAGGTTAAAACAATTCTAAAACATAAATTTTATGAATAAACAAGTACCCTATAATTAAATTTTGATTTTCTAATAGAACTTTATCAACAAGTCTATCATATACATAAGGAATTGTTAGTAAAGATTAGCCTTTACAGCCATAAAATCGTACAACTAGTGTTGGGGGGCACAAAAAAATTATTTTTTTCATAGTGGCCAAAATAGGCCAAATTTTATATCAATCTTCATGTCTTGGGCCTCCTAAACTCAATGGCAAGATCTATTTTGTTCCAGGAGGTCATCTATAAAATCTCCTCCTCAAAACCCTCTTGATGAAAACCCAAAACAAGCCCTTTTTTCCATGATTTTTCAACACCCAAATATGCAAACAATAGACACAAATCTGCAACCCCATAACCCCAAATCTACAAAATAAAAACCTGCACAAAACCCTCATACCTTGCAATATCTTCATTCTTTTCCTGCAAATCCATGGACTCCACTGTAGACAAAAATCCACTCATGGAAAGGGTTATCAAATAGGGATTTCTCCTTGCACAACTAAACAACAAACCTCTAATACCAAATTTTGGAAATTTATAGTCATATAGACAATTTCCTCATAGTCAAATGAGATTAATATGCAAACATAGTGATCAAAATCCATATGCAAAAGAATAGACAACATATCATTAAAGATGACACAAGATATACCCTAGGAAAACCCCAGCCTCCAAAAGCATCCATCTCTCATGTATTATCCAACAATAAAGATTACAACACATATGCAGAGTCTCTATGAATACCCCTGAATCATCAAGTTCTCTACATGCACTCCATGTGAACAAGCGTTTAACCACACATCCAATGGAATGTTTCCTCCTCACAAATGCAACCTACAAGAGATGCTCAAACAAGCCAAACCCAGCTAACAGCCAACAAGCCAACATCAACAACTACCTGTGTGTTTGCTTTTATAAAGATAAGCTCACACAAAAACTAAATGTAGTATGGTAAAACCATCTATCCCAAAACCATGAGCACACTAAAACCATTGACCTCAACATTTAATTATTGGTTCTAAGTTTTCACTTTTTCCCAAATAATTAAATAATTACAAATAATTAATTAATTAATTTATGTGTCCCACACACATAAAATAATTAACCCAATGTTACATACAATGATTACAAGTGGCACCAAATAAATATTTAATGTAAACACATCACCCATGATGCATCACAAATAAATATTTATTTTACATAATTAAATAATCCCAATGTTATACAAGGTGTACAACGCACATATTCCAACAGAAAACATACTTAATTTTAGTAACGCGACTACTAAAGATGAAAGGAATACCTTTTATAAATGAAGGTACAAACCACACAACAAAAATCTAATTTTTACCCCATTTTGTCCTCTAAACAATGTAGAATCAATGGAGATTACAATAGAAATAAAACCCACTACACAGTCTAAATAACATGAACGAACTAACTAAACACATAGCACAATATGTAACATGGAGAAAACCCTTTCAAGTAAAAAACTGTAATGTCCCACCCCTGATTTTTTTTATGTTTCTTATGTTTGTGTTTTGGTTTTATTTAAGTTTTGGAAGAAGACGGAAATGCATAAGTGTTTTTGACAATTATAGATAATAGCAACTCAAACAACATCTAAAATATCTTCACAGAACACTTATTTGAATACCTATTTCAACTAAAATCAAAATTACAATATTTTGGCAAAATAAGAGATACCTAGATTGGGAAATCTCATTACAATGCAATGACACACATACCCATTTGCTAGTTTACTAGACTGCATGTATGAAATGTGCATAGAGCAGACTGGAGCTCCTTGTTTGGAATCAAAATGGGCAGCTACCAAGTTTTCTCCTCCTCTGTGAAGCCACACAACAACATATAAGTCCAAGTGCCTCAAATGGAAGAGTTTTGAGAGCCAAACCCTAAGCACCTCACTCTCCAAGCTATCACGCCCCTCTAGAATGCATTAAATGTAGTTGGTCTATAGGTGCGGTAGCAAATAAATGGCAACATTCTTCCATCATACGTTGTCTAAGAGTCTATTTCATTTATATTTGAAGCATCCAATCCTCTTGCCAAAAAGAATAGGAAGAATCTACCCAAACTAACCAAAATCACCTCTATGTGGTATGACCCAACCAAGAATGGTACAACCTAATAGCTACTAATACAATAAAAAAACTTCACCAAAATATGCATTAAAAGATTCACAATAATCTCTAATACCATACTCAAATTATCATTCGAAGAAAGTCAAGATTTTGTAATGTAAATATCTCTACGACAACTCCTCAAATCTGGAAATAAGCACCAAATGTGACCCTTGACGTGAAACCACCAGTAATAACTAGAGAGGTCTTTCACTCCCGCAGGTATTCAACTCCATGAAGGTTTTCATCTCCACAAGTTGCAAGTTTCAAAACCCTTGTCTCAGCCATAAGACTTCTCTTTTTTCTCAAAATATGCAATGGTGAGTGAAAAATGACCTCTAGCTTGTTTTTGTTATGTCATAAAATGTCCCCCTAGGACTTTTACCTCCTAAGTTTAGCTTATGAGTGCCTTGTTTTGCATCATGCATGTTAGAATTGAATCCCGAGACAAAATGCCCTGAAACCCATGACAAATGGGACATAGGGGACATTGTAGAGCTTAGATCCTAACCCAAAATAGGTCCCAGGGCTTGGGCGCTTGCGCCCTTGCCTTGCCCTATTTTGGTAGGATCCCAAATTTGAATGTCAGTTGGAGACCGTTAAAAGGTATCCATTGGTAATGTCTTAAGTTTGAATTACAAAATTTGTAGCAAGAATGCATATATAAGCATGTTTAGGACTTCATTTGTAAACTAGAAGATGATTATGATATTTTGGCAAACTTATGATTTTAGAGCATTTAAGGTATTCATTGTGTTGTAGAGCAAACTTGTGTTGTTGTGTTTGTTATTGCAGATTTGGCTTCATCTTCTCATGTTGTGAAAGATCTTCATCTATTTGTGAGCTACACCTCCGAGGTGATATCTATTTGTGCTTCAATCAATCATTTATCAATTTGTTTTAGCCTTCATCCTCCAAGGACACACACTCTCTATCTAACAACAGTGTTGGAAGGTTTGAGTGCCATTCTGGGGCTTGACCGAGGCAAGCTCCTAAACACCACAACCCCCAACTCCTCTCCTTGTGATTGCAGGTGACAGGTGTTGGATCTTGAAGAGTGGAGTTGCAAAGGACTATTGTAGAACATAAGGATCCTAGATCTGATGAAAAGAGGCAGAGAAGAGCACTATCAGAGCTTGGGCGCTAGTCCCTTTGCCCTTCGGGTTTGTAGAGCCAAAAATCTCTGGAACAATGATAATCAGTAGTAGAAAAGGTTCAGAAACCCTCAACAAAAATACTACCTTGGGCTTGGGTGTGAGTCCCTTTGTCCCTAACTTTTCAAGATTCTAAACTTTGAAATCTGGTATGTATTTAATCTTCATTTAGTATCTCTGTGTGCAAGCATTTGTCAAAATTCATCTGTTTATTGACGATTTTACATAATTAGGGTTTTGAGCATAATTGGGCTTAAATTAACACATTAATCATCAATTTCTGAATTTCCCTATCATTACAAGTGACAACCAACCTATAGGTGAATCCTCTTGTAGAAGTTGTGATTCAACTTGGTTAAATGTCCTTGAATGTGTGTAGTGAAAGGAGGATCTAGCTAAACTGTTCATCAATCCCATCTCCTTTTTTCTACATAATAGTTTTATTTCCCTTCCCTTTTTCCAACATGTGCCTTTTGGAAATTGTTATGGAGTAAAAAGTAAGCTCATGCCTTTTTACTTCCTAGTTTATCTCATAGGTCCCCTCATTTACATTATGCAAGCTTAATACTTATCCCAAAGCAATTTCCCCCAAAACCCATGTCAAATGGGACTTAGGGGCTAGTTCTAAATGCTTAATCAAGAGCTAAATGTGCCTTGGGAATTGGGCACTTGGGCACCCATGCCCAAGTCCAGGCTGATTTGTCAAGTTTAAAATTTCAATGTGTCGGCATAGGACCTTTAAAATGGTTTCCCTTTGTCGGCCTTTTTAATTTGAATTATGAATGTTAGCAAGAAAGCATATATAATTGAGTTTATGTCTTCATTTTACACCTAGATGGATAATGTGAACTTGTGATATTGAGCTAAGGGATTTCAAGGCATTCATTGTGTTGCAGAGCAGAATTATGTTGTTATTGTGTTTGTTTGTTGCAAATTTGGCTTCATCAATCCATCTCCTCATGATTTGAAGGATCTTCATCTCTGTGAAGGCTTCACCTCTAAGGTGACATCTATTTGTGCTTCAATCATTTTATTTCATCATTGCTTTGGCCTCTGCCCTCCCTTGGGCATGCACTCTATCTAACAACGGTGTTGGAAGACTTGAATGTCATCCCGAGGCTTGACTAAGGCAAGCTCCTAAACACCACAACCCCCAAATCCCTCTCTTTGTGATTGTAGGCTACAGGTGTGGGATTTGGCGAAGTGTAGGTACAAAGAAGCAATGCAAAGGATAAAGGTTTGGGATCTAGACGAATTTGTAGAATAGTCCTCTATAGCAGACTAGGGCATGGGCACCAGTGTCTTTCTAACAAATCAAGCCCTAAATCTGGCTTCAGGGGGTTGTCTGCATCATCTTCTCAATTCTTGGTTTCAAGAAATTCCTCTATACTGGACTATGGTGCCCGCCCCATAGTCCTCTAGTTATCCTCCCAACAAATCAGGCTTTGGAAATAGCATTTGGGCACTCTCTGGAGCATTTTCTCAGTTTTTAACTTTGGCAAATTCTCACTCCAAGGACTTGGGCATGGGCACCATAGTCTTTCAACATCTCTACTTCTGAAATCAGGTTCTCCTATGTTCACTGATCTCAGTGCTTCTTCCAGATTGTCTATATCTATCATGGTTTGAAAGTTATGCTATATTTATCATAGAACTATGGTTTTGTCCATTATTGATCTAGGGTTTGATAAAAACACATGATTAAATCATATCTTTCCATAGAAAATAAAAGGACAATGTCTATAGCTAAGTCCACCTTCACTTGGTTGTGATTTGGCTCAGCTTTGTCCTTGAATGTTATTGTGAAAGGAGGGTTTGATTTAGTATGCTTAACATCATTTCATGCATCTCCTTTTCATACATAACAAAAATAAACATTTTAATATTTCACTTACCATGGGCGCCCAACATAATATAGTTATTTGACTTTATTTCTTTTGAAATATTTCCATCCTTTCAATAAAGTCACTTTATAAACTATTCTAGTAAGTCGAATATTTAATTTAACTTAGAAAAATATCATGTCATTAAAAATATAGCTCAAACAGACTCCGAACATGGATTTTGAAGCACTAACAAGAAGGCAAATGAAGAACGAGTGAAGTCCAAGTCCATCGCACTAAGTTGCATCAAAACCAAGACTATTGCTAAAAATAGTAAATTCAAATCACATGCCCAAAATCACCCCAGAAAAGGTCAGAAGTGAATATCCTGCCAAAAGGAATTCAAATCAAATCTCCAAATAAGCCAATTGAGTGCTAAGATAAACAATCCAATATGGGTTCGCTAACCATCCACGTTAGTCTATGAGAACTCAAGTGATAGACTAACCCAAAGAACTGAAGCTGCTTAGGAAGGGGACATTACAATTCGCCCTCTCCAAAATTGTTTTCCCATAAGCAATTTCAACTCTATATGCTGCAAGATCTACTCATTCTTTCATGTAGCATCCTCTACCGACAAGTTCTTCCACTTCACCAAGTATTCCCTAATGACTCTCTTCCACAAGGTGTCGATGATGGCTTCAGGTATTGAAATCAACTTACCCTCTTCATCAAGAGGGGGTAGCTCCATAGAAGGTACTACATTGTGTCCCAATGCCTTCTTGAGGTGAGACATGTGGAAGACATTGTGCACTCTACTCTCTGCTAGTAACTCCAACTCATAAGCCACTTCTCCCACTCTCTTGGAAACTATGAACTGTCCATAATATCGAGGTTTCAATTTCTCTACACCACTCTTCTTGAGAGTGGACTGTCTATAAGGTTGCAACATCAAGTAAACCATGTCACCCACCTCAAAAGAATGTTCAACCCTGTGCTGATTTGCATATTGCTTTTGTTGGTTCTGCACCTTATAGATGTTCTCCTTTAAGGACTTCATTATGCCCTAACTCCCTTGAAGTAAGTCCTTGGACTTAGGCACTCTGTTGTCCCCAAACAACAAATCCAGGAAGTTAGGAGCCTCATATCCATAGAGAGCCATGAAAGGTGACATCTGAATAGACATATGATAAGTGGCGTTGTAGAAATATTCACCCAAATGTAACCACTCAACCCATACCTTCTACTACCCTGCTATGTAGTTCATGAAGTTCTCCTCCACCCACTTGTTAACAATTTATGTTTGCCCATCTCTCTGTGGGTGATAGCTAGTACTCGAAGTGAGTTCAGTCCCACTCAATCTGAAAAGTTCCTACCAAAAATGACTTTGGAGCTTGTTGTCCCTATCACTAACTATGCTCTGTGGCAGTCCATGTAGCCTAAATACCACTCTGAAAAAAAAATCAGTAACCTGATTTGTTGTATATGTGGTTGAAATTGCAAAGAAGTGAGCAAATGTTTTCAATAAATCAACCACAACATATATATAGTCCCTGCCTTGGACCTTGGGTAAACACATGATAAAGTCCATGGAGATGCACTCCTATTTCTGATTTGGAATGGGTAGGGGCTGCAACAAACCAACAGGAAAGGAATGTTCATGTTCATTTTGTTGGCAAGTAGGACACTCCCTCACATACTTTAAAACCTCAGTTTTGAGACCTTTCCACATAAATTGCTCCTAGATCTACCTATATGTTTTGAAATACCCTAGGTGACCAGCCATAGGAACATCATGAAAAGCTCTCAAAACTTTCTTCATTTCTGATCCTGGTACCAAAAATATTCTCCCTTTGTAAATGATAGGATCATTTACAATTGTATACCTGTCATCCCATATGGTACCATCAATAATACTCGTGGGCCACTTGTCCTTAGCATACTAAACTAAAATCCCCTCTCTCCACTCAGTTGTAATCTCTCCCAAGGAAGACAAGTGGGGTCTCCTAGAAAGTGCATCAGCAACCACATTCTTCTTTCATTTAATAAAAACAATGTCAAAATCATATGTCTGCAATCTAGTCACCCACTTTGGTTGTCTATCATTGAGATCCCACTGATTTAGGAAGTATTTGAGGTTACTGTGGTTAGTTTTAACAGTGAATTTACCTCCCACAAGATACAGTCTAAACTTGTCCAATGCATGCATAATGGCCAACATCTCCTTTTCATAGATAGAATAACTCCTCTCGACTTCTGACTCTCAAAAGCAATGGGATGCTTGTCTTGCATTAAAAAAAACTCCTATCCCATATCCTGATGTATCACACTCCAACTCAAATGGTTTGGAGAAATATGGAATGGCTAGGACTGGGCAAGTACATATTACTTGTTTGAATTGATCAAAGCATCTTTGTGCATCATCTGACCAAGCAAAAGCACCCTTCTTAGTTAAATCTGTGAGTGGGGCAGCCACCTGTGAAAAACCCTTAACAAATCTCCTATAGAATCCACAAAGGCCAAAGAAACCTTTGAGCTATGTAAGATTTTTTGGGGGAAGCCAATCCATAATAGCTTTGATCTTCTTAGGATCCATTCGAACACCCTGTGAACTGATAATATGCCCAAGGTAGAGAAGCTATGTCATCCCAAACTCACATTTTGACTCCTTGGCATATAGTGACTCCCACTCTAGGATGCTCATAACCTCCTCTAGATGTCTCATGTGCTCCTCCCAAGTCTTGCTAAAAATCAAAATAACATCAAAGAATATGACGACAAAATTACAAATATGATCTTTGAACACCCTATTCATGCAAGATTGGAAAGTAGCTGGGGCATTGGTTAAGCCAAAAGGCATAACCAAAAACTTGAAATGTCCATAATGACATCTAAATGTTGTCTTCTCCACATCCTACTCTCGAACCCGAATTTGATGATAATCAGATCTCAAATCAATCTTGGAGAAGTAGTAAGTTCCATGCAACTCGTCAATGAGCTCATCTATGCGCAAAATGGGATGCCTATTTTTTATGGTCTTCTTGTTTAGAGCTCTGTAATCAACGCACATGCACATTGTCCCATCCTTCTTTTTCACTAACACCATTGAAGAAGCAAAAGGGCTCTTACTAGGTCTAATGTACCCCATCTCAATCAACTCCTTAATGGTCTTCTCAATTTCATCTTTGAGTCTCTTCAAGTGTCTATATGGTGTAGTGATGACTAGCTTGGTGCCCTCCTCTAACTCAATAATGTGCTCAATGCCTCTATCAGGATGCCTCCCAAGAGGTATGCTACCAAAAACCTTGCTATGCTTAGATAGCAAGACCTAAATGTCTGGATGGTAACTCTACTTCTGCTGCTCTGACACCGTATGCATGATAAGACACTCTACTGCCAACTCAACCTGGTCATGTCTAATAAATCTCTCCATTCTTCTAAAAGATACAACCTGTAATCCACTATTAGACATACCTCTAAGTATGTGTTTCCTACCATTCACTTGAAATTTCATCTCCATAGTGTGTAAGTTCAAGTAGAACTCATCGATAGCACGCAGCAACTGCATGCTAAGAACTACATTGTTCTCCCCCATACTCTCCACATAAAAAGCAGCCTTGAGCTCATAGTCACTCAACTAGATACTCAAATTAGAGATCTTCCTTTTACAAGTGATGATGAATCCATCTACTATCCTAACTCTGAAGCCTTTGAATTCTTCTATTTTGAGGCCTCTTTTCGCTATAAGCCCCTCATCAATAAAATTGTGTTTAGCTCCAGTGTCAAAAAGAGTGACAATCCTTTAACCTCCTAAGACTCCATGAATCCTGAATGATCCCTCTCTGAATGCTAGATAGGTGGGCTACTAGACTCTCCTCTCCATGTTTCTTATTTGACTCATTGGGGGAATTATATGTCTCTGAATCTCCTGGATCAGGATGTTGATCTGAATCTTTAGTTGTTGATTCTTCAGTTGAAAATACTCAATATATTCTACCTTAGCTTAGGCAGCACACTTGTGTGTGGGATCCCAAGTTTCCCTATAATGAAAACATAGTTTCTTCCTTCTAAGGTCATTGAGTTGATCATTATCCAACCTAGAGGACATCTTCGTAGGCTGATTAGAATCCTTATGAAAATTCTTCTTATCCTTATCCCTCTTCTGCAAGAATCCCTTTGATTGAAATTTACTTTTGTAAGAAGAACATTCCATATCCTTTTCATTTTTAATTGCCTCTTGTGTGGGTGGATTAAATCCATTAATCCATCCTCTTAATGGTTCTGACAATCCATCCATAAACAACACAATAAGTCTCCTCTCTGAAATGCCAATCACCATAACTGATAGTCTCTGAAAATCAGCAATATATGCATCAATTGTTCCCCACTGCTTGAGTTGTGTTAACTCCTTAAAATGCAATTTGGGATCCCCTTTGTCAAACCTGTCAATCAATCTCTCAATGAACTTAGCATAGGACACAATCTAATCATGGCCTAATGTAACCAGCCCATGATATCACCATTCCTTAGCACTCCCATCCAAATCTAAAGTAGCATACTCAATGGCATCCTTATTAGTCATGGGATTGAGCTGTAAATAATTGTTTAGTTTCTGTACCCATGCTCTAGCTGAAGTTTTACCTGAGCCGTCAAAGTAGGGGGTAGTCATCTTACCCCTTTTCTTTTGTAAGTCCTAGTTCTGAGGTCTAACTGTTCCAAGTATGAGGTTAGCCAGTGTTGTCATTGATGTCAACATACTCATATTGCATTGACAAGAAGGATTGGATGAGCTGTGTGCTGAGGATATTGAGAAAATTAGTCTCAATAAGGAACAGTGAAGAACAGTGATGAAAAGAAGGCAAAAGTACTCAATAGGTTAAGAATCAGAGGATGCGGATTAAAGGGTTTGTAGATATGAGTCTTGATATGATCCAATTAAGTTTTTAGAGGTCCGCATGAAGATTTGAAGAAGTTGTAATTGATCAAGTAGAACTGGTCCCGGGAGGTGCTCCAGAGTGACAGAGCGCTACAAAGAGGTCCGGTGAGATTCAGAAGTGCATTATCCTATCTTGCGGATTGGATGGAATGTTTGGAATGTCCTTGTGATGTGTCATCTCAATTTCTTCATGATTTGGAGGTCTGGAAGCACATGTTTCAGTATGACAGTGGTGGTAGACTGTGTTCTTGAAGTTCCGGATGAGGAAGAGAAGAGATTCCGGTGAGCAGATGAAGTGCGGATGTTCCTGGTCATTCAGGCAAGCTTGTGAAGGTTCTTGGATCATGTTAAGGTTGTGTTGTTGATCCAAATTGGTGGTAGATCTTGGAATTGAAGATATTCTTCCAGATGAAGTTCTTGTTCAGACTAGCCGACCGGATGAGTTGTTCATCCTGCAAACGTTCTTGTGGTGGCTGACCAGATGTGTTATTCAACTTGCGAATGTTCTTATGGTTGAGTGCCGACTTAGATGATCATTCCTAAGTTGATGTCTTGTATAAATAAAGGTTTGAGAATTCATTTCAAAGTATGGTGTGAAGCGGATGAGAGTGGTATAGCGAAAGAGTGAAAGGCAGAGCAGGTGTGACTCAGGATTAAATGGAACTGATCCAGACATGGTAAAGTTGTCATTCTCCAGTTCAAGGTTGTGATCCTTATGATCTTGTAGACAGTGTGTCTCTTTGTAGGTAGTGTGCCTCCTTGTGAGCAGTGTGCTCGGGCAGTGAGCCCTAATTGGCATGTGCCATTCATTTTTCTTATTCTTCTAGCAGAGAATAATTCTTGGGTTAATCACCCCGTGGTTTTTCCCTTAACCAGGTTTTCCACGTCAAAAATCTTGGTGTCAAATGTGTTGATGTTTATCTGCTCTAGTGTTTATGCTTTGTGCTTTCATGAATGATTAATTAATATGCTATTAACTAACAAGAAGAATCAAATATTTGAAGTAGAAGCAATGTTTTTGTACAACTGATTCACCCCCCCTCTCACTTGTGTGCCCTAGATCTAACAATTGGTATCAGAGCCAAGTTCCTCTGAAAGGAGCTTAACCGCTTGAGGAGATCCAGGATGTCATCATACAAGAAGGATAGTCTGAAGTTCGATGGAACCAACTTCACTCTCTGGAAAGGTCGCATGAAATGTCACTTGGAGTGTATGGGAAAAGCATACTTGACCATGGTCTCAAAACCATATGTACCTCCACAAGGTGGTCCAACAACTCTGAATGAAATCACAGATGCTAAAAACAATCTGCGGACCAAGGAAGCTCTTCTAAGCGCATTGAATGACTCAGATCTTTCAAATGTCATTGACCTACCAACTGCATATGAGATCTAGACTAAACTGGAACTTCTGTATGAAGGAGATGAGTTTGTCAAGAGTGCAAGGTTGCAAAGTCTAAAAGAAAAATTTGAAAGATTGAAGATGAGAGATGATGAAAATATCACTACCTTTATGCCAAGAGTGAATGAGCTGGTGTGTGGAATCAGGAATGCTGGTGGAGTTCTGGATGAAAATGAAATTGTTTGTAAAATTCTCAGATCCCTTCCTGCTGCCTACAAAATCAAGGTTGCTGCCATTGATGAATTTAGAGCCCATACAACTATCACAAGAGAACAACTGGCTGGTAAACTGGCTGCATTTGAAATGACTGAGTTTGGAGATGATCCCGCCAAGACTGAATCTGCATTCAAAGCCAGTGCCTATGTGAAAGGCAAACAAAGATTTGATCCGGGAGAGAACTCTTCAAGGAAGCTGTCATGGTATGATCAAGCAAGGAAAGACATGGAAGAGGAAGAAGCAGAAACAACTCAACTTGAAGCCCTCATTGCAAAGAGACTGCCAAGAGGATCCGGTAAGTATGAAGGAAAACTACCCTTCAAGTGCTTCAACTGCAATAAGATTGGTCATTTTGCTTCAAGATGTCCGGAAAGATCTGTAAGGTCAAATACTAACAGACCAAGGTTTCAAAAGAACTGATATTATGTTCATGAAGAAGATGATAATGAAGGAGTAACAGATGATGAATCAGAAATAGAAAGCAAATCCAGAAATGAATGGGTGTTTATTGCCATCAAGGAAGAAGATTCAATATCCTCTGAATCGGTCAATCATAAGGTTGTAGAAAGAGCTTTGGCTGCCCAAATTGAAGAAAAGAATGATTGGGTTATTGACAGTGGATGCTCTCACCATATGACTGGTGACAAGAACAAGTTCTTAGATTTGGAAAAGTATGAAGGAGGAATGGTAAAGTTTGGTGACAATTCTGCTGGCAGAATCAGAGGTAGGGTAACTATTTCTTTTGATGGAAAGAGCAAAACCGGTAATGTACTATATGTTGAAGGATTGAAGCACAATCTTCTCAGTGTTGGTCAGTTAGTGGACAAAAGCTATGATCTCTAGTTCAAGAATGGAAGATGCAGAATCTTTACAGGCTCTGGAACTGAAATTGCATCCGGTACTCAAACAAAAGGTAATATCTTCCATCTAGTTGGTTCTAATAAAAGTTGTCTGTTTGTTCAAGTTGATCAGAGTTGGTTATGGCATAGAAGGATGTGCCATGTGAATTTTGATAACATCATCAAGATAAGCAATATTCAGGTTGTAAGAGATCTTCCTAAATTGGTGAAACCTACAAATAGTTTGTGCAAAGAATGTCAGCTAGGTAAACAGAGCAGAGTCTCTTTCAAAAGCAAGGATCAGTCCACTACTAGATTGTTGGAATTAGTTCATACTAATCTCTGTGGTTCGACAAGAATCAAGAGTATGCAAGGTGATAGATATTTCATGTTGCTAATTGATGACCATTCCCGGATGATGTGGGTTACCTTCCTAAAAGAGAAATCAGAAGCCCTTGAGAAGTTCAAAATCTTCAAAGCTATGGTAGAGAATCAAACCAGATTGAAACTGAAATGTCTAAGGTCTGATAGAGGTGGTGAATTCACATCCGGTGAATTCATAGATTTTTGTGAGAAGCATGGTATAAAGAGATAGCTGTCTGCTCCTAGGACTCCACAGCAGAATGGAGGAGTTGAGAGAAAGAACTGGACCATCTAGGAAGCAGCCAGGACAATGATGATGGAAACAAATGTTCCTCAGATAGTTTGGAGAGAAACTGTCAGCACTGCAGTCTATACTCTTAACCGAGTTCAAATCAGAAGCAATACCGGTAAGACTCCTTATGAACTTTGGTTTGGTATAACTCCCACTGTGAGATATTTTAGAGTATTTGGCAACAAGTGTTACATCAAAAGAGATGAAGATTTAGGAAAGTTTGATGCTAGAAGTGATGAAGGAATTTTCTTGGGTTACTCCACTCAAAGCAAAGCATACCAATGTTACAATAAGAGATTGAGAAAGATGATAGAAAGTACAAATGTGAAGGTTGATGAAGGAATTGAGAAGCCCTCAAGATTCTATGAATGTGATGAAGATGATCAGAATGATCCTCTGGTGCAAGGAGCTCCATCCTCCTCTGAAATTCAGATCCAGATTGATCCAGTAAATCAGGAAGAAGAAGTTTGTTTGAATGAGCCTGATCAAGAATTAATAGTGCAAGAAACTCCCAAAGTTCCAAGGTATGTAACTCTAAATCACTCTAAAGATCAGATCATAGGTGACAAAAGTAAAGGGGTACAAACAAGGAAAAGAATTGCTCAAGATTCAAATGAATACTGTCTGATTTCAAAGATTGAACCTAAGACAGTTAATGAAGCTTGCAATGATGAAAACTGGACCAAAGCAATGAAGGAAGAGTTGATGCAAATTGAGAAAAATCATACTTGGGATCTTGTTCCCAGACCTAGAGACAAGAATGTGATTGGAACCAAATGGGTCTTCCAGAACAAACTAAATGAAGTTGGTGAAGTAATCAGATACAAAGCTAGATTGGTCTGCAAAGGCTACTCTCAAATAGAAGGAATTGATCTTGAAGAGACCTTTGCTCCGGTGGCAAGAATTGAAGCAGTCAGATTATTTCTTGCATTTGCTGCCTTCAAAGACTTCAAGGTATATCAGATGGATGTCAAGTCTTCTTTCCTAAATGGTGACTTGGAAGAAGAAGTATACATTGAACAACCGGATGGATTTCAATTGTCTGATCATGATAATATGGTCTGCAAGTTGAAGAAAGCACTGTATGGTTTGAAACAATCCCCAAGAGCATGGTATGAAAGGTTGGATAAACATCTTGTGCAGATTGGTTTCAACAAAGGTACTGCTGATAGTAATCTATATTTCCAAATAGATAAGGAAAACATCTTGATTGTTGAAGTATTTGTTGATGATATCATCTTTGGAGGAAAAGATAGTATGTGTAAAACTTTTGCAAATCAAATGAAAAGTGAGTTTGAAATGTCAATGCTTGGTGAAATGAATTTCTTCTTGGGTCTGCAAATTACTCAGACAAAGAAAGGCATCTTTATCTGTCAAACCAAATATACAAAAGAATTGTTGAGAAAATTTAGAACGGAAGATTCAAAGCCAATGAACACCCCCATGGCAACCAGATGTAAGTTGAGCAAAGATGATGACTCTCCTAAGACAGATCAGACCAAGTACAGATCAATGATTGGAGGACTATTGTATCTCACTCAGACTAGACCAGATATAATGCAGGCTATTGGTCTTGTGGCAAGATTTTAGGCTGACCCCAGAGAATCTCATGTCATGGCAATCAAAAGAATTTTTAGGTACTTGAAAGGAACAATTGAGTATGGTCTATGGTACCCTAGAGATCAGGATTTCTCTCTTCATGCATACACAGATGCAGATTGGGCAGGAGATGTGGATGATAGGAAGAGTACAAGTGGAGGAGCTTTCTTTTTGGGAAAAAGATTGGTTTCTTGGCTAAGCAAGAAACAAGAGGCAATATCTCTGTCTACAACTGAAGCAGAATACATTGCAGCAGCAGGTAGTTGCACTCAGATTTTATGGATGAAGCAGATGCTAAGAGACATTAAAGTTGAATATGAGGAGCCTATCACAATTTTCTATGATAGTTCAAGTGCAATTAATATTTCTAGGAACCCCGTATTACACTCTAAGACTAAGCACATATCTATCAAGTTTTACTTTCTAAGACAACAAGTGAACAAGGAAGAAGTCAGATTGGAGTATGTACCCTCCAAGGATCAGATTGCAGATATCTTTACTAAACCTCTTCCCAAGGACTCTTTTGAGTTTCTCCAGGAGAAGTTAGGGATCATGGCCTCTCCAGTGATGAACTAGGATGCACTGATGTGCATCAGTCCGGTGGTTATCACAGTCATATCTTGTGATCCAAATTGATGAAGGGGAGTTGCTACTAAGGGGGAGCAACTGGTATGACTCTGATGTGTTAGAAATGCAAGTATGATCCCTTTGCCATTGATGTCAAAGGGGGAGAGAAGACATGTGAAAAACAAGTGGTTGATGATCAAAGGGGGAGCAGTAAAGGAAGAGAAAACATGTGAAGAGTTGTTGCTGATAGAGGGAGCTGTGACAGAAAGGAGAAGTTCTTGTCTTGATGATTTTTCACATCATATGTTGCCATCAATGACAAAGGGGGAGATTGTTGCAAGTATGAGGTTAACCAGTGTTGTCATTGATGTCAACATACTCATATTGCATTAGTAAGAATGATTGGATGAGCTATGTACTAAGGATATTGAGAAAATTAGTCTCAATCAGGAACAATGAAGAACAGTGATGAGAAGAAGGCAAATGTACTCAATAGGTTGAGGATCAGAGGATGTGGATTAAAGGGTTTGTAGATATGAGTCTTGAGATGATCCAGTTAAGTTTTCAGAGGTCCGCATGAAGATTTGAAGAAGTTGTAATTGATCAAGTACAACCGGTCCCGGGAGGTGCTCCAGAGTGACAAAGCGCTACAAAGAGGTCCGGTGAGATCCGAAAGTGCATTATCCTATCTTGCAGATTGGATGGAGTGTTTGGAATGTCCTTGTGATGTGTCATCTCAATTTGTTCATGATTTGGAGGTCCGGAAGCACATGTTTCAGTATGACAGTGGCGATAGACTGTGTTCTTGAAGTTCCAGATGAGGAAGAGAAGAGATTCCGGTGAGCAGAGGAAGTGCGGATGTTCCTGTTCATTCAGGCAAGCTTGTGAAGGTTCTTGGATCATGTTAAGGTTGTGTTGTTGATCTGCATTGGTGGTAGATCTTGGAATTGAAGATATTCTTCCAGATGAAGTTCTTGTTCAAACTAGCCGACCGGATGAGTTGTTCATCCTGCAAACGTTCTTGTGGTGGCCAACCGGATGTGTTATTCATCTTGCGAATGTTCTTATGGTTGAGTGCTGACTTAGATGATCATTCCTAAGTTGATGTCTTGTATAAATAAACGTTTGAGAATTCATTTCAAAGTATGGTGTGAAGCGGATGAGAGTGGTATAGCGAAAGAGTGAAAGGCAGAGCAGGTGTGACTCGGGCTTAAATGGAACTGATCCAGACATGGTAAAGATGTAATTCTCTAGTTCAAGGTTGTGATCCTTATGATCTTGTAGACAGTGTGTCTCTTTGTAGGCAGTGTGCCTCCTTGTGAGCAGTGTGCTCAGGCAGTGAGCCCTAATTGGCATGTGCCATTCATTTTTCTTATTCTTCTAACAGAGAATAATTCTTGGGTTAATCACCCCATGGTTTTTCCCTTAACCGGGTTTTCCACGTCAAAAATCTTGGTGTCAAATGTGTTGATGTTTATCTGCTCTAGTGTTTATGCTTTCTACTTTCATGAATGATTAATTGATATGCTGTTAACTAACAAGAAGAATCAAATATTTGAAGTAGAAGCAAAGTTTTTGTACAACTGATTCACCCCCCCTCTCAGTTGTGTGCCCTAGATCTAACACTAACTCCTCCCTCTCCATGGGGTCTACTTTTTTCCCTAAAAGTCAAGTAGGCCTGAAATGGCATATCAACTCAAAAACCTACATCCATTGCTCTCTAATCTCTCCAATATCAAGCATGACATACCTGCTTAATAGGTTCATTCACTTCTTTAGGGGGATTGTTTTCATAATAAATTGAGGCATTAGAGGCCTCATGCTATTTTATCCCACAAAGTTGCACTGATGGGTATCCATGTTGTTAACTGAGTTATCTCCATGATTGCCATTATTTGCATTGTTTCCACCATGGTTCCCATTGTTCCCTCCATTACTCTAGTTACCTCCACCATTATTTGCATCATTATCATTGTTGTTTGGTACTAATCAGTTGAGAATTTGAGCAAGTTCAGTTTGAGATCAATCCATTCCATCTTACATATATTGTTGCCCCATGGCCAAGTCATTCACCGCATGTAACAAACTCATCATATCAGCTCTCCCTTCATCATTATGATCTCTACTAGACCTGCCCTCTCTATCATCCATATTTTCTACAACTATTACTTCTTCTAGGTGGGTTTCTAGGTGTTGTTCTTCAAACTCAAATGGCCATTATTCCCACTGTTCAGCTTCATTTTTCCTTTGTCTTTCAAGATATCTTCGTTCCCTATCACTGCCTCTCATAGAGCACAAATCTCATATATGGAAGATCATATGCAGATCACTCACATGCAATTGCTACTTAGTCCATGAAATTGACATGCAAGCATTTGGGTAGTCTTAAACTGACATGCAACTCTGCACAATGGTAGCAATCCAACAAGCTGGTAGGAAAACTAGCTCTGATACCACTGTAATGTCCCACCCCTAATTTTTTTCTATTTCTTTTGTTTGTGTTTTGGTTTTGTTAAATTTTTGGAAGAAGATGGAAATGCAGAAGTATTTTTGACAAATATAGATAATAGCAACTCAACATCTAAAATATCTTCATAGAACACTTTTTTGAATACCCATTTCAACTAAAATCAGAAGTACAATATTTGGAAAAATAAGAGATACCCAAATTGTGAAATCCCATAACAATGCAATGACACACATACCCATTTTCTGGTTTAGTGGACTATAGGAAATGCAGAAGTGTTTTTGACAAATATAGATAATAGCAACTTAAACATCTAAAATATCTTCAGATAACACTTTTTTGAATACCCATTTCAACTAAAATCAAAAGTACAATATTTGGCAAAATAAGAGATACCCAAATTGGGAAATCCCATTACAATACAATGACACACATACCTATTTGTTCGTTTACTAGATTACAGGTCTAAAATGTGCATACAAGAGACTGGAGCTCCTTGTTTGGCATCAAAATGGGCAACTACCAAGTTTTCTCCTCTTCCATGAAGCCACACAACAACATATAAGTCTAAGTGCCTCAAATGGAAGAGTTTTGAGAGCCAAACCCTAAGCAGCTCACTCTCCAAGCTATCATGCCCCTCTAGAATGCATTTAGTGTAGCTAGTTTGCAGGTGCAGCAGCAAATAAATAGCAACATTCTTCCCTCATACACTATCTAAGAGTCTATTTCATCTATAATTGAAGCATCCAATCCCTCTCGCCAAAAAGAATAGGAAGAATCTGCCCAAATGAACCAAATCACCTCTATGTCGTACGACCCAGCCAAGAATGGTATGGCCCTAATAGCAGTTGATACAATCAGAAAACTTCACTAAAATATGCATTAAAAGCTTCACAATAGTCTCCAATACCATACTCAAATTATCATTCGAAGAAACTCAAGATTTTGCAATGTAAATATCTCCATGACAACTCTTCAAATCTACAATTAAGCACCAAATGTGATCCCTGAAGTGAGACCACCAGCAATACCCTAGAGAGGTCTTTCACTCCCGTAGGTATTCAACTCCATGAAGATTTTTGTCTCCACAGGTTGCAGGTTTCAAAACCCTTGTCTCATCCATAAGACTTCTCTTTTTCTCAAAATATGCAATGGTGAGTGAAAAATGACCTCCACGCTTGTTTTATTTCCCTTCCCTTTTGCCAACGCATGCCTTTTGGAAATAAACATTTTAATATTTCACTTACCATGGGCACCCAACATAATATAGTTATTTGAGTTTATTTATTTTGAAATATTTCCATCCTTTTAATAAAGTCACTTTATAAACTATTCTACTATGTTAAATATTTAATTTAACTTAGGAAAATATCGTGCCATTAAAAATATAGTTGAAATGGACTCTGAACATGGATTTTGAAGTATCAACAAGAAGGCAAATGAAGAACGAGTGAAGTCCAAGTCCATCGCACCGAGTCGCATCAAAACTGGGACCACTGCTAAAAATAGTAAATTCAGACCACATGCCCAAAATCACCCTAGAAAAGGTCAGAAGTGAATATCCCACCAAAAGGAATTCAAATCATATCTCCAAATAAGCTTACTGAGCACCAAGATGAAAAACCCAATATGGGTTCCCTAACCATCCATGTTAGTCTATGAGAACTCAAGTGATAGACTAACCCAAAGAACTAAAGTTGCTTAGGAAGGGAACATTACAAAAACTCCACCAAGAAAAGAGGCTTCGAGTTGTATTATCTTCAAATATGAGATTACAATATAGGCACTTCCTATGTTTCTTCAATCCTTCAATCTAGCAGTCCCTGTAATACTCGGATACACAGTCATAATACCATATCCTTATCTAATGGGTTACCTTCTAGGGAAAGACAAACCAACAAATCTCGACCGTCAAATCTGTGAGCTAATGATGAACGGTCCAGATTTACAATGGTAATTTATATATAAAATGTGGCTTTCGAGGGCATTGCCCCCAAACCCCCACTAGGTCGTGCGGCCTCCAGACCCCCTGCTAGGGAGGCCATCCCCCCGAACCTTGCATTGGGGGTACCCCTTGCAACCTCCTGAATAACCTACATTCGTCAGGTAGGAGGATCAAACATGCAGCTAAAACAAGATCGCTACTTGGTGAATACTTCATCCCTTATGAATGATTTACAAACAATATTAGGAGTAATTAATTACATAGGACTTTCAAGGTTGACAACACCTTAATCTTACCATTCTCCCACTTGACATCATACATTGTAAATACCCATAGGAAAACCATACAATAATCAGGCACTAGAAGCAAGGCCCATGGCCTCTCTACACCAAACAAATTTCTCTGTGGTCACAGGTTTGGTCAATGAATCTGCAACATTCTCCTGAGTGTCTACCTTCTTCAACTCAATCTGTCCACTTGTAACCATTTCTCGAACAAAGTGATATTGTACATCAACATGCTTAGTTTGAGAATGATACATAGGATTCTTGGCCAAACAAATAGCACTCTAGCTATCACAACCAATCTGAATGACCCTACAATCAAAACCAATACATGTACTCAATCTCCTCAACCAAACTGCCTCCTTAGAGTCATGGGTAGCAGCCATATACTCTACTTCAGTGGTGGACAAAGCAACTGTGGGCTACCTTTTGCCCATCCAACTCACTACTCCTCCAAACAAAGTAAATACATAGCCACTAGGGGACCTTCAACTATAAAAGTCACATGTCCAGTCTGCATCAACAAATCCCTGTATGTCCAAAGTTTTGTCAGGACTATCAGTACCAGAATAAACCAAATAGTAATCAGGAGTACCTGCTAGATATTTAAACACCCTCTTCGCATAATTCCAATGTTGTCTACTAGGGTTAGACATAAATTTTCTCAAAACTCCCACTCCTTGGGCAATATCTGGTCTAGTGCAAACCATTGCATACATCAAACTCCCTACATCACTAGCATAAGACACATTAGACATATCCTCTAAATCATCCTCATTCTTTGGACACATGTCTAATGAAATCTTAGTACCAATGGGCAAAGGAATTCTAACAAGGTTACAGTCATGCATACTAAACCTCTACAAAATGGTATTCACATACTTACTTTGTGATAACCAAAGCTTTCTATTACCTCTATCCCTTTTGATCTCCATCCCCAAAATATACCTGGCTACTCCAAGATCCTTCATTTTGAATGCACCTGATAGTTGGGCTTTCAACTCACTCATCATACCCTTAGTATTGCTAAAAAATAACATGTCATCAACATACAATGCAATGATCAGAATAGAATCATCAATACAATGAATATAAACACAATGACTCTCCTCACTTCTAACAAAACCCAATTTCAACACAAATGAATCAAACTTCTGGTAGCACCTGGGGGACTATTTCAAACCGTAAAGAAACCTCTTTAATCTGTAATCCCAATGTTCTTTCCCTTTTATCTCAATACCTGTAGACTGTTGCATATAAATTTCTTCCTCAAGATCTCCATGCAAAAATGCAGTCTTAACATCCATTTGCTCTATTTCCTAATCAAAATTTGTAGCAATGGATAAGAAAAATCTAATAGAAGTTAATTTAGAAACAGGAGAGAATATTTCACTGAAATCAACTCTCTCTAGTAGTAGCCCTTGGCTACTAGTCTAGCCTTATACTTCTCCAATGAACTGTCTACTCCAAACTTCTTCTTGAAGACCCACTTGCAACCTATGGCCTTTCTTCCTTTAGGTAAACAAACAAGATACCAAGTGTTGCAAAAGTCTAAAGCCATCATCTCCTCCTACATGGCTAACTGCCAAGACTCACTATCATCTACATGAATAGCTTCCCTATAGGATCTAGGCCCATCGTCAGTACTCAATAAAGAAAATACACAACAGAAATCTGGTGGGGTGTACCTGTCAACTGGGTTCTGTTGTCTTGTGGATCTTCTCAGAGGTGGAGTAAGAGACTCTTTAGGTTCTTCTACATGTTCTTTTGTACCAACTTCTTTTGTTACAACAAATTCTTCCTCATCATAACTTTCACTCAAGTCTTCTTATGCTTCTTAACCCCCAATCCATCATTATGCTCTTCTTGAGGTGCATCTTCATGCTCTAATTCAAAGTGCACTCTCTTCACCTTTTCTTCTTTTTCCTTTGGTTGCTTAGGTTCTGAAATAACACTAAGTTCCCTGAAAATAAAATCTCTAGAATAGACAATCTTTCGGGTTAGTAGATTCTAAATCTTATAACCTTTTACATTATCACCATATCTAATGAAAATACACTTTTCAACTTTTGGATCTAGCTTAGTTCATTTTTCTTTAAGCACATGAACATAAGACTCATAGCCAAATACCCTTAAATGTGAAATAGAAGGTTTCTTACCTGTCCACATTTCATAAGGAGTTGAAAAAAGAGCCTTACACAAAGATATGTTAACCAAGTAGTTTGCAGTACACACAGCTTCTGCCCAAAAGGATTTATTCAATTGTGATTCACTCAACATTCTTCTATCTCTTTCCATTTCACTCAACATACTTCTAGCTCTTTCCATTATTGTCTGATTCATCCTTTCAATCACTCCATTATGTTGTGGAGTATATGGAGTTATCTTCTGTCTAACAATACCTGCATACTTATAGAATTCATCAAATTCCTTAGAACAGTATTCCCCTCCATTGTAAGATCTCAAAACCTTTATCTTATGATCTAATTGCTTTTCAATTAAAGCTTTAAATTCCTTAAACTTAGTGAAAAATTCAGATTTATGATGCATAAAATAAATCCAAGTAAACCTTGAGACTATTATCACCCAGTTTTGCACTCTTGCATGAAGCTGTTAAAGCTCTACAAACTGGAATAACATGGGATTGATCTCTAAGTGTGGGACTTTGCTAAATGAGATCAAACCTCCGGAGAAGGCTGGCTTCCTTGTCTAGCTATCACTTGAAACTACTAAATTTTGGGGGGAAAAGGAAGAGAGAATGCTTGTAATGAAAATGAATAAAAGCTTGAAAACATAAAAGGGTGATACACCAGACAGATTTAAAGAAACTTCCACAGAATTGAAGGATGCACAACACAATCAAAATATGGCAAGTAGGCATACACAGGTTAGATGACTCTAGCAGAGGCGAGAAGCAATATGATTGAGAGGAATACAACATTCACAAACAAACCATATACAGATTCACACAAAACCAGAAAAATTAGTAAAGAGGTAAAAATAACTTGCATATATTTGACAGAGAGGCAAGGTTAGAGTATATGAAAACTCTATTTGGAAACAGAAAGACCAAAATGCCAAAAAATTTCCAACCTTATTTACAACATTCGAATGCATACTTATAGCGTTCCAAAATTTCCTAAGTCGGTTACAAAAATGTGGTCTACGAGTTGTCATAGAAAAATATCTCCATCGATGACTATCCAGCTGCATCAGTTATGGCGTCGAAATCTAGAACTGGGCGGATGGGAAGATATTTAGAGTCTTTATTGCAGCTACTTACTCATCGCCAATCTTCAGCCAACACATCGGTGAGGAGATATTTTGATCATGAATGTGAGCAGCTTCCATACCTGCAGAAATGAATGCAAAAACTATCTACATCTCGTTCAATAAGTCGCTGAAACGTCTAATCGCCCAAAATATGCAACTCTAGATCTGAATTTGAAAAAGTGACAAAACTCCTGAAAAACCCTGCCAAATGAAAGAGGGGACCAAAATATGCAACTTTGCCTCTTACAGCAGGTTGAAATTCGCCAAAATGGACTAGATACAGGTGGTCAAAGATTTGGTCAAATGCCTGTATATATCGCTTCTGCATCTGTGTATATCGTTGCATCTTGGCGCCTGAATCGGCATTCAAAAATTCATTCTGAAACTCCTTTGCACATACATGGCGCTTTGTATATCGGCCCCTATACATCCCTTTGTATTTCAAAATTGTATATACATACAATTTCCCCTTGTATATGTGGGCCCTACCTTTTGTAATCACCCAGCATATATCTTTGTATCTGCTCCTTTGTATGTCAAAATACAAGCTGCGGACCTCAAAACACCATTAGCTGCATTTTATTGTTTAGCCGGGTCCAGCTTGTATCACCCTCTCATGTATATTCTGACTTGTATATGCGCGGTATACAAGCACCACATACATGCAAGCCACGGATTCCAAACCTTTTATGAAGCAGATCAGAAGCATTTTTGAAATCTAGCTTGCGTGTGTCTTTGTATCTGTTCCTTTGTATGTCGAAACATACAAACACCTTTCAAACATGGCGGACCTGAAGCCTGAATGAGCCAGAATGATATTCATTTGAAATCTGGCTTGCATATCGCCAATATATATTTGTTGTATATGCGTGATATACAAGCCACTATTCACGTGATCCTTTGTATGTCGAAACATACAATCCTCCTTGTATATGTACGGGCCCCACCTCTTGTATGTTGGTAATATACAAAATGCCTTTGTATATTTTCCCTGCGGCACTGTAGCAAATGTATCTTCACTTGTATATCAGTCGTTGCATATTTCCTTGTATCTTTTCTTCATATATTTCACTTGTATGTGCAAATATACAAGCGCAAATATACAAGTCACTGTAGCAACCTGCCAATATACATTACACTGTTCCTGATGCATATAGATCGGCCTTGTATATTTTTCATTGTATATTGGGTTGTATATGCGAATATACAAAGTTGATATACATTCCATTGTAACACATGTATGTCTGCCAGCCTTGTATATATTCCATGCATATTTCCTTGTATCTTTTACTTGTACATGCCAATATACAAGCCAAATATACATTCCATCCTTGTATATTTTTATGTGACCGGATATACAAACCAGGAATATTCTAGGAATCTATGAAAGATTCCCCTTTTGTATATGCATTTCCTTGGCTCGATATACATTCTGAAATGCATAAAAACTCAATTTTTTTTATATTTTCTAAGGCCGATGTAGATTTGCAAGCCCGTCAAATGTACATTTGAACTATATGTTGACCAAAACTTTGACCATCAATAACTTCTTTATTTGGCCGAATTTCGGGGTGATGTAAAAAGCAAACCTGCCTATTTTTTCAAGCTCTTTCCAATGGTAAGGTTTTTTTTAGGCAATTTGGTACTTTTCATTTTTAGGCAACATTTTCCAAAGGCTTTTCAAGGAAAATACCAGGTTGATTGTTTGGCTCTGGTCAGAGAAAAAAAAAAGGTCAACAGAGACATCATCAATGAAGGAAACAAAATATCTAGATTTTTTAATTGATTCAATATCCAATGGACCAAAGACATCTGAATAAATAATCTACAATTTGTCATTAGATTTATTAATATCAGAAGGAAAATGAGATCTATTCTTCTTTCTAAACACACAATGTTCACAAAATTTAAAACTCTCATTAGAATAGGATAAACCGTCTAACAATTTTTTATTTATAATAGTATTTAAACTAGACTGACTTATGTGGCCCAATCTATGGTGCCATAGCATACATGTATTTTCAGTATTAGCCTCAGATGCATAAGAGGCATTACAAATAGTAGTGACTTCTAGCTTAAACAGAGTTCCCAATCTTTTCCCCTTCGCTACCACCAAGATCCCTCTCACCAATCTGTAGCCATGCTTATCAAATATCACATGCATTCCCAAGTCATTCAACTTTGGAATAGAAATCAAATTTCTAGCCAATCCAGGAACATGCAAAACACTAGGGAGGGTTTTAATTCTCCCATCACTGAAACACAACATTACCTTCTCTCGTCCAACAATAGGATATGTAGAGTTGTCCCTGAGGTACACATTTCCTCCATCATACTCTTTGTATGTGGAAAACCATTCCTTATGCGAGGTCATGTGGTATGAGCATCTTGAGTCAACCAACCAATGATCATGAGAAATAACATTACATGCAAAAAGTAAAACCTCATCACCTACATTCGAAGACTTATCAGTAACAGAATCCCATTATTTCTTCGGGTTTCTACATTCTTATTTCACATGTCCTCTCTTTCCACAGTTCCAACACTTAACTATGTTCTTCTTTCTAGGAATCTTAGAATGACCCTTAGACTTGTCTTTAGACCTCTTCTGATCTCCTTTTGGTCCTCTTTCCTTAGACCTTCCCCTGACACTCAGAGCATCCCCTTAACTATCTAAACTTTTCTTCCTCAATTCCTGTGACAACAGAACTAAACCAAGAGTATCCAACTTTGGATTTGTGAGATTAGCAGTGATAGCCAAAATAACATTCTCCCATGATTCAAGTAAAGAACGGAGAAACAATATACATTTATCTTCCTCATTCACATCAACATCTACATATGCTAGTTAACTCAATAACAAATTAAACAAATTCAAATGCTTTGCAACTAATTCACCCTCTTTCATTTTCATGGAAAATAATTTATGTTTTAAATAAAGATTGTTTACCATACTCTTGGCTTGGTAGATCTCACCCAGACACTTCCACAAGCTATGTGAAAACTTCTCACTCGCAACATTCAGTAGAACAAAATCTGTAAGACATGGCCACATTGTACCTTGTGCCTTTTTATCCAGTCTATCCCACTCATCTGGAGCAACATCGTTGGGTTTCTTCTCATTCATAATAGCCAACCACTAGTTTCTTTCCTCTAGCAAATCCTCCATTTTTAGCTTCCACAATTTGTACCCCATGCCATTGAACTTTTCAATGTCCAACCGAGAGGTAGAAGCAAGAGTGGATGCAGCCATGATATCTACACAAGATCTGCAAACAAACAACAACCAAATCTCCCACTGTGGCTAAAAGACCTTCACACTACCACCCAAGAATCAAAACTAACATGGCTCTAATACCAAATGTTAGAAATGAAGGTGCAAAACACACAACAGAAATATGATTTTAACCTTATTTATGTCCTCTAAACAATGTAGAATCAATGGAGATTGCAATAGAAATAAAACCCACTACATAGTCTAAATAACATGCATGAAGAACAGTCAAGATTTACAATGGTAATTTATATATAAAATGTGGCTTCCGGGGGCACCGAGGGGGCCACCCCCAGACCATGCAGGGGGTAGCCCCTACAAACCCCTAGATAACCTACATCCGCCAGGTACCAGGATCAAACACGTGGCTGAAACAAGAACACTACTTGGTGAATACTTCATCCCTTATGAATGCTTTATAAACAATATTATGAGTAATTAATTACATAGGATTTACAAGGTTGACAGCACCTTAATCCTAACAATACCATCATTATGAAAAATGATGAATACCAAGAAATGAGGCTAACATAAAACAACACTGCCTTACTTGGCAAGGTCTAGACTTCAACTTCGGAGCACAATTTGCCAAACTCACACTAATTTGATAATATCAATGCTTAGTCCTATAATGATATAAAAGTCTATGACTTGGTATAATCTTGTAACATCACATTCCATAATACTCAATAATTAATATAAGTATTCATCTTAACCAAGAATTAGAATACATCATGATTATCCAAATTAGAGTTAAACAAGAATGAATCATTATCATTACATTAATTAAGCATGTTATTCTTAACCATAATATAACAAAACTTAGAATTACAATATCCAATTACATCTCATTAGTGAATAACCTTCACTATGCATGTAGAAGACTATGCTCAAGGCATCAATTATCAAATTATACATAATAACTGACTATCAAGTCATATAATGAAAAAGCACTGCATCTGGAACTCTTGGCATCTGTCTTCATAAGCCTTGATTTGTCTCATGCTTGGGAAGGAGAGCATCATTCGAGTTCTTTTCCTCCAACCACAGACCGACAGTCCCCCGCACAACTTCCCACCTAGAAGTGACACTACCCTTCATGGAAGGTATAGATATAAGGAACCATTAGGTTAGCCATCTGAGTATCTGGTGTTGTGTCCTTCATAATGCCTCACGGTCATGAAAATATAGATCCACTCTAACTATGCATGACACTACTGTAGATATTATGTCATCTGGAGCACTGTGGACTGACAATGCATGCAGAGACAGATGCATTACTTGAGCCAAAGATTTACATACATGTACATTACACAATGAACATCGTCGTATGTCCACCACCCTGACTCGAGTTAGAAGTTGTCTCATCCTACAATATGCTTAGTCGATCTCTTTAGATCTAGTAAAAGTGAGTTTAGTTCGATTCATAGTCCAGTTCCAGGACCATCGACTCATATCTTCAAAGTACATCAAATATAAAAGGTTACTTTCGTAACAAGGAACCTATGACTTCACATCACCCTATTCCAATCTTTCAAAATGTTAATAGCCAAAACAAGTTTTCCAACTTATGACCTTCCTAGGTTCATAGTTTCATGTTGACTCATCACAAGGTTTACATTTAGTTCATGTCATTTAAGACTTATATCATAATAGTCTAATAAGATGGTCTTACTAAAAAAGACTCTATTTCAAGTATCCTCATGGGTTTTAATGTCTTATACCTCATTCGTGAAGTATGGCCATTTGAATAGAGATGGCTTTCATTTATTTTGCAATACAAGAGTTCATACTAACCATAGTATTTATTCTCATAAGTATATAATTATCTAGGAGAATTAGTTCCTCTAATAAACCCAACATGCACTTAATGCCACCTATAAGGCAATACAACTTACCTCTTATCCAGTTTCTCATTCTTCAACAAAGAGTCAACATATCTTTTAAATACATAACATGCACCATAGTTATCATAATAACTATAATTAACAGTCAAGTACTATTATAGGGAATCTGTGACTCCACGTCACTCTATCCCACACTTTCATATTGAAATAAGTTCATTCATGTTTTCAACATGTAACCTTACCCATTGGTGTTTACTTTATTTACCTAATTTCAAGGTTTGTATTCAGAACATAATATCAATGGTTGAACTTGTAGTGACTCATAGAGTCAATTCCCTTTAACAAAGGTTCTTTTCCAAGAGACCCTCATGATACCAATTCTTAAAGAAGAAGAAGATTAGCCATTCAAAAAGAATGCATTCATTCACATTTGCACAACAAGATTTATGGTGTCAAGGTTCTATTCTTGTAAAAGAACATTTCAAAGAATAACTTTCCCTTAAGGAGATAAGGCTCATACCCATAGGAGTCAAAAGACTACAACATGTCCACAACAACCTTCTCATTATCATGAGGAATCATTATAGTATTAAAATACATTGTATGCATAAAGGAATTCATTACCTGTAATCGAAGGTCTACTTCTTGCACTTCAAGGTAATAAGTTTAAATGTAAAGAACAATGGTTCAATAAGGTGTTTATGACCAAGACTAGAATAGTCTTCATTGGAATATAGTTCAGTCTAAGTTATTGTCATAACTCTATTGAGTGTATGTGCCGATACTCTCGGCTATCACAGTCAATACACTAAAGTCACCCTATTCGGGATTTACAATTAAAATATACTATAAGCCTTCACAGTTGCCAATCAACATTATGAGATATCATAATAAGTTCCATGGCTCGAAATCCATTTATCAAAAGATGATAACCCTATATGGGTTTTAACACATGTGTTCAATGATAACATTTATCCCACTAAACACAGTCATCATATGATGACATGACAAAATAAAAGTTTAAATGGAGTTTAATTCTCTTCCTTACAGCCCACAGAGAGCTTCACGTATGCATATCACATATAATACATACACAAAGTTGGTTGAGGGTTTAATGTATACACAGTAGTGTATACTCGACCATAGCAATTATAGTAACAACAATTATCACCTCATTAATACAACTTTGTAAGCCACAGTATAACAATGAATACATACACAGGTTGACACTGTCGATGCTCTCTAATGCACAATAGAAGACTTATATTAATAAGTATATATATCAAATATAAAATTTTGAGCTTCATCTCATACCTAAAACTAGAGCTTGTTCGAATGTAGAAGCTGGCTCAAAACATACACAGTCTGTAGCTCAACTTCTCGAGCTTTTCACTGTAGCAGTGATACCCCTGCAAGAAAAATTCCTATCTCTCTCATTCCAGAGTCATATCCAGGCATCACCAAAAACATAACACCCCCTAATCCCCTGAAAAACCAAGAGCTAAGTCTCTCTATCCCCAATTGGTAGTAACCGATTCTTTTTGCATGCATGCAAACAAGAACTATATTTCCTAAGCTTAAGCTCACCGCCTTTCTATCATTCAATCGGTTGGCTAAGATTATGGCATAGGAATAGGGTACACTATGCAGCCACTCTCCTTCCCACTCCTCGTGGATGGTGACTGGAGAGTGCCCCCACCTACATGAACAACATTAGAATCAAAAGAATAATATAGTTACTAATCATATTCGGCCTCGTAAAGAGATTAAACCAAATATATCATATATAAATATACTTACACTCCCTTATATAAGGGTTAAAAATATAAATATCTAAGTGTTAATAATATCAACACTATTAGATAAGGATGCATTCTTACGATGCGACTACGAGGTCGAGCATTGCTCCCCTAAAAAGCATCGTTCAACGAAGGACATAAAATAATCAGATAAAATAGTCACAATACATAATGTGGGACAATAAACATGGAACAAAAGGGTTCACAACAACTTTTCCAGAATCAAAAAATAACTTGAAAAGATGTTCTTGTGAACATCGACATTTCAATGAATTAACATTAAACATGTCGAGAAGAGTCTAGATGACCAGTTGATAAGAGAAAAATAAAAGACTAACACGGGAGATGTAACTCACCCTATAGCAAAGATTCAAAGGACAAAGTTTGATACTCAGATGGTTGTTTAACCCCTTTTCCTAACATCTATCTCTTCCTCTCAGATGATACCCTCCTTCCATCTTCAAAGGATGATTACTTTCCTGATCAAACTCACCACCAGAAAATCATGATTAGTGTATCATCATATGATTGATAAATCATAATAATTAAATAATCATTTCAACTTGAAATTTCATATCTACTAACATTAGTCAGTTTCCTCATAAACAATGATTAATCTGATATTTTCTACAAACATCTAATCATTAAACTATGGTTAATCATCCTGATTACCATACAAAAGTAAGATTAAGCTAAATCATAAGTTGGGGATGTAACATACCTTCCCCCATAAGAATCATCGTCCCCAATGATTAAATGTCTTCAAAATCAATCAGTGCAATAAGAAAAGTATTATGCATCTTCAAGAACTTCGAAGGGACCCACAAATCTAGGTGCCAGTTTGGTTGTCTTTCCAAATTTAATGGAACTCTTATGAGGTTTTACCCTTAAGAGGAATTTCTCTCCCACTGTGAAATGCCTTTCAATGTGCTTAGCATCCACATAACTCTTTTGCCTATCATTGGCTTCTAGCCTTTTCTTAATCAGATGGAATTTCTCTTCCATCTCTGATAGCATTTCTGGACCAAGGCTAACCCTATCTTCTAGCTTGTCCCAGCTTATAGGGGTTTGACACTTTTGTCCCTATAATGCCTCAAATGGAACCATCTTAATAGCAAAGTGATAGGAATTATTATAGGCAAATCCCACCAAAGGAAGATAATTCTCCCATTTGTATTGTTGATCCATGCAATACATTCTTAATAAATCCTCCAGTGCTTGGTTTACCCTCTCAGTTTGGCCATCTATTTTAGGATGATAAGCAGAGCTTACATTCAATTGGGTTCCAGGTGAAGAGAACAAGGTTTACCAAAATCTCTATGTCATTCGTGCATCCCTATTTGATATAATCTTCTCAAGAATGCCATGCAGTCTGAAAATCTCTTGAACAAATTTTTGGGCTATGACGGGTGCCCCATTCGTCAAGTTCCCAAGTATAAATGAGTGGCTTTGGTGAGTCTACCCACCATGACCAAGATAGCATTGTGCATGTTCCTTGACATAGGAAGCCCTTGCACAAAGTCCACGCTTATAATTTGCCATTTCCATCCAGGGGTTTCATGAGGGGATAAAAGTCCTGTCGAGTGATGGTGTTCCATCTTCACCCTCTAGAATTCCATACATGAAGCTACAAAATTTGCAGCATCCCTCTTCATTCCTTTCTAGAAATATAGGGGTTTCACATCAGTAAGTAACTTTGTTACTCCATGATGTCCAGAATACGGTGCAAAATGAACCTCCTTTCACACCATATTTTTTAACTCTACAAAGTTAGGTACATACATCCTTCCTTTAAATCTTAATAACCCATCTGGTTCAAGGTTAACTCTCTTATATCTCATATTTTTGGAATTTTCCACAAGGGTCTATTTTACCTTCTTGTAAAACTCATCTCCCTTAGATTTTTGTAGTACCTGATTCCTAAAGTTAGAATGTATGGAGATCATTGAGGAGATGTGTCTTCTCCTACTTAAAGCATATGCCACTTGGTTTTCTTTTCCTTGAATATATTTAATCTCGAAATCATAATCCGAGATGAATTCCAACCATCTTCTTTGTCGAGAATTAAGATGTGGTTGAGTGAACATATATTTGAGTCCTTGATCTATTTTTAGCTCAAAGGGTTTTTCGAGCAAGTAGTGTCTCCACATTTGCAGTGCATGAATGATTACTATCAGTTCCAAATCATGTGGGGCATATTTGTGTTCATAAGTTTTCAATTTTTAGGATTCATATGCAATGACTTGTCCATCTTGGACTAGTACACCACCTAAACCTTCCCCTGAGGCATTGGTAATGACTACAAATCAACCATCTAGGTCCGGTACCTTCAAAATTGGTGTTGAAGTCAATTTTTTTTCCTTCATTAGGTTAAATGCCTCCTGGCACTTTTCTGACCACTCAAATCTCTTCCCTTTTCTCTACAAGGAAGTTATGTGGTATGCAATTTTGAAAAAAATTTCACAAAAATGACCGATGCTCCCGATGGTGACACACTGGGTATAATCATCTCTTTATCCAACAATTCTTGAAATTGAGCCTTTAGCTCCATTAACTCTATAGTAGTCATTTTGTAGGGAGCTTTAGATATAGATTCCAACCCTAGAATTATATCTATAGAGAAATCAAAAGCTCTTTTAGGAGATAATCTTGATAGCTCATCTAGAAATACGTCCTCAAAATCTCTAAGAAAAAAAAAGTACATGTCCATATCTAATCTCTCCCGATTTATGGACTCCTTCCCAGTTTCATTGAGTTTCTAAGATTTGTAAAACATTAAATCATCTTAGAAATTGGTTTCCTCAAAACCATTTAGTTTTTTTATTTTGATAGCAAAAAGTTTGCATCCCTTTCTTTGAGCTCTTTTCATTTGTAGGGCAGAAATTTGTCTTAGTTTGATTTCTCTAGGGTTCCCTTGCAGAAAGAATTTGATCTCCAAGTCATCAAATGTATTCCAAAAGCAATGTTGGTATACCATGGGTTCTATCATTTTTCCTGATTTGCAGCCAACTGTGATGACCAACAAGCATCCCATACTACTTGCGGTCATCACTAGCAAGGGCTCAAGTGTGATAACATATAAAGTCCCTAGTTTACTGGTTCGCATAAGCTCCCATAATTTTCCTAGTTCACAACCAACTGTGATGACAAGCAAGCATCCCATACTACTTGTTGTCAACACTAGCTAAGGACTAGGGTAACAACGTACACATTTACAACCAACTATGATGACAAGCAAGAATCCCATACTACTTGTCATCACTAGTTAAGAAGTAGGTATAACCTTTTTCATGTCTCAGGACAATTCCAAAGCCATATGGATCCTTCTATCCACTTCTTGTCTGGCCTCGGAGTTATTCTCTCCAGACTCACTTTGGGTGGTGTCATTATGATGTACCTCGTCATCACCCCCATCATAGGCATCTCGCCTAGGTCCTTGTTGACCCCTGACCTCCTGCTTGAGAGTTCCTACTCTCATTCTTATCTCTTTTAACAAATAAAGGATCTGGTCAAGTTTAAATTCAGAGTTCCCTAAAGGTTGCCCTTCATCCTAGCTATCTCCCGTCCTAGTTCTTAATTGAACCTTGTTGCAATCTACTTCTTCCTGAAGTTTACAGATTAATCATGGATTAGTTTTCCATATCATTGAATCCATTCATAACATAAATCTATTCTCTTTCATGTAATCTTTAACAAGAAAGAAAAGATTTTCCAGAATCTTTCAATGCACTATAGTTTTCCATGGATTACATATAATCCATCCAAAATTACAAAATTTTGTTTATATCTTGTTACTGCAAGTCAATATCAGATTGGGATACCTTCCCAAATTCATTTCTCATTCTTGAGATTTACCAAATCAATTTTAGGAGGTGGATGTACTCACAAGTACTCATCCACAACCTCCCTAGTAACATTAGGATCCTTATGATATTTTTCCAAGTTTGGTTCCTTAGGTGCAGAGGGTTTCAATGATTCATTTTTAGAGACAGGAGCAGTAATCCTAACTGTTTTCCTCATCTCCTGCTTGATGCATTTAACAGCATCAGTGAAGGTTTCATTATCAGCCAACCATGCGCCTACCAAGCAACCAGTTTGTTCAAGACATTTCATTCTTGAGGTTCACTCCCTCAAGGCCTTAAGGTAACATCCATTTCCCGTTACCTTCTTTTTGAGTGTTGTTCTTATTCTTACCATTTTGGCATAAGAACATCCAAGCATTAACAACCATTAATGTTGGATAAAGAAAATCATTATGTAGTGAGCTCATAGGTCCATGTATTGAACCTGGTAGCTCTAATACCATATGTAACATCACATTCCATAATACTCAATAATTAACATAAGTATTCATCTAAACCAAGAATTAGAATACATCATGATTATCCAAATCAAAGTTAAACAAGAATGAATCGTTATCATTGCATTAATTAAGCATGTTATTCTTAACCAAAATATAACAAAACTTAGAATTACAATATCTAATTACATCTCATTAGTGAATAACCTTCACTATGCATGTATAAAACTATGCTCAAGGCATCAATTATCAAATTATACATAATAACTGACTATCAATTCATATAATGAAAAAGCACTACATCTGGAACTCTTGACATCTATCTTCATAAGCCTCAGCTTGTCTCATGCTTGGGAAGGAGAGCATCATCCACGTGCTTTTCCTCCAACCACAGATCGGCGGTCCCCCGCACAAATTCCGATCTCGAAGTAGCCCTACCCTTCACGAAAGGTATAGATATAAGGAACCATTAGGTTAGCCATCTAAGTATCTAGCATTGTGTCCTTCATAATGCCTCATGGTAATGAAACTATAGATCCACTCTAACTATGCATGACACTACTAGAGACATTATGTCATCTAGAGCACTGTGGACCGATAATGCATGCAGAGACGGATGCATTACTTTGGCCAAATATTTACATACATGTATGTTATGCAATTAACATCGTCGTATGTCTACCACTCTAACTCGACTTAGAAGCTATCTCATCCTACAATATGCTTAGTCGACCTCTCTAGGTCTAGCAAAACTGAGTTCAATTCGATTCATAGTCCAATTCCAGGACCATCGACTCCTATCTTCAGAGTACATCAAATATAAAAGGTTACTTTTGTAACAAGGAATCTGTGACTCCACATCACCCTATTCCCATATTTCAAAATGTTAATAGACAAAACAAGTTTTTCAACTTATGACCTTCCTAGGTTTATAGTTTCATGTTGACTCATCACAAGGTTTACATTTAGTTCATGTCATTTAAGACTTATATCATAACAGTCTAATAAAATGGTCTTACTAAAAATACTCTATCTTTAGTATCCTCATGGGTTTTAATGTCTTATACCTCATTCGTGAAGTATGGCCATCTGAATAGAGATGGATTTCATTTACGTTGCAATACAAGAGTTCATACTAACCATAGTATTTATTCTCATAAATATATAATTATCTAGGAGAATTAGTTCCTCCAATAAACCTGGCATGCACTTAATGCCACCTACAAGGCAATACAACTTACCTCTTATCCAGTATCTCCTTCTTCAGCAAGGAGTCAACATATCTTTTAAATACATAAGATGCATCATAGTTATCATAATAACTATCATTAACAGTCAAGCACTATTATAGGGAATATATGACTCCATGTCACTCTGTCCTGCACTTTCATATTGAAATAAGTACATTCATGTTTTCAACACTCAACCTCATCTAGTTGGTGTTTACTTTATTTACCTAATTTCAAGGTTTGTATTCAAAACATAATATCAATGGGTGAACTTGTAGTGACTCATAGAGTCGATTCCCTTTAACAAAGGTTCTTTTCAAGAGACCCTCATGATACCAATTCTTAAAGAAGAAGAAGATTAGCCATTCGAAAAGAAGGCATTCATTCACCTTTGCACAACAATATTTATGGTGTCAAGGTTCTATTCTTGTAATAGAACATTTCAAAGGATAACTTTCCCTTAAGGAGATAAGGCTCATACCCATAGGAGTCAAAAGACTACAACATGTCCACAACAACCTTCTCATTATCATGAGAAATCATTATAGTATTAAAATACATTGTATGCATAAAGGAATTCATTACCTATAATTGAAGGTCTACTTCTTGCACTTCAAGGTTATAAGTTTAAAGGTAAAGAACAATGCTTCAATATGGTGTTTATCACCAAGACTAGAATAGTTTTCATTGGAATATAGTTCAGTCTAAGTTATTATCATAACTCTATCGAGTGTATGTGCCGATACTCTCAGCTATCACAGTCAATACACTATAGTCTCCCTATTTAGGCTTTACAATTAAAACATACTATAAGCCTTTGCGGTTGCCAATCAACATTATGAGATATCATAATAAGTTCCATGGCTCGAAAGCTGTTTATCAAAAGATGATAACCCTATACGAGTTTTAACACAGGTGTTCAATGATAACATTTATCCCACTAAACACAGTCATCATATGATGACATGACAGAATAAAAGTTTAAATGGAGTTTAATTCTCTACTTTATGACGCATAAAGAGCTTCATGTATACATATCAAATATAATACATACACAAAGTTGGCTAAGGGTTTAATGTATACACAGTAGTATATACTCAAACATAGCAATGATAGTAATAACAGTTATCACTATTTCAAGTATGTGCCTAATTGGTGTTTTCATTGATGTCAACATATCTGTGTTGCCATTGGTGTCACCCGTTCTCTTACTTTGTTGAGGATATTGAGAAAATTAGCCCCTCTGGTGATAACAATGTGTTGTAGTAGAAATAGTGTATTACATGCAGAAGGATAGTCCAGAAGAATGCTCTGCATTTCTTGAAGAATGAATATATTTACCTACAGATTGGAAGTTATTTAGAATCATGTCTGAAGATGTTATATTCTGAGTTTCAGCCTCTAGTATGAAGAATTGAGTGAGATATGTTCACTAGAGTGAAAACAACTTTTTCTGTGTGTTGGATGGTGACAAGGAGAAAGTGTTTTGCTCCGCATTCCTCTACATTGAAGTATTTTGGTCTGTGGTTCTGGAAGTAAGTCTATGATGATGTTAAATGTCTTCAAGTGCAATGGTTTGTGATTTGGTGGTCTGCAATCTATCTTTTATTCATGGCAGTGGTTGTCAGTGTTGTTCTTGTGCTCCCGTTTCAAGAATCTTGTTGACAGAGTTGTTAGAGATCGTGTGGTTGTTCCTGGTGATTATAATGTGCTTGTGGATGTCTCCTGATCATGCTCCTACATTTGGATTGGTCCGCAAGGTGTAATTCAGATCGTGCATGAAGCGTGTTCTAGAGAATACTTGTGTTAACATCAGTCTTGGCCGACTTGGTTGAATTCATCACTTGTGAAGATGCATTGAAGATTGTGATAGCATGTTGTAGCATAGAAGATTGTGTTTGAATCCTAGCTAAGGCGTAGCCTGATCCACATACATTCTTACATCTTTTCCTTAACTAAATTTATATTAGGTCCAAACCTATTTTATGTATGTTTGTAATGCCGACCTTAGAGATTGTTCCAACAGTTGATGATTGTAATGCCGACCTTGATGATCATCCCAAGATTGATGTAGTGTATAAATACTTGTAATTGAGTCATGGAAAGGTATCCAAGTGTGAAGATGTGAAGATAAAGTGAAGAAAAGTAGCAGAGCAGAGCAGAGGTATTTGTGCTTCAATGGAACTGAACCTTGGCATGAAGTAGATGTTGTTATCTCAGTTCAACCCTTTGGCAGTGAGCCATCCATAGGCAGTGAGCCTTTCTTTGCAATGAGCAATTTCAGCAATGAGCCTCTGTTTTTCGGTATTGATATAACTTATATATTTCTGTGGGCTAACACCCACCATGGTTTTCCCTTTTAGGCTTTTCCACGTAAAAATCTAGTGTCTCCTGTGTTATCTATGCTTTTGTGTTGAGCTTCTCATTTAATGCTTTCATGTTATATCTGAATATAAGTAATTGATAAGTTGATGATCATATTTGGGTAAATGTTTTAGAACAATTGATCCACCCCCCCTCTTAGTTGTCTGGTGCAGTTCAACATTTGGTATCAGAGCCAGGTTCTGTTGATCATGATATTGATCATATACAAACATAGAATAAAAGTTACACAACAACCTTTACTCATCTTGAAAGATACGATGAATTCAGAGAATTCATGATCCCAAGTCTCCGTTGATTAGGTCTTAATCTACTGACGTTACTCAGTGGTTGATGTGTGTTGTTGTTTTCCATTCAGGGGCCTTACGTATTTCTGCAAAATTCATCATTATTTCTCCAAATATCTTGCTCTATATGTCTGCCCTGCATAAATCTTCAATAATTCTACCTCTGCACTGTGAATTTAGTCAAATAATGTGCCTACAGGCTGATATTTGCATGATTTCTACCATTATTTGCAATTCTTTGCATGATATTTTCAATACTGCATGCATTTAACTCAAATATGCTAATGATTTTCAGTTACCTACGGGATTTCAGCATACCTCTCTATTTCTGCTTATTATTTGTCATGACTTGCAGTTATGGTGATGAATTTATAAAATTAAAAAAAGGAAAAGGGTTAAAGAATGAGATTCCCAAAACTACTTGACTGAGATCACTGATCCACATACAAGCTCCCATACATGCAATGAAAAGAAGGAAACTAGAATCATACTTCACCAGGACATTCCGCAAATCCGCATGATCTAGTGCAAATCTTCAAAGGAAAAGTTGATAACAACATGTAATGAAATGAAAGCGCTTCCAGTTGAACACAACATTCACCAGTACATATCCAGAAATCAACAGGAAGATTACGTAAAATTTACAATCAGGATGTAATCTGAAACTTCATATCCATTCAGTATGCTCAAGAACAGGTACATTTACAGTGATCTGAAGAAAGAACCTTGACATTTCAACAATTCTATCCTCATTAGTCTCAGTAATCCGATCTCCTAATTGATTCTACAGTAATCGGCCTTAATGTACCAGATGTGTCTAATGTATCTCTTTCTCTCTATTAGCCTTATTGCCAGATATATCTATCTATCCCCCCCTTTTTATTGCTCAGGATCTGGCTCTTATATAGAACAAATGCCAGAAAATAGTTACAATGATCCAAGGATCAGGATCCTCTCATAATAATCAACAGTCCAGATGAAAAGCACATGCTTCGCCAGTTGGCAAATGTACAGTTGGCACAGAATATTCCAGCATCTTTGATTTGATTCGGTCTCCAGCTGGCAAATAGCATATTTGACAATATCCTCCTCATTTCTGGTTCATGTTGCCTTCGTGTGCAACCATACAATGCTCAGCAACAGCTCTAACAGCATCATGACTTCCTGCAAATAAACAGATAAACATTAAGTTCCTCATCATGTGGAACACAGCATGAAGTTAAAATTCACATTAAACAGGCCTCAAAATGTGCAGCTATAGGCAATCGGGCTTCAAATCAGTGAAAATTATGCACTAAATGCATAAACAGCATCAAAAAACTCGGGTCAACCATCGTTGACTGGAAAATGCAATCGGGTCTTCAAATTTCCATCGCTTCATTTTCCCGCCCATTTTCTTGTATATCGGGCTCCAAATATGATCATGTATGTCAAAATATACAAAGAAATAACTACTTTTCAATTTATTTCAAATCCAGCTTTGCATGCTATCGGCGAGACCACACACGGTCGGGATGACAAATTTTACATTAGGCCGACGGTTAAACTTATACCGACGCCAAAAATCATGATGATGTCCTTCCATCGGGAAGACATGTTCTATCGGCGAGAAAAATCCAGACTTGGCCGATAGCGAGACTTAAAACTTTCGTCTGCATGATATTTTGGAAATATGATGCTCCCCCTTCCGAATGTCCAGATGACGTCACCGTCATGTTTCGCTTCTGTATATTGGGGAAAAGAATGACATCATCATCATCATCATGTCGAAGGAAAATAGGAGGATATGAAATATGATCCTGCTGCTGAGGAAAAGAATATGATGGTGACGTCATCGTCATATCCGGGCTTCATTAAAATGCAAAAGATGACGTCACCGTCATGTTTAGTTAAGATCAGGGGATAAATGTAATATCGGGTCACCTAAGGAACATGATCAGGTGGTGAATGTAATATGACCCCTTTGCGGCCAAGGTAACCCTCTCGAAAGATTAGGATGATGATGATCATCAGGATATCCGGGGCTTTTGTTAAACTTAGAACATGACGTCATCGTCATATTCGCGAACTGGATCATGTTTTGGAAAATATCCTGCCGAAGGGAAATGTGATGATGATGTCATCCTGATATTTGCTTCTTCGTTTATCAGATTGGGATGACATCATAAGGATATTTGCAAAAGGTCATATTTCTCGGCAGGAGGACATTACGAAATATCAGGTTACAAACAAGATCATGATGATCTTGACAACATGACAGGATAAAAATATGATGATCCTCCGCATCGAAGACCATGATGACGTAACCATCATATTCCGTCTTCGGAGCATGAGGATGAGTTGAGGTCATCATCAGGTTAGCGCTAGGGTGATATTTAAAATATGATCATGCTAAGGAATGGAATATCACCCTCCCTTAAAAGATAGGGTGATCATCATGATCATGCAAAAGGAGATCAGGAGGATATGATGACGTCATCATCATATTAGCGAATATCAGCAAATATGACCCTCCCTTGAAAGATCAGGATGATGACCCTCCGATAGGATTTTGACATGCGCATGCAAATATGCAGATAGTGGACTTTCTAAGCAGGGTGATATTATAATATCAGCATGATATTATAATATCAGGTGATGTTATAATATCATGATGCTCGTTGTTATGAAATATCGGGTTACACTCAAAACATTATGCTCACGATGCGCATAAGGTCATTTGACGGGTAAAACACACTATCACCTAAGATTGACGTCCGGATATTTCGACTGCATGATTTTATCAGGTGATAGACCAAGATCATGATGACCTTGACAACATGACTGAGGATATAAAAATATGATGATCACTTGCGATTATCAGGTTTGACCAAAACTTTGACTGTGCATAACTTCCTCATATGGACGAATTTTCAGGTGATGTAAAAGGCAAACCTACCTGGAATTTCAAGCTCTTTCTAAATATGAGGTCATAGAAACAAAATATGAACTTTGACAAACTGACCTCATGATGATGACCAACCTCATCGAATATCATGATGATGATGCACCTGACTCATTTTTACCAAACCGCCAGAAAACAGACAACACAAGCCAAGCCAAAAGTTGGGTCCCTGTTTTGCCAAGTTAAAATGGGGCGTGTTGTGTAACCACACAACAGGTTCCTCTGAAGAAAGCTAACAGCTTGAGGAAGATCCAGGATGTCTTATAAGAAGGAAGCTCCTCATTTTGATGGGACAAATTATGCACTTTGGAAGGCACGAATGAAAAGCCATCTTCTTTGTCTTGGTTATAAAGTATGGAAACTTACAGAAGCAAAATATACCATGCCTCCAAATGGTTTGATGACTAAAGATGAAACCAAAGAATATGAGGTGGATGTCAAATCAAAGGATGCTTTGCTAAGTTCCTTAAGTGACTCTATGCTGACAAAAGTTGTGGACCTTAAAACTACAAATGAGGTATGGGATAAGTTGAAAAATCTATATGAAGGAGATGATTCAGTAAAAGAAGCTAAGATGCAAAGTCTGAAAGTGAAGTATGAGGGGTTGAAGATGAATGAAGATGAAAACATAACAGCTTTTTTGCAAAAAGTTGATGAATTTGTCATTGGAATAAAGGGTATGGGAGGAACTCTCGGTGATAAGAAAGTTATGGTGAAAATTCTCAGATCTCTACCTAAGTCATATAGTCACAAGGTGGCTGCAATTGAAGAACTCATGACTGTGAAAACTATTGACAGAGATCAACTCCTTGGAAAGCTTACAACCTTTGAGATGAGAGAATTTGGTGATGCCCTGCCTAAAGTTGAATCATCTTTTAAAGCCAGCACTTCAGCAGAGATCTCTAGAGCTGTGAAATACAAGGTGGATGATGACTTTGATGAAATTGAAGCCAACTTTGTTGACAGGATTCAAAGAGGTTCCGGTAAGTTCAAAGGTAAATTACCTTTCAAATGTTTCTCTTCTAGTAAAGTAGGTCATTATGCTTCCAGATGTCCTAAAATAATTGAAAGAAATAGAAAGAAACATGAGAGCAGACCTAGAGTCCCAAAGAAATGCTACTATGTCAGAGATTTTGATGATGAAGGGGTGACTGATGATGATTTTGATGATGCTAACACTAGTGCAAATGAATGCATGTTTATTGCTATTAAAGAAGATCATGTGTCTACTAATTCTACTAGCTATGTGAAGGATGAAAAACCAATAGAAGAAAGTGCTTTGGTTGTTTAGGTTGAGAAAGTTAAGGATGAATGGATTATTGATAGTGGATGCTCACATCACATGACCAGTGACAAAAGTAAGTTTGTAAGTTTGGAAAAGTATGATGGAGGACTAGTTAGGTCTGGAGATAATGTAGCTGGTAAGATTTGTGGAAAATGATTTATTTCATTTGATGGAAAGCATAATACTAACAATGTTCTGTATGTGAAGGGTTTGAAGTATAATCTTTTCAGTGTTAGTCAGATGTGTGACAAAGGATATGATCTAAGGTTCAAAGATAATGGGTGCAAGATCATGGAAAGTTCTGGAACTGTTATTTCTACCGGTAAGAAGACAAAAGGTAACATCTATCAATTGAGAGGAACTAATGATTATTGTTTATTGGTTCAGGCAGATGACAGTGGGTTTTGGCATAGAAGGATGTGTCATATAAACTTTGATAGTTTGGTAAAGTTAAGCTCAAGTTAGGCTGTGAGAGATTTACCAAAACTTGTGAAACCCTCCAACTCAATTTGTAAGGAATGTCAGTTGGGAAAGTAGATAAGGAAAAGTTTCAAGAGCAAAGAATAATTTTCTACCAGTTTGCTAGATCTAGTGCATACAGATCTCTATGGTCCTACAAGGGTGAGAATTCTACAAGGTGATAGGTACTTCATGTTGCTTATTGATGATTATTCTAGAATGACTTAGGTTACTTTTCTAAGAGATAAATCAGAAGCCCTAGAGAAGTTCAAATCTTTTAAGGCAATGGTTGAGAATGAAATAGATTTAAAGATCAAATGATTGAGATCTGATAGAGGAGGTGAGTTCACATCAAATGAATTCAATATTTTCTGTGAAGAGCATGGGATAAAGAGATAGCTGTCTACACCTAGGACTCCTTAGCAGAATGGAGTTGTGGAAAGGAAGAATAGGATAGTTCAGGAGGCTGCTAGGACAATGATGAAGGAAGGTTTGTCGGAAGTCTTTTGGAAAGAAGCTATGCACACTATTGTCTACATTCAAAATAGAGTTCAAGTGAAAGGTAATAGCACTAAAACTCCCTATGAATTGTGGTATGGAAGAATTCCCACAGTAAAATATTTCAAATTCTTTGGAAGTAAATGTTATATCAAGAGAGATGAAGATCTAGGAAAGTTTGATGCAAGATGTGATGAAGGAATCTTTCTTGGATACTCTACCAAGAGTAAGGCTTACCGGTGCTACAATAAAAGGCTCAAAAAGATTGTTGAGAGTGAAAATGTGAAGGTAGATGAAGGCAAAGAAAGAATATCAGACCTGAGTTGTTATGAACCAGATGGACCTGTGACTATAGAAATTGATAGAAAGATAAGCAAGCAGAAAGTTGGGATGAAGAAGAGGCTCTGAAAAGTGTTGTCAAGACTCCCAGGTATGTAAGGATCAATCATTCTGAAGATCATATTATAGGTGACAAGAACAAAGGTGTGCTAATAAGAAGAAGAGTTGCAGAGGAACAAGTCAATTACTATCTTCTTTCAAAGATTTAACCAAAAACTATGAATGAAGCATGCAATGATGAAAATTGGGTAAAGGTAATGGAGGAAGAACTACTACAGATAGAGAAGAATGAAACTTGGGAATGAATTCCTAGACCTGCTAACAAAAATGTTATTAGAACTAAATGGGTCTTCAGGAACAAGTTGCATGAAAATGGAGAAGTTGTAAGGAATAAAGTAAGACTTGTGTGCAAAGGATATTCTCAAATTGAAGGGATAGCGTTTGAAGAAACCTTTGCCCTAGTAACTCAGATTGAAGCAATCAGAATGTTCCAGGCATTTGCATTCCACAAAGATTTTAAAGTGTATCAGATGGATGTAAAGTCTGCATTCCTGAATGGTGAGTTGGAAGAGGAAGTCTACATTGAGCAACCAGAAGGATTTAAGTTATCAGACCAAAGTGATAAGGTATGCAAGTTGAAGAAAGCATTGTATGGACTCAAACAAGCTCCTAGAGCATGGTATGCAAGGTTAGACAAGTATTTATTGCAATTGGGATTTATTAAAGGTACTACAGATAGTAATTTGTAATTCAAAATCAATGATGATCATATCTTGATTGTTGAGGTCTTTGTTGATGACATTATCTTTGGAGGAAATGAAGTTATGTGCATAAGGTTTGCCGGTGAGATGAAGAGTGAATTTGAAATGTCCATGTTTGGTGAAATGAACTTTTTTTGGGTCTGCAAATTAATCAATCAAATGAAGGAATCTTCATATCTCAGTCTAAGTATGTGAAAGAGTTGTTGAAGAAGTTTGGGATGGAAGACTCTAAACCGGTATGTACTCCCATGGTGATTGGTTGCAAGTTGAGCAAAGCTAATGAATCACCTAAGGCTGATCAGAAAAAATATAGATCCATGATTGGAGGATTGCTTTATATAACCCAAACCAGACCTGATATTATGCATGTAGTTTGTCTTGTTGCAAGGTTTCAAGTGAATCCAAGAGAATCTCATGTGATGGAAGTTAAGAGAATCCTAAGGTATTTGAAAGGTACTCCAGATTATGGCTTATGGTATCCAAAGAGCAATGATTTCACTCTCAGTGCTTACACAGATGCAGATTGGGCCGAAGATGTTGATGATAGAAAGAGTACAAGTGGAGGTGCCTTCTTCTTGGGTAATAGATTGGTCTCATGGCTGAGAAAGAAACAAGATTCAATATCTTTATCAACTGCAAAAGCAGAGTATATTGCAGCAACATATTGTTGCACTCAAGTATTATGGATGAAGCAGACTTTGAAGGATATAAGAGTTGTGTATGAAGATCCAATTGCAATCTTTTTTGACAATACAAGTGCTATAAACATTTCAAAGAATCTAGTGATGCACTCAAGAACAAAGCACATATCAATAAATTATCACTTTTTAAGAGAAAAGGTGACAAAGAATGAAGTAAAGTTGGAATATGTATCCACAAAGGATCAGATCGCAGACATTTTCACTAAGCCTCTGCCTAAAGATAACTTTGAGTATCTCAGAGAGAAGTTAGAGGTCATTACCCCTTCTATCATGAACTAAGATGAATAGGAATGCATCAATCCAGTGGAGCTCAAAGTGTCATTCCTTGATCTGGATTGATGTTCTGAAGGCTACCTCTCAGGGGGAGTAGCTAAGTGTTTCTGGTAAAGTAAATGGATCAGAGCAGCAACATGCAAGTATGTGTCCTTTGCCATTGATATCAAAGGGGGAGAGAAATCATGTAAAAAAATTAGGGGGAGAATCTTGTCTTGATGGTCTTTTCAGTTTTTCACATCATATGTTGCCATCAATGACAAAGGGGGAGATTGTTGCAAGTATGTGCCTAATCGGTGTTGTCATTGATGTCAACATATCTGTGTTGCAATTGGTGTCAACCATGCTCTTACATTGTTGAGGATATTGAGAAAATTAGCCCCGCCGGTGATAACAATGTGTTGCAATAGAAATAGTGCATTACATGCAGAAGGACTGTCCATAAGAATGCTTCGCATTTCTTGAAGAATGAATATATTTACATGCGGATTGAAAGTTATTTAGAATCCTGTCTGAAGATGTTATATTCTGAGTTTGAGCCTTCGGTATGAAGAATTGAGTGAGATATGTTCACTAGAGTGAAAATAGTTTTTTCTGTGTGTTGGATGGTGACAGGGAGAAAGTGTTTTGCTCCGCATTGAAGTATTGTGGTTTGCGGTTCTGGAAGTAAGTTTGTGATGATGTTAACTACCTTCAAGTGTAAAGGTTCATGATTTGGTGGTCTAAAAGCTATCATTTATTCATGACAGTGGCTGGCAATGTTCTTGTGCTCCCATTTGAAGAATCTTGTTGATAGAGTTGTTAGAGATCATGTGGTTATTCCTAGTGATTATAATGTTCTTGTGGATGTCTCCTGATCATGCTCCTACATTCAGATTGGTCTGTAAGGTGTAATTCAGATCGTGCATGAAGCGTGTTCTTGAGAATACCTGTGTTAACATCAATCTTGGCTGACCTGGTTGAATTCATCACTTGCGAAGATGCATCGAAGATTGTGATAGCATTTTGTAGTGTGGAAGATTATGTTTGAGTCCCAACTAAGGTGTAGCATGATTCACATACATTCTTACATATTTTCCTTAGCTAAATTTGTATTAGGTCCAGACCTATTTTATGTATGTTTGTAATGCCGACCTTGGAGATTGTTCCAATGGTTGATGATTGTAATGCCGACCTTGATGAACATTTCAAGGTTGATGTAGTGTATAAATACTTGTAATTGAGTTGTGGAAAGGTATCCAAGTGCGAAGATGTGAAGATAAAGTGAAGAAAAGTAGCAGAGAAGAGCAGAGGTATTTGTGCTTCAATGGAATTGAACCTTGGCATGAAGTAGATGTTGTTATCTCAGTTCAACCCTTTGGCAGTGAGCTCTTTTGGCAGTGATCCATCCATAGGTAGTGAGCCTTTCTTTGCAGTGAGCAATTTGGGAAGTGAGCCTCTATTTTTCGATATTGATATAACTTATATATTTCTATGGGCTAACACCCACTATGGTTTTTCCCTTTTAGGGTTTTCCATGTAAAAATCTGGTGTCTCCTATGTTATCTATGCTTTTGTGTTGAGCTTCTCATTTAATACTTTCATGTTATATCTGAATATAAGTAATTGATAAGTTGATGATCATATTTGGGTAAAAGTTTTAGGACAACTGATTCACCCCCCCTCTTAGTTGTCTGGTGCAATTCAACAATCACCTCATTAATACATAGAATATAACTATGTGATCAATACAACTTTGTAAGCCATGGTATAACAATGAATACATACACAGGTTGACACTGTCGATGCTCTCTTATGCACGATAGAATACTTATATTAATAAGTATGGATATCGAATATAAAATGCTAAGCTTTAGCTCATACCTGAAACTAGAGCTTGTTCGAATGTAGAAGCTATCTCAAAACATACATAGTCCTTAGCTCGACTTCTCGAGCTTTCGCTGTAGTAGAGATACCCCTGCAAGAAAACTCCCTATCTCTCTCATTTGAGAGTCATATCTAGGCATCACCAAAAACATAACACCCCCTAATCCCCTGAAAAACCAAGAACTAAGTCTCTCTATCCCCAATTGGTAGTAACAGATTCCTTTTGCATGCATGCAAACAAGAACTATCTTTCCTAAGCCTAAGCTCACCACCTTTCTATCATTCGATCAATTGGTTGAGATTATGGCATAGGAATAGGGTACACTATGTAGCCACTCTCCTTCCCACTCCTTACGGGTGGTGACTGGCCGAGTGCCCTCACAAACATGAACAACATTAGAATTAAAAGAATAATATAGTTACTAATCATATTCAGCCTCTTAAAGAGCTTAAACCAAATATATCATATATAAATATACTTACACTCCCTTATATAAGGGTTAAAAATATAAATATCTAAGTGTTAATAATATCAACACTATTAGATAAGGACACATTCTTACGATGTGACTACGGGGTCAAGCATTGCTCCCCTGGAAAGCATCGTTCACCGAAGGACATAAAATAATCAAATAAAATAGTCACAATAGATAATGCGAGAAAATAGACATGGAACAAAAGGGTTCACAACAACTTTGCCAAAATTGGCAAATGACTTGAAAAGACGTTCTTGCGAACATTGAAATTTCAATGAATCGACATTAAACATGTCGAGAAGAGTCTAGATGACCATGTTGTAATTAAGGAACACCAAGAGGGGGTGAATCAGTGTTCTGCAAAACATATTATTATGTTCCTTTATCAATTTACCACATACATTCAAAAGAAAGAAGCATGAACTTAGAAACAGCAACAACAAGATCATTACACATGAACAAAAAGATTTTTTCGTGGAAACCCGGTTAAGGAAAAAACCATGGTGGGGGTTAACCCACAAGATTTTATACTCTGTTAAAAGTATTATAAAATGGGAAGGCACATGCCTTCGGGCGCACTGCCTAGAGATCACTGCTCAAAGGAGGCTCACTGCCTACAAGATTGATTACAAAATTTTATCGAAATACTTGAACTGAAGAATATCATCTAACAATGCAAGATTACAGTTCCGGTTAGGATCAATATATTGACTTCACACACTTCATCTCTTACTGCCCTGTTTTACTACTCTTCCATAATCTGAGCCTCAGATCTCTACTTCACACTTGATATTGCCACACTTCGCACCTCTCATCTCATATTCACACAACCATATCATAAAATTCTTGTACCCATCGATTATATATATCCACTCTATGAAATTTCATCAATTGCAGTCAGCCTCAAGAAAACTTAGAAGCTTTTTCAAGATCATTGTTCTGTCGGCTGAATCCATGCACAAACATCAATGCGAACCACAAATTATGAATTCAAGTCACCACACATGTTGGCCAATACCATTGGATCTCATAAATTACTCAACCAACCACTTCTCTTAATCCGCACAGGGATCAAACACCAAGTTGGCCTGTTCTTCACCTAACTGGACTGTCTAACCAAAACCTGATACTCATATGCTTGTAACTTTCAATCTGTTCATCACCAGAGGCTAAAACTCTGGATTTAGGTAGCCTTGACATCCCTTAACATACCCTCAGATCCACAACACAATATGATTACCTGTGGAGAAATGCAGACCAAAATGCTGGACCCTATCATATGCTCTGTTCCTGTCTATCCAGACTTAGACAAATCTGTAATCTGACTTCTGGTATGATCAAATGGTATAGTTGCCATCAATGACAACACCTGACATGCCTAGTAGTGTCTCTTGCCAACAATCTCCCCGTTTGGCATTGATGGCAACACTTAGTGAAAAATGACTAAGTGTTAGAACAGCTCCCCCTTACTATGTACACTTATGATTTCCAATGCTCCCTCTTAGCTAAATTCCTCATTTTTCATTGCTTTCCACTCCCCCTTTGACATCAATGGCAAAGGCTGGGATCCGTATACTAAAATTCATGCAAAAATTCTATGTACATGGGCATATATATACAAACAATCCTTATGTCTTGTCTACATGAACTTAAGCATATCACCAAAAATGTTTTTCAATAGTGCCAATTCACTATCCCAACTTTTCTTCATGTTATCCAAAATTGAAATATGACCACTAAATAGAAATGCCTATGACTCTGCCTTTTTTAGATTAGTGGGATCACTTGTCAGAGCAACAGCTTGAGCTTCTATCAATGCATTGAACATTATTTCTAACTTAGGAGAAATTAGTCCCCAATGTTCATCCAATTTACCCAAAACTTTAACCTTTTCCTTCTCCAAATTGCTCAATTCATCAAGCAAACTAACTACTTGGCATTTTTTAGTTATTACAGACTCAGTTAAGGGACTATAGGACTTAGAGATGTTAGACAATTTAAGCTCTAGGTCCTTGATCTTCTTCTCAATATCTTCAACAACTTTAGACCGAGATAAACAAAATTTGTATACATCTCCTCCTTCAGTGAGAGCATTTTGAATACTCTTTACACTAGAATCTAGCATAATTCTATAATTGGCAATTATTATTTTTAGTTCACTAAATCTTTTATCATTAAATTCATTTTGGACTTTGGCTTCTACTGACTTCTCAAAAGACTCAAAGTGAGTACTTACAGAATTTATCAGACTCTTCAACTGATAGGAGGGGAATGCCAATGAATCCTTTTGAATTGAAGGCATGATTTTCTCCAAAATGCTAGATGTAAGACCAAGCAGCTCACTGTCTTCTGTATGGAATTTCAAAATTTCCTCTCTGGCCTTAGCTTGTGCAAAAGAGGCCAACTTCATCTTCTGTACCAGTGACAAAGCATCAAAATTGATTGGACCTTGTATTATATCCGGATCTTCTGCAACTTGTTTATCTTTCTCCAAAAAAATTTTCACTACTTCTGTAATGTCTCTTGCCCTATATGATGTTTCAGTTTTATGCTCATTAGGTCCTGCATCTACTCCCTTTCAGGAGTCAACCACATTGTCTTGCTTATCATTTTCATTCTTTTTCTCTGCTTATGCTCTCTCTGCATCATCAGTAATGTCTTCTACATTCTTTTCCAAAGGATTCTGTGTATCCTCAGTAGCAACATTATTGTCATTTTTATCCAATTCCCCAACATCTGGAGGAATCAATTCCATCATTTGTTTCTTCTTCTTGACCTTCCTTGTCCTGAACCTCTTTTGTTTTATGTTCCTTAATCTTCTCAGAATCACCTTCACTAGGAGTATTTATATTCATTTCTATATTTTCTTCACTAGATTGGTCCAGAGGAATCTGAGTATCCTCTGTACCATCATCATTATCTTCCTTCACCATCTCTTCATCTTCTTTATTCAGTATTTCCTCTTTCGGAGTAGAGAAAACATTTGACTCATCTTGTTCCTCGTCTTCCTTCAATTGATCATCATTTGGAACAGGTTCTTCAGTGACAACATTGAATTTATTCTTGTCAAGGGCTTTCCTCAGAATTTGTTTTGTTTCTTTGACAACTTCATCAATGTCTCCAATCATTAGCTTATTCATCCTAATTTTGCTTCTGAATTCATTTTTAACTTCTTTGAAAATTTTATTTGCTTCCTTCTCAGAGATTACCGGACACAAATTGGTCAACACATGTTCTCTTAGCTCCAAATCCTTTTCTTTAGCAGCCTCTTTTCTCATCTCCAAAATGTCACTTAAACTCTTAGGGAGTTCTAACAAAATTTCCACAAGTGCTCTATTGAATGTATTTAAGTATTTAATAGTAGCATCCTCCAAAATGCTCTTGTTGGTTTTGTCAAATCTATCATAATATTTTGTTATGGGCTTCAAATTCCCATGAACACTTATTGCATTCACAATATCTTCAACTGACAGGGTGGATTTTTCAGTCTTTAGTCTTTTGCTTACCCTTACACTTCCAGAGGGCTTGTCTTGGGCAACCCTTGATGCTTCTACTTTCTTTGACTTTGTGCTTCTGGAGGGCTTTTCCTTAGATACTTTAGCAGCATTAGTGCCTGAGGCCTTCAACTCTTTAATCTCATCATCTGAATCAGTCTCTTCCTCATCCTCTTTCTCTACACTTACATATGACCTTTTGCCCTTTACTTTTATTCTTTTTCCTTCCTTATTGGCATTTTTTTCTACAATAGGAGAAGGTGATGCACTGGATGTTATACCAGAACTCTTATTAGTCCTTGATTTATAGGAGGATTCTACCGGAACACTTTCCTGTTCCCTGTCCTGCTTCTCCTTTTCAGCATTCTCTAACCTTTCCCTATTTTGTGTCCTAGCTTCCTTTGTTATTCCAATACTTTCAGCATACCTTTCAACTTGCCTTTGATTATTTCTCTTGATTTCTAGTTTCTGGAGCTCAACATAAAGTTTCAAACTAAGCTCTCTATATGTATCAAATCTCTCAACTGAGGTATCTTTTGTTTTGCTCAGAAGGTGTTGAGCATACATTTCCAGTATTTGTTCATCAACTTCATACCCCATGGGCATGATCTATACAGTCCTTGGTTCAACTGCTTCCATCAAGTATTGATCTATTTCCACCATGAAACAAATTGTATCCCTGTATTTTTCTACCACAGAAGTAGGGATTCTTTCCCTTGATTGCATCATGTTTTGAAAATTCTTGAAATATCCCCAAAAAGCAGTCCTTTGGGCATTGGAGTCACCAATACTGTGCAAGTGCTCTTTGATTTGTATGGAAACAAGCTTATCACTGGTCCAACACAGGCTTTTCATCCCAGGTAACTCATTCATGAAATAGAAAAACAAACACAAGACCAACGTACCATACTTGAATGTATTCTTCTTGTCCTTCTTGATCTTGTTCAGATTCTCCATTAACTAGTTTTGTAGCAGCTCACGCAAGTCATAGTCAACATTTTCTCTTAACATCTGATAGGTAGCATAAATGGTTGTACCAGATACAAAGTTTTCCCTACTAGAGTGGTATATCTTATACCGAATCACCATAGAGACAAATTTGACATCTGAATTAGTTATATCATTTATTGTCATTGCCCTCTTATCAAACTTTGATCTGGTAGCTTCAGTCACAGTCTAATTCTTTAATGATTTTAACATTGGTAGTCCACCGAATGAGTTCAATCTAGTTATAGCCTTGATGGCATCTTTGGTGATCTTGAAGGGTTTCATCAACCACATGAATTCAGCATGCATTCAAATCAGTACATACTGGACCCACTCAACCTCATCGAAGGACGGGAACCCAATAACTTGAATGAAATGTATGACTTGTAGTGCCTTAGACTTAGGTTTAAGACCATGAATCTCATCCTTTAGATGATTCTTGAACAAATCTACTAACTTTGAATCCCTAAACTCATCTATGCTAGCATGAATATAAGCCCTAATATCTTCAACGTGCAACACACCATGCAGAACATTTGAAAAGGCACCTAATGGATCAACCTCTACAGATTTGTGTGGATGCTTTTTGAATTTAGGTCAGGGCCTTCTGGTCATGTCAACAGCCAACGGAGTAGTCATATCCTAAGATTGCAAATTCAAAGAGTTTCACAGAGAATACCTTGTTTCTCCGGTTAGCGTTAGTTGTCAAATTCACTTTTTACACTTCAAATCTTTGAAATCTCATCTTAGATGCTCTTCTCCTTATTCTCTTCAAATGCAAAATGATTCAAATGTTGAGTAAATGACCTTTTATGCTCCGCAAAACCTAATTTGCCATTGTAATAAATGATTTTCCCTAATATATCTGGTTACACTATTTTTGCATACAGTCAATCTTCAATTGCTCCGCAATCAATAGCACTAGCTTCTTTTCTTCTGGAATTTACTTCAACAGATCTGCAATAGGCTTCTTTATCTTCATTCATTGTTCCATATTCAGGCACCCACTTACTGGCAGGGGGAATTATATTTCAATGCAGCTCCCCCTGAGCCAAAGCTCCTATTTCAATTCCCAAAGGAATTATTAGCACTGGATTTCGGTGTGGACCCATCACCATCATTCATTGCACCTTTCTTCACCCATGTTTTGTTTATTTCATTCTGGATCTCATTCACATCTACTTTGCCCTTGCCTTTATCTTGTCTCTGCACATTTTAGTTTCTGTTTACTGGACCTTTTCTATCATCATTCTTGCTTCTGCAAAATCTTACAATATGACCAGATCTATTGCAATTAAAGCATACAACATTTCTTGGCTCATTTACTTAATTTCCTCTTGATCTACACTGATTAGCCATGTGTCCAAATCTATTGCATGCAAAACATTTTCCATTGAAAGAATTGACATTTTCTTTGTTGTTAAAGTTATTCATCATAATTCTGCATTCATTTGATCTATGACCATACCTTTTACAATTGAAGCATTGACTGGAGAAAGATAGACCACTTTGATTCACTCTACTTCTGCACTGAGTATCTCTATGGCCAAATTCATTGCAATTTAAACAATTTCCATTAAAGGATGGATACCTTTGAGCATTAGGTTGTCTTACTAGAGGTCTTCTAGGTTTGTTTCTTTGATTCCTTGATTTAGGATTTCTTTGACCAGATCCAGAGCTTTCACCTTTCTCATATCCCAGATCATGCTTATCATCTGCCATCTTCTGACTATCAAGCAGTACTTCAAGTTTAGCTGAGCTTATTTTGAACTTCTCTTTGTATTCATTTGTAGCTCCTAGGTCATGTTTGAGAATAACAATTTGCCTTTCAAGTTGTTCCTCATTATACCTACTTTCTTGAAGATTAGAGTCTAAATGGCTAATTATTATGTCCAGTCTACATCACTCTTTTGTTCATTCTTTCATAGACTGATTCAAGTTTTCTTCAGTCTTCTTCCTTTCCTCAATTTTCTTGGTTAGCCTCATCACCCTGGATTCCATCTCATGTTTTAGGACAACAACTTCTTTTGCCAGCTTCTCACATTCCTTTGTCTTCTCCTTTAGAGCACCATTCATGCCATTGTCTTCTTGCTAATTTGCTAACTGTTGAAGTAGCTCCTTCCTCTTTTCCATGGATTTCTCAGTTGCCCTTTTAAAGTCTCAATGAAATCCTTGGCATCTTTAAGGTTCTCTTGTAGTTCTTTGACTTCTGCTCTGGACTGATTAAGATCTTCTAAAGAAACTTGAAGTTGTTCATTGATGCCATCAGAATACCTGGATGAACCCATTGAAACACCTTCTCAGATCTTCCTCAAGTTGTTAGACTTCTTCCAAGGAACCTTGCTCTGATACCAATTGTTGTAATTAAGGAACGCTGAGAGGGGGGGTGAAACAGTGTTCTACAAACCTTATTATTATATTCCTTTATCAATTTACCACATACATTCAAAAGAAAGAAGCATGAACTTAGAAGCAACAACAACAAGATCATTACACATGAACAACATGATTTTTACATGGAAACCCGGTTAAGGGAAAAACCACGGTGGGGGTTAACCCACAATATTTTATACTCTATTAAAAGTATTACAAAATGGTAAGGCACATGCCTTTGGGCACACTGCCCAGAGCTCACTGCTCAAATGAGGCTCACTACCTACAATATTGATTACAAAAGTTTATTGGAATACTTGAACTGAAGAATAGCATCTAACAATGCAAGATTACAGTTTCGGTTAGGATCAATATACCGAATTCACACACTTCATCTCTTACTACCCTGTTTTACTGCTCTGCCATAATCTGAGCCTCAGATCTCTGCTTCACACTTGATACTACCACACTTCACACCTCTCATCTCATATTCACAAACCATATCATAAAATGCTCGCACCCATCGATTATATATATCCACTCTATGAAATTTCATCAACTGCAGTCAGCCTCAAGAAAACTTAGAAGTTTTTTCAAGATCATTGTTCTACCAGCTGAATCCATGCACAAACATCAATGCGGACCACAACTTATGAATTCAAGTCACCACACATGTTGGCCAATACCATTAGATCTCATAAATTACTCAACCAACCACTTCAATTAAGCCACACAAGGATCAAACACCAAGTCGGCTTGTTCTTCACCAGACTGGACTGTCTAACCAAAACCCGATACTCATATGCTTGTAACTTTCAATCCCTTCATCACTGGAGGCTAAAACTCTGGATTTAGGTAGCCTTGACATCCCTTAACATACCCTCAAATCCACAACACAATATGATTACCTGTGGAGAAATGTGGACCAAAATGTTGGACCCTATCATATGCTCTATTCCGATCTATCCAGACTTAGACAAATCTGCAATCTAACTTCTGGTATGATCAAATGGTATAATGTGGATGTGTAAGATAGATTTAGTTGCCATCAATGACAACACCTGGCATGCCTAGTAGTGTTTCTTACCAACAGACCAGTCGATAAGAGAAAATAAAAGACTAACACGGGAGACGTAACTCACCCTATAGCAAAGATTCAAAGGACAAAGTCTGATACTCAGATGGTTGTTTAACCCCTTTTATTGACATCTATCTCTTGCTCCTGAATGATACCCTCCTTCCATCTTCGAAGGATGATTACTTTCCTGATCAAACTCACCACCAAAAAATCATGATTAGTGTATCATCATATGATCAATAAATCATAATAATTAAATAACCATTTCAACTTGAAATTGCATATCTACTGACATTAGTCAATTTCCTCATAAACAATGATTAATTTGATATTTTCCACAAACATCTAATCATTAAACTATGGTTAATCATCTTGATTACCATACAAAAGTAAGATTAAGTTAAATCATAAGTTGGGGATGTAACAAATCTAATGCATAATTAGTTTCAAAAATACTAACAATCATATCAAAGAAGAAATGTTTGATTTGTTATAAAATCCAAAATGTATCAACAACAAATAATCAATATGACAAAGCATGCACACATAACATAATCTACAAATAAGGTGGCTATGCTACACTCTATTATGAATAAATGGATTTATTTGATGAAAAGACCTTAACAAAAATATCTCACACTAAATCCAATCTACAATGGTTGTCCTAGTAGTTATGTCTAATGAAAATCACATAAATAGAGAACTAGGCATATATGTAAGTGGAAATAAACACTATGAACACTCTCAAATTAGCAAACATGTATTTTACCTTGAGAAAACCCACTTCGAGTAAAAAAAAATCTCGCCTAGAGAGCAACTACTCTGTGCTCCACTATTGAATTTTTAAGTACAAATGTTGTAGTTTGTACAAAATTTAGAGCTTTCCCAACAGTTGCAACACACTCCCAATGTGATTGATCTACTACAATGGACTTACAAAAATCAATAATGGACTTCCAACCATCATAAACTAGAGTGTCATTTCCCTTTTTTGAGGCTTCAGTTACAAAATGCCACCTTATTACCTAACATGCCTATGGGAATATGGAATGTCAGCAAAAGGAAGGCCACAAGATACTTCTTTGGCCATTTTTAACACATTATGGAATTTTGAAATGTTCAACATCTACTAAACCATTTGGTTGCATGTTAGTCAATTTTAATAAAATAAAATTGATTGTATTAATTCAATAACCCTCCAAATGGACCCAATTATTGTTTATAGGTAAACACAACCCATATAAGTAAAATCACACCCTCATGGTACTAAAAATAAGTGTAAAAATATGTCATAGCAAATATGACTTTTAGTCATCCCATCATTAGCATAAACCTCCATCTTCTGGATGCCATAACTTTCACATACAAACTCAAAACAAAGTGTCATTTTTAATCACACAAAATTTTGAGAGGAATCCAAATATGCAAACACTTTTAGTTTTTTATGCCATTTTAGGTCTATTTTTTGGCTTACAAGAGACCTACAATTTATGAGGCTTGTGGTGACCCCCAATGGTCTAACTTCTCATAATATTTTGCTCACACTAAATTCAATCCTCCTTTCTCCATTTGAGGCCAAGATTAGAAGAGGAATGGTCACCAAAGTATTTAGGGCCAAAACTGGGAAGCTTACAACACTATTTTAGGTGAGCACGTAGTAGACTATAATGCCTCTAGTGCTTGTGACTTGTCATCTATTGACTCTTATTTTGGATCTGCTAATATTATTAGCAATGATGTTTTATTATGTCATCAAGGTATTTCTAATGGGGTTTTGTATTGGCATCTAGACTTTTGCCTATGGATGTATATGTTGTGATCTCACATGTTGGACTTTACAGTGTTACTATTCCACTACTTTATATGTGTGTGTGTGTGTGTGTTTATTATCCTTGGATTAGTATTTTGGATTACTATTAAATATTGCATCTTTATGATTATGGTTGATGATTCATGTTAGATATGATGCTTAGTTGCTTCATATGATTTGATGCCATGTTGGGTGTTTATGCTTTGCTTGGTCTATTATATGGTGCAGGTATGCCTAATGTTTGACTTGAGTGTGCAGGTACAAGGTTATTCCCCAATCCCAGTTATATGGGAGAAATTCATATTGGGTTAAAACTTGTTAATGTTTATCTCACTGGAACTGAGTATGAGATGAATCTTGTGTATCCTTACATAAACCTAGATATGAATCAGTGGTGATTCTAGCATTCACATGTTGTGAAAACCCATAAAGTGTGTGTGTATATCCTTTGTAGATGATTATTTTATCTTGTTTAGTTGTATTTAAAAATACTTTGAAATACGTGTTTTTCATGTTTCTAAAAAAGATATTATTTGTGCTTTAGTAGAAAAGGTCTTTGGTAATTTTATTATTATTATGTGAAAAGAGGAATATAGTGAATTTCATTACCTTAAGGAATTGAAATTATTTGCATAAGGAAAATAGATTTTTTTTTAATCTGTAAATTGTAAGGATATTTAGGTTGGCCCACTCCAGCGAAGGTCACAAGGGGGACCTCCTCCCCATCCACATACTCAACATATTCAACTTCGATTTACTTATTCAACATATAAGCCACAATGGAAGTCTAAGAGCCACAACGTGGAGTTCCAACTATAAGTGTTACTTGGGGGATTCGAACTTGGATCTCCATCTTGAGAACCTTATGCCCTTGCCATTTAAGCACAACCCCTTTCACCATAAGGAAAAAAGATTTACTTTATAAATGGAAATGTAATTTAATTAGAATGTCTTGGGGAATATTAATAATGATTTATTTGCAATACAATAGCTTTATTTAAAATAATTCTTAGGAATTATTTTTTAAGAAATATCTATTTTAAAAAGGTGTGTCTTAAAATAACTAGTTGTAGTGTGAAAAGGAAGGAAAAAGGGAAAAGGTTTAGAGAATTATGGACAAAAAGGAAATTTGGCTTGTATTTTTATTCACTTTTTAAACTCATGCTCAAACCCTCTTCTTGCTTATTTTTGGAAAAATAATTTAGGAAGATTGAAAGAAAAGTTTGGAGAATTATTTGTAGTGGAATTTGCTTGGAGTGAAGATTGTATGTGTTGACAAAGGATTGTTTAGTGTTGTGCTTGCATCAAAAAGAGAACCTCTTCCCATTATGAGAGCTTTTGCTTGGAAGGTATTTTTCCCCCTTTCTATGTTTTGAAATTTGAATTTTGAAATGATGCCCACAATAGGTGGTTGCATATGGATTAATTGTTGGAGTTAGTTGATTTGAAATTGTATGTTGTGTTCTCAATGTTTAAATTTATGGTTTAAATTTGATTAAAGTCCAAAATAGAGCCATTACTATGTCAAAATTTTCCTAGAATCATTTTCCCCAATTTTGTTGAAGAATATTGTTGTTGGGTGAATTAGCATAAAAGCGTAATTTTAATTTTTGAAATTTTTCCTTAAATCGAAAATAGGAAATTTTAAAGGTTGCATATAACTCCATTAATGGTGTATGGTTTTGCAAGTCTTGTGTGAAAATTGTAAAATTTCCATTTAGGGATTAGATGAATGAATTATTTTATGAAGTGAATTGTCTCCTTTATGAATTGGCACTTTGCACCTTTTTGTAGTGTGTTCTAAAAGTCGTGTCATTGATTTCCATGCCATGCTCAAATCATGCATTTGGAGCAATGGATTTTTAGGATTGAGGTATAGGATAGGAGAGGAGTCGACTCTCACCACTTGTTGTGATTCAGAGTGATACACAAATATTGCAGGGGAAGAGTTTTAATTAAGTGATAACATAATTCACATTGGGTTAATAAAATGTTTAATAAGATATATGTGCCATGATTGAATGGCTTAGATGAATTTAGTCTCAGCTATGAAAGACATGTCACAATTCTTGGAAGTTAGTGAATGTCATTGAGTAGATTCAAATGAGGAAATAATACTCCTAATTATTCATGTGGTCATCATGTTGTTGCAATGACACTCATCTTATTCCTAGGATCCTTGTCCTTCGCATTAGTCAAATTTTGTATTTGACATTATTGTGATGATAATTATATGTTTATGTAATTATTGTATTTAGTGCATTTATGTGGTGTTTTATACATGATGATTTGGCATGTGTGTTTCCATATTCCCTAGTATTGTGTGTATGCTTGTACCCTTGTGACCATCTCTTAGTTTAGTGGGGTGGACCTGAGGGTTCCACATGGTTAGGTGGCATTGTACCACTATTAGAGACCACATGGACCTTTGAGCTTTTTGGAGAGTGTGTTGAGTGTATTCTCCTTTGATGGCATGGTGAGTTTCTAGAGTTAGATGCTATTTCCATTATTTAATTTTAGTTATGTATTTACTTTCTCAAATTTTTGGATGTTGAATTCACTTTCCACTCCATTTCTTGGGAACCATTCCTTTCAAGTAGCTCTCATGTGGTCAAGTGAAATCCCATAATCCCTTGAATGTTTTCTCAAAACTATTTCTAAACAGCTCTAAAATTAAGGAAGTTACACCTCGTTAAGTGGTAAAACCTAGTTTTTTGTTTTTCATGCCTTAGTAGTTTTCAACGTTCGATTTTGCAAGTCAAAAAAATAGTCCAAACTGCATTACAAACTAGGTTTACTAGTTTGAACTACCAATTATAGTCAGTCCTTGTAAAGATTTTTCTCTACATTTATGATTTGAGCCATGAGCAGTTGAGGGGCATCAGTGTTTGAATCTGTGCAACCGCATTTTGTTTTGAGTTGGGTAGCATCATCTTCTAAGCCTTTATCAAGTTAGAATCAAACTGTAATGAGTTGTCAAAGTTGAATCAGTCATCTACCAAATGGTGAAGTCATGCATCTCTAATACCTTGGTAGTTCTAACAACCTATTCATAAAGTGCTAGGGTGTCAAGTGTCCCTAGTCATCCCAGTGGTAGGCCCAAGTCTTAAAAGGTTTCAATGAAGGTAGGAGGTCACAAATGCTACCACTTGGAGTCATGGAACAAGCCCGAAGGGTTGTTAGGTCTGATAGCCCCTATGCATTGTGCCAATGCACCAAGTGTCATATATGTTAGACTATGGTAGGTCCCTTACTCAAGCATTTTCAAGAATAATGTACCTTTTGTGCCAAATGGAAAGCCACACATCCTTGAGGCCTTGTCAGGTCTGACATCATCAAGACGATGCACCTGGGTTCCAAGTATCATGATTCAATTAAGAGGTGGGTCTAGTGTTTTAAGAAAAGGAAGAAAATAGAAGGAGACACTTGGTGCCTTCATGCACCATTTTAACAAGGAAGGTCTAACAATATCTCCTTGATGCACCATTGGTTCATTTGAGTGAGTCATCACTTGGTGGGGCCATCTTTTTTAAAGACTCAACAATAAAAAGAGCTCATAGAATGCAAACACATGGAGGCACCATGCTTCTCCAAGACCAAGGAAGCTCTGACACTTCCATGGAGTAGCGCCATGTTGTCTCGTGGCAATGGGACCCACTATTTGGAAAAGGTTGCGAGAGGCTCTCCAAACTGTTGACCACAAGCCACAAGATCTAATAGTTCGTGCATTATGAAGGACCTTTCAAGGCAAAAAAGGCAAATGAGACATCGAAAATAGATGTAAATGAGTTAGCAACCCTTCAAGGCCTACAAAGAGGACATGAATGCATCTCCCAGTAATGGTGTGACACCTGACAGTCAAGTGACACATCAAAGAGGTGGTTGAGCCTCCTATAGTTTCTTGGTAAGAGTTCAATGCCTCAGGCTGAGCGCCATCAAGAGGAAGCGATGGGATACGACAAAGTTAGGGAAATACAATGCCATGGTAGTAGAGGTAGATTGGGTAGATTTTTCCCGCCCGAGTGCATCTTTTGAAATAGGAATTTCTATTTATAGTGGCTCATCCAATGTGATAGGGGTTGGGTAGTGTTTAATCATTGAGCCAATTTTGGGATTTTGGGAGAAGAGTTGATAGATACTCTAGCCTTTGTGGGTGCTCTTTAGAATAGATTGAATAGTTTGTAATTGTGCCTTCTTGCCTTTTGTAATTTGTTCTCAGTCCATTAATGAAGAAGAGTGAGACCCTGTCCTTATTCTTTGTCTATTAAGTTTTTTTCAAGTCTCATGTATTGATGATGTGCCTTTGTTGTCGCTTTGATCAATGAAATTGGTCAATGGTCTAAAATCATGTCTTTGTGCTCTTTGAAGCCATGAGTTAATATTGTGATTCAAACAGGAGAACATTAAGCGTATTCTGCATTAATCTAAACACTATCCTTTGGCGTATCACCTTAGAGTAGTTCCTTTCATTTAAAAGTTTCTCTTCTCTTTTCTTCCCCCCGTAGAAAGAAATAACAGGATTCTTACAAAGAGCCAACTTCTAAAATCTTGGAGGTTATCCTGTGAGTTGCAATAGTTCCACATTAAAGGATTTCCCATCTATTATGGTTTGTGTATATCTTGGAGGAATCCCAAGTGCAAATAAATCCCATCAATAGTTTTTCAAGTGCACCCGGTGGACTTGAACCCACAATATCTTGCTTAGAAGTCAAAGTGTATGAGTAAAAGGCTCATAACAAGATCACTTTCAGCATCAAATCTAGGTCTTTTAGCTCCTCCTTTAGTGATTGTCCCTAGAATAATGTTAGTATAACCAAACCCACCACCCACTCAAATGATTGTACCAGGAGCTCCAAGGAACTTTGTAAACCAGAACAGCGGTAGCCCATTGATTCCACCAGTGCCACCAGCTACATGGGACCCCATCTCATCTAATGCTCTCAAGGTGCCACCCAAATACACAAGTGAGGATTCAAAAACTCTTGTGGAACACCTCCAAGATGTAGCAGACATTTGTATAGTTCACTTTGTGATAGAACAGAACATCGCTTTGAGGTTGCTTGTGGCATCATTCAAGGGCAAAGAACTCAACTAGTATAGATCTCTTAAGTCAAATTTAATAGGCTTTTGGGACTAGTTAGGAAACCTATTCCTCAAGAGATTCAATAGAAAGGGAGATAGATCCTTGCTATTGCAGCAACTAATAACCATCAAGTAGGCACTGTAGGAAATAGTCACCGATTTCAATACTAGGTTTCACAAGACCTAGCAAAGGATTCCAGTGATAGCACGACCCCCTCTCGGTATGGCTATTGTCTTCTATCTTAAAGCTTTTAATTCAGACATGGCTATTATGATTCAATCCTTAGGAGGACAAACTCTCCCATATGCATATGACCTAGCGGCGAGAGTTGAAAATAACCTAATAGATGCTGGAAAGCTACCTCCTAGGCCTCCCATGCCTGTCTTCCATAAGTTGTCATTACAATTAGAGTTATCCAAGGTTGAGCCTCTTGCATCTAATACAAATTAGGCTTCTCCTTCCATATACGTATACCCTTATCCTTAAATGCTAATAGCTACCATCCAAAACTCTCAAGTAACATCAGAGATAGATGATATGAAGAGTATCTTGTGGAGCTTCTCAAATGAAATCATCAATCTAAAGAGATAGAAAGCTCCTTATCCAAGGCCTCCTTATCAAAACTATCAAAATCCTAGGCCCCAATATCATCCAAACATATACCAATACTCCCAAGGGCAGGCCCCGCGCAACAACAACTTATGCCAGTCCCTACTCCATTACAACAAATCCATCCTAACCTAGTGTGAGACTTGGTCCCGAATCAAAACAACATTGTAGATGACTCAAATACATGGTGTTTTCTTTGCAATGCTCCTCATCCACCCAAAGCTTGCCCAAAAGGTAACTTAGAGCAAAAGGTAGCAGAGTAGAGGCAACAAGATTTCCAAGGGGAGACTCAAATTGGACAATCCTCATATCAGTCACCTGGAGTGAAAAACATTGTACTGGTGGCGTAGGTGCAAGGGATGTCCCTGCAAAAAGAAGAAGAAATTTCTCTTGAACATGCACTATTATCTTGGATAAAGGAGGAAGAAGCAATATTTTCCAATGATCCCTCTACTTCCAAGGCTCCAAAGGTACAATCAGATTATTTCACCCATTCCAAGAGACGGAGGTAAGTGATCTGAAAGAAGTTGTTCACTCTGAGATAAAACCTCAAAAGAGTCTAGTTGCTCTTGTTGTTCAGGTGTTTAACTATGGAATACAAATCCAGAACCATGGAACACCAACACAGGGTCATGAAGTACCAAATACCCAAGCCAAAAAGCTAAGATATTTAGGATACATTCCCAAACCTTAGATAACGACACCGCTCAATGTGGTGGAACAACTGAAGATGGTTCCAGCCAACATCTTCTTATGGGATGTGTTATCTATCCCAGAATAGAAGACATTGCTTTAAAAAGCTCTCGAGAATAAAGAGGACCCACTCCTGACAAATCAAGAAGCTACCATCATGGGAGAGAAAGAAATGTACCCTTAGAAGGAAACGCAAGGTCAACATCTTGTTACCCTCACAAACACAAAACCATAGGTGAGTATGGCCAAGCCTACACCTTTTTACTTAATAGTAATAATAGGGAAGAAATTATTGGATAATTCTATGATAGACTTTGGCGCTAGCACTATTGTTATGCCTAAAAGCATAGAAGATGTTATTCAAATAGATTATGAACCTATGGAAAAGGAAGTTATGTAATTGGATTGCAAGAAGGTCCAAACAATAGGAGTCATCAGAGATCTATCTCTCACATTGTATGCCTGCCCAAACATCACGATGCTCTAAGAGGTGGTAATATTGATATCCCACCGGTCTTTGGGCTATGTCTCTCTAGAGATTTCACTACCAAGATTGGTGGATATATCTCTCTTGATTAGTCCCACCTCATCCTCAAAACCAAATATGGTTCTAAAATGAAGGTCCTATTAAAGCCCCTCCAAAAGGAACTCATAACACATGAAGTGATGGTAAAATTGGAGCCAACTCACACTATGCTATTGAAAGAGGAGAGGTATGATATGAAATTCCTGGATCAACAAGCAAGAGGAAGTAATCAAATTGATGAAGAGGAGGCACTTCTATTTAAAGCTATGAAGATCAACCTCTAGAGGAACTTTGACTCCACAGTGTCACAGCCCACTCTAAAACAAACATACTTATCATTTTATTTCAAGCAGACATATAGTTAGTCAATGAAATTATTATGATTAAAGTAAAGTTGTGTTAGATTATAAAATGCATTTGATTTATATTATTTTATATGCAATGAATATGTGACATTATTATCGTGCACATAGTTAAACGATGTAATGGACTAACTACCATTGTGCAACTGAGGTGGATGCAAGGATAGTGTTTTCCCTCCAAGATGAGGGAGAGTATTACTAGGGAAAGCGTGATAGATCACGTGAATACAATGATCATTGTGCCATCAAATAATGCACACACATTCACATTAGAGGTTTCGTCAAAACTAGAGTAAGTCTTAATCTTTAGTTGTTAGTTGTAATTGTGATGCTTTTACATCGCTACTATCTTTGTGATATGGTGTCATTGTCTTGTCGATGATTTTGTTGACCATGTCAACAAATGAGGAGGTTAAGAATACCTTTATGTGTTAAGATGACTCAGGAAGTCAACATATCAGATCGATATTTTATTCATCGAACACATAATGAAAGTATTCATTAATGCATCGTCGATGTCAACGAATAAGCCTATTATTGTTTAAACCCATGCATATTTAAATCTAAAGTTGTGGATTAAATAAGTTGTATACTAAATGTATAGAACGTGGGATAGAGTTTATATAGATTAAATTGTTTATATGTATTAAAATTTTATTATTGATGGAAGTTTCTCCCCATCAAACCAATCCTAGTTTGTAGGATAATGGGAAGGAGTGGTAGCTCCACTTCCCTATTCTCTTGGATTAAGGGTTGTGAGTGGTTGGCAACCACTTTTGGAAAAGAAATAGAAATAAAAACTCCATTTTCAAAAACATTTTGCACCTACCTGAGTTGGAAGAAAAATGATATAGCATTATGAATATTATCTTTTGTTTTCATTAATCGAAAGTGTAAACCAAAAATATTTATATTCGTGTTTCTTTGTGCCAAGAGGAGTGGCGATCATAAAAGTAACCACACCTTCTAAACTTGCAGCAAAGACTTCAATTCAGGTTCTCTCATATCATTTAGATGCTTAGTCTATCTATTCTTATTCATGCAAATATGCTAGAACATGTTTATGAAAGGTGTACTTTGAATACGGTCTATGTTTATCCATTTTATTGAAGACCGAAAGAATATATATTTTTTTGTGTTCTCTACATAAAGGCCGAGAGTCTTTTAAGTGTGGTATTACTTGTAATGGCCAAGGAAAGGTCGTAAGTCTTTAAACATTGTGTTATTCTTTAGAGGCCTTAGGAGGTCGACAGATCTAAGAGGCCGATAGCCACACTCTTAAACATTGGAGTCTATGTTATAAATATTGGTGTACTCTATGAAGGCTGATAAGTTTTTAAACTCTGAGTATTTATAGAAGGATGATATGGCTATAAAATCTTTGTATAGTGTAAAGACTATTTAATAGTTGACTTATATTTATATTCCTTGTATCTTTTATACACCTGAATAGAGGCGATAAGCAAGAAAAACTACATTATTACTATGGCCTTGAAGCCGATAAAACTACGTTTCATGGCATTGTATCGTATGGATGTAAGAGACCGATCAATAGAGTCTATCTTTGCATTCTTATATACATTTATAAGCAGGTTTAAACCTTCGTATATTGTTTAAATAACCTTCTTTGTTAATCTTGTAGGAGGCCGACATGTATTTCATATGCATAGTGTAGCTTTACACTCTTTAAATTGACAATATGGCTGATAAATTGTAGTCTTTTTCACTCTTGGTGGCGCATGTAAGTAGGCCAACAACTCGACTTTCTCATGCATGCATGTGTAAGGAAAAAAGTTATAAATGAATTAGTAATTATGTAGTAAGTCACCAATAGAATAAACTTACATTTGAATACCCGAATGATCGATAGCCTTTAACTAAGCTTTCTTTATTTGTTGAATAAACAATATGTCCTTACAAACATCATGAGGCAAAGAGCTATGTGGGAATCAGTCTTTTGGTAAGGTTGATTGGTCAATGCGTAGGAACTCATCCTTACATAATGTGTAAGTGAACTTTTTATTTTCTCTCCTCAAGACCAATTTGTTTAAAGTATTAAAACATTATGGTATTCTGTAATAAGATAATATTGATACAATTACATAAGTGTAATCCTGACTATGAACAGCATTGAGTCTATTTTACAGTTTGGCTAAGATTATCCCATACTTTGTAAATAGCATTGTTATGGCCAATTGAGATAAGTATATAACTTATCATTGAAAGAATGAATACCAAATTCATTCATGATAATGGAATCAGGTTTGACTAGTCATTGAGTAGATTGGCAAGTTGTCACAGACCTAAGATTGCACAGATGCAAAGAGGGACTCAATGCCATTATTGAAGTCACCCAAGCTCTTACCATATACTTGTCTTGTTGACCAATAGTAGAGTGTATACTTTATGTCAATTAGACAAATATAGGATAAGTATGTTGATTTATTAATTATCGATATAAAAGAATGTTGTCTCCAAGTCAAGAAAAGAGTTTGTGAACATATGACTTATTTATATGAAACTTTGGCCAAAGTAATGCAAAAGTAACTACTTTCATTATTAGTTCACTGTGCTCCAAATAGCTGAACAGTCAGAGGGGTTGTACATAGGTAGAGCTAGACTAGAAGTTGTAAACCTAATTGTTTTTAGCTAGGACACTGCACTAGTTCTCAGATGGCACAAAAAATAGTCGATTCTCATTATCTATACCCTTGCAAAGGGAAGGGCCGCTTCCAATAGGAAGGTGTGCGGGGGACCGCTAATCTGTGGTAGGAGGAAAAGCACCAGGGTGATGCCCTCCCTCTTGTAGTTGACTGTTGAAGACTTGCGAACATGAAACATTGCTTCATACATAAATGTAATTGATAAATGTTGTAAGTCATGAGGAATGTGACCTTCTAATATTGTACATGTATTTATGTAAAAATTTGTAAGTCACATGCAAAAGCAACCAACAGATGATGTATTATATCAAGTATCTTGTAAATGCAAATGTACTTGCTTTACTTTATATGATAGAAAAAAAGAATTATGAGATTGTGGCATTTATTGCTTAAATTTTTAAATGTTTTATTTAACATTTTAGTTGGAGATGTTACACATGGTATCAGAGCTACTGGGTTCAAAACTTTGACCTAGGAGCTCATTATGAGTTTCCACAGATTGGCAAGTGATGCTAATGTTAAAATGGTTGTTCTTGTGCCAAAATGCCAGGAAAGAGGAGAATATGTAAGAGAGCCAAGAAAACAAAACCTAGGAACATACCTAAGGTCACTATTAAGAAAGAGCCTTCTCCCAAGCCAAAAGTGAAGGAGCTAGCGAGTTACAAAAATTGCGCTTGGCTCATAGATTTAGAGACGTTGGCCGATGAACTCAAACGTATCCACCTTGTGTAACGTTGGAAAATGTCCCCTTGGGGGCTTTTCCCTCTTAAGGTTTAGCTCCCTGGGTCTTTAATCTACATTTTGGACATCTTGCATCATATTTTGGCAACCTAATGAGAAAACCCCTAAGTTTCATGATGAATGGGACCTAAAGGATCCCTTGAGACAGACCTTGCCCAAAATAGGAGGGAGGACTTGGGTGCCCGCACCCTAGTCCTACCCTATTTTAGGTCATGCCCAAATTTTAATTGTCAGTTTATGACCATTATTTGGTTCCTAGGCCGACACGGTAAGTTTGAATTACAAAATTTTCACAGGAATGTTTGTAGTTGCATATATAAGCATGTTTAGGCATTCATTTGTAAACTAGAGGATTACTAGATGGAAATTTCATGAGCATTGGCAATCTAAAGGTGATTCAAGGCATTCATTGTGTGTTAGAGTAGATATTGTGTTGTTTATGTGTTTGTATTTGCAGATTTGAGTATCCATCTCCTCATGGCATGAAGAGCTTCTTCCTTCCATGAGATCTTGACTACAAGGTGATATCAATTGTGCTTTTGATCATTTATCATTTGGATTTTGCCTCTGTCCCACAAGGTCACGCACTCTATCTAACAATGGTGTTTGGAAGACTTGAATGTCTCTCCGGGGCTTGACTGAGGAAAGCCTCTAAACACCACAACCCCCTCCCCATTTTTCTATGATCGCAAGTTATAGGTTGAAGAAGCAGGAAAAGTGGAGTTGCAAGAGAGTGTTGCAGAGTGTCAAAATTGTAGATCAAAGCTGAAAACAAGGACCTGGACTCAGGTGCCCACTCATTAGTCCTCTGGATCCCGCAACAAAAGAATGTCTGAGACAGCAGGAATAGGTTGCAGATAAAGTTCCCAGATCCTGATAAAATGCATGGCACTGAACTAGGGTGCCCACTCATTAGTCCCTGATTGTTCCACTTCCCAAACTTTAAAACTAGTACACATGTGTCTATTATTTTACATCTTTCTGTAGCAGCATTTTTAGTAATTTGTTCATTTGCTTTCGTATTGGCATAATTAGGGTTTTGAGCATAATTGGGCATAATCAAGAAAACAAATCACACAAATCCAATTATCCCAACATTCAAAGTGACCAAGGGCCTGATAGTAGATTCTTACTTTACTCAAGGTCCTTGAATGCTTTAGGGTGAAAGGAGGATTCATACAAACTATCAAATCAAACCCTCTTACAATTTTACCCTAAACATTTTGGTGAACCCATGTTTCTAATGAATTTGGCACCTTACTGAGTTTTTTTCTTCAGATTTACATTGATTTCATTCATTCATTTCATTATTCATCTTATTGAATTTGGAAAATTACAAAAAATTGCACTCTAGGGTTTGCATTTTCATAAAGTTCTCATCAATTAATTTGAATTTCATTAAATTTCTATTTTTTGCATTAGATATGAGATAAATTACATAAAATTACAAAAATTCAATCACTTGCATTGCATTTTCATCATAAAATTGATAGGGTTTTGTTGGAAATTTTAAATTTCTCATATAACCTAGTAATTTCAAAAACTAGGGTTTGTAGGTAAAATCTTATTTCAAATTTTTCTACTGATCTTAGACACTCCTTCAAATTTTCTTTTGTCTATAGTGTTGCATTTTGGTGTAAATTTGCATTTAGATCTCAAAAATTTACATTTTTACATAGAAAATTTCAACAAAAAACTAGCATTTTTCATTAATTTTTCATTAGATTTGCACTTGTACTTTGCATTATAGGGTTTGAAAATCATTTTCAGATCTGAGTGGAATTAATTTTCATCATAAATCAGATTTCAATACATCCATATAGCATTTTGCATTTAAGATCTCATGCCTAGGGCTTGAAAAACCTTGATTTTCACTAGATTTGGCCTTATCAACCCTCTAGATTTGCACCATAGGCGTGTTGTGAAGAATATTTTTGCACTAATTAGCTGTTATCAGGGTTATTATCTTCTGTACCTCCTAAAAATCTTCACAACACCTTTTTATTGGGCTCTTGTATTGAAAATTTGGTGAAAATTTGCATATTTTTGCTATATTTGCCCTAGGGTTTGACCTAGATTTGCACTACAAGCATGTTGTGACAAGTTTTATGGATTTAGGTGACTGATATTAATTCTATAATCTTCTACACCTCCTAAAATTCTTTACAACACCCCTTTTGCTAGGTCTTGGAATTGAAAAATTGTGAAAAATTGCATATTTTTGCTATATTTTCACTAGGGTTTGATCTTGAGTGGCACTATAAGCACGTTGTGATGGATTTTTTAGAATTAGGTAGTTGTTATTACCATTATAATTTTATTTCCATCATCATTTTCCTCACAACACCCTTTTTCATACTCTTTTGCATTGAGATTTGGTGAAAAAACTGCATATTTTAGTGTATTTCCACTAGGTTTTGACTGGTCATCATTCTAGATTTGCATCATAAGTGTGTTGTGAAAGATATTATTTCTATATTGGACTGATATCAGACATATTATTTTCTTCCCCTGATCAATTTCCTTACAACACCTTTTCTTTCACTTCTTTGCATTGAAAAAGTACAAAAAAAAAAGCATTTTAGGTCATTTTTGCACATAGTTTTGCACTTGTCTTTTGCATAAATTTGGAAAAGCTTTTAAAATCTGATCTTGAATTGATTTAATACATATACACATGGCTTCTAATTTCAATAATAACAATAGGTTCCCTCCTAGGCCGTAGCTAAAAAGAAAGGTCCCCAAACCTAAAATTGTGTTTACACCTCATGATAGAACAATTAAAGACACTAAAGGACCTCTTTATATCACTGTGAAAATAATAGGAAATCCTATGGATGGAACCCTTATTGATCCTAATGGCATGACCAATGTAGCTACCAAAGAGTTTCTCTTTTCACATCAATTAATGCAAGGATCTTACGACCCTTCGGATATGATGATTAAGACACATAAGGGAACCTTTATAAACACTTCTGGGAAGATATCTTTATTGGTCACTATCTTTGAGAAACATGTAGAACAATTGTTTGATGTTGTCTCCATTTTTTATCTCTTTTGAATAAAATTGGGACACCCATGGTTAAAGGCCATGAAAGTTGTCCTTTCAACAATTCATAACTTTGTAAAATTTCCTTTGAATGGACAAGTGATTACTATCCCTCACAATAAGTATAAACCTTTGGTTACAAGACAACATTGTACACTGGATTTCTTTTGGGAAAGATATGAAAAAGAACTAGATCCACGAACAGACTTTAACTTTTTGAGCTATAGAAACTACAAAATGAAATTATTACATCAAGTGGCCAGTGCTTCTAGACAAGAAACAACAAGAGATAAACAACCCACATTTGAAGAGAATCCTAGACCAAAGGTAAAAGGACCCTATGTTGAGGTTCCTCCCCCGTCATCCTTACAAGGATCAGGAGGTAATCGTTGACAACAAAGCATTCCACCTAGACAAATGAAATTTGATTCTGGTGCTTCCTCTAAAACACAAAAACCCATGAAAGAGAAAAATACTATCTTATAAGAGATAAGTGGTAAGACAAAAAGAAATAGAAAATCAAGAGAAAGGAGGAGGAGATGACAAGAATATACCCAACGACTTGCATCTCAACAAGAAAACATTGAACCAAACAAAAATGATTCTAAGAATGGACAACCTGAAAACAAGAACAAGAGTTGGGCTATGGTACCTTATGTCCCACTTTCCTTTAACATTCAGGATTGGGAAGATGACACTGATTTGCTTGATGACAACACTTAGTTTGATGATCCCTACAGGTAAGTATTTCTAACACTTTATCTCTCGTGATGTATTTCCCCCGTGATGTGTTATGTGTTGTTTAGGCCTCCTGGGATGACCCCTGATTCTCTTGTAAGGTCTAGGATACCAGGAGACTGCCTCTATTGTGACCTTCTATTTGTATCATCATTCTTCTATATTGCCTCTCTCTATTTTCGTAGTTGTGTGTTGTGTCTTACGAACATAGTATTGCGGTTGGTGACTTAGGGGCACCCTCTTACATGACTATCCCTAAGGCACTTGTTTCTCCTCTCTAATTTATTGTTTCCCTTCCTCTAGTGTTTCTATCTAGTGGGTGGATGACGAAAAACACATTATACTAATGCGGACCCAGCATCCCTTTAGTGAGAAATCAAAAATTTGACTTAGTTCCTAATATGACGATGGGGTTGTAATATATTATCCGACGCTTGGCTAGTAGAAGCACTTCATGCTTTTTGCATAGTGATCTTGATGGTGTCTTATCTCACTTACAAAACATAACAATACTGCTGCTCTGTTCACTTTGTCTATCTTGGATCTTGCATTCCTCAGATTTCATATGCATTGTTGTTTATCATGATTATGTAGACACTAACATGTTTCTTGCAGGGATGTGTTTGTGGGAACATTTGGCGATCATAAAGTACATGTCAACCCAAAGGGGCATGGGCTTTGCAAGAGTCCATGTTCCCTTGTGTGTTTTCTTCCTACCCTAATGTGCTTGATATTGATACTTAATATCAACCACCTTAAGGTGGGGGCATATATAAGGTAAGATGTCTGTTGTAGATGTTAGCAATCTGCTTGTCCTTAAGCGCAGTCTTAAAGACTGGTGGCAATGAGTTCCTCCTGCACTTTGAGTTTTGTTTGCAATCAATCAATCATCAATCATCTTAAGCCCTCTGTGGAGGTGAGGATGGTGTGTTTCTCAAAGAGAGTGCACATCCTGTCATTTTCTAAAAGTTCTCTACAGAGGTGGGGAGTGGTTCTATGACTAACTCAACCCTTAAGCATGTCTTTGGTGATTGTTGTGGTGAAGCCCAATCATCGGTGTGTTCCTGTAATGTGCCTGAGATGATGATAAGCCTAGAAATAGGAACACTCCATTGCTTGTCTATCGTGTATTCTCCGTGTCTTCCAAGTGTGTGTACATTGCGTGTTTGTTCCCAAGCATAGTTTAAAGACCGGTGGCAATGAGTCCCTCCTATGCTTTGGGATTTGTGTGGTGCGTTTGATTTGTTTGGCGTGTATTGCATGTGTGTTGCCCCACATGCAATTTAAAGACTAGTGGCGATGAGTCCCTCCTACATTATGGGTGGTGTGTTTACTTTCCTATACTTGCATTTACATTTCATAAATATATCAGAAAAAGAAAAAGAAAAAGAAAAGAAATCATTCCTATCTTCTCTGCATTCATTGTATTCACTATGTTTTGCATGTCTTCAATGCGGTATTCTCCATGTTTTGTATGCCTGTTATTGTCTTCTCCATGATTGGTGTGTTTGCTATGTTTGTTGACCATACTTTAATACATGTATTGGCCTTGCATTTATACATACATTAAAGTGGGGGCTAAATGTAATGTCAAAAAATGTCCCCTTGGGGGCTTTTCCCTCTTAAGGTTTAACTCCCTGGGTCTTTAATCTACATTTTGGACATCTTGCATCATATTTTGGCATCCCGATGAGAAAACCCCTAAGTTTCATGATGAATGGGACCTAGGGGAATCCCTTGAGACAGACCCTACCCAAAATAGGGGGCGAGGACTTGGGCACCTGCGCCCTAGTCCTACCCTATTTTGGGTCAGGCCCAAATTGTAAGTGTCAGTTTATGGCTGTTATTTGGTTCCTAGGCTGATGAGGTAAGTTTGAATTACGAAATTCTTGGCAGGAATGTTTGTAGTTGCATATATAAGCATGTTTAGGCATTCATTTGTAAACTAGAGGATTACTAGATGGAAATTTTATGAGCATTGGCAATCTAAAGGTGATTCAAGGCATTCATTGTGTGTTAGAGTAGATATTGTGTTGTTTATGTGTTTGTATTTGCAAATTTGAGCATTCGTCTCCTCATGGAATGAAGAGCTTCTTCCTTCCATGAGATCTTGACTATAAGGTGATATCAATTGTGCTTTTGATCATTTATCATTTAGATTTTGCCTCTATCCCACAACGGCACATACTCTTTATCTAACAACGGTGTTTAGAAGACTTGAATGTCCCTCCGGGGCTTGACTGAGGCAAGCCTCTAAATACCACAACCCCCTCCCCATTTTTCCATGATTACAGGTTATAGGTTGAAGAAGTGGGAAAAGTGGAGTTGCAAGAGAGTGTTGCAGAGTGTTGGAATTGTAGATCAGAGTTGAAAATAGGGACCTAGACTCGGGTGCCCACTCATTAGTCCTCTAGATCCCGCAACAGAAGAATCTCTGAGACGGCAGGAACAGGTTGCAAATAAAGTTCCCAGATCCTGATAAAAAGCATGGCATTGGACTAGGGTGCCCGCTCATTAGTCCCTGACTGTTCTGCTTCCCGAACTTCAAAAATTGGTACACATTTGTCTGTTATTTTACATCTTTCTATAGCAATATTTTTAGTAATTTTTTTGTTTGCTTCCGTATTGGCATAATTTGGGTTTTGAGCATAATTGGGCATAATCAAGCAATCAAATCACACAAATCCAATCTTCTCAACATTCAAAGTGACCAAGGGCCTGATAGTAGATTCTTACTCGACTCAAGGTCCTTGAATGCTTTAGGGAGAAAGGAGGATTCATACAAATTATCAAATCAATCCCTCTTACAATTTTACCCTAAACACCTTAAAAGAAGGAAATGGTTGGAGGAAATGGAAAAGTTGTCAGTTCATACTTATTTTAAGATTGGTAAACCATCTGCCCACTGAGATTTACCTTTTGGGTGTGGTTGGAATACACTTGTAATAGGAAAGGAGGTGTTGGTTGAGTACTCACGAGTATATTCACCCTCTAAATTTGTGTTAGTTGACTCTAACGAAGAGGAGGAACCTAAGGAAATTCCTCTGTCAGAAAGTGATATGTAGACACTTTATGCTTGTAAAAAGAAAAGTTTTGTATTTGAATAAGGATGTAAAATCCAATATGTGGGATATCTCTAAATTTCTGCATTTATGAACTTATAGTTTTTTATGTAACAGTTCTTGGTTTTGATAAAAATCCTATGCAATGATAAGTGTGGGAAATACCAGCATGGTACACACTAGAAATCACCCAGGAAGGAGCCTAGATGGTTCTGGTTTTGATAAAAACCCAATGGAAAAACTTGATCAAATCTTATATGTGCTAAATGAAACAAAGGAAAGATTGGAAACTCTAGAACAGTAATTTAGAGGGGTAGAAAATATTAAAGAACACCATTTTGAGAAAGGGGGAGAAAACACCCAAGGAGATGGTTCACATAGTGAACCAAGAGGAAGTAAACCCAACTCTCAAGTCCCTAGTGAAATCAAAACTTGCCTCACTGTTGAGTTAGCAAGGGATATGAAAAAGATTGCTCCACCTAAGTTTAATAGAACTGTGAGTAGTGACACAACTGAGGCTTGGCTGACATAAATGGAGAAATATTTTGAGACTAGAAACTACTCTGAGATCACTAAAGTAGTTTGGGGAGCTTACCGACTAGCCATAGAAGCATCCACACGGTGGATGAATAAGAAAATGGAATTATGACTGAGTTCTCTAAGTCAAACTTGGAATCAGTTTGTAGACCTCTTCAGGAAAAGATGGTTGCCATAATTATACTTTGATAAAAAACTGACTGATTTCCAAAACTTACATCAGGGAGACATGACAGTTACAAAGTACTGGGAAAAATTCACAAGGTTGTTAAAATATGTACCACAATATCAAAAGGATGAGAGATTCTAAATAAGGAAATTCAGTATGGGCTTGAATGCTCAAATCAGAGGTGAGGTAGATGTTCATGGACCAACAACCATGGACCAGGTCTTTGAGAAGGCCATCAAATAGGAACAAAAATTAAAGTCTATCTCAGCTTATCAAGAAATATCCTGTAAGAAATATAGTTGGAATCGTCCATCCACCTCTTTCAAAAAGAAAAATAGGAATAAGGATACAAAAAGGAGGAACTATGGCAAAGATTCCAGGTATCACAGAAGTGAAAACAAGGAAGAGTATCGAAGCAATACCTCTAAAAATAATGATGCAAATTTCAACCGATCTTTAGTAAAGAAAGGTCCCCTTGGAAGATGTTTCACTTGTGATGGAGACCATTATACTAATTAGTGTCCTACTACTTGACCTCAGAGAATCCATATCAAGGTAACTCTCTACCATCACAAAAAATAACTTTCCAACAAAGGATCCATGCCACTTTGGACAACCGACAAGATGAATACTAGATCACCCCAATTGAAACCACAGGTAATTTATTTGGCAATCCAGTTACCATTCTCATAGATATTGGTGCAACAGAAAGTTTTATTATTCCTAGCTTATTTTGTAGAATACCAAGAAGCGTTAGGTTCATGGCGAAGCCATGGATAGTAGAATATGAAAACAAGTCAAGAGCTTAGGAAGATAAATGTTTGTTTGAAGCTAGATTGAGTCTGCCTTCTTTCTCTATCGAAGTCAACTTATATGTGGCCCCACTAGGATCCTATGATATTATCCTAGGAATGAACCAGGGCTATGGTAGCATAGGGCGAGAGTGGACTATTTTCTAAGACCGTGGAGTGTCTTGACAATGTTGGTAATATTGTCTGGATTCAAGGAATTCGGCGTGAAAAAAAAATTAGACAGATCTCTGCTATGCAATTGAAGAGAGATAAGAGGAAGGGTTGTCAGATGTTTGCAGTCAAGATGGAAGAATTGAGTGAAAAGGGTGAGATTTTAAGGAAGAAAAATGACCCTTAGTGGAAGATCTATCATGCCCACATTCCCCATGCAGTCATGACACACAACACACGTATCATGTCCACATTTGACATGTGTCATGACACAAAAAATGAAAAACTTTTCTACCTATCCCTAGGAACCCCCTCGCATGCGTCTGCGTGCTTGGTGGCAATACGCATGGGGTGTAAACATGTCAACATAATTCGGGAAGTGCGTTATCCTATGCATTCCCCTGTGTGATGAAAGTCATCTAGGGGGTATGCGACGCATAGCGTACCGCTTTTAGGGTTAGAACAGTTTTAATCTGAACCCTAAGTTTCCTAGGTGAGAAGGTGATTTCGTCATATTCGAAACCAACTCCTAGATCCAATGCATAAAAGACTTTGAATAAATAAATATGAAAGTCCATGGCAAGATGGATGCATGATAAGATGGAGTGATAAAGTAAAAGTCGATAAAAAGACATAAATAAAACCCTAAAATCTAGGAAAATTTTGACAGTATAATGCATTTTCAATAATCGAATTAAAAATTTTAAAATAAAAACTCCAACAAGAATTCAAAGCAAAATTTAAAAATAATAATTAAACCTAAGGAGAAATTAAATATTTTGCCAAGGCCAAATAAATCAACCCTACAATTAAATATTAAAATTCAAAAATAATTAAATGACACAAAAATAAACTTCAAAATTAAGTCCGTTAATAAATATAATTTCGATATAATTATTAACTAACTTGAAAATAATAGAAAGAAGGAAAGATTTAAAATACCTTTCCCCATAAAATAATAATAAAACCGAATAAAATGAAATTTAATAAAAGGGACTTCCCAACACAAAAATCAAGAGCACACTAAATAATTTAAATGAAAGTATTAAAATTAAATAGCTTAACAAGGGTCAAGAACCCCATAAAAAAGGAAAACAATCCATCTCCACAAAAATAAAATTCAATTTCCCAAGTGAATATTAATCCAATGAAAACAACTTCCATAAATCAAATAATCAAAAAAACCCAAGGGCAAAATTGGAGGGAACATAATTTCCCGTGCACAAGGGAAAGGCAAAAAAAAAATTTAAATTAAATAATAAAACAAAAACCTCACATCCTCAACTCACCCTAATCCATTTTTATAATCATTTTCACAAAGAAAAGCCCTAATCTCTTATTTTATTCTTTTCTTTTTGGCAAAACCCTAACATGTTATTTTGTTTTGTTCTCTCATTGTTTTTCTTTTCTCCTTTCTTGTTTTCTTTTCTCTCTTGTTTTGCAAGTTGGAGATTTCCTCTACAATGGCTTGGCAGCCATGAAAATACCTCATGAAGGTATAATTCTTTGGATTTACACAGTAGGGTTATTTATTCATTTTTATTTGATATATATATACATTTGTGTATATATATATATATATATATATAGTTTAGATTTGAGAATGTATATATAAGTTTTTTTTTCTTTTTTTTTTAAATAATATAGAGAATGTTATATATATATATATATATATATATATAATTTTGTAGGAAATAATATTGATATAGCAAAGAGAGTGAGAGACTGAGTTTTAGGAGGGTCGTCGACTATTCTTTTCAAATGTTGCAGAGGAGTCAAAAAGGGGGCCGCGAAGGGCATTGGAGGCGGAGGGTAAAGGGGTCGGTGAGGAGAGCTTTCGCGGGAAAGGGGTGTGGGGAGGAGGCTATGCCTCCGCCCACACCCACAATTCATGCCAAATGGCCACGGCGGGAGGGGGGGGGGGCTGGGATGGGCGTCGTCGCCCATCTCAGTCCCTCCATACTTTTTGTCTTCTGTTCTTTTCTGCCAAACGTTTCACAGACCCTACTTAAGGTTCGATTCTTATTTTAATATATATTTTATTTGATGTATTCCAAATGTATAAATATGCCATTCTATATATATATATATACACAGTTTTAAACAATAGTTTGTTCAATAAAGCTAAATATATATGCATATATATATATATATATATATATATATATATATATATATATATATATATATTAAACTAACTTTTTCAGTAACAATAATTTTAAATAACATAGAATACTAATTTTTCAGTTTTAAATAACATAGAATACCTACATTTTTTTTGTTTTTGGAAATAAATATACAGAAATACTCTTTTTTTTTGACAAAATCTATAAGGTAAGAAATATAATTTCACTTAAATTTTCAACAACCTATTTTCACAAACAGCATATTAATAAACATGAAATTTTAGTGCAAACGTAACAGAAAATTATACATCTACTTTCTCCTCTTTTTTTTCTAGCATACACTAAAATTTTATCAGCAACACATATATTTTTTCTAAGTAAAAATGACAGCAAGTGTATTTTCTCTTGCATTTCTCCATTACTCATAAACTCAACAACATAGACTAGTAAACAACTTTTTTGAATAAAGCATAAGAGTGCCCACATTATATTCTCATACTACAGCCAACATAATGGATAGTAATAAACTTGTCAAAAATTACAATAGGGCCTCAAAGGCCATGGCTCAAAATAGCCAACAAAATAATAATGCAAATGAGGTGAAAATGAGCTTCTCCAAGCTCCATTTCTCCCACAACAAACCTACAAGGAGCAACACAACAAAAAGGAAAACCAAGCCATTACAAAATGCCCTCCTCCCTACCATAGACCCACAAGTGGGTCACCCCTGAGATAGGGAGGTAGGAATCACACGATTGCACACACACACCACAACAATCAACACAAAAATAATTCAACAATAACCCAAGGATTAACACATAACAAAACTCATGAAAATGAGTTTGATGGGGGTAGGGAATGGACCCCTCAACTCAAGAGGCCACTCCAAGATCTCAAAACACCAAGTCTCAAGGCCTCAAGCCAAAACCTCCAAAACACATATCTCCAAATAACTCAAAAACTATCATGGCACTCGTGCTATCAAAATGATCTCAACACTACCCTCGAGGCTATAAGTAGTACAAATATGGAGGTGACCTCAAGGAGGTTCACTCTCCCCTACCCCATACAAGTTGAGCCTTACCTCCAAATGGAGGTGCTCTCACCAAACTCCCAACCCACATAAAAATAAAAACAACAAACAACAAAAATCCACAAACATAACATAAATGAAATATGCAAGGGTAAATGGCCATAGTCATGGAGCTTACCTTCAAAAGCCCTAAAAATAGAAGCACGTTTGGTGAAGAGCTCAAAGCTTCTCCAAATCTTCCAATCTCCAAAATTTTCTCTAACTCCCAAAAGAAACTCCAAGAATAGAAAAAAAAAACCAAAATACAAGAACCCCACACTCCTCTTCAAGAGGAGGTAATATAGGCCTTCTAAATTGGCCTAGAGGAATGAGAAGGTGACACTTGTCACCTTCTCCTTCCTCATCCCATGCCACTTACAAGGGAGAGGAAGTGTGAGGGTGACAAGTGTCACTCTCCAATTCCATCTCAATCCTCACCTTATCCACTTGTGCTCTCACACATGTGTGAGAGACCAAGTGGTGAGGTGGCAATTCCCTTCAAGCCTCCATGAGGATAAGGGATGTCATAGGGCATCCTCTTATTCTCCAAGAGAGCCATCTCCCTCCAAGATGCTCTCACACGTGTGTGAGAGTCTTGGAGGGAGATCCCACACACTTGGGAGTCTTGGAGACCTCCCAAGTCTTCTTGGTGAAGGGATCCCCAAACTTTGGGAAGGGAGATGAGTCTTTCCCAAAGCATGACTCATCTCCCACCCTTAGCCATTTCAAAATTCGTCACTTTGACTAAACCTCAGTTTAGAGTGACCAAAAATGAGTTACCCCAAGGTTTAGTTAGTCAAAATTGACCCTAGACCCATGGGTAACCACCTAGGGTAAGTTTTGGGACACTAAGGTTCACCTAGGGAGTCATAAATTCACTTTAAATGGCCCAAAAAAATAAAAACAATACCAAGTGGTGTAAAACAATAAAAATATACAACACATGATATAAATTAATTTTACAAAATGGATACTAGGCCTAAAATAATAAAACAGACAAGTACTTAAACAACATCTGAATCAAACATGATCCTCATCCCTCTTGGGAATGAATCAGTTTCATAGGGAATAACATATGTGTGAATACTACCTCCAATTTCGTGTGGCTTGGGAATATAATCCTGCACATCTAGATCAAGTGTTAATCATATCATGAATAATCATAGCCGAAGCAACTGGAATTAAATTCATGCCATTGAATACAACATTAATCATCTACAACATAATTCAAGATTAAACTGCATTTTCTATCTAATGTCACATAATCATCATCACATAAAGAACTAGGAATCACATCAATAAACATCATCTAATATATCTCACATGTCTAGTCTCAACATAGCATCAAAATATGATCAAATCAAATCATCATATGTCTAATCAATGTCAAATCAAAATCAGGAGATATAATCAAATCTGCATAATGGAACAATAGCCTCTAAAAGTATGATAATGTCCTCAATTGAAATGTAAAATGATCAATATAAGGAAGGAAAAATAATCAGCCTCACATCCTCCCCCCCTAAGACTAAACTTCCTCCTAGAAGTCATCAAAAAGGTGAGGATAGAGTGCCCTCAAACTAGCTGCATCCTCCCAAGTCACTATGACCTCATCATAATGATCCCACTGGACCCTAACTTGCTCTAGCTCTTGACCTCAAAGGCCTAACATCTGACAAGCCAATATGTGAATTGGCTCCAAAGCCAACTGCCCGTCCACCTCTACATGTAGAGCACTCTAGTCCAATACATGAGATAAATCAGATATATATCGCCTCAATACATAAATATGAAAGACATTGTGGATACGTGACAAGCTAGGTGGCAACGCTAGACTGTAGGCAATAGGTCCTATCCGCTCCAAGATCTCAAAAGGTCCTACAAACCATGGTGCTAGCTTAGAGCACTTTCCATAACAGATTGGACTCTTGTGTGGCCACACTCTAAGGAATACCTTGTCACCCACTAAGAAGCTCCGATCAGTTCTCTTAGCATCGGCATAATTCTTCTATCTATCTTGTGCCTCCTGAAGTCTCTGCCTAATCAGTGTGACCTGCTGCTCCATATCATGAACTAACTCTAGACCAATGGCAACCTTGTTCTCTAACTGATCCCAACTCAATGGTGTCCTGCATGGTCTACTATATAAAGCCTGAAAAGCAGGCATACCCAACGAGCTGTGATGCCCATTATTATAGGCAAACTCAACTAGATACAGATACTCCTACCATCTAGACTAATGGTCCATAACATACATACAAAGCATGTCCTCCAACACCTGATTCACCCGCTCTGTTTGCCCATCTATCTCAAGATGATAAGTAGAGCTAAAGTTGAACTGTGTGCCCAACGCCTACTACAAAGCTCTCCAAAAGGCTAAAGTGAACAATGAATCCCTGTCAGAAATGATACAGTGAGGTACTCCATGTAAGATCACAATATCATCGAAGAATACTCTCGCCACTGCTGGTGCATTGTACGTCATGCATACAAGTGAAAAATGTGCCACCTTGGTCAACTTGTCGACTATCACCATGATGGCATCATGGTGACGCGAAGACATAGGAAGACCAACAATGAAATCCATGGAAATGGTATCCCATTTCCACTCAAGTATCTCATGAGGGTATAAAAAACCTGCTGGATGCTAATGCTCGGCCTTGACCCTCCAGCACTCAAGGCATCGAGCAACAAACTTTGCAATATCTCGTCTCATACCCGCCTAATGGTACAGCTATCGTAGGTCAGCATGCATCTTCTTCAACCCTGGATGTGCCGTATATGGTGCTTTGTGAGCCTCTGATAACACTACAGTACGTAGGTCACATATGCGGGGTACATTGTAATGAAACAACTTGCACAATATCTGAATATAATAGTAAACATGTTGCAAACACTTGATAATAATATGCCACTTCAAGGGGGCAACCTCCAAAACCACTTCGAGGGGGATGCCTCCAATAGTCTTCAATGAGAATACAATACTGAATATATCAAATAAGACTCACTACCTCCTATATATATACCTATTTATGCCCAGGATATCACCTAGGCCGACTTAGATGGGCCTATATAAGCCTTAGGCCAACCTAAACAACTAAATAACAATAAAAGAATGATAATATGACTTAATTAAGAGTTAAGATAGCCACAAGCTGACTATTCATAACCCTATACACACTATAGGATTAAGGGCGTAGCATGCCCCCCCTCTTCAAAGAAGCATTGTCCTCAATGCTGACCAAATGTGGATGCTTTTGCATGAATTCCTCATTCTCCCATGTAGCTTCCTCAACTGGAGAGTTCTTCCATTTAATTAGATATTCTATGATTTCCCTTGTCCTTAGCTTCTTGGTGCGTGTTTGAATAATTCTCTCAAGATCCACAACTATTCTTCCCTCGTCATCAAGCTTAGGTAACTTAGTCTGTGCTACCACTTTATTCCCAATAACCTTCTTCAAGCAAGAAACATGAAAAATTGGATGAATTTTTGTTGATATGGGAAGCTCCAATTTATATGCTACATTGCCAATCTTCTACAACACCTTATAAGGACCATAGTACTTGGGTGCCAGCTTGTTAGCTTTATGTTGTTGTTTTAGAGACATTTGCTTATATGGTTGTAGTCGCACAAAGACCCAATCTCCCACTTCAAAAGTTCTTTCACTACGGTGTTGATCAGCTTGTTGCTTCATTCTATTTTGTGCCATTGCCAAGTTCTCTCGAAGACTAGCCAATACCTCTTGCTAATGATGGATGTGTTCTTTGACTGTGTGAACCTTTGGTTGTGCCCGCAATGAAGAGATGATTAATGGTGGGTGGTAACCATATAGAGCTAAAAATGGAGACATCTTGGAAGAAGTATGGAAAGAAGTGTTGTACCACCATTCTGCTAGTGGTAGCCATTGCACCCATCTCTCTTGTTTATCTGAAGCAAAACAACGAAGATAGCCTTCCAAGCATTTGTTGACCACTTCTGTCTGTCCATCTGACTGGGGGTGATATGATGAACTACGAGCAAGCTGAGTGCCCAAGCATGAAAACAAGTCAGTCTAAAAATTACTTGTAAATATAGGGTCACGATCACTGACTATAACTTTCAGAGTCCCATGCAGTTTCTGAATAGTATTCATAAAAGCTATTGCTACAGTGCTTGCTGCCAATGGTTGTGCCAAAGCACAAAAGTGACCATATTTGGTGAGACGATCCACAACAACCATGATGACATTTTTTCCTTCAGATCTAGGCAACCCTATGATGAAATCCATAGATACCTCCTCCCACCTTTGACTTGGGATACATAAGGGTTGTAGAAGACCCGGAGTCTTAACTGTCTCCCCTTTATGTTGTTGACATACTATGCATTCAGCTACAAATTTTTGAACATCCCCTTTCAGCTCTTCCCAAAAGAAATCTTGCTTGATTCTATAATAAGTTTTGAGGAATCCTGAGTGCCCACCTATTGGAGAAGCAGGTAGTTCTTCCAACACCTTAAGTTTAAGAGTTGAATTCTTGCAAAGGTATAACCTCTCCTTGTACCATAAAATATTTCCTTTCCATGAAAATTTGTCAGACACACTTGATTCCTATTGGAGTTTCTCAATGAGCCTTAGAGTATCTATGTCCTTCTCCCACTCTTCTCTTGCCTCATTTACCCAGTCTGCTTGTAACATGGAAATGGCAAATAAAAATGACTCTGTGGGTTCATCACGCCTTGATAGAGCATCAGCCACAACATTCTCCTTGCCTTTCTTATATATGATCTCAAATTCATATCCCAACATCTTTGTGACCCATTTTTGTTGTTCTTCAGATGATAACCTCTATTCCAAGAAATATTTGAGACTATCATGATCTGTCTTGACCTTAAAGTGTCATCCCATTAGATAAGGTCTCCATTGTTTGACTGCATGCAAGATAGCCAACATTTCCTTCTCATAAACTGGCTTCAACAAATTCTTACCTTTGAGTTGGCGACTTTCAAATGCTATGGGTTTTCCTTCTTGCATAAGTACTACTCCTATTCTATGTCCTGAGGCATCACATTCAACAACAAATGTTTTAGAAAAATCTGGGGTAGCTAGGACTGGAGTTGTGCACATGGCTTCCTTTAGTTTCTCAAATGCCCTTGTCGCTACTTCATTCCATTGGAAAGCATCCTTCTTTAACAAGGATGTGAGAGGAGATGCTATGCTACCATAATTCTTTACAAGTCAGTGATAATACCCTGTAAGCCCTAAAAAACCTCGTAAGTTCTTAAGGGTCTTAGGAATTTTCCACTCTACAATTGCTTGGATCTTATGAGGGTCCACCTTGACTCCCTCATGTGACACAATGTGACCAAGGTACTCCACTTTTTTGACACCAAAGATACACTTGGATGGTTTAGCATACAACTGATTCTGCTTCAAAATGTCCAACACTTGATTTACATGTTGCAAGTGTTCCTCCCATGTTTTACTATATATTAAGATGTCATCAAAAAATACCAAAACAAATTTCCTCAAAAATGGCCTAAAGATAGAGTTCATCAAACTTTGAAATGTCGATGGTGCATTAGTGAGACCAAAAGGCATTACCAAAAATTCATAGTGGCCCTCATGGGTTCTAAAAGCTGTCTTATGTACATCCTCATCTCTAATTCTAATTTGATGATAACCAGAACAAAGATCAAGTTTTGTAAAATAAATAGCACCATTAAGCTCATCTAACAAATCATCAATTACTGGAATAGGAAACTTATCTTTTATGGTGAACTTGTTAAGCTCCCTGTAATCTGGACACATCCTCCAAGTTTCATCCTTCTTACGCACCATTACCACAGGAGATGAGTAAGCACTTTGACTATGCCTGATAATGCCTGCTTCTAGCATTTCTTGAACTATCTTCTCAATCTCACTTTTCTGAGCATATGGATATCTGTAGGGCTTGATGTTGGGTGGTTGGCTCCCTGGTACTAGTTGAATGGCATGATCATGATCTCTCCTAAGAGGCAATCCTTTTGGCATCTCCCCAAAAACTATAGAGTGCTTATCTAGAATTGCTTGTAGATCCAATGGTGTAGAAGCCTTTGAGTGATATGCTTCTAATGAAAATAATTGGGCTACCATCCCATCTACCCCCTTCTTCAACATCTTTTGCATTTGGTAAGAACTTACTATCTGTGGTGACTTTGCATGCATCCCTCATAATTCTATTGTTCTTCCCTCTGATTGAAAGCGCATGAATAGTTCTTGGAAGTTCAATTCAATTGTTCCCAAAGTGGTGAGCCACTGTACTCCCAAAACAATATCTGCTACACCCATTGAGATAGCATACATTGGACAATTAAGATGATAATCTCCCATGGATAATTTAATGCTATGGCATTTTCCTGAACAACTAACAGTACCGCCATCTGCAATCAAGACCTAAAATTCTGGAGCTAGATATATAAAACAATTTAGATGAGTGGCCAACTTTTTGTTGATGAAATTATGAGTGCTACCTGAGTCTATCAACACTGTTGCTTTTTCTTTCTTTAAGAAACCCACTACCTTGACTCCTCCTCTATCTCATTGTCACTCTCTACTATTGGTACCTCTTCTTCTTCCTCACTTGGCCCTTCAATATAGAACAATTTCTTTTTAGTGCATTTGTGTCCTCTACTATATTTGCTATCACAATTAAAACATAATCCTTTTGCTCTCTTCTCTTCAATTTGTTGTGGTGTTAGCCTAGTAGGTTGTGGAAGTGACTGTGTAGGAGTGCTTTTATCTCTTATGTTTATAAAACCTTGCCTTTTATTAACCATAATTTTTTCCTCTACTTGCCTTGCCATAATCATTGCATCTAAGATGGAATTTGGATGAAACATGCATACCTCATATTTAATGTGATCCTTTAGGCCACTAATGAATAGCTCCAACAAATTTTCTGTAGACACATTTTCCACTCTTAAAGACAAAGTATGAAATTGATGAATGTAATCCTTGACCATACCTGTTTGCCTTAATTTGGTAATTTGGCTGAAGTAGCTATCCATAAGATTTTCACCATAATGAGTAATGAGTTCTTCTTGGAAAACCGACCAAGTGACAATGCATCCTTTTGCTTTCTTTTCTTCACATAGCCAACGGTACCAAATGCATTGATCAGGTTCCAAGTATAAGGAAGCCATGGCCACCTTTTGTTGACATGGAACATGGTGGATATCAAAGAATTGCTCCATTTGACAGAGCCAATTGGTAGGATCTTGACCATCAAACTTTCGCATATCCAACTTTGGTGTGAAATTCCTTGCCATAAAATGAGTGGTGTGATGATCTATCTTGAGATTTGATTCAAACCCAAAAACACCCTTTCCTTTTGTAGAATCCTCTTCCTCCACATCTTGGTGTTGTGACTGCTTATGTTTGGAAAGTATCTCCAGAATTTTCTCAATATCACATGACTTAGCTAACCCTTTCATTTGTTCACCCATAATGGACAAGATTTCACCTTTCATCTTGCTATTTTCTTTATGAATAAGTTCAAGTATATTTTCATATTCTTTTTTATCAACATCCTCATTTTCCACCTCCTCCTTGCCTGGAGTTTTTCTCGGTGTGGTAACATTCTTTTTGCCCCTTGTTGAAGGACCCGTCATGATTGGAAAAATAATTTTGTAATAAATCACACAAAACAAATCAAATCAATCTGAAATTTTTATTGTAACTTACCAGGGCCAAGATCTCACTTCCCTAAAAAAATTGTGAAGAAATTCAAAATTGTGCAGCCTGGAGAGAGAAATTGGTGGAAACCCTAATCTATAAATAACTCTCTTTATTCTACTCCAATTGTTCTCAAATCTAGACTGTAGTCGCTTCACTATTATATTGAAAAACCCACAAAAAATCTTTCAGAGATTCAACAAAATAAGAGGGATATACGTTTTTCAAAAAATAAGGGTAGAAACCCTAATTCTACTATAACTCACTTAATTTTGCTCCAAATGCTCTGAATTCTGGACTGTAGTAGCTTCAATATGTTCTTCCAAAACCCTTTTAAAATCAGAAAAAAATTTGCCAAAATTTGAAAGTTATGCACTTTCCAAAATGACCTCCAAAGCAGAAAAAAATTGCCTAGTTTTTGTCTTCACGGTGCCAAGATCATGCTCTGATACCACTTGTAATGAAACAACTTGCACAATATCTGAATATAATAGTAAATATGCTGCAAACACTTGATAATAATATGTCACTTCGAGGGGGCAACCTCCAAAAACACTTTGAGGGGGATGCCTCCAATAGTCTTCAATGAGAACACAATACTGAATATATCAAATAAGACTCACTACCTCCTATATATATACCTATTTATGCCCAGGATATCACCTAGGCTGACTTAGATGGGCCTATATAAGCCTTAGGCTGACCTAAACAACTAAATAACAATAAAATAATGATAATATGACTTAATTAAGAGTTAAGATAGCCACAAGCCTACTATTCATAACCCTATACACACTATAGGATTAAGGGCGTAGCATACATAGATGCGCTGTCGATGACGAAGTAACCCATCTACCTCAAGTGAATACCCTACAAACTTGCCCACAAGGGCCCTCTATGAATGGATCTCCTATTGCACCTCAAGAAACCACTCATCCTTAGGAAGATGTTGAATAATGCATCCTCTCAAGTCCACACTCAGAGTCAAGGTCAAGATCTCGTGATCCCTCTGACTCAATAAGTCAGCTACCACGTTCTCCTTCCCTTTGATGTAGTGGACATCAAATTCATACTCACAAAGAAACTCCATCCAACACCGTTGACGGGTGTTCAGATTTGGCTGCGTAAAGATATACTAAAGACTGTGGTGATCTGAATGAAGCTCAAAGCGATGACCCAATAAGAAATGTCTCCAATGAACTAAAGCATGAACTACTGCCGCTAACTCCAAATCATGGGTGGGGTAGTTTAGCTCATGGGTCTTGAGCTTTCACAACTCATACGCGATCGCTCTACCACCCTACATAAGTACGGCTCCCAAACCCTCAAGTGATGCATCCGTGCAAACCATAAAATCTACTGTAGGATCAAGAACCACTAAAATGGGAGTGCTGGTAAGATGCTCCTTGAGGACCCCAAAGGCCCTCTCACACTGCTCAATCCATAGAAAACTCTTCCCTTTCCGCTGAAGGGAAGTGATGGGGTGCACTATCCAATAAAAACCCTCAACAAATCTATGGTAATAACCAACTAACCCCATAAAACTCCTGACCTCTGTCACACCGGTGGGTGCTGGCCAATCTCTAATAGCCCTGATCTTCGATGGATCTACTGAGATTCCATCACCAGATAGGATATGCCCCAAATACTATACCTTTGTCCTGAAAAATGCACACTTCACCAAGTTCCCATAAAGATTATGCTCCCTAAAACACTATAGAACCTGACGTAGGTGCTCCTCATGCTCCTCCTTGGTCCGCGAATAGATCAATATGTCATCAAGGAAAATGATCACGAACTGATCCAGGAAGGTACGGAACACCCCGTTCATGAGACTCATGAACACTGTAGGGGCGTTCGTCAAACCGAAGGGGACCACAATGAACTCATAGTAGCCATATTGAGTTTGAAGGTGGTCTTATGGATGTTCGCCTCTATGATACACAACTAATGGTAACTAGACTTTAGGTTAATCTTAGAGAACACCCTGGCTCCTTGCATCTGATCGAAGAGATTATCAATCCTGGGCAGAGGATAATGGTTCTTCACCGTCACCTTGTTCAACTGCCTATAATCCATGCATAATTGAAGAGACCCATCCTTCTTCTTCATGAAGATGATAGGAGCACCCCAAGGTGAAACGCTTGGTCAGATGTGCCCCTTCTTGAGCAAGTCCTCAAGCTGTAACTTGAGCTCTGTGAGCTCATGAGTGGTCATCCTGTAGGGTACACGAGACACTAGCTCGGCACCTATCACTAAGTCAATATGAAAGTCTACCTCATGATGGGGTGGTATCCTCGGTAACTCTGCTGGAAACACATTGGCAAACTCTCTCAGGATGGGATGATCATCCAAAGATGCCTCAGGCTCATCATCTGATCTGTCACTCACTATGATATCGAACATTTGGCATCCCTTCCGCATGCAGTGCTTAAGCTGCTGAGCAGATATCATATGCATTGTTGTGGGCTTCTACATGCCCACTATCTCAACTGAAATACCATAATCATCTAAGCAGCTAATCACCTTTCAGCGACAATCTAGTTTGGCTCGATGAGCCGCAACCCAGTCCATACCTAAAACCACATCATAGGATCCTAATGTCATAACTCTAAAGTCACAAACTATGGAAAAGGGTCCCAAAGATATCTCACAGTTGTGGACTAAGTCATCTACTGTCATCTTGGCCCCTGAGGCCAACTCAACCACCCACCTATCACCCTGCCTAGAGGCCACCAACCTGCAACGCTCCACTAACAATGGAGATATAAAAGAGTCAGTAGCACCAGAGTCAAAAAGAATAGAAATGGGGACACCCCTATCATACATGATGTCTCAATCACTGATGCCTAAAAATTAACCTGGCAGTTATCAACCGCTGCGAACATACGATGGGACCTACCCACATCTCCAACTGTTTTCTCTGATCCTCCTGAACAAGGCTGCCTCCTACTATAAAGCCCTATGGACACTCTCTGGCTAGATGTCCTGTTCCACCACACACATAACATGGGCCCCTAGCCTATACCTATCCAATCTGAGTCCTACTCGACTACTGTTGTCCACATCTACTTGTGGACCCCTGTGAACCCCTGTATGACTGCTATGTCCTCGCGGGTCCCGCAGGTGGTCCCTGCTACCTCTAAACTCTGCGTAGGCCCTGCTGTTGCCAACCTCTATTATGCCCACCATGTGCCCTCTATTGTGGCCTGGATCTCCGCTGCTGCTATTGTGGGGGCCTAGGAAGTAAGGATGAGGAACTAAATCCTCCTCTCTGAGGTGGCGGTGGTGGTCTGCAGTAACTCTGTTAATGTTGTTGCTGCCCACAATCCTAAAACTAAGAGCATGAACTCTACCCTCGTCCCTGTATCTCCTCAGCTATGTATGCCTTCTCAGCAGCATCACTCAATGTCTAGGGGTCTACCATGCGTACAGGCCCTACTATGTTATAGTTCAATCCTCTGATAAACTTATGAACTAGAAGTTTGGCATCATGGAGATACTCCGCATATTGAGACAACTCGATGAATCTACCCTCATACTAAGAAACCATAAGTCCTCTCTGCTGAAGGTCGTGAAAATCATCTATGCGACGCTACCTGTAGTGATCTGATAAATATCACACATTAAAGCGCTCAATGGAAGTCTCCCATGTGAGTGTGTCCAATGATAGATGGTGATTGCACTCCTTAGTGTGCCACCAGGTAGCTACTGCATCTCACAACAGGTGGACTACCACACATGCCTTCGTGTTGCCCTCGTAAGGACACAACACGAAGCATCTGTCTAAGCTGATGAGCTAGGCCTCTGTCTCAGCTCCCTCTATGGTCCTGATGAAAGTAAGAGGATTTAGCCTCAACAAATCTCTGATGGGATATCCTCGGTCTCTATGCCCTCTGATAGGGTCATCCGCATAATAATCATAAGGCCTATGAACAATATGCTCCACTCACACTGCCTCCTCATGCCTAGCATGATGTGGAGGGCTCCTACTACTGGCCCTGTCAGCTAATCCAACATCCTCTACCGTCGTATCTAGTACCTCAACATATGGCTCCACACATGGTGCCTCTCGCGGCTCAATGCGAAGCTCCACACATGACTCTGCTCGTGGCTCCACACGTGGCTCCTCTCGTAGATCATCACGGGGCTCAGCATGTGGCACTATGTGCGGTTCAACTATAGTCGGTGGTAGCCTATCTAACACTGCCTGTAGTGCTTGTAATATCTGTGGCCCAATATCTAGTATAGGTAGGGCCGGTAGTGCCTACGGTACCTGTAGGGTCGGCAGTGCCTATCCCTCAGCTGAAGAACCACTGTGCACCTCGGCAGATGCAGTGTGGCAGGATTACGCTCACCGAACTCGTCGAGGAGGCATCCTACAAAAATGAGGTAACCACAAATTAATCAAAGTTGTGGAAATAATAATGTGCCCTAAATAAGCCCAGTGTTTAAACTTGGGCTCTAATACCAAATGTCATGCCCACATTCCCCATGCGGTCACGACACACAACACACGTGTCATGTCCACATTTGACATGTGGTCATGACACAAAAAATGAAAAACTTTTCTACCTATCCCTAGAAACCCCCTCGCACGTGTTTGCATGCTCGGTGGAAATAAGCATGGGGAGTAAACATGTCAACATAATTTGAGGAAGTACGTTATCCTACTCCATCCCCTATGTGATGAAAGTTGTCTAGCGGGTATGTGATGCGTAGCGTGCAACTTTTAGGGTTAGAACAGTTTTAATCCAAACCCTAAGTTTCCTAGGTGAGAAGGTGATTTCGTCAGATTTGAAACCAACTCCTAGATCCAATGCATAAAATACTTTTAATAAATAAATATGAAACTCCATGGCAAGATGGATGCATGATAAGATGGAGTGATAAAGTAAAAGTCGATAAAAAGACATAAATAAAACCCTAAAATCTAGGAAAATTTTGACAGCATAATGCGTTTTCAATAATCGAATTAAAATTTTTAAAATAAAAATTCCAACAAGAATTCAAAGCAAAACTTAAAAATAATAATTAAACTTAAGGAGAAATTAAATATTTTGCCAAGGCCAAATAAATCGACCCTACAATTAAATATTAAAATTCAAAAATAATCAAATGACACAAAAATAAACTTTAAAATTAAGTACGTTAATAAATATAATTTCAACATTATAATTATTAACTAACTCGAAAATAATAGAAAGAAGGGAAGACTTAAAATACCTTTCCCCGTAAAATAGTAATAAAACCAAATAAAATGAAATTTAATAAAAGGGACTTCCCAACACAAAAATCAAGAACACACTAAATAATTTAAATGAAAGTATTAAAATTAAATAGCTTAACAAGGGTCAAGAACCCCATAAAAAGGAAAACAATCCATCTCCACAAAAATCAAATTCAATTCCCCAAATGAATATTAATCCAATGAAAACAACTTCCATAAATCAAATAATCAAAAAGACCCAAGGGCAAAAATGGAGGGAACATAATTTCCCGTGCACAAGGGAAAGGCAAAAAATTAAATTAAATTAAATAATAAAACAAAAACCTCACATCCTCAACTCACCCTAATCCATTTTTATAATCATTTCCACAAAGAAAAGCCCTAATCTCTTATTTTATTCTTTTCTTTTTGGCAAAACCCTAACATGTTATTTTGTTTTGTTCTCTCATTGTTTTTCTTTTCTCCTTTCTTGTTTTCTTTTCTCTCTTGTTTTGCAAGTTGGAGATCCTCTACAATGGCTTGGCAGCCATGAAAATAACTCACGGAGGTATATTTTCTTTGGATATACACAATAGGGTTTTTTTTATTTTATTTGATATATATATACATATAGTTTAAATCTAAGAATGTATATATAAAAAATTTTTTCCCTTTTCAAATAAATAATATACAGAGTGACATATATATATATAATTTTGTAGAAAATAATATTGATATAGCAAAGAGAGTGAGAGACTGAGTTTTAGGAGGGCCATCGTCCGTTCTTTTCAAATGTTGCAAAGGAGTCAAAAAGGGGCCGCGAAGGGTGTTGGAGGCGGAGGGTAAAGGGGTCGGTGAGGGGAGCTTTTGCGGGGAAGGGATGTGGGGAGGAGGTTGTGCCTCCACCCACACCCATAGTTCATGCCAAATGGCCATGGTGGGAGCGATGGGGGGGGCTGGGATGGGCGTCGTCGCCCATCTCAGTCCCTCCATACTTTTTGTCTTATGTTCTTTTCTGCCAAACGTTTCATAGACCCTACTTAGGGTTCAATTCTCATTTTAATATATATTTTATTTGATGTATTCCAAATGTATAAATATGCCATTTTGTGTATATATATACACACAATTTTAAACAACAGTTTGTTCAATAAAGCTAAATATATATGCATTTTTTATATCTGTATATATATATATATATGTACTTATATATATATATATAGATATATATATATATGTACTTATATATATATGTACATATATATATATGTATGTACATATATATATATATAAAACTAACTTTCTCAATAACAATAATTTTAAATAATATAGAATACTAATTTTCAGTTTTGTATCATAAAATAATTCAGTAGCACCTATTTTTTTTTTTTTTTGGAAATAAATATACAGAAATACTCTTTTTTTTCACAAAATCTATAAGGTAGGAAATATAATTTCACTTAAAATTTCAACAACTTATTTTCACAAACAGCATATTAATAAACATGAAATTTCAGTGCAAACATAACAGAAAATTATACATCTAATTTCTCCTTTTTTTCTAGCATACACTAAAATTTTATCAGCAACACATTTTTTTTTTAAGTAAAAAAGACAGTAAGTGTATTTTCTCTTGCATTTCTCCATTACTCATAAACTCAACAACATAGAGTAGTAAACAACTTTTTAGAATAAAGCATAAGAATGCTCACATTACATTCTCAAACTACAGCCAACATAATGGATAGTAATAAATTTGTCAAAAATTACCATAGAGCCTCAAAGGCCATGGCTCAAAATAGCCAACAAAATAATAATGCAAATGAGGTGAAAATGAGCTTCTCCAAGCTCTATTTCTCCCACTACAAACCTACAAGGAGCAACACAATAAAAAGGAAAACCAATCCACTATGAAATGCCCTCCTCCCTACCATAGACCCGCAAGTGGGTCACCCCCGAGCTAGGGAGGTAGGAATCACATGGTTGCACACACACACCACAACAATCAACACAAAAACAACTCAATAATAACCCAAGGATTAACACATAACAAAACTCATGAAAATGAGTTTGATGGGGGTAGGGAATGGACCCCTCAACTCAAGAGGCCACTCCAAGATCTCAAAACACCAAGTCTCAAGGCCTCAAGCCAAAACCTCCAAAACACATATCTCCAAATAACTCAAAAACTATCATGGCACTCTTTCCATCAAAATGATCTCAACACCAAGAAGAAGCCCTCGAGGCTATAAGTAGTACAAATATGGAGGTGACCTCGAGGAGGTTCACTCTCCCCTACCCCATGCAAGTTGAGCCTTACCTCCAAATGGAGGTGCTCTCACCAAACTCCCAACCCACATAAAAATGAAAACAACAAACAACAAAAATCCACAAACACAACATAAATGAAATATGCAAGGGTAAATGGCCATAGCCATGGAGCTTACCTTCAAAAGCCCTAAAAATGGAAGCGTGTTTGGTGAAGAGCTCCAAGATTCTCCAAATCTTCCAATCTCCAAAATTTTCTCTAATTCCCAAAAGAAACTCCAAGAATAGAAAAAAAAAATGTAAGAACCCCACACTCCTCTTCAAGAGGAGGTAATATAGGCCTTTTAAATTGGCCTAGAGGAATGATAAGGTGACACTTGTCACCTTCTCCTTCCTCATCCCATGTCACTTGCAAGGGAGAGGAAGTGTGAGGGTGACAAGTGTCACTCTCCAATTCCATCTCAATCCTCACCTTATCCACTTGTGCTCTCACACATGTGTGAGAGACCAAGTGGTGAGGTGGCAATTCCCTTTAAGCCTCCATGAGGATAAGGGATGCCATATGGAATCCTCTTATTCTCCAAGAGATCCATCTCCCTCCAAGATGCTCTCACATGTGTGTGAGAGTCTTGGAGGGAGATCCCACACACTTGGGAGTCTTGGAGACCTCCCAAGTCTTTTTGGTGAAGGGATCCCCAAACTTTGGGAAGGGAGATGAGTCTTTCCCAAAACATGACTCATCTCCCACCCTTAGCCATTTCAAAATTCGTCACTTTGACTAAATCTTAGTTTAGAGTGACCAAAAGTGAGTTACCCCAAGGTTTAGTTAGTCAAAATTGACTCTAGACCCATGGGTAACCATCTAGGGTAAGTTTTGGGACACTAAGGTTCACCTAGGGAGTCATAAATTCACTTTAAATGGCCAAATAAAATAAAAACAATACCAAGTGGTGTAAAACAATAAAAATATACAACACATGATATAAATTAATTTTACAAAAGGGGTACTAGGCCTAAAATAATAAAATAGACAAGTACTTAAACAACATCCAAATCAAACGTGATCCTCATCCCTCTTGGGAATGGATCGGTTTCATAGGGAATAACATATGTGTGAATACTACCCCTAATTTCCTGTAGCCTGGGAATATAATCCTACACATATAGATCAAGTGTCAATCATATCATGAATAATCATAGCTGAAGCAACTGGAATTAAATTCATTCCATTGAATACAACATTAATCATCAACAACATAATTCAAGATTAAACTACATTTTCTATCTAATGTCACATAATCATCATCACATAAAGAACTAGAAATCACATCAATAAACATCATCTAATATATCTCGCATGTCTAGTCTCAACATAGCATCAAAATATGATCAAATCGAATCACCATATGTCTAATCAATGTCAAATCAAAATCAGGAGATATAATCAAATCTGCATAATGGAACAATAGCCTCTAAAAGTATGATAATGTCCTCAACTGAAATGTAAAACGATCAAAATAAAGAAGGAAAAATAATCGGCCTCACAAGATCACCCTTGTCTTCGAGAATTTTAGGATGTATTTCCTGAATACCTCCCACGTTTGCCCCCAAAAATGGCATTTGATTTCTCAATCAACATCATTCCTGGTTCCTGACCTGTGTCGAAGGCACCATACCAAATGACCACAACTGAGTTAATGGAGCTTAAAGATCAACTTGAGGATTTGTTGTCAAAACGATTGATTAGACCTAGTGTATCATTGTGGGTGCACCAATGATCTTTGTCAAGAAGAAGGATGGTACCCTAAGGTTGTGTATTGATTATCGTATGCTTAATAAGGCAATGATAAGAAACAAATATCCTTTATCGTGATTAGATGATCTCTTTGACTAAATGTGTGGTGCAGTTGTATTTTTAAAGATTGACTTGAGATTAGGTTACTACCAACTAAGATTAAAAGATGAGGACATCCATAAAATATCCTTTAGAATAAGGTATGGGAATTATGAGTTCACGATTTGTTGGGTGAATATTTTGTCTTCAACTGACTGAAGGCAAAATGGTTATATCGACCACAGTGTAATGAGATAAATCTCTCCTCTCAGCAAGGGGAGGTTCCCTATCAACTGTCACAAATTTATTTAAACTAAATACTAACTTAGGGGTGAGACCATATCATCCATTTCTCTTTTTTTAGAAATTATGTTTACAAAATGAAAGAGCACTTTCTCGATACAAATTGGAATAACCAAGAAACCCACAAGAGCACAAAGTCTATCATTGTTCCTTTTGCTGATTTATAATTTAGAACTGAATAGAATAAGGTGCAGCTCAAAGTCTTCACCGAATGCTACGATAAAACATATAACCACAAAAGATAATAGTAGTTCAAAGCCTTTCCAATATCTTTTACTTCAAAACACAAAATCACAAACTAAAGATAATTGTTGTAGCACAAAGTCTCCACAATCAACTTTAGAACATCTCCCAGATTTTTCACACTCACACTACAATTTGATCAAGCAGATAAGATAGTATTAGTAAAAGGACATAAGAACAATTTCTAATGCGCCACAAGTTATTTCAACACAAAGATTGAACAATCACTTTCTTTTCTATTCACTTGATAAAATTTGATTTACAATTTGAACACAAAGGCTCAAAATGCTCTTCAATTTGGTAGAGTTTCGCTTCAATAACTAAAAGATGATATTTACAATGGGGGTCCTCTTTATTTATAAGAGGAACTGAGAGCAAAAATAGGACAAGAAAAACTAACTATGACTAATTCAACAAAGGAGTCCTTTTTTATTTGGGACTTCCTATGTTTTTACATGTAATTACATATGAGAAAAGTACACGTAAATATGTCTAAAATTATTTCAAAAGTACATCTAAAAAGTGGAAAATAAACTAAGTAATGGAAAAACTACTTCAACTTGTATTGCCGTCTTTCTTCATATGGAAATCATACATGGTGAATGTTGCTTGCATCCCAAGACTATCCGGACTAACTGTGTTCTTGAAAATCATTTGGGCTCTAACTATGGCATCTCTAACCGTGGTAATTGATTTTGCGTGACTAGTTAACTGATTGTCAAGAATATTATCCATGGAGGCCATTGAAAATGTTTTGTCCAAGAACTCTTTCTGGAACATATTTTCAAATTCTTGAATCATCTCTTCTACAGAAAGAAATTGGTTATCCTGTAACACTAGTTTGCACAGCAACTCCTCCAATTTATGTAAAAGACTAACATCACTTTGATCACTTAGTTTCCTTGCAGTTTCCAAGTTATTGATCAAATCTTTCAGCACACGGCTCTGATATGTCAATGCCTCTTTGGTTTCAGTATAAGAATCCCTATTTGGAATGACACCAATTGATATTAGAGCGCTTATTTTCAGCTTTCTCATCTCAACCCACTTATCATGATTCTGTTCTATACACTCAATATCTTGAGAAATAACATCAATCAAGTCATCAAGTTCTACTCTTATTTTCTCCATTTTGTCTATCTTCTCAGATAGCTCTGTAAGCAGAGATATTCCTTGTGTGCTCATCCTTTCCAAGTACTCTTCCCTTAAGATAAGTCTTTTCTACTTTCTGGATTATAAGGTCTTCTACAGAAATGGCCTTGGGAGTTGCTGATTCTGAATTCAAAGTGATTTTTCTCACCACTGCAGTCAACTGTTCAACCATTGCTTTGTAATGATCCTTCATTTCTTTCTCTTTGTCAAACTTCTGAATCAAAATGTCCATGGCTGACTGCATATCAGTCTTTGCACTTTCATGAGTTATTTTGCTTAACTCAACCCTAGAGATAGAGTAATCATTCATACTAAAATTTTCCATGTTTGCATCCTACGGGGGTCTTGCAATCTCTAGAAATTTGTGTCCCTTGTCCTCGAGCATTCTCGAAAGAATCTTTGGCTTCTTCAGGGTCTTGGCTTTCGCAGGCACCAACTTGCTAAAATCAAAGTCATCTGGAGAGATGGCTTGTTTCTTCCTTTTTGGTGTATGAGCTGACAACCATGGTGGAAGCACAAGAGTACTCACATTAGGATCTATTTCCATTGTTGGTGTTACCGGAACTACACTTGCACTGGAAGTGGAAACAATAGGTGGAGTATTAGTAAAAACTGCACCTATTACATTTACATTAGATACCTGTTCAGTATTCATTACAAAGTGATCAAATATAGAAGTATCCCCAATATCAAAAGATGAAGAGGACAAGCTAGGAATAGACTCTGAGGAATGAAGAACATCTTCAAAAGTATTTTGAGGATTGTCAAAAATTATTTTGGAAGGTGATTGATATTCAGAAGAGGGGATATCAATGGGTGAAACAGACAAAGGAACTGAAACAGGTGTGTCGGACAAAGGAGAAGAGACTCCCGTTTCTTATTGTACATTCTCTTGTGGAGACAAACCTTCCTCTCCTTGTTGCTTTGTAGGTCTATCTTCAACCTCCATTTCCTCGGTGGCTAGCTCTTCAGTGTTTTGTTTCTCAATTTTCATATCTTCTATCTCAGACTCTTTCTCCACAGCCTTTGACTTTTTCGTCACGAATTTGATCCTGGGCTTATGTGGCTTGGAAGAAGAGGGAATGTCACTCTTGTTCTTCATCCTATTTTCCACCTTTTTACCTATTTGTTCTTGGATCTCAGTCTCTGATCATGTAAGGAATTCTTTCAAAGCAATTCCCTTATCTACTAGCCACTTATTGGTGTTAGCCAATTAGGCTCAAACCTTTTCCTCAGAGAAGTCAATTCTTTCTGAGACCATTGAATAGGAGGAAGAGGAGAACCAGCAACCTATTCAGTGTTATATCTATCATCAATCAACTCTTCATCATCCACTAGGTCTTCAGGAATGTCAGCCAATCCCAGATATTCAATCTGCTCCAGAGATAACTAGCTATAATCTAATTTTCTGACATCTTCTTCTGTTCTCAAATCCACCCAGACATCTTCAACCATAGGTTCAAGAAACTAGGTCTTTCTCTTGATTTTGTCTTTCACACCCCTATAATCAAACTTTGGCCTTCATTTGAATTGTTTCATGGTTACAAGCTGCATTTCAGTTTCCATCGCTCTAGCCTTGGTAGCAGTTGATACTGAAAACCTGCCGATTTCAACGGGAAACCTAAAACCTGGTTCTTGAGCTCCATTTGTTTATTATGTATGACAATCATTTGTCTACATAATTCCATTAAAACAAGTTTGTCTGAGGGAAACCTTGGCAACATATAAGGATGATCTTGGAAAAAGCCAACCCTTAGATATGAGAAAGAAGGAAATTGTAAGAACATGCATCCAAAATCATTTACCACTGACCAAGCTTCATCTAAAACTCTTCTTTGTTCTAGCTGAGGGTCAAAAAGACACAAGAACAGTGTGAAGAAAGCATCATTTACCCTCCTGAAATGGTGAATAGAACCCTTCAATGTCAATTGAGAATAATACTAATATATAGGAATTACTCCTATCTCCTTCTGATGTTAGACCTAGAAAGATTCTCATGGAGGCTGCTATATACACCAGGTAAGAAGTCATGTAGAATTTGAAGGTAGTGGATACTTTAGTCAATTGCTCATGCAGAGCATTACTGATTTGCTCACCCCACAAGATGGCTTGTTTACCTTGGAGTATTACCTTGATGAAAGGGTACATCCACTCATGAAAAAGTGAGGAAGAGGCCAATCCCCTTATCCTGCTAAGAAGAGTTATAAGATCACCAACTTCTTCTACAAAATCACTTCTAGGAAAACTCCTCGGCCACCTAGACAAGTTTGACCTTGAAGTCTTGAGCCATTTAGTATTGATTATCTTCTTAGCCTTCTCAAGATTTTTGTCATACTCTTTTTGTGCTTTAGCAAAATCTAGTTTTATTACTTTTGTAACAGCAGGGCACATGAAAAATTTATCAATGAATTTAGGATCTAATCTGATTATCACATTGCCATTTGCATCCATCACTGTCCTCGTATCTCTGTTGTAAAACTAAGCACACTGAAGAACAAACTCTATGTTATGGGATGCCACCAGGAAAGACGACACCAAATGAATGTTGCTGTCAATAATCTTCTTCATTGCAAAACTGGGATTATTGGACTTGGTTCTTTCCACAAATTTAGCTATGTCCACATGGCCAATCTCTGTATCCTGAATGTCATCGACATTAGAAGTAACCGAGGTGATCAGAAAAACACCCTGATACTTATCCTTCATCAATTTCAACTTCTTCGGAGACAATTCAGTCATCTGAAGAAGCTATCACCAAAAGGATGTTGGTGAGGAGAGAAAATCTGCAGAAGAAACTGCAACAAAAATCCATGATCATGCAATTAGGGGAAATACTGGTAATCTGGGAAAATTGCATGTCGATGATCACAACTATGGAGATACGCTTGAAAGGGCTAGAGTGCGAGCAGGTCAAAAAAATAGAGGAAAGCAGGTTTGGTAAAGGAAAATTGAAAATATCCCAGAGTTAGCAAAAATTGAGAGTGAATGCACAGGCAGCAAAATTTATCGCCCTTGCATGTATGGGATAGTTTGCAAGTGTCAGGGCGGCCATTTTTACCGACATTGCATGTTTATGAGAAAATTGAACTTGTTTGGGTGGCGAATTTTGCCGACATCGCAGGTTGATGTTTCAAGGTTTTTCTTTGTGTAAGGGCGGCGAATTTCACCGCCCATACACATTTGGATACAACTTCAAATGCTTAAGCGGCAATTTCCGCCGACTTAGCATTTGTTCACAAACTTATGGAAGGACTTCGATCGGCAAATATAGCCGACATCACATTTAACCTACACATAACAAAACATGTTGGAGCGGCAATCATCGCCGACTCAACATGTGCCATGATAGTTTTCAATGAACATATTTTAAGGAATAAAATTTTGCCATTTAGGCATGCGGAGATTAACTCCTCATGAGACGAATATCGACAAAACTCTTCCAACAAAACGTTGACCAGAGGGGAATCAAACAAGGACTAGGGTTTTTTACAAACAACTCAAAAAGAAAGAAAAGGCAAAAAAATGAAGGACGATCTGCCTTTGAACAATACTCTAACAATAAAATTCAAAAAGACATGAATGATTTACTTCAACGAACAAGAAAAAGAAAACCCTAGAAGGAGAGGTTTAACGACTTACCTGTCAAAAGACTGAAACCCTAAGTGCGACTGTGGCGACTCGAAAATCTGCTTGAATCTAAGATCAACGCGATCAAGCAGTTTGAGGGAGGGTTCAAGAATCGACTGAGAGGCTTGGCGAAAAAGAAATGACGAAATAAAATGAGTTTACCAATTAAAAGGGTTAAAAAGCAAGCTCTTAATGCTTAACACGAGTGGCCATAAATGCCACTGAAGTTTGAGATCTTGAAGATCCTACTCGGGCGATGAAAATCGCCGACCTGACATGTGTTAAGTGAACTGCAACGGCGGTAAAAAGTACCGCCTATGCACTTGCTTTCAATGAAGAACATGTAACGGTAGCGAAAATTGTCGCTCGGGCATATTCAAACAAAAAACTATGTAAAAGTGGCAAATTTTGCCGACACAACACAAGCAAACAAAAAGATATGCAATAGCGACGAATTTTGCCGACTTTGCATATAAAGTTTCAAAATTTTACTAACACCCCAAAATGATCAAATTGGTATTTTGAACAGTTTGCAACCTAATAGATTCGCACAAACTTTGAGGAATTGATTTGAGGGAATGTCGCAAACTAGTTTAGGATACCATATGACTCTGCACGAGGCCAAGAGAATCTTGTCTCGATTTGCAAACTTAGAGTGTAGACTACGAAACGGATAAGTTTTGTAGGGGTTGTTTACAAAAATGAGCATAGCTAATTTTGAGAACAACATGGTTCTACCCTTTGGGTTGACCAATGCCCCAACAACCTTTATGAATCTGATGAACAGTGTCTTCAGAGACTGTTTGGATAAGTTTGTACTAGTTTTCCTTGATGATATCTTAATTTACTCCCACAATGAGGAGCATATTCAACATTTATAGATAGGCTTACAATTGACTATTTATTTTACTGTTGATGATACATTTAGACTTGTGGGACTATTGATCCTAAATTTTCAAACTATTAGACTTTATGATGTATGTGGATTTGTTATGCTTAGTATGTTTACGATGTGTTTAGACCTGGATATTGTTTTATATTATGATGTTATGGGAAAACTAATTGGGTGATGTTAGATAGAAATTTGTTATGTGATTCAATCTTGGGAATGGATGTTTGAAATGCAGAATTTAGAATCTAAATTGTAATGTGACTTCCTTGATGCTTATGTGAACTTGTGATATTTTATGCAAGTGTATGTTTCAATTTGCTTCGACTATTATATATATGTGGAATTAACTTTTCAATTGAGTGCACAAGTATTTCTAACAAGCCACAAAAATTGGAGATCATCCCACACACAATGTTGTTATTCTTTGTGAAACTGATCTAGTTCCACGAGGAACCAAGATCAACTCTGTGCATGATGAAATTCTGTAATGTTGATTGCATGTTGTTAGTCGGGCTAAGTCTACCCCTCTTTTATTTTGAATTCTAATTGGTGTTGTAAGAATATTGTCTTTTGAATTTCATTTTTTAAAATTTTAAATTTTGAGACCCCTTTTCATGTGCTTTAACTTAACCCTTGGTGCTCAAAATGAGCTAAACTTGACCCTGGGTTGTACCCCTTGGGTCTAGGGACCTTTTTGGCTTGGGTAACCCAGGGTAAACCTTCATTTGGTCACTTTAACTTCACCCTGAAGTAAAGTGACGAAATTGGAGGCATGGGAGGGAGAGGATGAGTGAGTCAAACACTCAACCTCATCCTTACCTCTTCCCTAGGTTGGGGATGACTCCAAGACCCCTCAATGGTGGAGGACTTTACTCTAAGTCTCTTCCACCATTGGCAAGGGTACCTTGGAGTTGTGTGGTCCCTCTTGGGAGGAAAGGAATGGGACATATTATAAACTGTGATTTTAGACTAAAATAGATTTTGTTGTGGATATATATATATATATATATATATCAAATAAAACTTTTTTTAAAAAAAATTGCTGTGTAATAAAAAAACCAGAGAAAAGACTATGATTTCAGAATTACAGTGGAGGTTTTTTTTTTTTAGAGAAAAAAAAAATTTACAAGTGGTGGGGGGGTTCGAACCCCCCCACCGTTACATTTTACTTGAGGGTGTGGGGAGGGGGCGGAGCCCCCACCCACACCCCACTAAGTGGGATGTGGGTGAGGGCTCTGCCCCCTCCCCACACCCCCCATCTGCCACAGACCCTGTAGATCCCCCGCGGACCACATCCCCTCTTCCCCCTCTTCCACGGTAAACCCAACACCGCCGCCGCCGTCTAACCTCTCCCTCTGTTGCAGCACACACAGACCTTCTCCCTTTGTGGCCCTCTCAACACCACCTCCACCATAGTCTGCCAGTCCTTTCCCCTTGGCCCTATGGTCTCCACCCCTCCGTGGCTCCTCCTCCACCACTAACAGCACTCAATACCTCCGCCACTCACAACACTCAATACCTCCGCTGCTGCAGCACCTCATAGCGTCGCCCTGCCATGAACCCTTAGGGTTTGAAACATGAAATAAAAAATATATAAATAAACAATATTTTATAAATAAAACACACTAGTATACTCATATATATATATATATATAAATTTAAATGTCATCATATGCATTTCATATGTGACCACCATTCAACCTGCAACACAACCAAATCAAGAATGAGAGGAAAAAAAATAGAAAACAAAGAGGAGAAAAAAAGGAAATGAGGAGTGCAAAGAATAGGGTTAGGGTTTTTACCCATAAGGAAATTTATTTTTTTAATTGAGAGGAATTTTAGGACTTTACATTTTAAAATTGCCCTTATATTCTTTTCCCATTCTCTTTACTTTCCTCATTGTTTTAACATTTATTTATTGAATGGGTTAGTGTGATTAATTAAATGGGTAAAACTAGATCCTTGTTGGAATATTATTATTTTTATTTGTTAGTGGATGTTAATAAATCGATAAAATCATGATTAGAAGGATTTATAAATTATTGATTTTTAATTTAAATTTTTGAAGAAAAGGATTTAATTGATTTAGTTAAATTTTATACAATTTAAATATTGAGAGGTATTTATTTTAAACAATCGGGTAAAGAAACCTAACTCTGCGAGAACGATTTAAACCGCATCGTATTTAATTAAAATTTAGTATTCTTTTTAATCATGATGGACAATTTAATTAACGAAATAAAATTAGACATTGTTTTAAACCTGACTCAGAAACCTAGTAAACCATTTAAACGAAGTTAGTAAAACCTGTTTCCGAGCTCTGATCTACCAAGAAAATAGGAATAATGTAAATGATGCAGAGATAACTCTGATTGATAGAAAACGTGAAGGAGAACAGATTGATCAAGCTTTGTTGAAAAATGTTTTAAATTATAGAAAAGGAGAACAGATTGATCAAGCTTTGTTGAAAAATGTTTTAAATTTTAGAAAACGTGAAGAAGAACAAATCGATCGAGCTTTGTTGAAAAAGTTTTAAATTATAGAAAAGGTGAAGGAGAACAAATTGATCGGACTTTGTTGAAAAATGTTCAATTAACTTATTTAACTGATCTACCATTTGAACTAGTGAGATGTAGGTAACACAAACCAAACCAGTAAACCTTTCCATCAAAATTAGTTTTAGTACAATAAACCCTACTCACGCCCGTGAGGTGTTATGCTGCTGAATTTTTCCAGAATTTAGGGTTTAGCTAGGTTAGTGGAATTTAACCCTTTGGGCGACGTTAACCGCATTGCAATGACCCCCTAGTTGGCCTTCATTGCAATTGGTTTGCGCCTGTGAATGTAGTAACCCGCATTCAACTGTAATGTTTACGCCTTAAGCGTAATGCCACCGAGCACGCTTACACGTGCGAGGGGGTTTCTAGGAAAGTGTGGAAATTTTTTTGATATTTCGTGTCATGACCACATGACAAATGTGGACATGACATGTGTGATGCACGTTGTGACCGCATGGGAAATGTGGTCATGACACTAATTTGTAGGAGAATGGGAAGGAGTGGTAGCTCAACTTCTCTATTCTCTTGGATTAAGGGTCACGAGCAATTGGCAACCACTTCTAGAAAAGAAATAAAAAATATCTTTTCAAAAGTATTCTTCACCTACCTAAGTTGGAGGTAAAAAGGATATAGCATTATGAATATTATCTTTTGTTTTCATTAACCAGAAGTGTAAATTGGAGAGATTTATATTCGTGTTTATTTGCACCAAGAGGAGTCATGACCCTAGAAGCAACTGTACCTTCTAAAATTATAGTAAAGACCAAGTCAAGTTCTCTCATAGCATTTACATGCTTAGTCTCTCTATTCTTATTCATGAAAAATGCTAGAACTTGTTTATGAAAGGTGTACTTTGAATACGGTCTGTGTTTATCCATTTTATTGAAGACTGAAAGAATATATATTTTTTTGTGTTCTCTGCATAAAGGCTGAGAGTCTTTAAGTGTGGTATTACTTGTAATGGCCAATGAAAGGTCATAAGTCTTTAAAGACTGTGTTATTCTTTAGAGACCTTAGAAGACCGATAGATCTAAGAGGCTGATAGCCTCGCTCTCAAACATTGGAATCTATGTTATAACTCTTAGTGTACTTTGTGAAGACTGATATATGTTTTTAAACTCTAAGTATTCATAGAAGGCTGATATGGCTATAATAAACATTGTGTATAGGGTAAAGATTATTTAATGGTCAACTTATATTTATGTTCCTTATATCTTTAATACACCTAAATAGAGGTGATAAGCAAGCAAACTGCATTATTACTATGGCCTTGAGGCCGATAAAACTACTTTTCATGGCATTGTATCATACGCTTGTAAGAGGCTGATCAATAGAGTCTATCTATGCACTCTTATATGACTTTATAATTAGGTTGAAACCTTTGTATATTGTTTAAATTACCTTCTTTATTAAGCCTATAGGAGGTTGACATACATTTCATATGTATAGTCTAGCTTTACACTCTTTACATTGATAATATGGTCGATAAACTGTAGTTTCTTTCACTCTTGGTGGCACATGTAAGTAGGCCAACAAGTTGGCTTTCTCATGCATGCCTGTGTAAGGACAAAAGTTATAAATGATTAGTAATTATGTAGTAATCTGCCAATAGAATAAACTTACATTTGAATATCTGAATGATCGATAGCCTTTAACTAAGCTTTCTTTTTTAGTTGAATAAACGATATGTCCTTACAAACATCATGAGGAAGAAAGCTATGTGGTACTCAATCTTTTGGTAAGGTTGATTGGCCAATGAGTAGGAACTCATCTTTACATAATGTGTAAGTGAACTTATTATTTTCCCTCCTCGAGACCAATTTGTTTAAAGTATTAAAACATTATGGTATTCTGTAATAAGATAATATTGATACGATTACATAAGTGTAATCCCGACTATGAATAGCCTTGAGTTTATTTTATAGTTTGGCTAAGATTATCCCATACTTTGTAAATGGCATTGTTATGGCCAATTGAGATGAGTATATAACTTATCATTGAAAGAATGAATACCAAATTCATTCATGATAATGGAATTAGGTTTGACTAGTCATTGAGTAGATTGGCAAGTTGTCATAGACCTGAGATTGCATGAATGCAAAGAGGAACTCAATGCCATTATTTAAGTCACCCAGGCTCTTACCTTATACTTTTCTTGTTGACCTATAGTAGAGTGTATACTTTATGTCAATTAGACAGATATAGGTTAAGCATATCAAAGTATGTTGATTTATTAATTATCGATATAAAAGAATGTTGTCTCCAATTCGAGAAAAGAGTGTGTGAACATACGAATTATTTATATGAAACTTTGACCAAAGTAATGCAAAAGTCACTACTTTCATTGTCAGATCACTGTGCTCCAGATAGTTGAACAATCAAAGGGGTTGTACATAGATAGAGATAGACTAGAAGTTGTAAACCCAATTGTTTTTAGCTAGGACACTACACTAGTTCTCAGATGGCACAAAAAATTAGTTGATTCTCATTATCTATACCCTCGCGAAGGGAATGGCCTTTTAGTAGGAAGGTGTGCTAGGGACCGTCAGTCTGTGGTTGGAGGAAAAGTACCAAGGTGATGCTCTCCCTCTTGTAGTTAACTTCCAAAGACTTGTGAACAGGAAACATTGCTTCATATGTAAATGTAACTAATAAATGTTGTAAGACGTGAGGAATACAACCTTCTAATATTGTACATGTATTTATGTAAAAATTTGTAAGTTGCATGCAAAAGTGACTATCAGATGATGTATTATATCAAGTATATTGTAAATGCAAATGTACCTACTTTACTTTATATGATAGAAAAAAAAGAATTATGAGATTGTGGCAGTTATTGCTTAAATTTTTAAATGTTTTATTTAGCATTTCAGTTGGAGATGTTACACACAAGATTAGGAAGATATGTGATTTATAATGAAGAGCAAGTAATATTGGAGGTAGAAAACTAAACTTAAGACTCAATGCATGGTTCCTATGAGCCTACGCAATTGTGGAAGATGTATTTCGATGGCACAAGGTGCTCAAATGGTTCTGAAGCAAGTTTGTGTATCCTTTCTCCACAAGGGAAGAAGATTATTAAATTTTTCTACTTCCATTTCAGCTACATGAATAATGAGGCCAAATACGAGGCATTGGTATACAGTCTCCTAGCAGAGAAGTTGAAAATCAAGCAGTTGCAAGTGTTAGATGACTCAGAGTTGGTCATTAGATAGGTGAGAAGGATAGCTATAGCCAAGAACATCAAGATGAGGTCATACCATCACAGGGTATGGAATCTTTTAGAAGGCATTGAGGCACTAAATGTAGAAGTAGTCCCGATAATCAAAAATACTAAAGTAGACCGGATGGCTCAAATCGGATCACAATTTAAGCTAACAAAATACATGCTTAAGAATGATAATGCAGTCAAATTGATTATCTGGCCTGCAATCCCTGATAATGGAAATCATTGGAAAATCTTTGAAAGTGATGCTCAGATTGCCTTGTTCCTACAACAGTCTAGAAAATTCACAGATCAATTGATGTCAAAGATTGAAGAGGCCTATGATGAATAGATCATGTACTTAAAATCTAACAAGGTTCCTAAAGGCCTCATAATGCTTGAGATCTTGTTTGACTTAGATGATGCGAAAATAAAAAAGAGGAAGATTTTTACTAATAGGGAAGACTATACAGAGATAAATGTGAATGTCCGAAGGAGAGTGAAGGTTAGGAACATCACCACTCAAGCCAAAAGGGATAGACTGATCTCCTTCTGCAACAAGTATGACAAAGTGATAGCTTGAAATTATGAAGACCTTAAGTGCTATGGCAAAAACATAGTTCAATAGACCATCAACCTAATGCCTGAGTCGAAGCTAGTTCGACAAAGGCAAAGGCTGATCAGTCCAAAGATAGAGCCCCTTATGAAGTAGGAGTTGAGCAAGTTGATTGATTAAAAGATCATCTTCCCGATTAAGTACTCCACGTGGGTGTCTAGTCTAGTCTCGGTAAGGAAAAATAATGGTGAAATAAATCTATATGTTGACTTCAGAGACTTAACAAGGCATCCCTGAAGGATCACTACTTGCTCCCTTCAATGGAGCAGATACTTCAAATAGTCGCATGATCGGAGAGGTTCTTTCACCTAGATGGTTTCTCTAGTTACATCCAAATTTGGCTCAAGGAGGAGGACCAATATATAACTTCCTTTACCATAAAATGGGGCACATTAGCTTATGCAAAGATGCATTTCATCCTTTCAAACATAGAAGCAAATTTCCAGCATGCTATGGACATTGCCTTCAGTGCGTTAATCAACAAGATCATCCTAGTCTACTTAGATAATCTCACTGTGTACTCCAAGTCAAAGGATGATCATTTTGATCATCTAGAAAAGGTTTTCCAAAGGTGCCAAGAATTCAGAATTTCTCTAAATGCAAAAAAATGTATCTTCGGGGTACCATAGGGCAAACTCCTTGGGCACATCATTTCAAAAGAAGGAATATCTATCAATCTAGACAAAGTCAAAGCCATCATGGAGCTACCTCTGCCTGTGAACAAGAAAGTTATCCAATCTTTCTTAGGAAAGAGTAATTTTGTGGGGAGATTCTTTTCCAAGTTTGCAGGATTAGTCCATCCCATCACACTAATGCTCAAGATGGACAAAAACTTCAAATGGACCCCTGAGGAAAGGAAGGGTTTCAAAAGAATCAAGAAGGCCATATCCACCACCCCGATATTGGTTAACCTTGACTTCTTAAAAGATTTCATTATGTATGCATACAAGGGAGATCACATTATAGATACAATGTTGACACAAAAGGATGAATCAATGAAAGGAGAATGCCCCATTGCTTTCAACTCTTAAACCATGAAAGACTATGAAACAAGGTACAATTTTGTTGAAAAGAAAGCTTATGATTTGGTTAAAGGACTCAAGAAATTCTGGCATTTGGTTTCAGGAATCAAAGTGACTATCTATGTGGCTCATCCAAACATCTGAGAATAAATAATGGAAGGAGAGATCACAGAGAAATGGGTCAATTGGATTACTAAAATCTTGGAGTACAATAGTGAAGTAAGGCCAACCAAGTTGGTCAGAGGAAGGGTGCTATGTAAGCATTTAGCTTGAAGCCAAGATTCCATGAAGAAAGAAGAGCAAAGGACAGAAGTGATCCTAGTCAATGAACAAGAATAATCTAAGTCATTGATTCAAGACAAAATGTGCTTCATGGAGACCAAAAGGTATGCCATACATCTCCCTCCTTTCAAGAAGAGATTTTACAAGCTTCAGGGGGCAACTTCTCTATAATCAACGGTGTCATCTTCAAGAAGAATTTTAATTGTGCATATTTAACATATGTGGGGAAGGAAGAGGTTGATAAAATTATGTTTGAATTCCATTATGGCATGTCTGGTGGTCATTTCTCAGCAAAGACCATAACAACGAAGATGATCTATACAGGATACTATTGGCCATAGATGTTCTTTGATAGCCACAAGTTGGTCAAATAGTACCAATAATGTCAATTCTATACAGGCAAGAGAAGAAACATCACTCTCCATCTGAAACTAGTCCTAGTTGAAGAACCGTTCACCCAATGGGGATAATATATAATCAGGATGATTAATCCCATTTCAAGTGCGAGTCACAAGTGGATCCTAATGGTGACAGACTACTTCACAAGATGGAGTGAAGTAACAACATTGAAGGAGGCAACAAAGAAGGTAGTGCTCAATTTCCTGGAAGATATTGTCACCAAATTTGGTTCCCCTCACACAATCATATCTGATAATACAAAAGCATTCCTTGGATCTAGAATTCTAAAATTTTCCCTAATGAATGGCATCTTCTTAAAGACCTCCTCAAATTACTACCCATAAGGGAATGGTCTAGCTAAATTGACAAACAAGAACCTAATTAAGTTGATTAAGAGAATAGGCTTAGGAAGCCAGAGGGAATGGCATAAGAACCTCAAGACAGCCTTATGGATTGATAGGATCACCCTGAAACAAATTATAGGAACATCTCCCTATAATTTGGTATATGGGAAAATGCCATAATACTGATATCAAAGGAAATTCTTGCACTTCAGTTGGTGAAGCACTGCAAGATAGAAGAAAATGACATCGTGAAGGTCTAAATAACAGAGATGACAGAGCTTCAATAAAAGAGGGAATCAATGCTCAATTCCATGGTTGGTCACTAGCATATTGTCAAATGATGGTTTGACCAAAGATATTTTGATCCAAGATTCAAGGTGGGTGACTCAGTTTTGAAATGGGATGAGCGAGCATCAAAACCAAGGAGGCATTCTAAATTTGACTAATTATGGAGTGATCCAATCAAAATTATTGCCTGCAAGCAACACAACACCTTAGAACTAGAGATATGAAAAACTTTTCTCACACTGTCCTAAAAACCCCCTCGCATGTGTAAGCATGCTCGGCGGTGTTCTCTCATGGCGAAAACACTACAGTTTTCGGTGGGATATAAGTACAATTGCGTGCAACCAGACACAAGCAGACCAACAAGAGGATCTCTACGACGCCACTAACGTCATTGCAAGAGTGAGATTACCAAAGTTCCTAAATCTAAACCTCGGCAAATTCTGACAGCATAACACCTTACGGTGTTAGTGGGAATTACTCAGCACTCTTTTACGCACGTGGTTCGCTGATAGATTAACAACTTCCAACGACGCCTTGTTCTGACTAAACCGACTAGTGATCTCCCTATTTAGTCAATTTTCAGCAAGGCACGGTTGTCTGTCTCCTCTCTTGTTTCCTGAAACATACTCCTCCTACAACTTAGCATTCTCAACAAGGCAGTTTGTTTGCTCTCTCTTCCCTTTTCTCTGGGTCTTAATTTTGATTGTATTTTTATCACGCTCACCTTAACTATTTCTGTGATAATTTAGTTTGTTTATATTTCGGTCTCTCTCTCTTTCATTTTCCTTTCTTCATATTGGGCATCAATCAGGGTTATCACTGTTTCTATTGTTAATATTAAACCTAACATCTGGATGATCAAGGTCACATAGGCTGGTTTACTACTTTGCTGGACTCGGTCTCCTAGTCTTCTCCGATCTAGGTTTCTTCTCTTGTATATCTTACTTAAACTTGTTCCTAAGCAAATTTTGGCTGGAGGGTCCATCGACTTAGTTCTCTTATCCCATGTGGGAATTGTCGCGCATTTTCTCCTCTGTGTTTTTCCAATGTTACTTTTTCTTCTTCTGACTCTCTTATAGGTTTACTTATATGGACGTTTACTACAGTTGAGATTAAAATGGCCTCACATGGAATTTCTGTGATGACTCCTTAAGTTTATTTCCAGTGACCTTTTAAGCAAGGTGACGTGTAATTTTCCTCTTCATTTTCCGGGTGATTGAAATTACGTTGATAGTTGAAACTTCCGAGAAACTCTTTCCGGAGTCATACCGTATATTCCTTTATGCTCTCTTTAACTTATAATTTTATTTTCTCTTAATTATAATTACTGTTGTTATTATTACTAATAATTAATCTTAATATTCTTATTGTAAATCATATACCATTGTTAAGTTATGTAGGAGGCTCTTCTCGTTATAAAACCCTTACCATGGAAATATAACAAAATCCCTATTTAATTACGTTTGTACTCCACTTAAGACGAAAACATAATTCCCATATCTTGAAACCCCCCCCTTTTTTTTTTGACTTAATTTTGCACATCCCCTTGTTATGAATGATAGAGAGGGCCTCATAAAATGGCCCAAGACACCTCTTCTATGTATATATATACCATATATATAAATATATATATGTAATTTATATACATATAGAACTATATAACTAAATATATCTATATTTATTTACACTTCCCTTTCAAAACATAATTTATATATATAGCTATATATATATATATATATATATATATATATATATATATAGATATATTTATATATGACATATATTATGCCAACATATATATATATAGATATATATATTTTTGTTTTGTTATTTAAATGAACCAGATATATATATATATATGACATATATTATGCCAACATATATATTTATATATAGATATATATATTTTTGTTTTGTTATTTAAGTAAACCAATGCTTATATGTTAGGGCTAAATAGCCCTAACATTTTTTTTTTATGCTTAACATTTTATGTTTTCTGCTGTGAAGCAAAGAAATGGCGGTAGGGGTCGGGCCGCACAGAGGAACAGAGGCCGCGAAATACAGCGGCAGACTTGTATGTGGCGGAGCGTAGCTCCGCAGGGGTTTTAAGGGGCAGGGGGATGTGGGGAGGGGCGGAGCCCCACCCACATCCCACGATGTGGGGTGTGGGTGGGGCTCCTCCCCTCCCCACACCTCTGTTTTAATACAAACAGGGGCTGCGGTGGGGATTACTCCCCACCGCCCACCATATACAAGGCTGCGACTGTGTTTTCAACACAGCGTTCTTAAATATCGACAGTCATACAATGTAATCCGGTTTTAATGCATTTCGATGATAATAAAATATATATAATATATTTATATATATATATATATATATATATTTATATATATATATATATATTATTATTTCAGTCTCTTAATAAAACAATTTATTCAGTTTCTATTATTCTGTTTAGAAAGAATGATAATTACATACCAACTATATTATATTTATATATATATATATATATATATATATTGATGTATATATATATTTTATTTGGATATTACCATTCAACTTTCTTCATTACAACAGATAGTTAGTTTCTCATATTCGGAAAAAATGATAAATAAATAACAACTAATATATACATATATATATATATATCTATCCCATTTTCATAAATCACTCACTTTCTCAAATTGACAACCAGAAGTATATACATACTAGATTTCCCTTAATCTTTACAAATTAACTGAAAACATTAGTTAAGGAGAATAAACTTAAACATTTAACAACTGGCTTTTCCCTTATAGCAATGAACTATAAAACTAACATTTCAACTAGTTAAGCAGTTCTAATCTTACGATTACATAAACAAACTCAGATTAGATTGCAAATAAGAAATGAACTCTTCCTTTCATTAACATATTAAACACAATTTTAAAAGGTTTACAAAACAACATGACTTGAAAACCACATTCATATTATAGAAAAGTTAATTCTTCCACTACACATAGCAAGAGAATCAATTTTAAACCATGGATACAACAACTAACTTCCCAGATATGAACAATATACAACTGATAGCTTGTGACAACCAAGTAAAAGTCCATCAATAACAAGATCAGGGAGGTGATTTCCTTCACTCCCAGGGTAACAATAAATTACAACAATATCAAGAGAGGTGCTCTCTCTTCAACTCTGATGAAATGAACCTGGCCTAATTCTCATGACAAAGAAGAATAACTGTTTCTTCACAAATATAACTCCTCCCAAGCCAACCAGAAGCTCCAAGAGAAAACCTGCGTATCAAAGACAAACAAAGAAGAAAACACCACTCATCTAGCTCTCCTCCCTTCCGTAGACCCGCAAGAGGGTCACCCCCGAGCTAGGGAGACCATACTCACACCTGGGTAACTCAAACACTCCACTTCACAACAGTAACAACAACAATCCCAAAGCACACAAACACCCGTGGGTCATTTACACAACACGGAAACTCAACTACAGTGAGTTTCATAAGGGGCAGGAGAGTGGACACACTCGACTCCAGAGTGTCACCCTGACAGATAAGTTAACCAATACAATTTCTCTTGGTCTCAAACCAAGTTTGATCACAAATTTTTAAGAAATCTATATTTGACTCTCAAGTCAAAGATACAGTCACAGATACATGCCCTCAAGGCTTTCAACATCCCAAAAGATGGAAACAGGTATGCACCCGAGGAGGATCTCTCCTCCCCTACCCCAAACTTGATGAGCATTTCTCCCAAGTGGGAGAAGCTCTGTCAAACAACCCGACAACAAACCCCACAGAAAATAAATCTAAACACAAATTCACACACTTTACATACACATTCAGCAAAGGTAAAAATCAAACCAGCCTTACAAAGCCCTCCTGGAATGAAGTTGTTGCAGAACCCACAGAGTTCTCTTCCAACCTTAGCCACCAACTCCCTCTCCCTTCTCTCTCCTGCAAGCTAACTTTTCTATTTTTTTTTTGTAAAACAGAATGAAAGTTTCCTCACAATTCCACTAACTTCCTCCCCTCCCAAAATTGGAAACAAATAACCCCATTTCTTTTCAGTTTCGAGGAATGGGGAGGTGACACTTGTCACCTCCTCACCCTTCCCCAAAACCACTATTCTATCCTGGTGGCTTATGTCACTCACCCATCCCTAGAGTACTCCTTATCCCTTTCCTCCTGTCATTTCTCTTTCGCATGGGAGAAATAAAAGGAGTTAAAGGAGTAAAAGACAGGTGACCCATGCCTCTTCTTCCCTCCTTCACATGGGTGGCCCCACTTCACATGGGGGAATCTCACTAATGGAGAAGGTGACTTCAAGTCAATCCTTCAATAATGGATGGCATCTCTTACCTTGGGGATTGTAGAGGGGATGGGTTGGGTGTTGGTACAACCCATCATGTCCCCTCCATACCTCCAATTTTCGCCACTTAACTTCAGGGGGAAGTTAAGATGACTAGATGGAGGTTACTCAAGGGTTACCCATGCCAAATGGGCCCCTGGACCCATGGGGTATAACCCAGGGTCAACTTTAACCCCTACAAAACACCCCTGGTCAAGGTAAAGCACAAGAAAAGGCCTCATAAATTTAGATAAAATAAGGAAATTCAATTTCAATCCTTTTTACAACACAAATTATAAAATAATGTTACATGAGGGTAACCTAACCCACTCGACCATACGAAAGACCACATTACATCATTACATCAAACACAAAGAGATCTTGGTTCCTCGTGGAACCAGATCGGCTTAACAGGGAATAACAAATAACGAGGTGCGGAATGATCTCCGAAATCTGTGGTTCGATTAGTAATTCCTGCACACTAAATTACAAGATCAGTAACCACATAAAATCATCATAGCCGAAGCAACTTAAAAACATGCATTATCATGACATAGTACTAATTAACATAAATGAAATCTTATTACAATTTTTCCATCATCACCTAATTAATTTTTCTGAAATGTAAACTTATCCAAACATCACCCAATTAGTTTTTCCGAAATCTTAAGAAAGTTTAATATCTTGACAATTCTGGGAACTGCTATCCCACAAACATAAAAAGTAACAATAACAGTAATGTAAATAGTCATAACAACAGAAGTAAAAAGGGCAACCCTCACATCCTCTCCCCCTAAGACGGTACTTCCTCCTGGAAGTCATCAAAAAGGTGAGGATAAAATGTCTTCAGTCTCTCTGCATCTTCCCATGTCACAGTGACTTCGTCGTATAGGTCCCACTGGACTCTAACCTGGTCCAGCTCTCAACCTCGAAGGGCCAGCGTCCGACGAGCCAATATGCGAATTGGCTCCAACGCCAGCTATCCGTCTGCCTCTACCTGAAGAGCACTCCAATCCAACACGTGAGATAAGTCAAAAATATATTGATGTAAAACTGATACATGAAATACATCATGGATACGTGACAGGCTAGGTGGCAAGGCTAGACAATAGGCTACTGGTCCTATCCGCTCCAAAATTTTGAAAGGTCCTACAAATCGAGGTGCGAGATTAGAGCCTTTTCCGTAACGAATTGGACTCTTGTGCGGTCGCACTCTCAAAAATACCCTTTCCCCCACAGAGAAGCTTCGGTCTGTCCTCTTAGCATCGGCATACTTCTTCTGCTTGTCCTGAGCTTCCTGAAGTCTCTGTCTAATCTGTTTGACCTGCTGTTCCATATTCTGAACTATCTCTGGACCGATGACCGTTCTGTCCTCTATCCGATCCCAACTCAATGGTGTTCTGCATGGTCGGCCATATAAAGCATGGAAAGGAGGCATACCCAATGAGCTGTGATGCCCATTATTGTAGGAAAACTCAACTAGATATAGGTACTCCTCCCATCTAGACTGATGGTCCATCACATACATGCGAAGCATGTCTCCTAACACCTGGTTAACTCTCTCTGTTTGTCCGTCGGTTTCTGGATGATAGGCTGAACTGAAGTTGAGCTGTGTGCCCAACGCCTGATGTAAAGCTCTCTAGAACGATGAAGTAAATACGGAGTCTCTGTCAGATATAATGTGGCAAGGTACCCCATGAAGTCTAACAATCTGATCCAGAAACACCTTTGCCACTGATGGTGCATTGTATGTTGTGCATATTGGTGAAAAATGCGCCACTTTGGTCAACTTGTCAACTGTCACCATAATAGCATCATGGCGACGTGAGGACATAGGTAGACCAACGATAAAATCCATCGAAATGGTGTCCCATTTCCATTCAGGTATCTCATGAGGGTATAATAGTCCCGCTGGATGCTGATGTTCGGCCTTGACCCTCTGACATTCCAGGCAACGAGCAACAAATTCGGCAATGTCACGCCTCATCCCGGCCCAATGATAAAGCTGTCGTAAGTCAGCATGCATCTTCTTCACTCCTGGGTGTGCTGCATAGGGTGCTCTATGAGCCTCTGATAGGATTATTGTACAAAGATTACCCGCAAGGGGTACCTAGATGCGCTGTCGATGTCGAAGCATACCATCAGACTCAAGGGAATATCCTGTAAATTTGCCCTCAAGGGCCTTCTGATTTAATAATGCCTGCTGCACTTCAAGAAACCATTTGTCCTCTGGCAGATGCTGTAAGATGCGATCCTTCAAGTCCACCTTCAAGGTCAGGGTCTGGATCTCGTGGCGCCTTCGACTCAAAGCATCAGCGACCACGTTCTCCTTCCCTTTGATATAGTGGACATCGAAGTCATATTCGCATAGGAATTCAATCCAACGCCGTTGGCGGGCGTTCAAATTAGGGTGTGTAAAAATATACTGCAAACTATGATGATCCGAATGGAGTTCAAAGCGTCGACCTAGGAGAAAGTGCCTCCAGCGGACCAAAGCATGAATGACTGCTGCGAGCTCTAAGTCGTGAGTAGGGTAATTTAACTCATGTGTCTTCAGTTTCCGTGATTCGTATGCGATCGCTCGACCATCCTGCATAAGCATGGCTCCCAATCCTTCTAATGATGCATCTGTGCAAACTACAAACTCCTCTGTAGGATCTGGGACCGCTAAAATAGGAGCACTGGTAAGACGCTCCTTGAGGACTCCAAAGGCCTTTTCACACTGCTCGGTCCAATTGAAACCCTTCCCTTTTCGCTGAAGGGAAGTAATGGGATGTGCTATCCTAGAGAAGCCCTCGACAAACCGACGATAATATCCGGCTAACCCCATAAAGCTTCGGACCTCTGTCACGTTAGTGGGTGTCGGCCATTCCTGGATTGCTCTAATTTTAGATGGATCTACGGAGATGCCATCGCCTGATAAAATGTGTCCCAAATACTGCACCTCTGTCCTGAAGAAGGCACACTTCGCCAAGTTGCCATAAAGCTGCTACTCTCGTAATTGCTGCAAAACTTGACGCAAGTGCTCCACATGCTCCTCCTCAGTCCGTGAATAAATCAAAATGTCATCTAGGAATATTATCACGAACCGATCTAGGTACGTGCGGAACACCCCGTTCATGAGACTCATGAATACTGCAGGAGCGTTCGTCAACCTGAAAGGTACCACTGTGAATTCATAATGGCCATATCTGGTTCGAAAAGTAGTTTTATGAATATCCACCTCCGTGATGCGCAATTGGTGATACCCAGATTTTAGATCAATTTTCAAGAACACTCTGGCTCCCTACATCTGATCAAAAAGGTCGTCAATCCTAGGCAGAGGATAACGGTTCTTCACCGTCACCTTGTTCAACTGCCTGTAGTCCATGCATAATCGAAGAGACCCATCCTTCTTCTTTACGAAGATAACCGGTGCGCCCCATGGTGAAACGCTAGGTCGGATGTGTCCCTTCTCAAGTAATTCCTCTAACTGCAGTTTAAGTTCAGTGAGTTCATGTGTAGTCATCCTATAGGGTGCACGGGATATCGGTTCTGTACCCGGCACCAAGTCGATGTGGAAGTCCACTTCTCTACGTGGAGGCATACCTGGTAATTCTGGTGGAAATACATCAGCAAACTCTCTAAGGACAGGGTGATCATCTAAAGTAGCCTCAGGTTCATCCTCTGCTCTATCACTGACCGTGATGGCAACCATCTGACATCCCTTCCGCATACAGCGCTTAAGCTATTGAGCGGATATCATACGAGCAGCCGTGGGCTTTTGAATGCCCACTATCTCAACCGATGAACCATGATCTTCTAAACAGCTAATCATCCTCTGGCGACAATCAAGCTTGGCTCTATGTGCCGCAAGCCAATCCATACCCAGAACTACTCCGTAAGATCCTAATGGCATAATCCTAAGGTCACATGTTGTGGTGAATGATCCCAATGTGATCTCACAATCTCTAACCAAGGAATCTACTGACATCCTGGCCCCTGAGGCCAACTCAACTTCCCACCTAATGTCTTGCCTAGAAGCCACCAGCCTGCAACACTCCACTAACGATGTAGACAAAAAGGAGTCAGTAGCTTCTGAGTCAAAAAGGATCGAGATGGGAAAGTCTCCAATCGTACCTGCTGCCTCTATGACTGAGGCCTGGAAATCGGCCTGGCGGTTATCAACCGCTGCAAACATGTGGTGGGATCTGCCCATGTCACCTACGGTCTGCTCAGATCCACCTGATCGGGGCTGTCCCCCTGTAGTAAATCCCTGCGGGCACTCTCTAGCCAGATGCCCTGCCCCACCACACACATAACATGGTCCTCGAACCTGTAACTGCCCTGACTGTGTTCTGCCTGATTATTGTTGCCCAGTCCGTCCAGTGGATCCCTGTGAGCCTCTGTAAGACTGCTAGGACCTCACGGGTCCTGCCGATGAACCCTGCTGTCTCTGATCTCTGCGTGAACCCTGCTGCTGCCATCCACGGTTCTGTCCTCCCTGTCCCCTCTGTTGAAATTTAGATTTTTGCTGATGTTGCTGCTGCTGTGGAGGCCTAGGAGGTAATGATGAAGGATTATATCCTCCTCTCTGTGTTGTATTTTGAGGCCTTCGGAAGTTTTGCTGTTGTTGGGGATTACGTTCCTGGTACTGCGGGCGTGAATTCTGCCCTCGTCCCTGAATTTCCTCTGATATAAGGGCCTTTTCAATAGCCTCGCTCATGGTATGGGGATTTGCCATACGAACTGGTCCTACTATCCCGTGATTTAGCCCTCTGATGAATTTGTGTATTAAGATTTTCTCATCATGGAGGTATTCCGCATAACGAGAAAGCTCTATAAATCGGCTCTCATACTGAGTAACGGTGAGTCCCCTCTACTGTAAATCATGGAACTCATCGATCCTGCGCTGTCTATAATGTTCGGACAAATATCGCGCATTGAAGCGCTCAATGAAGATGTCCCATGTGAGTGTATCCACGGATAGTCGGCGCTTGCACTCCTCTGTGCGCCACCAGGTGGCTGCTGCATCCCTAAGAAGATGGACTGCCACTCGTGCTTTCGTGTTGCTTCCATATGGTCGCAATGCGAAACACCTGTCTAAGCTAATCAGCCAAGCCTCGGCCACAGCTCCCTCTGTAGCACCTGCGAAAGTGGGTGGGTTGAGCCTCAGTAGATCTCTGATGGGGTCCCCTCTGTCTCTAAGTCTCACAAGTGGCTCTTCCACACCATCCTCGTATAATCCATGCTGAACCTGTTCTGCCCCCTGGATCTCATCTCGTCTCAAAAGTCTCGGAGGACTCCTGCTCCGTGCTCGGGAGGCTGACCCTACCTCCTCTACTGTTGTGTCGGGAATCTCAACGAAGGGCTCCACACATGGCACCTCTAGTGGATCAACGCGGGGCTCCATACGTGGCTCAATACGTGACTTGGCATGTGGCTCCTCTCGCGAATCAGCACGAGGCTCTATACGTGGCTCAGGAATCACTGGCGGTAACCTGTCTAACATAGTCTGTAGTGCCTGTAAGATCTGTGGACCTATATCCAATACTAGTGTCGCCTGTGGTACTAGTGGTGCTTGTGGTACAGGTGGTGCAAGTGGTGCTGCTGTAACTACTGGTGTCGCCTGTGGTACTAGTGGTGCTTGTGGTACAGGTGGTGCAGGTGGTGCGGCTGTAACTACTGGTGTCGCCTGTGGTACTAGTGGTGCTTGTGGTACAGGTGGTGCAGGTGGTGCGGCTGTAACTACGGGTGTCAGTCCCTCGGCTGAGGAATCGCTGTGCACCTCGACTGACGCTGTGTGGCGTGATCGCGCTCGTCGAACACGTTGGGGAGGCATCCTACAAAACAAGGTAGAAACTAATTAGCCAAGGTTGCGGAATAATAACGTGCCCAAATACGCCCAGTGTTTAAACTTGGCTCTGATACCAAATGTCATGCCCACATTTTCCTTGTGGTCACAACACACATCACACGTGTCATAGCCACATCTGTTATGTGGTTATGACACGAGATATGAAAAACTTTTCTCACACTGTCCTAAAAACCCCCTCGCATGCGTAAGCATGCTCGGCGGTGTTCTCTCATGGCGAAAACACTACAGTTTTCGGTGGGATATAAGTACAATTGCGTGCAACCAGACGCAAGCAGACCAACAAGAGGATCTCTACGACGCCGCTAACGTCATTGCAAGAGTGAGATTACCAAAGTTCCTAAATCTAAACCTCGGCAAATTCTGGCAGCATAACGCCTTACAGCGTTAGTGGGAATTACTCAGCACTCTTTTACGCACGTGGTTCGCTGATAGATTAACAACTTCCCACGACGCCTTGATCTGACTAAACTGACTAGTGATCTCCCTATTTAGTCAATTCTCAGTAAGGCACGGTTGTCTGTCTCCTCTCTTGTTTCCTGAAACATACTCCTCCTACGACTTAGCATTCTCAACAAGGCGGTTTGTTTGCTCTCTCTTCCCTTTTCTCTGGGTCTTAATTTTGATTGTATTTTTATCGCGCTCACCTTAACTATTTCTGTGATAATTTAGTTTGTTTATATTTCGGTCTCTCTCTCTTTCATTTTCCTCTCTTCATATTGGGCATCAATCAGGGTTATCACTGTTTCTATTGTTAATATTAAACCTAACATCTGGATGATCCAGGTCACATAGGCTGGTTTACTACTTCGCTGGACTCGGTCTCCTAGTCTTCTCCAATCTAGGTTTCTTCTCTTGTATATCTTACTTAAACTTGTTCCTAAGCAAATTTTGGCTGGAGGGTCCATCGACTTAGTTCTCTTATCCCATGTGGGAATTGTCGCGCATTTTCTCCTCTGTGTTTTTCCAATGTTACTTTTTCTTCTTCTGACTCTCTTACAGGTTTACTTATATGGACGTTTACTACAGTTGAGATTAAAATGGCCTCACATGGAATTTCTGTGATGACTCCTTAAGTTTATTTCCAGTGACCTTTTAAGCAAGGTGACGTGTAATTTTCCTCTTCATTTTTTGGGTGATTGAAATTACGTTGATAGTTGAAACTTCCGAGAAACTCTTTCCGGAGTCATACCGTATATTCCTTTATGCTCTCTTTAACTTATAATTTTATTTTCTCTTAATTATAATTACTGTTGTTATTATTACTAATAATTAATCTTAATATTCTTATTGTAAATCATATACCATTGTTAAGTTATGTAGGAGGCTCTTCTCGTTATAAAACCCTTACCATGGAAATATAACAAAATCCCTGTTTAATTACGTTTGTACTCCACTTAAGACGAAAACATAATTCCCATATCTTGAAACCCCCCCCCCTTTTTTTTTGACTTAATTTTGCACATCCCCTTGTTATGAATGATAGAGAGGGCCTCATAAAATGGCCCAAGACACCTCTTCTATGTATATATATACCATATATATAAATATATATATATGTAATTTATATACATATAGAACTATATAACTAAATATATCTATATTTATTTACACTTCCCTTTCAAAACATAATTTATATATATAGCTATATATATATATAGATATATTTATATATGACATATTATGCCAACATATATATATATAGATATATATATTTTTGTTTTGTTATTTAAATGAACCATATATATATATATATATATATATATGACATATATTATGCCAACATATATATTTATATATAGATATATATATTTTTGTTTTGTTATTTAAGTAAACCAATGCTTATATGTTAGGGCTAAACAGCCCTAACATTTTTTTTTTATGCTTAACATTTTATGTTTTCTGCTGTGAAGCAGAGAAATGGCGGCAGGGGTCGGGCCGCACAGAGGAACAGAGGCCGCGAAATACAACGGCAAACTTGTATGTGGCAGAGCGTAGCTCCGCAGGGGTTTTAAGGGGCAGGGGGATGTGGGGAGGGGCGGAGCCCCACCCACATCCCACGATGTGGGGTGTGGGTGGGGCTCCGCCCCTCCCCACACCTCTGTTTTAATACAAACGGGAGCTGCGGTGGGGATTACTCCCCACCGCCCACCATATACAAGGCTGCGACTGTGTTTTCAACACAATGTTCTTAAATATTGACAGTCATACAATGTAATCCGGTTTTAATGCATTTCGATGATAATAAAATATATATAATATATTTATATATATATATATTATTATTTCAGTCTCTTAATAAAACAATTTTTTCAGTTTCTATTATTCTGTTTAGAAAGAATGATAATTACATACCAACTATATTATATTTATATATATATATATATTGATGTATATATATATATATATATTATTTGGATATTACCATTCAACTTTCTTCATTACAACAGATAGTTAGTTTCTCATATTCGGAAAAAATGATAAATAAATAACAACTAATATATACATATATATATATATATATATGTATCCCATTTTCATAAATCACTCACTTTCTCAAATTGACAACCAGAAGTATATACATACTAGATTTCCCTTAAATCTTTACAAATTAACTGAAAACATTAGTTAAGGAGAATAAACTTAAACATTTAACAATTGGCTTTTCCCTTATAGCAATGAACTATAAAACTAACATTTCAACTAGTTAAGCAGTTCTAATCTTACGATTACATAAACAAACTCAGATTAGATTGCAAATAAGAAATGAACTCTTCCTTTCATTAACATATTAAACACAATTTTAAAAGGTTTACAAAACAACATGACTTGAAAACCACATTCATATTATAGAAAAGTTAATTCTTCCACTACACATAGCAAGAGAATCAATTTTAAACCATGGATACAACAACTAACTTCCCAGATATGAACAATATACAACTGATAGCTTGTGACAACCAAGTAAAAGTCCATCAATAACAAGATCAGGGAGGTGATTTCCTTCACTCCCAGGGTAACAATAAATTACAACAATATCAAGAGAGGTGCTCTCTCTTCAACTCTGATGAAATGAACCTGGCCTAATTCTCATGACAAAGAAGAATAACTGTTTCTTCACAAATATAACTCCTCCCAAGCCAACCAGAAGCTCCAAGAGAAAACCTGCGTATCAAAGACAAACAAAGAAGAAAACACCACTCATCTAGCTCTCCTCCCTTCCGTAGACCCGCAAGAGGGTCACCCCCGAGCTAGGGAGACCATACTCACACCTGGGTAACTCAAACACTCCACTTCACAACAGTAACAACAACAATCCCAAAGCACACAAACACCCGTGGGTCATTTACACAACACGGAAACTCAACTACAGTGAGTTTCATAAGGGGCAGGAGAGTGGACACACTCGACTCCAGAGTGTCACCCTGACAGATAAGTTAACCAATACAATTTCTCTTGGTCTCAAACCAAGTTTGATCACAAATTTTTAAGAAATCTATATTTGACTCTCAAGTCAAAGATACAGTCACAGATACATGCCCTCAAGGCTTTCAACATCCCAAAAGATGGAAACAGGTATGCACCCGAGGAGGATCTCTCCTCCCCTACCCCAAACTTGATGAGCATTTCTCCCAAGTGGGAGAAGCTCTGTCAAACAACCCGACAACAAACCCCACAGAAAATAAATCTAAACACAAATTCACACACTTTACATACACATTCAGCAAAGGTAAAAATCAAACCAGCCTTACAAAGCCCTCCTGGAATGAAGTTGTTGCAGAACCCACAGAGTTCTCTTCCAACCTTAGCCACCAACTCCCTCTCCCTTCTCTCTCCTGCAAGCTAACTTTTCTATTTTTTTTTTGTAAAACAGAATGAAAGTTTCCTCACAATTCCACTAACTTCCTCCCCTCCCAAAATTGGAAACAAATAACCCCATTTCTTTTCAGTTTCGAGGAATGGGGAGGTGACACTTGTCACCTCCTCACCCTTCCCCAAAACCACTATTCTATCCTGGTGGCTTATGTCACTCACCCATCCCTAGAGTACTCCTTATCCCTTTCCTCCTGTCATTTCTCTTTCGCATGGGAGAAATAAAAGGAGTTAAAGGAGTAAAAGACAGGTGACCCATGCCTCTTCTTCCCTCCTTCACATGGGTGGCCCCACTTCACATGGGGGAATCTCACTAATGGAGAAGGTGACTTCAAGTCAATCCTTCAATAATGGATGGCATCTCTTACCTTGGGGATTGTAGAGGGGATGGGTTGGGTGTTGGTACAACCCATCATGTCCCCTCCATACCTCCAATTTTCGCCACTTAACTTCAGGGGGAAGTTAAGATGACTAGATGGAGGTTACTCAAGGGTTACCCATGCCAAATGGGCCCCTGGACCCATGGGGTATAACCCAGGGTCAACTTTAACCCCTACAAAACACCCCTGGTCAAGGTAAAGCACAAGAAAAGGCCTCATAAATTTAGATAAAATAAGGAAATTCAATTTCAATCCTTTTTACAACACAAATTATAAAATAATGTTACATGAGGGTAACCTAACCCACTCGACCATACGAAAGACCACATTACATCATTACATCAAACACAAAGAGATCTTGGTTCCTCGTGGAACCAGATCGGCTTAACAGGGAATAACAAATAACGAGGTGCGGAATGATCTCCGAAATCTGTGGTTCGATTAGTAATTCCTGCACACTAAATTACAAGATCAGTAACCACATAAAATCATCATAGCCGAAGCAACTTAAAAACATGCATTATCATGACATAGTACTAATTAACATAAATGAAATCTTATTACAATTTTTCCATCATCACCTAATTAATTTTTCTGAAATGTAAACTTATCCAACCATCACCCAATTAGTTTTTCCGAAATCTTAAGAAAGTTTAATAGCTTGACAATTCCGGGAACTGCTATCCCACAAACATAAAAAGTAACAATAACAGTAATGTAAATAGTCATAACAACAGAAGTAAAAAGGGCGGTCCTCACAGTTCACTCCTTTTGATGATTGCAATTCTTCCTTTTTACACCTCTTTTGATGGTTGAATCAGTTAGGCACACTCTTCACTTCCCTTCTATCATAAAGATATCTTCAAGATAAATCCAGATAGGATCTATCACTTCTGCTCTTTCTCTTTCAGTGGCACATCATAATGCATTACAAATCCATATTCTACTTCACACATTCATACTTACAATCATGCCTCACCTAGATCAACTAGGTTTACAATATATACATGAAATTACATTGATTACATTGTATGTCGGACAAAGACAATAAGAATATTACAATTACAATTCAGTCAAAGATCCAACAACATGAAACATGTAGAGGGCAAGCCCTAACATGAACTTCACACAACACCAGGAAGACGAACATGCCTTGCGGATCCTAACACATGCTTAACCTAGTCCTAAACATCCTTTATAGCATCATCCTTCATAGAATAGAATTTGCACGCTTCACGCAATTGAATTAGGTCGCCCTTAAGCAAGAAAACATGAAGCTTGTAGCACATCACTCATTCCAACTTGGCAGTACTCATGGATGATTAATCATTACTTGTTCTTCTCCCAGATGAATAGGCATGACCCACACAACATCTCCAAACACTCCTTGAACTCTGTATAGAAACAACTTTGTGGCGCACATCACTGACATTCCCAAGTTGGCCTCCACAACAATAACTCTTCACAAACTGACTTCAAAACTTTGTGCGGTACTAGAAACAAGAAGGATTTGCATGTACTTCAAACCTAAGACACATTGAGATATGTAGAATTTTCACATAAACTCTTATATCCAATCTGTACATTCTCCAATTGGTGCAAGTACTCAAACATGTGTCCTAAGAATAATTAAGCATCTAGAACCATCTATAGTACATTGTTGTTTGAGAAAAAGAACTTGTGGACCACCAAATCACTTGATAATGCATACTAGTATGCATGGAACATCCCTGAACATATTCACAAAACCACATGGACAAATCTTCACTTCTGGAGGAATGCGGAGCATTCCAACTAGCCTTCATCATCACTCTATTCTGCTAGGGCACAGACTGAAACTCTGTCACTTATAACTTTCACTGCAGAGGAGTAAATGATATGAAACTTTGAATGTAGCACCTTCTCAACATACTTAACTTCTGAACCGCATGACCATATCTTCACATGCGAAGGAATGCGGAGCATTCTACCAAACAGTCTTCAAGGCAACTTCCTGCATTAGAAACCTTCAACAACATTCGGATACCAGAGCCTCCTTGTAGCAACACATACTTCCTTAGGAACAACAGGAGAGAAGATACAACAGGCTACAAACTATAAACATCTCCCCAACATCAACATTACTTCTAATCCTCATCTTAATGCTTCTAATTCCCATCTTAATATATCATCATGATATCATCTCTACTGACAATAAACATACTCAATATAACCTTAATTGACATTAAACAAGGCATGACATCCAACCATGAACATCAAGAACATCACTATTAGCACACCATCAACATAAGCATCCAAGCTGAGTGTTGACATCAATGACAACCTTAGTTGGCATATGTACAATAGATCTTAGGAATGATAGCACAACTACCCATGGATTGGGTATTAAGTCTACAGAATCTATGTCGATACAACCATCATTCCAAAATTTGCCAATAGAGGAGACAAGAGGTTTCAAGCATACGAAATGACATCTTCAAGTGTGCAGGGAAATGCTCAAGTATTGTGACATAAATGAGTTTAGTAGGGAAACAAATTCATTTGCAGGCCTCCTTCCTTATAAATTCAAAACATGAGCATACTGAAGAAGCTATTCTAAATGCGTTAGAGTTTAGTTGCCTCTATAATTTGAAGCTCAGTTGCCTATGCACAATGGATTGCCTATTCATTTGAAGAGACAAAGTAATGGTAAAGAAGCATCAATTTGATGAAGGATGCCTCAGAAAATGAGACTCCATGGAGAAAGAGAACTTCACCAAGAAGGGTGGACCCTCCTTCAGACTTGAACACTAGTAAGCCCTATGCAGTTGCACTAATGCAGCCAAAAGAAAAGCTCCCTCTCATGAGGAAGTTAAACAAGGAGGTATATCAAGATTCATCCCTTGTCTATGACTATGTAGATAATGTTTGGGACTCAGTGCTCTCCAAGCCCACCAAGACTCTTAGAGAGGGTGCCTATATTTAAATATGTCAAAAGGTCAAGGCTGGGCAAGTCAAATCTTTTGACATTCAGGTTTGGAGCTCAACTTTGGCCCAGTACAGGGTCCCGACTATCCATCCCTGCTATGAGATTGTGGGCACTTGTACTAAGCTTTTCAACTCAAGGTCAGTGGTAATCCAAGGAAAGAACCTATGAGTTGAGGTTATAGTCATGGCTGTGAGGGATATGCTGAGGATTGAATACAATCCCATGGCCATGTTTTGTGACCTATCCAAGTTGAAAAGGATATGGGATACAATGCACAATAAGTTTAGCTTCTTGAACAAGGAGCTTCACTTGGATGAAAAGATTACAATGTTGCCTCCCCTCCCCCTTGCATTGCCATAGTTCACATCAAATGTGCATGATGCTTGTTTGATGATGACCTTCATTTTTGTCTTGGATAAGGATGGTAGTGTCTATGACTACCAATTGGGAGCCATCTTCAAGCTTAAGATTGTCACTAGGAAGCAAGCCTTCGAGCTTAATTTTTTTGAAGTAATAGTTGATGGGCTTAGCTACCAGCTATTAAACTCCCACAACTAGCAAGATTTTATGTATTCTTCCTTTTTGCTTCATATGATTCTATTTCAGAATCCTCTCTTCTTCCAATCACACATGTGCTTGGACACATGTGATGCTTCGGTGGATTCTCAGAAGGTCATCCTTGTTTCAACATGGACTCACATTATTTCAAAAAACTTCTAACTTTTATGAGTTTGTTGAGTGTTTCCTCACCCCAACCCTCATTGAACTTAGCCTGCAAGACATCACCTTTGGGTTGAGTGATAGGCAACAAGGTCTCATGACCAATAGTAGGTTTCCCTACGACCGTTTCTTTGGGGCCCACTACACGATGATTCAGGTGCATGGCTTCAAGGAGGAGGTTTTCAGACTCCCAAAGATCCTCATAGACCACATCTTGACTCTAGAGTTTGTCTGACAGCTAGACATTCTTGACTCGCTATATCAAGTCATGAAGAAGAAGAGGGCAGTCTATGACATCCCCTACTCTAAGGGAGGATTAACTATAAATAAGGCAGAGCAAAGCACCTACTAATGATGAAACTTGTAGAATTGGGGCTCAACCTCATAAAGGACTGCTGCCCCTATGACCCCACAAGATTCATGGTATCCTGGATAGTAAAGCTGAAGATTAGGGAGACATTCGTTCACCAGAGCCACCTGGCAATAGAGGCTAAGAAATCACCCCAAGTTGAATCCCCAAATGTGTATGTGAAATTACATGAGCTCTCCTCCAAGTTGTCCCCTCCTTGGGAAACCTTTTATAATCCAATGCACACCTATGATCTCTCTAAGATCACGACCTACGACCTCAAGAAAACCCTCAAAAGAGATGATTGGTTTGAGGAGAAAATCAATACCTATCGGAAATACAGAAAGGAGATTGCTAAGCCTGAAAAGGCGTTTGGAGATGTGGAAATTGATGAGACATGGGTAACGCTCTGGGATGAAGAGCATGACTCACCTACCTCCTCCTATGATACAAGTAATATGCATCCTGAAGGAGCTTCTGAGGTAGAAGTAGAAGAAGTTGAGGCAGCTTATGATTCAAAGGAGGGCAATGATTCTCTAGAAGTATTATCCAGGCCTCCAATAAGCCATAAACAATGGCCCCCTCCACTTCATCATCTATAGGAACAAAGTTCTCAAACACCTCATTTGGTCCAAATAGCTACAATACCTGGGGACCCTAGAGTAGAGCTCATGCATGCCCATCAAGTTGCGCAAGCAACCTACCAGCAACTTAGTCAAAAGGGAAAGGAACCAATGGGGCAACCTTCCTAAGAATCTACAGTAAGGGCAACCCCTCTCACCACCATGGAAGTACTTCTAGAGAGTGTTACGCAAACACAATTCCTAACAATAGAGGAGGTTGGCCCATCTTCAATTGAGTAGCTCGAGAGGAAAAGGAGAAAGTGTGTGCTTCAAGAGGAGATACAGGAAGAAGAGTTACCAACTGAGATGCAGACAGAGTGTACGACCTTCGTAATCATGCAGGTAAGTCTTTCTCTCCCCTCTCTCGCAACTCAATACATTCCTTCTTTAACCATGGCAACCCCTATAGATGTCATCCACCTAGTCCCTGCATCCACTCCCTCAACTCCCTCTATTTCATTACCATTCATGCAACCTTTCAAAATACCTTAGATACCTTTTCCTCCCACATTCACCACTTCTCCATCAACACATCATATTCTAAGCCTTCCCCTATTTTCTACATCCACACTCACAATGCCATCTCTACTACCTCCTAGAGTGGTCATGGTTCCCCACTGGTAGCAGATCACCATCCCATATGGCCTTCTACAAGGAGCCTCATTCGCTAGTGGAGTCATACAGTCTCTTGCTGGCTTCCATCAACAAATGCAGAGTGCACGTCAAGCACAAACCAAAAGGCTCAAGGTGAAGAGACATAAAAAAGTAAAAGCTCCATCCCAGCCCCATATGAGGTCGTTATATGACCCTATGCAAGAATCACTGGTGATTGTGCACATGACTCCTATTGTTGATAATCTGCAAGAGCAAATGTGCCCTAAAGACTACTAGATTCATGCGGTTGACATGAATCTGGATTAGGCTCACCCACAAGACTGAGTAGAAATGATGGAGGAGACTCAAAAGTCTGTTACATCATATTTCATTTGAGTGAGCTGCAAGCTTGAGAAGAGAGAGTCAGAACTAGCCCAAGTAAAAGATGCGATGAATCAATTGCGGGTAGAGGTGAAGGTTCAAAAGTTGCAGGTAGAAATATTGACCCAAGGAAAGTAAATAATGGTCACCTAAGAGTGCTTTGTAGCCTCACAATCTCAATAGGTCACAATGCAAACTGAGCTTGACAAGGTGAAGCTAATGCCAGAAGGCTATAAGTAGAGGGTTGAAAGGGTCGAGGAATAGGAGAAGAATAGGATGGAAGAGTTAGCACAACTCCACAATACTTCAACTGAGTTGAGGGCCACAAAGAAGTCACTTGAGACTCAACTCACTGCTAAAGAGTTGTAGCTTGAGAAATAGAAGGCAAAGATATAAATAGTAGACCCTACGCCACAAGTGATCCAACTAATAAAGGATTTGTATGCATCTCACTTGGTCAAGATAACCACTAGCACCACAGAGCTTAAGGGGGTACTTTAGTTCATCTCAACTGCTTCGAAGCTCATTGTGTAGGTAAAAACTAAAGTAGATCAAGCTCTCCAAACTCTCACTCCCAAGGTAGCTCAGGCTCAAAATATAATAGAGAAGCTATACACCTTACCTGATGAGTCTCTTCTATCAGCTAGGGTGGATAATTGATACACTAATGCAGCTAAGGTGAATGAAGTGAAGAGCAGGAATAAGGTTGCTCTAAAGTGCAAGTCTCAATAAGCCACTTTAGAGTAGGCTATGATGGAAATGAGGGGGCATATTGACTCATTAGTCCAGTTGGAACTACCCTCTCCTTTCCAAGATAATGACGTTGTATTGAGTGAAGAAAAGTATAAAGTAATGTTTGCAAATGTCAAAAAGGTGGACCAAACATGTTTTCAGGGTTGGGTAAAGATGACGAGCATCATAGAGATAGAGAGTCCTTCAACCATCGGCTCAATTGAAGCATCAGTTGAAGGTTGATGTAGAGAAGCTGCAAAGTATCTCCTACAAGGAGATAATCAAGTTGAACAAAGCTTTCGAGGCCTTGAAGAAGAAGGGTCAACCTTTTGAGAGTGAATGGATGTCTTTGCAAACTGCCCAAGAGAATCTCTAAGGTTGATAATATTCTTTCTAGTTTTTGGAGTTTTGCATTTTATCATTTTTTAGTGTCTGGTGTTCGACGTGTGCAAATGCACTTCCCCAAAAGTCACCAAGAATTGTAGAGCTTCCACTCTACATTTATAATTTGAGCCATGAGTAGTTGAGCGGCATCAACATTTGAATTTGTACAGTTGTGTTTTGTTTTGAGTTAGGTGGCATCATCTTCCAAGTCTTTATCAAGTTAGAATCAAATTGTACTGATGATTCGTCAAAGTTGAATCAGTCATCTGCCAAATGGAAAACCTATGCATCTCTAAGATCTTGGTAGGTCTGAAAACCTCTTCATAAAGCGCTAGGGTGCCAAGTGTCCCAAGTCATCCTAGTGGCAGGCCCAAGTCTTAAAAGGTTTCAATATAGGTAGGAGACCACAAACACTACCACTTGGAGTCATGGTGCAAGCCTAAAGAGTTGTCAAGTCTGACACCCCATTCACGTTATGCTAATGCGTCAAGTGTCATATATGTCAGACCATGGCAAGTCCCCTAATTGTTAAGCATTTTCAAGATTATGGTACCTTTTGTTCCAAATGGCAAAGTTGTGCATCTTTGAGGCCTTGTCAAGTCTGATAACATCAAGATGTTGCACCTGGGTGTTAAGTGTCACAATTCAATTAAGAGGTGGGTCTAGTGTTTTAAGAAAAGGAAGGAAGCAAAAGGAGACACTTGGCGCATTTGCGCACCATTTCAACAAGAGAGGTCTGCCAATATCTCCCTAATGTACTATTGGTCCGTTCGAGTGAGTCATCACTTGGTGGGGCCGGCTTCTTTAAGACTCAGCAAAAAAAGGAGCATGTAGAACACGAACACATGGTGGCACTACACTCCTAGACCAAGGTAGCTTTGACACTTCCATGAAGTAGCACTATGTTTTCATGTGGCAATGGGACCCATTATTTGGCACCCACTATTTGGCAAAGGCTGTGAGAGGCTCTCTGAACTGTTGATCACAAGACACGGGATCTAACGGTTTGTGCATTATGAAGGACCTTTCAAAGCATAAAAAGGAAAGTGAGACACCAGAAGTAGATGCAAATGAGTTAGAAACCCTCCAAGGCTTGTGAAGAGGACACGAATGCATCTCCCAACCATGGTGTGACACTTGGCAGTCAAGTGATGCATCAAAGAGGTGGTTAGGCCTCCTACAGTTTTTTGGTAAACTTTCAATGCCTTAGATTGAACATCATCAAGAGGAAGTGATGGGAAATGGTGTTGGGGAAATTCAATTCCATGGTAGTAGAGGTAGATGAGGTAAATTTTTCCCGCCCGGGTGCATCTTTTGAAATAGGAATTGCTATATATAGTGGCTTGAACGATGTAATATGGGTTGGGTAGTGTTTAATTGTTGAGCCAATTTTAGGATTTTGGGAGAAGAGTTGATAGATACTCTAGCCTTTGTGGGTGCTCTTTAGATCCGATTGAATGCTTTGTAATTATGCCTTTGTGCCTTTTTTAATTCATTCTCAATTCGTTAGTGAAGAAGAGTGACACCCTATGCTTATTCATTGTATATTGAGTTTTTTTCAAGTCTCATGTATTGATGATGTACCTTTGTTGTCACTTTGATGAATGATATTGGTCAATGGTCTCAAATCATGCCTTTGTGCTCTTTGAAGCCATGAGTTAATATTGCGAGTCAAACAAGAGAACACTATGTTGATTCTACATCAATCTAAATACTATCTATTGGTGAATCACCTTAGAGTAGTTCCTTTCATTTAAAAGTTTCTCTTCTCTTTTCTCCCCCCTCAAAAAAAATAAATAATGAGATTCTTACAAAGAGCCAGCTTCTAAAATCCTAGAGGTTATTCTGTGAGTCGCAAGAGTCCCACATTCGTAGGATTTCCCATCTGTTGTGGTTTGTCTTTATCTAGGAGGAATCTCAGGTGCAAATAAATCCCATCAACAATCCACAAAACCCAAAGTGAAGGAGGTCTAGAGTTTAGAATCCTAGTGCACACTACATAGTGCATGTTATATTCAACTTCTAGATTATGAGGGTGGTTCGAAGTTCAAAGTTCATTTGCACTTTATAGATGTGCAAAACTACAAATAATTTTTGAAGTCCAAGGTCATTCTAAGTTGTGAACCAAAGATCTTTTGCAGATTATAGACGTGTAATTACAAATATTTTTTGGAACCTAAAATCATTCCAGAGTCATAGTCTAGTGCTTGATTTTCTTTTGCATAGTGCAGTAATTAGATGGAACCTAAAGTCAAAAAAGGTGTATTTTGCATTTGCAACCCGAATCCCAAAGCTGAGCTAATTTTGCAAGTTGCATTTGTAGCCTAAAACATGAAACCCAAACTTTGGCAGTTTTAACCTTTTTTCCTTTTGTAACTCTGAGATATCAGAGGGGTAGCTTAGTGGAGATCTTTTAAGGGTTTTTTAGAGATATTGGAAATCTTGACTCTCTACCATGCCTCATTTTCCATTCCAACTAGAGTGTCTAGTTCCATGGTACTATTATGTCCTTTGCTTGTGCTACCTTGCATTATGCATTGGTATGTGTGCCAAGTGTGTCTTCACAAGTTGTTATGACATCTTGAGCACATATGTGTGTTGTATGATTGCTTTATACCACTTCTGTATCACAAAAAAATTGTTTGGTCATTTTCTATCTATTAATGTCTTGAGTATAAGCTTGGGGCATTACATAGACTAAATAACTTGGGGCTCTGTTGTAGGTGAACTCAAGTAGCACCATAAATCACTTGGAACATTGTTGCAAGTGAATTTCCAACATTTCCATGGGTGTAATTACAACTTGTTGCATGTAAAAATGCAGCTTGACATGTTGGTCCACCATTAACTGATTTTATTTTCAAATCATACCACCATATATCTTCGGAAACCCTTTTTGGGAAACTCTTAGTCACTACAAAACACCAATCACTATATTACAATGGTAATTCACTATGTGTTGAAATAGATGTCTTTAACCATGTGTGTGAAATATGGTAGAATTCTTGTAGCATTATGACATCTCCTTATCACTAAACTAACCATACAAACAACTAACCAAAGCATTTTATATAAGCAAGAAAGATACATGAAGCCAACAACTATTTCCCAAACCATGAACCCAAGAGGTATGGTTTTATTCATGTGTTCGATGTGATTCTTTATATTCCTTGTACATTTCTACATGCTAATGCTTGCTTCTGTAGCCTCTCATTGTCCTATTCAACCCAAGTGCCCAAGTATAACTCTTCACCTTCCATGAACTTGTCTTTTTTTCTTGTCCTTATGTGACTCTCAAATAATTTGCAATTTTAATGTTACATACAACATTATACAAGATAAATCAACCTAACAACTAAGTGTGGCACCTCATTTCATGAGGGCCACAAATTATAACAGCATTGATGTTATTACACAAGGTGTACAACCCACCTTCCTACAAACAACAACATTACAATGTAATTATGCAAGGTGTACAACACGCCCTTTCCAAAATTCTCCCACTTATTGTACGTATTGCATAAGGGTCCAAACAAAAAAAAAAAAAAACTAGATCATTGTACGTATTGCATAAGGGTCGATAGCACTCTTGCACCAAGAAACCTTCTTCACTAGCTTCTTCATGGAAACAACAATACTCTCCATCAAATTCTTTTTTCACAACCATGTCCTTTCCCACAGTTCCCACCATAGCATGGATTGTGTCCTCAACACCCTAAAGTCCTTAAGATTTCTTCTTCATTTGAGACACCTAATTACACCCAACAATTTCCTTCTAGTATGTAACTTATGTTCAACCACAAGAGCCATGGAATTATCACATCCTCCACTCACAATACTAGCATCTAGTTTGTACAAACTCCCATGGTGAATTCCCCTTCCTAACACCTTAGCTCCTATGACTATTTTGCAACTATCTTTACCAATGACAACCTCCACACTTGCACTCATCTTTGGTATAGAATTCAAATTTATTGCTAAACTAGGAACTTCTAGAACTCCAAAAAGTGTCTTAATGATGGGGAACCTCAGTCAGTAAGACCTCCACCATCGGTCACCTTGCAACCTGTTACACTGACCGTTACAGTCATGCCGACGTGAGGACCCACGACTCTGACTATTGGCAAGAACAATACCATTGGCGAACACTTATATACCTTAGCCGATTTGTCGATACTCCAACTTAGTATATGCCTGGCATGACTTGCTATAACCGGTAGTAATACCCTGATTCACCATTACGACTGGTCACCATTTGTATCTGACAAAAGATACATTCTCCACATACATTCCCAACATGCTTTTGCGATATGCATTTGCAATATACATTCGGTGAGACTCTTGTCTTCGGTGAATGCTTCCAACTCTTCTATCGATGTCATACCTCTGCTTGATGGCATCTAACTTTGGCGTATCCTTCCCTATCGGTCAGACTTTCTCCAGAACCGTCGATAATCTGATCACCCCGATGCCACTTCAGACTGCGATTTCCTTTCAATGGCTTGAACCTTCCTTTGGCCAGACTATCCTCGTCACTCTGAGTGAGGAATGTTTTGTCAATGGCCTTTGTCTCACCGATAACAACTCCAACTCCTCTAGTCCAAACCCTAGCACATGGAGATGCTAGGTGATCTACTGTGCACTTCGTACTGTCTAGATCCTCTGCGCCGCAAAACGATGAAACAAACAAATATGATACAACGAATCCATTCCACTGATTTGACAGAAATCTCACCAGTGGAATGCTTCATATCAACATTTTACAATAACAAAAAGATCAGAAGGAACAGAAAGGAAATCTATAGCTATGCAATTTGTATTTACAGAGAATGGGAAACAAATTGACGACACAGAAATAGTTTGATTCTCCTTGACAAAATGCATGATTACATTCAATCTCCTCTTGGCTTTGATCTGATTACAATATCATAATTGTATATATTTGATTCACTTCTCTGGGGTTTATAAGCTTGCCCCGAGGAACACCAACCCTATTCCAAGCGGTTGGGACAACAATTCCAAGCAGTTGGAAGAAAACTAACCATCTCCAAGCGGCTGGGAGACCAACTGTCTAACAACTAACAACTTGACAAAAGTGACCTAAGTCACTAGGGACTAATCAACAGAAATCAAAATGCATTGGTCGTATAGTCCTTATTACAACACAAACATGATGTTCTAAACAAAACATGAATTTAAATGCCTCATGGAGGCCACCTTGTGTTAGGTGCTCCTGCACCATACACCCCACCTAGAAAAGAACTCATGTCCCATGAGTTGAGTCTATGTCTTGTACTACCTATATCCTTTGATGCATCATGCCTTCCCCTTGATCTTTGGACTGCAACTTACTTCCATGGAACCAAAAACTCATGCCTAGCACTGTAGGCTCTACTCACACCTTGCCATGAGTGAGTGCTTGCAACCAAACTTGGATGTTGCATGCCATGATTGCTTACTATCATAACTGCCTGGACACCTGCATTCAAAACCTTGTTTGATGCTTCTTGTACTGCTGCTATAGTAGAATTTATTTTCCTTGGCTCTAGAGGACAAACAATGGTCCCTACTATGATAGCATCCTCTTCTTTCCAAACAACTTGTGGCTTCTTGCAGACCTACTCTTTGACCTTCTGCTGATCCATCTTAGACATTACCATCTGATCTCCATCATTCAAAACTAAAACTACCTTCAAACTGTGATCTTTGGCAACCCCACTCCTTGAGGTATCCTCAACTATCCTTGTCTCTTCTTCATTGATCTTCACAAACTCTTTCTTACCCACCAAAATAATCTTAGCTACCTTCTTTGCTTCAGTATCCTCCTATAATGGTGTCATCACAAAAGTCTTTCCATCCTTCTTGATGGTGTATGTGTTAGCATATCCATCATATAATGCTTGCCTATCAAATTGCCATGGCCTACCTAAAAGTAGGTGACAACACTCCATGGGCAAAATGTCACATAAAATTCTCTCCTTATATTCTCCAATCTAAAAATCAACATATGCTTGTTCATCTACCAAAAGTGATTGACTATCACTTACCCAAGATGCTCTGTAAGGAGTTTGATGAGGAATCCTTTTGATGTTCAATTTATCCACTATTTCCCTAGACACCATATTATCTGTTGAACCAGAATCTATGACTACCTTGCATATTTTACCTTTGCTTCTGCAATTGATCCTGAAAAGAGCTCTCCTTTGTGACAGTTCAGTCTGCACTAGTGCTTTGAGTGACATCCTATTGATCATCAGATTCTCTCCCACTTCTGATTGCAAACTCACTTCAGGAGTTGTCACACTCCCTGCATCCTCTTGAGTCAATGTGGTTCTTCTCTCATTGCCATGAGAAGTTAAGGCCTTCTCTGGACACTTATAGGTCAGGTGCCCTATCTGATTATAGTTATAACATCTCATATTGGAGAACTTGGATCCTCTGTCTAATCCATTTGTCCCACCTCTTTCATTTGGCCTTCTGGTAGCCTCCTCTGCTACTTGAGTCTCCAACTTGCTCTTCTTGGCTAGACTCACCACTAGGCCTCTGGTTAGGACTTCTTCCTCCAAAACTGCCTCTAAAATTTCTGTCACCTCTTCCTTTACTCTGTTGCTCACCTTTCCTCTTTAGCTTCTCTTCAGCTCTTAATGCTACTTGAAAGCATTTTTCCACAGTTTTAGGTGTAAATAAACTTATCTCATCTTGAATATTGATTCTCAGACCATTTAGATACCTTGCTACCTTGGCTTTTTCATCCTCCATGTACCCACAATGAAGAGTGTACTTGTGGAATTTCTCAGTGTAAGTAGCCACATCCATATCCTTTTTCTTAAGGTTCTGCATTTTCCTGTAAATTTGCACCTTGTAGTCAGATGAAAGGAACTGGGACTTGATCTTCTCCAGCATTCTGCTCCATGAAGGTATCATACTTTTCCCATTTTTTACCCTCTCTCCTTAGGTGTAATTCCACCATGTAAGTGCAGCACCTTTCAGTTTAGTTTTTGCAAACTTGACCCTCTTACTTTCAGGAACTTCCTTGTATTCAAAGTAGTTGTTGAGAGCCTCAATACACTCCATAACTTCATCAGCATTCATCATCCCACTAAACATGGGAATATCTATCCGAGCCTCTGAAGAGTCCTTGCCAATTGCCTTGATGGCTTCCAGGAATTATTTTTGTTCAACCGGTATCTTTGCCTCTTCTTGTTCTTCTACTTCTTCCTCTTTCTCTTCTTCTCCATCTGAATCTTCTTCTATCCTTTTTCCTATCTTCATTGCCTTCAATTCGGCCTGGAGTGCTTCTTTAACTCTAGTCTTGATCATCTCATCCATCTCCTTGAATTTCTTGACCACGTCGGTGGTCATCCCCTTTGGAGGCATATTGCTAGCCTCTCCTTCACTTTCTCTATCTAACATAAACATTCACAGACAACACCCAAATGCCAACACTTTTGTAAATCCCCAATTTGACTACAACACAATACTCAATCAGATGTCCATCCTACACGCTGCTTCACAGACCCATTCCTCTCATCCAATAGCAGATCCTGGAGATGCACTACCACTCTCTCTCGTAGTGGCCTCACTCTGCACCCTCTTCCAGCCAAATCTCTATTGGTGAATGGTCACGACAGACCTCATCATCATCTACCCACACACTATAGGAATAGGATTCATCTACCTTCAGAAAATCAATATGATACCAATATGATGGGGAGCCTCAGTCGGTAAGACCTCCACCATCGGTCACCTTGCAACCTATTACACCGACCGTTATAGTCATGCCGACGTGAGGGCCCACGACTCTGACTATCGGCAAGAACAATACCATCAGTGAACACTTATATACCTTAGCTGATGTGCTGACACTCCAACTTAGTATATGCTTGGCGTGACTTGCTATAACCGGTGGTAATACCCTAATTCACCTTTATGACTGGTCACCATTTGTATCTAATGAAAGATACATTCTCCACATACATTCCTAACATGCTTTTTTGATATGCATTCGCAATATACATTCGGTGAGACTCTTGTCTTTGGTAAATGCTTCCAACTCTTCTGTTGATGTCGCACCTCTGCCTAATGGCATCTACCTTCAGCGTATCCTTCCCTATTGGTCAGACTTTCTCTAGAACCGTCGATAATTTGATCACCCCGATGCCACTTCAGACCGCGATTTCCTTTCAATGGCTCGAATCTTCCTTCGGCCAGACTATCCTCGTCGCTCTAAGAGAGGAATGTTTCATTGATAGCCTTTGTCTCACTGACAACAACTCCAACTCCTCCAGTCCAAACCCTAGCACATGGAGATGCTAGGTGATCTACTGTACACTTCGCACTGTCTGGATCCTCTGTGCCGCAAAATGATGAAACAAAATAGGAAACAAATGAATATGATACAACAAAGCCATTCTACTGATTTGACAGAAATCTCACCATTGGAATGCTTCATATCGACATTTTGCAATAACGAAAAGATCAGAAGGAATGAAAAGGAAATCTACAGCTATGCAATTTGTATTTACAGAGAATGGGAAACAAATTGATGACAGAAATAGTTTGATTCTCCTTAACAAAATGTACAATTACATTCAATCTCCTCTTGGCTTTGATCTGATTACAATATCATAACTGTATATATTTGATTCACTTTTCTGGGGTTTATAAGCTTGCCCCAAGGAACACCAACCCTATTCCAAGTGGTTGGGAGAAAACTAACCATCTCCAAGCGGCTGGGAGACCAACCACCTAACAAATAACAACTTGACAAAAGTGACCTAAGTCACTAGGGACTAATCAACAGAAATCAAAATGCATTGGTCGTATAGACCTTATTACAATGCAAACATGATGTTCTAAACAAAACATGAATTTAAATGCCTCATGGAGGCCACCTTGTGTTAGGTGCTCCTGCACCACTTAATCATCCTATATTTGAGAATCACTTTGACCTTACCTTTACCAAAAATTGTACATATTAAATTATCACCTAATCTCCATTATAACTTTCATATTCTAAAAACCACTCCTTATGAGGAATCATACAGAAAGAAGCTTATGAATCTATCATTTATGTATCATCACATGCATGAATACCTAAATATTCCATTAAATATCTTCATCTTCACCTTCTTCTTGACTAATGAATGTTGCATATAAAGAAGAAATATTATCTAGTGCCTTACCTTTATTAGTCTTATTAAAATTGCATTCCCTTTTGAAATGTCCAGATTTTCCACAATTATAACACTTCACCTTAGGATTTCTAGGAGATTTAAATCTTGAATTACTAATCTTGTTCTTACCTCAAACTCTCACAAATAGATAATCCTTTTTAGAATCATTCATGGACTTTCTTATCATTTATTCTAACAATAGTGTAGCCATAGCTTCTAGTTTCAAATTTGTAGAAGTACTTATTGCCATAACCACTCTCCCATTAATCAAGTAAAGAAAATAGAAAGGTTATCCACTTATGTTCTTCATCCATATTCACATTAATGGAGGCTAACTGACATAAAACTTTATTAAAGTCATTCAAATTTTCTATTACAAAATCTGCATCACTCATTCTTAAGGAATACTCCTTTCTCAAGAAAAATTTATTTACTAGGGACTTGGCTTGATACAATGCTCCTATTTCCTCCCACAACCTCTAAGGAGAGTTTTTACTAGATCCATTCAATAATAAATAATTAGAAAGATAAAGTCTAATGGTCCTTGCTTTTTGATCCAGTATATCCCAGTCATCTTAATTCATGTCAAAGGCTTTCTTTCCATGACTTTCTAACTATTAAATTTCTTAATTTCAATCCTAGAGGTACTTCCCATTTACTCTAGAAATATGAAACAACAACAAAAATCTCCCAAAGAAATAATAGATTACTATAGGACAAGGACATCCTCCTTCTCAAAGAACAAGCCACAACCAAACTCTAATGCCAAATGTTAGAAAAACATTGATAATCTTAATAGAGAAGCAATGTTTAATGGTTATGAAATCTAAAATAAATTAGCAATAGATAATCAATGTGACAAAGTATGCACACATAACACCATATATGTCCTATAAAACCCTTCTATAAAAAACCCAACAAAAATACAACACCACTCCCTATATTATTAATAGAAAAATGATTATAATATTATGAGAGTTCACTATGTGCTAAAATAGATATCTTCAACCATGTGTCTCAATTTTGGTAACACTCTGGTGTAATCTCCTTATCATTAAACCCACCATATAAACCACTAACCCAAGCACTCTATATATAGGAAAGGGAGAGTGAGAAAGCAACACTAGTTTTTGAAAACCATGAACCCAAGAAGCACAAATCCATCCAAGTGCCTCATGCGACTCTTCACATTCACCATGTGTGTCTCCACATTCCAAGATTTTCTCATGTGGTCTCTCTTTGTCCCATTCAACCCAAGCACCCAAGTATGATGATTTACCTTCTATGAACTTGTCTATTTTACTTGTTCTTATGTGAACAACAAATAATTTGTAATTCCATTGTTACATACAATATTGCATGAGTAAAATCAACCTAACAACTAAGTGTGGCATCACATTCTATAAGGGTTGCAACTTGCAACAAAATTAATGTTATTACACAAGGTGTACGACTCGCCTTCCTAATAACAAAATTACAACATGATGCAAAGTTTACAACACACTTTTTCCAATACAATTGAGTCAAAACCACATTCGTGGCTAATGCACATATGTAGATACCCATCAACTTGAAGATTAATCCCCTAATGAGGAAAGAATTGTATAAGTTAATTGAATAAAATATAAGCCTTTCCCATCAAACATTTAACATGAGTAGTGAATTACATCCCAAAATTTAAAAAAAAACAAAGATGTCTACCTATGTGTAGAATTTTGAGACATAAATAAAGCCTCTCTAGAAGATCATTACCTGATGCCCTCCATGGACCAAATCTTATTAAATGTAACTATATATAAGATGTTCTCCAAACTTGATGGCTTCTTTGAATACAATTGGGTATGGGTAAAATATGGAGACCAATATAAGAGGGTATTTACCACCAAATGAGACACTAATGCATACCAATGGACTCATTTGGATTATTCAATGTTGGCACCACCTTGAGATCCAAGGACATTTCCTTCAAATGGTTGATTGACAACATTATGTAATAGTGTTTTTCAAAGGTAGTGAGGATAACTTCAAACATATTTGGAATTTTTTTGACAGTTCTAGAGAGTTCAAGATATTTTTGAACCTAAAGAATCCATCTCTATATTCCCTAAGGGAAATTTTTTAAAACATGTTCAATCTAAGGACAACCTTGTTATTGATCCTAACAAGAGGACATCTTGAATCTTTCTTTGTCTACACACAAGAAGGCACTATAAGCCTTCTTCAACAAGATCATATTTTTGTAAGCATTCAATGCAAATTTTTTGGCCTAATAATTCAACCATGCTACTACTTAAGAAGGGAACTCAATTTTAATGAAACCTAGAAGGAAAGAAGATTTCAAGCTCATTAAGTAGTACAATTTTAAATCCTCTGAACTTGCAAACCTAAGCTTTGAAAAGGATTTCAACTTTTATTCCTTCGAAGGGAACCACAACATTGTCATCAACTTGACACAATAAAACTCTTATGAAGAAGATCCATTGCCTTCATGATACTCAAATATTACAAAACCAATTGGATTCATTGGAAAATAGGCTTATGTTCTCATGAAGTCCCTTAAAAATCTTATGGCATCTCCTCTCAAGAAATGAAATCGCTACTTTTGTCTACACTCTCATGTGAAAGACTCTATCATGCAAGGGGAGATGAATGAAAAGAGAACCAATTGGATCACATGAATCATGGAATATGATATGGAGATATATCCAACTAATATTATAAGAGAGTATGCCCTTTTCCAATACCTAGCCTAAGACATTGCTCCTAAGGTGGAATTTTTGGCTCAAATATAGGTCATTGTAACCAAGAACCTAGGGAAACTTATAGAATCACAAAGGGATAAAATGACTACACCCAAGTCCAAACCTACTTAAAAACTATAAAATGTCAATGCTACTAGAAGATGTTTTCAACTGTAGGTTGTATCATACCAACTCCTCAACAGAATCCTCATCTAAAAGAATTGGGATGATTAACCCCCCTTCTAGTGCTAGACATAAATGGGATCTAATATCACTTGATTATGTTTACTAGGTGATTTGAGGCTATCACTCTAAAAGGATATACTAAGGAAAATAAAGTGGAATTCCTTGAAAACATTACAACTAGGTTTAGAATCTCATCCACCATTATTATGGATAATGATAGGTATTTTGTTGGAATTAATAATACTAGATTTGTAAGTAAATATAGTAGTTATATGAAGATTTCCTAAATTAATTACCTAGAGGGTAAGGGAGTAACAAAAACTATTAATAAAAACCTAAAAAGAAACATTGAAAGAGTCGTTCTAGATACTTAAAGGGTTTTGCACAAATTGTTCAAAAAACCATTTGGGTTAAAAATAACCCCTAAATAGATTTTGGGAACTTCTCCTTATGCCTTAGTTTATGGTAGATAGGTTACATTCCCATCCCAAATTGAACTCCAAGTTATAAAAATAGTGTACTAGTTGGAACTAGAACATAATGACACCCTAGCAATGAGTATCCTTGAACTCCTAGAGTTATACGAAGATAGGGCCCAAACTATTAAGAATTTTGAAAACATGAACTAACTATTAAGACAGTGTTTGATAAGAATCCAAGCCTACAAGAATTTTATGGAGGAGATCTAGTAATAAAATGGGGTGAGCACCATGCTAGGACAAAGAACCATTTGAAATTCAATCATATCTGGAGCATCCTTATACCATTTTTCAAACCAAATAAGGTGATGCCTTTGATCTAACCTAATTGGATGAAACAACCCTCCCTATCATAGAGAATAAAGATATATATGAATCATTACTCATAGGGTGAGCCCCTTCTGTTGTAAATATGTACATTCCCATGTCTTATTTTTTAGTTCTCCATGAACATCTTCTTGAATGATGAAAGGTTAGAAATTGCCTACTTGCAATCTACACCTTATGTTTTTGTACTCATTTCGGTGTTCATTACCTTAGACATGTTTATCACTCATTTTTCCTATTTCTTTCCCTAAAACCACCACTGATATGTTTTATGCTACCTTGGGACCTATTTTCACACCTAAGACCAATCCTAAATTTTTTGGGACAAAATTTAAATTTCAGACAAATTGCACCCAAGCACTGGAGCCTTAGGAAAAATTACACCTAAGCATTAGAGCCTTAGGATAAATTGCATACAAAAACTATAGTCTAAATTAGCTCTATTTGATTCCAAATTTAGGTGTCAAAAACCCTAACCTAGTGTTTCCCTAATCTAAACCGAAACGATCATACAAAGTTGAGCTTAAAATGAATAAATTATTATTCCACATTTTGAATTCCCTAAGAAAAGCTCTATTACGAATACACCCTCCCCATACTATTTTTTTCCTCTCCAAGAGCCCATTCCAAATTTTCAAATCTTTCCAATCTCCTCCATGGCTGAAATCTAAAAATCCTTCATAGTGGCATCTCCCTTTGTGATCTCCATCCTTTCCCTTCACCCTTAGATCCCTATCTTTCTCTTCCACCTTGTAGGGAATCCATTTCCCAAAATCCCTCTTGTCAAATACTCCATTGTTTCCAAAGCTCCTCTCCAAAACCCTTGTTATAGACTCAACCCCTCTTCATCCTTCATCCCAACCATTTTACTGGCATTTTCATCTCCTATCTTGTCCCCATTACACAAGCACATGCCACCAATACAATAGATATCTTGCTATAGTTATTAGTAGTTGCAACATGTTTCACACACCACAAACACCCCAAATAAGATCACGCACGTCCAATCTTTCTAAGGCTTTGTTGAAAGTTGGAAAATACCAACAAGGGAACTAACTAAGGTAGTCCCCTAAATAGCCTAACCCATTTCTTCTTGTCCCCTACATTAAATCTTGAATGTATGAAGATTCAAAACAATTGTAAGTATATTTGGGACCAATAGACTAGGGAGATCATCAACAAGAAATTTTAGAACTATAGAAAACAAAGGATGTAAGAACCATATTGCAATTTATCTAGACAAATGTCAAAGTGTGGAAGTGTTTAACTCTAGCACCCACCTTTAGTGCTAGAGTCTTGTCAAGAATGTTTTAAGGGATAAAAACATCATATGTCAATGCTAGAGACCTCCTAGGGACTTTTTGAAAGGATCTAGTGCCCAACATTAGTACTAGTGACTACTCTAGTACTCAACTTCGGTGTAGTGACAACTCTAGCATTCAAATTTAGTGCTAGACTCTAGTGCCCCCTTGTGAATTTGTCTAACTCTAGCATCCAAGTTTAATTAATTTGTCTTACATAAATCACAGAGAGATCAAATTTGTTTGGTACACTCCTCCATCCTTTCTTAGTCCTCTTGTATTCTCAAATACAATAAGCAAACAACCTAGCAAAGCATACTCTCAACTCTAATCTATTTTCTATACAAGTATACATTTCCCATATCGTAGATAATCTATTAAAATGTAAATCTAATATTTGATAGCTACTATTGTATTTGATGTAATATTTTAGTTTATGATCAAATTTAGATAGGTTGGTGCAAAGAAAGAAAGTGTAATCCTAGGTTATAATATCCCTAATTTACCAACACTTAAATTAACTTAAGGTTTTCAAATTTGTTCTCTCAAATAGTTGTAATGCAATGTCGTTAAGAGATAAGGCTAAGCATTACTCTTTGATTTGTCCATGTTGCCATAGATCATTATTTCTTTAAGATTCATAACTCCCTTTTCCCACAAGGTAACACAAACAAAAAATCTCCACTAATAAAACGATAACAATTGTCAAGATTTCTAATAAAAATTAGTGTCTCTAGACATGAAAACATCTGCATGTCATTGATAGTCAAGGATCCAATGGCGCATGAACTCCATAAATTACAAAAGAAAAGAAGAAGAAAAACAAACGAAGGGACCCACCCCCCAAAAATATAAGTACATAGAAAACACAAGTGACTTTGGTAGAAAATGAAAGGATGTTAAAGCCAAAAAATCAACTAATCATCAATCAGAATTCAATCCAACAACTCGCATTGAACTTGAGGATTTCCTTTGAAAACAAGAGGGTTTAAAACCATTGAGATATTATTAAAAATCCTTGAAAGCACTAAAAGGGATAAGACACATAAATTCTCTAGTTTTTAATCTAAATCATGGGGAACATGTTTAGGTTGTGTTGTAGCACAAATTTGAAACTTGAATGGTTAAGAGTGTAGCTACATTAATTTACATGCTTGATTTGTCTAGGTTTATCAAGTATTGTATCCACCATGAAGAAATTTGATCATTACAACATTTATCCTTTGACTATAAATGTAATTCACCCTTGCATATTTCTTACCTTGTGAATTGTTGAATACTTGTGCTCAAGAGTTATTGCATTTAATTTTGTAGAGCATGTTGCCTATGAACTCCCAACTCCTTGGCTCTAAAATCTAATTCAGTATGTCACAACCTTCCCTAAATAAACTATGTAATTCCAACCAATTGAAAAGAGTGACACTAAAAAGAGATTCAACTATAGTGCTTGGATTTTCCAAAGGGTAGGAAGCAGAATCATCTAGACAAGTTATGTTTGATGATGCCTTGATTTGTGATGTCTACACTAACATTTATGACCTAAAGGTCTACGGCCCCCACAAATCTCTTAGGCGTGAGGCACTTTATAGATATCAATCAATTGAGATCCTAGATTCAAGACAAGCCTAGTTTTGGATAATAAGTCTTGGCCATATTATCTCTTATGGTGTGCATCCCTACCATGAGTTGGTCAAGGCTTATGATGCAAGGTGTTAGGTCTCAAAAATGCAGGTTGCCAATCCTAAGAGGATGCCAAGCTCTGTGTTTGGATTTGCAACGTTTTTGAACTAACTTGACGAAATCAACCTTCAAGGTTTGATGATTTCCTTCGCTTTAGGTCCTGCTATACCTAGGCAGGTGAACCTTGGGAAATTAAAGCAGACTAAATGTGAATGTATGGACTAATCAAATCTATCTACAATGGCATAGGATGTAGGATAGATGAAATGCTTGCTAACTAATTTTATGTTTAATGTCTAATGAGTAATTGGTAGAAATTGTATAAGCAATATCAAGGTAAAAGGTTTTAAATAATGAGTTGAATGAGACTAGTGCCTTGTTGGGTAACAGAGTCAATTTGAAGGACCAAGAGTAGTGGTTTCCTGATGGTAATAATTCTAATTGTTTGGCACAGTTTTAGTTTATAACTTGTATAAACGTGCAAGTAAATCACTGACAAACTCTTCTTGATAATCCAACCAAATAGAATCAGATATCTTATAATTCACCAGAAGGTATTTTAATCCTTACTTGAAGGAACCAAATGAAATGAATGGACAAGATTAACAGATAATATTTTACTGGAGACAGAATGGCAATCTAATTATATGGCCCTACTTAGTAATCCAAACTTAATACTTCCAAGCTACTGTAACTAAATCAGAAGGGTTTAATTCCTCAAATGGACACCAACCTATTTAATCACACAGATACAGCAAATGTGTATTGACAGATTAAATATATACTTGATACATTAATCTGAATATCAAGGAAATGCAGAAATGGAGACAGCCACACAATTGAATAATTTTAACAAACAACTGATACCAAAGTAGAACCACTGAATCGGGGAACTTCAAACTTCTTCTTCAAATAAAATATGCAACATAGTCATTTTGGAACATTTTATATATGATGTATATGAATATATTCTACTGCTGATGATCTCTCAGCATCGATTGTTTGAACTTATATAGATATTTCTATGAAGAGACATAACTCTTCAATAAGTTTTTTGGGAACTTAACAATCATTAACAACTATGACATAATCATGATTAGGCCTTATTCAGCCATAAGTAAACTTTAGCCAAGTGATCCAAGTAATCCTGCTCATGATGAGAATTAGTAAGGTCAACAGCACTTCTGGTAATTATATCAAGTGTGATCATGCTTTCCAATTGTTTGCAAACTTCTCTAGATGCAGAGGCTTTGTCTTTCAGAGCTCCTGTGGCTTTGTGTAATATAATTTGACAATCAATAATTCATTCTTCTTTACTATTCACCTCTCTGTTGTCTTTAAATATCCTGGGCACTCCTGCATTTGAGGCATCATTTCCTTCCTTAGCATCAGCTTTAAGTTTGTCATAGTAATTTTGGTGCTGTTTGAGCAATGCTCTTGCATCAGAGATATCTGTACTATCAGCAGCACTTTTGTTTTGTAGCTCAATCAATTTTTCTTGTATTCTCTTTTCAAGTCTTTCATGTTTTTTAACTGCTTTATGATTCTCTGAGTAATTATCCCAAAACTAGTTTAACCACCGCACCATGTTTGCATACCTGCTCTGCAGTATTGTAACAAATGCATCCATCTGAATTTGTGTTTCCTGGTCAGGGGATAATACTTGAATACCCTGTGAGCTCTCACCTTGAGTTATTCTTTTTGTGGATTGGCCAAAAGTACTCTTAACAGCATCCTTCAAGTAATCATTTTCTTTTGTCAATCTTTCACAATTCAATTTGTATGCATCTCTCTCTTTGATCAACATTTGAGCTTGTGCTTTATTCAATTTTGCAACATTGATACCAATGTCTGCAGTAATTATAGGGTCAATTTCCCCTGCTTTCAAAGTCATAACATGGCCAAAATTCTTTTCAGTATCTATGATGGTCATCTTCTTATGGGGAGGGTATAAGGCCCATATCATCAAGGAATTTTCATCATTATTATATCTTGTTCCCATATATACTTCATTAACTCCTTCTGGAGTAAGCTTATACTTATCATCAGCACTATTCAGAAAACTGTCAAAAACCAAAGCAGAATTTAAATCTAGACCAGGAAAAATCATAACCCCTGTATCCTTAAGCAACTATCTACCCTTGCTAGGTGTCATATCTTGCATCTCTTTATCTACTGTTTCCTTTAGCATATCTAATAATTGCCTTTCATTATCAGCAGAAACATCATCTACTGACTCTCTAATCTCTTTCCCTTTGTATTTATACAAGAATGATTTAAATTCTTTTGATTGAATGAATTTATCATCTGAAATGAAAGAATCATAGGCTGTTTGGCGTGGATCCTCATCAACAAACCCCTCCTCATCATGTAGCACAACTGGAGGCTGATATTGTTGCATTTTCCTTTTGGACATTTCCACTGTTTTGTCTTGTGACTGCTCCTGCCCTATCAGCTCTTCATCTTCAGAGGATACAACCTCAATCTCTGCTATCTATTTTTTCTTTTCACTTAAATCCCTATTATACTTTTCTACCACCAATTCAACTTCAGCTTCTTCTAGATTTCTAATAACATCATCATGTGGATAATGTATGTGCATGTATCCACTGAGATTTTGTTTTCTTCTTGCAGAGTCAATAAAGCCTTCAGGGTCAAATCCTTTCCTCGCCTCAACAGTCATCATGTTATAATGCATTAATTTATCCAAAATGAGATTGTAACCTTCTTTTGAAACCACAGTAAAATCTCCAAAACATAAGGTGCTGGGCATAAATGATTGTTTATCATGTGAACTCAGATGCATCACATTTGAACAATGCATTTGCCTAATTATCTCTAAATATGCAAGTCTGTCAGGGACAGTCTTAGGCAATATGAATGGAGTATCCTCAAATCCAAAAACTCTGATCATAGTAGCATCCTCAAAGCAATACCAGTCTCCCCAATTATGAGTGACAGTAGGGGGGCCACCAAAATCTTTTGGTCTGAGGAATCTTTTTATTTCAGTTGAAATTGAATATTCACAGGGGTGGTTAAAATACCTATACAACACTTTTACACAATGTTCTTCAAATTGAGCATCTACTATCCCAGATTCTGGTCCACATTTGTATGGGTATCTTTTCCCCTTTCTTATCTGCAGCAATAACTCAAAACTCACTTGGCCATAACCCTACTTCCTGGCCGTAATATAACACCATGTGCATAAGCATTGAATAATGCTCAAAAGAGCATGCTGGAGCACTATTTTTTATTGCAGACAGACCAAAGTCCATTCTATTAGCAATATAAGAAGCATAATCAAACTGCCTTGCATTATGACACTGAATGTCAGAAGCTATGACCATTAGAGGAATAGTCATGAAATCGGGGACCTCTGAACCAAGGACTTGGCCTACAGAAAAATAGGTATACTGTATATATGGTTCAAATATAGCTACATGAAAGGGAGGGCCACCATTTTTAGTTGAGGGCATCACTTCTCCTTCAACCCTGGGCCTATGAATGGGCAACCTCCATCCATTGTAAGTTGTATCCATTCTCCAATACTCTTTATCCAGATCTTCATAAACAATAGGGACAGTGCATAAATTATCTAGATCAAACAGCTCACAAATAGCATTTTTTGATAGATGCACAATTGGTTCTCCCTGTGGGTTGCAGATGGCTTTCAGGCTTGAATTGTAATGTCTGGCAAGTAGTTGAAGGAGTTCCACATTCAAGAATACATTAGGCACAACCAGTTTTCCTAAATTCATGTGCCATGGGTTTGACACAGGAGCATTCCTAAACCTTCTATTATAGTGGAATTTGAAAAGCTCATATCCCCGAATTGGGGTCCAAATATCTCCCAGGCGTTTATGTTTATCTTCTAATCTCTCAACCTCTGCCCTGAGTTGAGCAGACCTTCTGGCCTTGGGAGTTGACCCAGGCAGTTGGTCAATCAAGTCCTGGTTGAGTTTTCTATCTTTTACTTTTTCCTCAGGGGTTTGTTCAGTTTTTTGTTTTTTGGACTTACTGGTTTCCCCTTGTGACTTTCTTCCTTTTCCCTTTCCTAGAGTTTCCATATTTAAAACTTCGGCAGAAAATTTAAACACAAGCTATACAGTAGTTTGTATGTATGTACCTGTCGCTTGTTGGCTGGAATCAAAATCCTCTGCTTTTGCCTCAAGAGTTCCTCTGTATTCTCTTCTCAGACGGCTCTGCAGTTATAATGATCGTAAAGGATTTCATAGCCATTTGTATTTAATTATCTGATCAATTCAATGTTCATTGCTTGAAATGTCACATCGCCATAACTCCTCTTATTGGTATGATTATTAAAATGTCTGGGCAACCTTAATGCTTTTATGGCGCGAACAATCAATCGGCATGACCATCGGTAGGACCTGTTTCATTGCCATGTGATTTAGATTTCTCTCCGATGTAATGCGTCTTACCAATATAATTTGTTTATCGGGGTAATTAACACTATCGGGATAACATAATTATGTTTCCCCGAGCTTTGTCATCTCACCGATAGTCATCTTTACTTTGGATCGGGATGACTTTGTTAATGTCTTGCCGCTAGAGTATCAACAGGTATGAATTTATTCTCATCGGAATGAAATATACTATCGGGATAGCTTTCAAAGGATAACCCGATCCCAATCATCTCCCTGATGGCCCTTTCATATTCTTTATCGAACAAAGTATATTAAAGTGTCACCAACACCTTTTGATCACCGTGACTTGTAAATCGGCAAGACCTAATTCCTTTGTCCCAATATGTCGAGTTATCCCGATAGATATGTGTATCGCTGTGAGTCTCGCCGAAAGCTCTCTTATTGCCAAGACTTTGAGTATCAGAAACTTCTTTGTATCTTATCCCGATAGTTTACTTCTTGCCGATGGCTATTTGCTTCGTTGCTCCCGCAGGATGTTCGGTGAAACTCTTGCCGAAATACTTCATCGGTATAATATATACCGTAAGGGAAGCTTTTGAAGGATCCTCCGATGGTTATCAGTCATACCGATCGGAATGACTACTTGGTTCTCTTGCCGATGTAAGGTCATCGGTATTACTTATTCCATCGGTGACTTCCATAAATCTCCTTCTGATCTGCATTCTCGCACCGATGGTTATTTTCGAATGATTCCTTATGTATCGGTGTAAGCAAAACAACATCTTGCCGATGGATTGACCTTGAAGACATTTGGCACTGCTCATCTATAGACACCTTGAGAGATACATTAAATTTTTATCATGGTTTTTTGAGATATTTTTTTTAGAATTTGTTCAGAATATGATGGAGTGAGAAGACAGTAAAGTTTCAAAATTTTACTGTCCTAACACAAGGTACAACCCTTTCTCTAGGCTAGTGGTTAATGCTAAGAAATAGATCATCCTTGAGGTGACCATAAATAAGGTCGCATAAATACTCTACCTATATCCTCAAGAATCCTCCAAAAACAACCCCTTTTCCATACTCAAAAAGTTGAACCACACATGGTACTTGTGATAAGATAGAATAGTCATCTCAAAAGGTGTTGAAACCTAGGTACCTAACTATTGATTTTACTAATTGCTTGTGTACTTCCATTTGTGCCTCATCGTTAGTCCCAAAAGTTGGGAATCTTTGAGAGATGAGATTCTTAAGAAGCAACATTAAGATTTGGGACAACTTACCTTGTCATGATGTTAAACTTATATATCTATAAATAGAAAAGAGTTAGAAAATACAAAAATGGAAGTAGGCATACAAGACACCAAAATTTATGATATTATGACTTTTATATCATTATAACACATAGAAACTAGATTCTCTAATATATAAAACATTTTTTTACCTAAAAGAAAAAAAATGAGAAATAATACTAGATTGAGGATTGTAGAAATGATATATGAACACAACACAAAGAATAGAAAGTAGTTACTAAGCATTAATAATCAAAGTGCAACCATGCAAGCCATTGGAACCATTGTGCATGCAAAATACTCTACACTCTTCTCTAAAACTTTTATGCCTAACACACAAATCTTGTTATCATCATGTGCCACAACATATGACACTACACCTTAAATATTTATCATTTTTTTCCACACATGACTAAGCACAATCCTAGATAGGACATCTAGTAACCTTAGCAACAATACATGTGGACACATTCCAACCATGTAATAGAATGATAACCTTCAAGGATCACAACTAACCAGACAAATAGAGGTATATGGTTCAAAACATATCATTACAACTTGCTTTTCTTGTTTTGTAACTATAATATATTCTATTTTATGCACACACTTCTCATATTTGGAAGATCATTGAATGGTGGGTGTTGTATAGTTGTATGTAAAACAATTAGACATGTTCTCCCCTTTTTATCATAGGAATCTCCATTCCTAGCTATGATCTCTATAAACAACCATTATATCCTATTCATTTCTACTTGTGAATAGAAGTAGCACATATTTTCTAAAGTCTTCCACTTTGATTATGTGATTAGTTTACTATGTTTTTTTTATTTTGCATGATCTATAAATCCCATAATTCACAAGTGTGATTTTTCCCTCAAATCTCTTGGGATATAGATTATTGGTCTTAGACCATTTCTTTCACATACCAGTATAAATGTGAACACAATAGTAGAAGGAAGGTTGTTCACTTGATTAATCTTATGTGTTACTGAATACACATCATAGCAAGAGCAAAACAATAGATGCAAAGAAATCATCAAAAGTGTCTTCCAATGTTCAACACATAGCCAATGAAGCTCTAGAAGCACAATGTCAAGAATTCTTTAGGAAATTTTGAGATCTCATGGATCAACTTGGACCAATGTCACAATGCACCAACTACTTATTCTTGTGCCCCCATGAAATCCTTTCAAGATACAAATCAACTTGGATATTCTAACATTTGAAGGAAAACTTGATGCCACAATGTTGGATATTTCAGTGCAACAACTAGAAGCATATTTCTATATAAATTACTTCACAAATAAAGTTTCTAGTGTTGAAAATGTCCATTTTAGTGTCCTACTAGTGGCATATGCTTAGTACACAGCACAAAAGGGATCAAATCTAATTTAAACATGGGATTCCTTTATCAACACTTTGTAGGAGGAATACTACCCCCTTAGGCACTTTGAGGATGAGTATATGAAGTTTCAATAGTTACGGCAGCATAAGGAATGGTCAGTTGAAGACTACACCAAGAAGTTCCACAATTACTTTACATGCCTACATGAAGACACTTTTGAGCATCACAAGGTGCTCAAACATAAATGGGTTATCACCTTACATCCACATAAAAATGAAATTTATAAATTCAAATACATTGGGGCAAGCATTTTGCAATGCATCCAATATTTAAGCCAAAGCAAAGCTCAAGAAGAAGTTTTTTTGTGCTAGACCAATCTCACACAAGAAACTACTTCCAAGCTTTTGATGTAAAATTTGAATTCCCTACGCATAAGCAACAATTGAACTCCAAATCATTGATAAAGAACTCTAAAGCCACACATCATTTGTGCCAAGCAAGGACAAGGGCAAGAGGAAGCAAAGTGATAAATGGTGGTATCACCAGCACACAAGTTCCTATAGTGATGTTGAATGTCACATACAGAAATATCTTATTGTGCAGGCCACATCAAATCCTACATAGCCCAAGGATAACGATCAAGAGGCACAATGTTTAAACACAAGCACCATGACAATCAATACTTTGGAGGAACATGAGCATCTCTTCCATATGAAGTACTAGGTCAATAACAACAAGGTCATGTCATCATCAACAATGGCAACCAAGAGAACATCCTCACACAAGATATCATCAAGTGCTTGGATCTTTCCACTAAAGCACACCCTAGACCATGCTCTCTGGGTTGGTTACAACAAGGTAAAGAAATTTAGGTAAAATGATAGTGTACTTTCAATTATGTAGTTAAAACCATGTAGGCCACCGTCACTTGTGACATTGTGCCATTGGAAGTCTATGAAATTATAGATAGAAAGACATATGCGCATGAAAGGTATGTTGTGTATCAGATGAAGTCACAAAAGTGGACAATTCATGTCAATGATTGATACTTCTATCTTGAGTCTTCACTGAAGATCAAAGTAGCCTTAATATCTACCAATCAATGTTACAAGATCATCTTATACACACAAAATCTCATGCTTCTCATGGTTCACCTTGAGACACATGGACAAGGGAGAAAGCATGCATTGGTGCCACATAAGGTTGTGAAAACATCATCACAACAACAACTCGACAAGGTACTACAATGGTACATGCGTGTCTTTGATGAGTGTAAAAAATCTTCCAACAAATTTATCAGTACAACATAGAATCAACTTGATTCATAAACCTCTCTTCCTAATAGTCCTTTATATCCTAGATCTATTTGGAAGAATGAAACAATGTCAAATCCAAGGTTGATTGATCAGAGAAAGATTGAGCCTAGCTCTTCTCCATGTGATAGTCTGATAGTCCTTAAACCAAATAAGGATGGCACATGGTGCCTTTATATTGACTATCATGTGACTAATAAGATCACAGTAAAGAATTAATATCCTATTTCACACATCAATGATCTTTTGGACCAACTTCATGGTGCACAATTCTTCAGAAAGATCAACCTTAAATCAAGATTTCACCAGGTATAAGTTAATCTCAAGAAGATGTTTACAAAAATACATTCAAAACCAAGGAGGGAATGTACGAATGAATGAGTATGCCTTTCACTCAACCAACATGCTAGTGACATTCACACACCTAATGAAATATGGCTTACAACCCTTCATCAATTCCTTTATCATTATCTACTTGGATGAGATCCTCGTCTCCAACAAGACCTATGAGGAGCATGAAGAGCACATTTCATGCATCCTAGACACCCTTTGCGAACACAAGTTGCAAGCCAACTTTAGCAAGTGTACCATCAACACAACACAAATCTAGTAGCTAGGTTGCATCATTTATCACACATGCACCCATGTAGATCTAATAAAATCAAAATTATTTGAGTTTAGACAACTCTATGCAATGTCATTGAATTGCATAGCTTTCTTGGACTTTTAAACTTCTATTATCAGTTTGTTCTCAATTCTTGCACATCACTTGGTTGCTAAGTCAAATTATGTGCACAAAGATAGCATTTGTTTGGACACCCATGCAACAACACACTTTTGAGGAGATCAACTAGTTACTCTACATGGCACCTATTCTAGCAATGCTTGACATTGGGTGCCCCTTTGAGATTTAACCTGATGCATCTAATGATGCACTTGTTGCAATACTCACTTAACATGTGCATCTTGTTGCCTACCATTCAAAGACAATTAGCAACATAGTGTAGTGATACTCCACCTATGAGAAATTGTTGCAAGTATGAGCAGTAAGTGTTGTCATTGATGTCAACACCTAAGTTCAGCATCTAAAGAAGTTATTTGAATGAGTTTGAGCAAGTGTCTGAGAAGAATAGTACAATGTTTTGCTCTGTACATCCTGTAGATTGAATATCTTTGTTTATGGTTTGGAAGTTATGATAAGGGATGTCTATAGTTGCTATGTTTCAAGTTTGAGCCTTTGGTATGAAGATTTGAGTGAGTTCTATTCACCAGAGTAAAAACTATTTTTTTGAGTATTCAATGGTGATAGGGAGAATGTATTTTGCTTCGCATTTCTCTGCATTTAAGTTTTATAGTCTATGGTTCTAGAATTAAGTTTGTAACGACATTATGTGCCTTTAGTTTAAATGGTTCATGATTTGGTGCTCCGCAAGCAATCTTTCCTTTATGACAGTGGCCGACAATAATGTTTAAGTGCTCTGGTTTGAAGAATCTTCTGGATAGAATGTTTGGGGGTTGTGCAGAAGTTCTTGGAGATTGTAATGTGCTTGTCGATGTCCCTAGACCATATTCCTACCTTTTGATTGGTCCACAAAGTGTAATCTAGATCGTGTATGAAGTGTTTTCCTAAAGGTTTTAGTGTTAACACCAGTTTTAGCCGACTTGGTTATTTTCACTACTTGCGATTATACTTTGGAGTTTGTGATAGCATGTTGTAGCATGGAAGATTGCATTTGAGTCCCAGCTAAGGTGTGGTATAGTCTGCATTCATTCTTATCCTTCACAAATCTATTTAGGTCCAGTCCTATTCTAATGTATGTGTGTATGCTGACCTTAGAGATTGTTCCAATGGTTGATGATTGTAATGTTGACCTTGATGTACATTCCAAGGTTGATGAATTGTATAAATACATGTAATAAAGTCATGAATGATTAAGGAGGATGCGAAGATAAGTGTGGAGTGAAAAAGTAGAGCAGAGCAAAGGAAATTTATTGCACTTCAATGGAACTAAACCTTGGCATAGTATAGATGCCACTATCTTAGTTCACCAAGTCTGGAAATGAGCCACCCATCGACAATTAGCCACCCCATTGACAGTGAGCTCCTTCTTTTGTAGTAAACATTCTGGGCAGTGAGCCCTAAGGTGGTGAGCCTTGTTGTAAATTTTGATATATCATTTATATTGTGAGCTAAGACTCACCATGGTTTTTCCCTCATTGGGTTTTCAACATAAAAATCTGGTGTCTCATGTGTTGAATGTGTGAATGTGTTCAAGTTTCTAATTATATGCTTTCATGGTTAAATCATAATTAAGTGGTTAATGTGTTGATGTTTGAAAGAAGTTTAAGTTTTTTCTACAATTGATTCGCCCCCCCTCTCAGTTGTCATGTGCATTTCAACAATTGGTATCAGAGCGAGGGTACCTTGGAAGAAAGCCTAACAACTTGAGGTAGATCCGGGATGGCACACAAGGAGTCTCCACAGTTTGATGGAACAGACTATGCTCTATGGAAGGTATGAATGAAGAGTCATCTCATTTCTCTTGGTTATAGTGTTTGGAAGATGGAAGAAACCAAGTATACTCTTCCTCCAAATGGTCCATCAGATGAAGATGAAGTCAAACAGTATGAGTTAAATGGAAAAGCTAGAGATGCTCTATTAAATGCCTTATCTAATACTGAGTTAGTGAAAGTTATGGATTTGGATACTACTCATGAGATCTAGGTTTAAAAATTTATATGAAGTAGATAATTCTATAAAGAGTGCCAAATTAAAAAACTTGAAGGCGAGGTATGAAGCCCTGAAGATGAATGAAGATGAGAACATAACAATCTACATGCAAAAAGTTGATGTAATTGTCAATGGAATCAAAGGTCTTGGAGGAACTGTCGATGAAGGTGATGTTGTGTTGAAGATTCTTGGGTCTTTGCCTAAATCCTATAGTCACAAGGTGTTAGAAATTGAAGAAGTTATGAGTATGAACAAGATTATAAAGGATCAGTTGCTCAGAAAGCTTACTGCTTTTGAGATGAGAGAGTTTGGCGTTGCTCTACTAAAAACTAAGACTGCCTTCAAAGCCAGCACTTCAGAAAAGATTTCAAGAGCTCAGAAGTATGTTGTGGAATCTGATGATGACCTTGATGAGATTGAAGCCAACTTTGTGGACAGAATGCAAAGAGGTACCAATAAGTTCAAAGGCAAATTACCTTTCAAATGCTTTTCTTGTGGTAAGATTGGTTACTATGCCTCAAGGTGTCTGGAATGAATTGAGAGAGGTAAGAAGAAATTTGAAAGTAAACCTAGAACTATAAAGAAATTCTATAATGTTAGATATTTTGATGATGATGGTGTGATAGATGATGAGTCTGATGATACTAGTGCAAATGAATGCTTGTTTATTGCTATTAAGGAAGAACCTATGTCTACTAATCCTACTAGATGTGTGAAGGAAGAAAAACCAGTGGAAGAGAGTGCCCTGTCTATTTGTCAAGTTGAGAAAGATAAGGATGAGTGTGTTAGTGCCTGAATTGACTGGCAGTTTTTTGAGCAATTTTCATGCAGGCGCTCTCCCTAAGTATCCAAAAAATGTTCTAAGTGTTGGACCTCCTCAGCAGTTTTCAGCTGCATCATCATATTTTCTTGAGGAGGAGGTCATCATCATCATGTTTGTTTCGATGAAGGTCGGTATCATCATGTTCTCCGTCGACCGGTTTCTCATCGTCATCATCATATTTCACTATCGGGTGATGTTTGGTTTTTATCCTGATGATGCTGACGAGCTACAGTGCGCCCTGATTTGCTTGCGAGGGTGATTTTCAAAGTCTCCGGTGATCTTCCAATTATCACCTTGCCCAGACATGATGATGATGTTGCCCCGATATTCTGAAGGGGTTATTCTCTAAGTTGTTCGACCTTACTTGTTCTTTCTTAAGGGTCGTCGTCATCATCATCATATTTCCAGTTATCACCGTATTGCTTGCGAGGGTCATCATGTTTTCTTCCTTCATGATATTTCGCCGGAGTGATATTTTTATCATCGGGTGATCTTGGTTATGATCATCCTGATGATGTTGTTGGAGAGTTCTAAGTGTGACCCGATATTCGCTGGGGTCATCATATTTTGAACGTCAGGATGATCTTGGTCAATATCATCCTGATGATGTTGTATCACTTGTTCGTTGTTTTGTCATCCTGATGATGCTGACGTCATCCTTATATCAGGGTGATATCTTTTTCTCTGCCTATCTGCATCATGATATTTCCGAAGGAGGGGGTGATATTTTCATATCACTCGAGTGTGTGTTTGTTCCAGCATCATGATGATGCTGATATCAAGGAGATATCCGCCTGCCGGCTTCGCGCATTATCTAGTGGGGGGTGATCTTTTCAAGCATCATCATATTCATCAATCGCCCCGATCTTATAGTGGAGCTACAGTGCAACATGATTTTCGTGCATCAGGATGATATTTCCAAATATCTGGTTGTCTTCCGAATATCATCCTGATGTCGATTTGATGATGACGTCATCGAGGTCCGGAGGGGGTCATATTTCTAACACAGATCATCTTATGGAGGTCCCCCGATATTTGCAAACATGATGATGACGTCATCCGGATATGAGGAGGTGCGCAGTAGGCAGATATGATGATGACGTCAGCAGGATATGATGATGATGTCATCAGGATGTTCATCGGCCAGACTTTTGGTATAAGCTCAGCAGGAGGATGTTCCTCCGATGGATCAGGTTGTGCCGATTATCATGCAGATTGTATTACGATATGATGATGACGTCAGGGTGATATTTCGGGCAACAGGATATCATGCTGCTGGAGGATGATGATGATGAAGTCTTATACTAGTGTCGTCAGGAGCAAAAGCACCGACATGATATATGCTCATGACCTAGTATATAAAGTGTTAAAAAGGTCATCGCGGGGTGCATGTGGGATAATGTTATCCTGCATATTCGAAATATCATGATGATGAATCTCGGCGGGAAATGGTTGCGATGCAGGATTAATGTTCTTCCCGAGGCCGCGGGTTGGTGCGCCATCAATGGCGATTGTTGCAGAGGTATGGGCGATGGCGTGGGCGGATCTGGTACCTGTTTGAAGGTGTACATCAGCGGACAGTGGCGCAGGGCTTGAGAAATCTTCCTGTCTCCTCCCCTACCTGCTGCATTCAAGTTTGGGTGCCAATCTGGTAATGTTTGAGCGCCATTTTTATGATACTGTATATCTAGCGGGCTTTTCGGTCAACCTGGTAGTTAATGCTAAATACACCCTCCTGCTATATAAGGCAGACGGTGTTATTCATTCAAGTTTGTTGAAAGTGGAGGATTTTTGGCTCTGTAATCCAAAACCAGCTGATCTGGTTGCTCTGTATAGTTTATCTTGTGAGTTTATGTATCTCTTGTTGTACGATTTGGCATGAATCCACTGATTTCATGGTTGATCTTATATGAGTAATGCTATCTTAGCATGTGTTGTGTTAATTCTGTCTCCAGTATTGCATGTATTCTTCTTCTGGATCTGGATACTTGCGTAGTGTTTAGATTCTAGAGCATAGAATTCCTATGTTGAATGTCTGATCTTTTAACTTCTGCTCAAGGGGTAGATTAAACTGTTTTCAGGTTGAACATTGGGAAGGGTATACTGCAGTAGGGATGCCATAAGTAGAGATAACTTAACACTCTTCATTAGGAGATATCTGTAAGGCAGATATCATGTGTATCCCCCTGAAATCCAGTTTTAGCTATTCATGCTGATCATTCACAGGTGTATGTCTACCAACTCCAAGCCCTGAATAGGCACCAATCATGCTGTGTTCTTGTGTTATACACCATGTCCAGCTTTGCATCCAAATTCACATCAAACCATTTCATACTTCCACCTATTAGTTGTAGGAGTAGGATTAGGAACCCCCTGCATGCTCTCATACCCAACCAGACATCATGTCCAAGAATGTTGCCAGCCATGTGATCTATCATACAGATCTTGGTCCATACATGAGAGTATTCTGCCTGTTGTTGTCAAGTTAGATCTTTCTATCTTTGAGCTAGTCAAGGTTACATCTTGAGTTATAGGGATACCCCCCTTGGTGCGGCAGAACCAGAAGTGAAGGGGAGGAGCTCACGCAACCTCCTGTATTCAGTTGGCTGAATCTGCCTGTGCATTAGAACTGGCAATCCCTAATGCTGATTCAGAAGAAATTACCAACAGAGTGGATTATTGACAATGGATGTTCACATCACATGACCGGTGATAAAAGTAAGTTTGTAAGTCTGGAAAAGTATGATGGAGGACTGGTTAGGTTTGGAGATAATGCAGCTAGTAAGACTTGTGGAAGAGGATCTATTTCTTTTGATGGTAAGCATAACACAGATGGTGTTCTATATGTGAAGGGTTTAAAACATAATCTTTTAAGCATTGGTCAGATGTGTGACAAAGGATATGATATGAGATTCAAGGACAATGGATGCAAGATCATGGAAAGATCTAGAACAGTAATTACTACTGGTAAGAAGATTCACAGTAATGTTTATCATTTGAGAGGAACTAATGATTGTTGTTTGTTGGCTTAGATAGATGAGAGTTGGTTGTGGCATAGAAGGATGTGTCATATCAATTTTGAAAACTTGGTAAAGATAAGCTCAATACAAGTTGTTAGAGATTTGCTTAAGCTTGTGAAGCCTGCTAATACTATTTGCAAGGAATGTCAGGTGGGGAAACAAACAAGGACAAGTTTCAAAAGCAAAGAACAATTTTCTATTGGATTGCTTGAGCTGGTGCATACAAATTTGTCTGGTCCTACAAGAACAAGAAGTTTGCAAGGAGACAGGTACTTTATATTGCCTATTGATGATTACTCTAGAATGACTTGGGTCACATTTTTGAGAGATAAATTAGAAGTCCTATATAAGTTCAAATCTTTCAAGGCAATGGTTGAGAATGAGTTAGAATTGAATATCAAATGTGTAAGGTCTGATAGAGGAGGTGATTTTACATCAAATGAATTCAATATATTCTGTGAACAACATGGGATAAAAAAATAGTTGTCTGCTCCTAGGACTCCTCAATAGAATGGGGTTGTTGAAAGAAAGAACAGGACAGTTTAAGAGGCTATTAGGTCAATGATGAAAGCGGCAAACCTACCAGAAGTGTATTGGAGAGAAGCTATGCATACTACTACCTACATTCAAAACAAAGTTCAAGTCAAAGGTAATGGTACTAAAACTCCTTATGAATTGTGGTATGGAAGAGTTCCTACAGTGAAATACTCCATAGTTTTTGGAAGAAAATGTTATATTAGAAGAGAAGAAGAGTTAGGCAAGTTTGATGCTAGGTGTGATGAAGGATTTTTTTTTGGATAGTCTACTAAGAGTAAGGCCTACCGGTGCTACAATAAGAGACTAAGAAAGATCATTGAGAGTGCTAATGTGAAGGTTGATGAAGATAGAGAAAGAATATCATATCAGAGTGGCTATGAATCGGATGAACCTGCTATTACAGTAAATGAAGAAAAATATTGAACAAGATGACAGTCAAGTTGAAGAAGAAAAGGTTCCAGAAAGTGTTGTTAAGACTCCCAGGTATGTAAGGATTAATCATTCTGAAGATCAGATTATTGGTGACAAAAGCAAAGGGGTATTGACAAGGAAAAGAGTTGCAGAGGAACATGTGAACTACTGTTTACTTTCACAGATTGAACCTAAAATTCTAAGTGAAGCCTACAAAGATGAAAGTTGGGTAAAATCCATGGAAGAACAGCTGATGTAGATAGAGAAGAATCAAACTTAGGAATTGGTTCCTAGACCTGTTGATAAGAATGTGATTGGAACTAAATGGGTTTTCAGAAATAAGATGAATGAAAATGAAGTAGTAAGAAACAAAGCAAGACTGGTATGCAAAGGATATTATTAGGTTGAAGGTATAGAATTTAAGGAGACTTATGCCCCTATGGCAAGGATTGAAGCAATAAGAATGTTTTTGGCATTTGCAGCACACAAAGATTTCAAGGTGTATCAGGTGGATATGAAGTCTGCATTCTTTAATGGAGAACTAGAAGAAGAGGTTTACATTGAACAACCTGAAGGATTTCAGTCATCAAACCAAGGTGAGATGGTCTGCAGATTGAAGAAAGCCTTGTATGGACTCAAGCAAGCTCCTAGAGCCTAGTATGCAAGGTTGGATAAGTATTTTTTGCAGTTAGGGTTCAGTAAAGGTACTGCAAATAGTAAACTCTACTTCAAAATTAATGATGATCAAATTCTGATTATTGTGGTCTTTGTTGATGATATTATCTTTGGAGCTAATGAAAGTATGTGTAAGAAATTTGTAGAGGAAATGCAAAAGGAGTTTGAGATGTCTATGTTTGGTGAAATGAATTTCTTTCTAGGACTACAGATTACTCAACTAGAAAAGGAAATTTTCATTTCCCAGTGCAAGTATGTGAAAGAATTGTTGAAGAAATTTGGAATGGAGGATTCTATGCTAGTATGTACTCCTATAGTAATTGGTTGCAAGTTGAGCAAGAATGATGAATCACCTAAGATTGATCAGAAAAAGTATAGGTCTATGATTGGAGGACTACTTTATCTAACCCATACAAGACCAGATATAATGCATGCAATTTGTCCTGTGGCAAGATTTCAAGAAGATCCTAGAGTCACATGTGATGGCAGTCAAGAGGATCATGAAGTATTTAAAAGGCACTTCAAACTATGGATTGTGGTATCCCAAAGATATTGATTTCACTCTTAGTGCTTATACAGATGCAGATTGAGCTGGAGATGCTGACGATAGAAAAAGTACAAGTGGAGGTGCTTTCCTCTTAGGTAATAGATTAGTTTCATGGTTAAGAAAGAAGCAAGAATCAGTTTCTTTGTCTACTACAATAGTAGAATATATTGCTGCAACATGTTGTACTCAAGTAATCTGGATGAAGCAAACATTGAAGAATATAAGAGCTATGTATGAAGAACCAATTTCAATCTTTTGTGACATCACAAGTGCTATAAACATTTCAAAGAATCCAATGATGCATTCAAAAACAAAGCATATATCAACAAGGTATCACTTTCTGAGAGAAAAGGTGATAGAGAATGAAGTAAAAATGGAATATGTGTCTACCAAGGATACAATTGTAGATATTTTTACAAAGCCTTTGCCTAAGGATACTTTTGAGTATCTTAGGGAGAAGTTAGCGGTTATTACCCCTCCTACTCTAAACTAAGATGCATGAGAAGTGCATCAATCTAGTGGTGTCCAAAGTTTCATCTTTTGATCTGGATTGATGTTTTGAAGGCTACCTCTCAGAGGGAGCAGGTAGATGTTGCTGATATGAGTTCCAGATTAAGAGCAATAAGTGTTGCAGTGTTGATGACAGGGGGAGTTGTGCAGTAAAGAAAAAGAAAAGGTCTAGCACCCTTTGCCATTGATGTCAAAGGGGGAGAGAAGTTCATGTGAAAAAACTAAGGAGAAAGTTGCAATCAGAGAAAGCATAAAGTAAGGGGGAGCAAAGAAGCAAAGCAAGTTTGTATGTCTTGATGGTTTTTCACATCATGTGTTGCCATCAATGACAAAGGGGGAGATTGTTGCAAGTATGAGTAGTAAGTGTTGTTATTGATGTCAACACCTAAGGTAAACATCTAAGGAAGTTATTTGAATGAGTTTGAGCAAGTGTCTGAGAAGAACAGTACAGTGTTTTGCTCTGCATAACCTGTAGATTGAATATTTTTGTCTGTGGTTTGGAAGTTATGATGAGGGATGTCTGTAGTTGCTATGTTTCAAGTTTGAGCCTCCGATATGAAGATTTGAGTGAGTTCTATCCACCAGAGTAAAAACTATTTTTCTAAGTATTCAATGGTGACATGGAGAATGTATTTTGCTCCGCATTTAAGTTTTAAAGTATGTTGTTATGGAATTAAGTTTGTAATGATGTTATGTGCCTTCAGTTCAAATGGTTTGTGATTTGGTGCTCCACAAGTGATTTTTTTTATGACAGTGGCCAACAGTAATGTTTAAGTGCTCTAATTTGAAGAATCTTCTAGATAGAATGTTTGGGGATTGTTTGGAAGTTCTTGGTGATTGTAACGTGCTTGTAGATGTCCCTAGATCATGTTCCTACCTTTTGATTGGTCCACAAAGTGTAATATGCATCGTGCATGAAGTGTATTCCTAAAAGTTTTAGTGTTAACACCAGTTTTATCCGACTTGGTTGTTTTCACTACTTGTGATTATACTTTGGAGTTTGTCATAGCATGTTGTAGCATGGAAGATTGCATTTGAGTCCTAGCTCAGGTGTGGTATAGTATGCATTCATTCTTACCCTTCACAAATCTGTTTAGGTCTAGGACTATTCTAATGTATGTGTATGTGAGATTGTTCCAATGGTTGATGATATTAATGCTGACCTTGATGTACATTCCAAGGTTGATGAATTGTATAAATACATGTAATAAAGTTGTGAATGATTGAGGACGATGCAAAGATGTGAAGATAAGTGTGAAGTGAAAAAGTAGAGTAGAGTAGAGGAAATTTATTACGCTTCAATGGAACTAAACCTTGGCATAGTATAGATGCCACTATCTCAGTTCACCAACTCTAGCAGTGAGTCACCCACTGGCAGTCAACCACCCATCGATAGTGAGCCCCTTCTTTTGCAGTGAGCATTCTGGGCAATGAACCTTGTTATAAATTTTGATATATCATTTATATTGTGAGGTAACACTCACCGTGGTTTTTCCCTCATTGGGTTTTCCACGTAAAAATCTGGTGTCTCATGTGTCTCATGTGTGAATGTGTTCAAGTTTCTGATTATATGCTTTCATTTTTAAATCATAATTAAGTGGTTAATGTGTTGATGTTTGAAAGAAGTTAAGTTTTTTCTACAACTGATTCACCCCTCTCTCAGTTGTTTTGTGCATTTCAACAATTGGTATCAGAGAGAGGGTTCATTGGAAGAAAGCCTAACAACTTGAGGTAGATCTAAGGTGGCACACAAGAAGGAGTCTCCGCAATTTGATGGAACAGACTATGCTCAATGGAAGGTACGAATAAAAAGTCATCTCATTTCTCTTGGTTATAGTGTTTGGAAGATGGCAGAAACCAATTATACTCTTCCTCTAAATGGTCCATCAGATGAAGATGAAGTCAAACAATATGAGTTAAATGAAAAATCTAGAGATGCTCTGTTAAATGCCTTATCTAATACTGAGTTAGTGAAAGTTATGGATTTGGATACTGCTCATGAGATCTGGGTTAAGTTGAAAATTTTATATGAAGGAGATGATTCGATAAAAAGTGCCAAATTACAAAACCTGAAGGCAAGGTATGAAGCCCTAAAGATGAATGAAGATGAGAACATAACAATCTACATACAAAAAGTTGATGAAATTGTCAATGGAATCAAAGGTCTTGGAGGAACTATTGATGAAGGTGACGTTGTGCTGAAGATTCTCAGGTCTTTGCCTAAATCTTATAGTCATAAGGTGTCAACAATTGAAGAAGTTATGAGTATGAACAAGATTACAAAGGATCAGTTGCTCGAAAAGCTTATTGCTTTTGAGATGAGAGAGTTTGGTGATGCTCTACCAAAAACTAAGATTACCATCAAACCCAGTACTTCATAAAATATTTTAGGAGCTCAGAAGTATGTTGTGGAATCTGATGATGACCTTGATGAGATTGAAGCCAACTTTGTGGACAGAATGCAAAGAGGTACTGGTAAGTTCAATGGCAAATTACCTTTCTGATGAAGAGGTAAATCATAAAACACACAACAACAAAAATGGTACACAGAAAATAGAATATTTATTTATTGATTTGGACAACTTATTACATTACAGAAGCTCCATTCAATCCTCCACAAGCTGCAACACACTACAGCTACACATCACCAGGCTCTAAAATCTCCTACCTTCTGTAACCCCAAATTAGCTAGGGTTTCTATTTTCCCTCCTATTCTTGACTCTACACTTTCCCCCTTAACTCTACTACTGTCCAAGGTTCCTAAAAATGGTTATTAATAGCCTTTTTGACAACCAACAACCTAATTTTGAAATTTGCATCTCCCTCCAAAAATAGGTCAACTTCCGGGAGCCATAACTTTTGATCCAAGTGTCTGATTGATGAACTCGGAAAGCTCGTGGAGTGCTCTATGTGCAAAGAACTTGCTTTGTCATTTCTTTCCATTTTCAGGCCCGTACAGGGCCATTTAGTGCCTCAAACCTGAGTTTGAATAATTTTTAGGAGTTTTTTGGGAAATGAAAACTTTAATATCTTTCAGCTCGCAAATGATCTTTGCGTGATTCCTTCGCCAAAGGTCTTATTTTTCAATTACGAAGCTTCCTATAAATTTTTACTTCAATCCGTACCCAAATGTAAACTTTCCTAAAATAGCAGGTTGTTATTTTTAGCAGTTTGGAAAAACTGAAAGTTATACATCATTATTCAAGTGATTATGGAACCAGAACCGCAAATTTTGAAAAGAAATGTAAAGAACATCAACAATTTTGAAACACTTCTTTTTTTGGGTGATGCAAGATTGCCCTTACACCACTGGATGCTCCTGCATCAAACACCCAAGGTAATTTGAGAAGTGACCTTGTCACATCTCAGGTGTTTGTGTGAGGAAAACCCAAACGGTCAACCTCTACCTTAGACAACCAAGAAGAATCTTCAATAGGCCTTCCTTTCCATTTCACCAGATATTCTTCATATTGCCTGTTCCGAGTACTTCTTCCCACATGGCTATCCAAGATCTCTTCTATCTCCTCCATTGAAGTAGATGCTGAAATACTCCACTGTTCTTCTGTTGGTCCATCCTCTGTGCCACCTTCATGATATTCTATTAAATCAACAATGTTGAAATTAGGAGAAATATTGATCCCACTCGGCAACTCTACCTCATATGCATTTCCTAAATCATGCTTCTTCAAGATTTTACATGGTCCAAATTTCTTCATATTCAACTTATTGTATGTTCCAATTGGGAACCTTTCTTTTCTCAAGTGAACCACGACTTCATCTCCTACGAAAGAACTCCTTATATCTCCTCTTCTGATTTGTCTTAGCCTTGTATTGAATATTCATCTTATTAATGTGCTTTCTCACCTCTTCATGCAAATTCTTCAGATGTTCTGCAAAGTCTTTAGCCTCAGCACATGTCTTTTCTCCTTTGTCCAGCTTCCTTAACTTAGAAGCATTTCTTAGGCTATTGCATATAAAATCTGAAATGGTGATTTACCAGTACTCCTATTGACAAAATTGTTGTAAGTAAATTCTACCTATGGTAAAATCAAATCCCATCCCTTGGGCTTATCTCCTACTAAGCATCGTAGCAGGTTACCCAAACTCCTATTCACCACTTCTGTCTGTCCATCAATCTGTGGATGGTGTGCAGAACTAAACTTCAAATCTATCTTCAACTTCTTCCACAATGTCCTCCAAAAATAACCAACAAACTTGGTATCTTGATCTGAAACTATACTCTTTGGTAGACCGTGTAATCTCACCACCTCTCTGAAAAATAATTCAGCAATATGAACATCATTAGTATTCTTGCAAGGAATGAAATGTGCCATCTTCGAGAATCTATCCACCACCACAAAAATGGAATCATGTCCTCTCTGTGTCCTTGGTAAACCAAGAACAAAATCCATACTGATATCATCCCATGGCTTCTTTGGTACAGGTAATGGTTGATATAGCCGTATGTTCTAACTTGTTCCTTTTGCCATCTAACACACTCTACACAAATTTGCTCACAACCTGCTACAACTGTGGCCAATAATAATTTTCACTAATAATGGCAATGGTCTTATCTTGATCAAAGTGTCCATCCAATCCTCCACTATGCTTCTCCTTAATCAGGTTCTCTCTCATCAAACTCCTTGGAATGCACAACTGGCTTCCTCTAAACAACATGCTATCTTGGATTATGAAATCCAACCATTTTATCCTGTCCAAAGTAATAGGTTCCAGACAAGCTTTCCAGGCCTCTGCAAAATCTGGATCTTTAGGATACAAACTTTTGAGCTCATCAAACCCAACAACCTCTATCTTCATTTCTGTCTACAAATTTTGCCTTCTACTCAAGGCATCTACAACTCTGTTAGACTTCCCACTCCTGTGCTTCAAAACAAAAGTATAGCTTTGCAAAAACTCAACCCATTTCAAGTGCCTTTGATTTAACTTCCCTTGACTATTAAGATACTACAAAGCCTGATGATCAGTATATAAAACAAACTCTTTTGGCAACAGATAATGTCTCCATTTCTTCAAAGCTTGAACTATTGCATAAAATTCTTGATCATAAATAGAATACTTTTTCTTGGCATCATTAAGCTTCTCACTAAAATAGGTAATGGGCTTACCTTCTTGACTCAAAACAGCTCCTATAGCATTGCCACTAGCATCACAATCTACCTAAAATACCTTATTGAAATCTGGAAGTGCCAAAATAGGTTGCTCTATAACTTTCTGCTTCAATGTGTCAAAACTCTTGTCTTCTTCTTTAGTCTATCTAAACTCTTTTCTATCCCCTCTTATTGTCTCCATTAGGGGTGCACAAATGCTACTAAAATTCCTAATAAACTTTCTATAAAAACTTGCCAAACCATGAAAAGATCCTACCTCTGTGGCACTCCTTGGCGTAGGCCATTCAATGATAGCCCTTACTTTTTCTGGGTCCATCTTAAGACCTTCCTCTGAGACAATAAATCCTAGGTATACCAACTCCTTTGTAAAACTACATTTCTTCATATTAATCAACAACTTCTCCTCCCTCAGCTTCTCCAAAACTCTTCTGATATGCATCATATGCTCATCCCAAGTCTTATTGAAAATCAAAATATCATCTAAATAAACAATAAAAAAACTTCCAAAAAAAATTTTCAATACCTCGTTCATGAGCCGCATGAATGTGCTCGGTGTATTGGTTAGCCCAAATGGCATGACTAATCACTCATACAAACCTTCCTTTGTCTTGAAGGTTGTCTTCCACTCGTCTCCTTCTCTCATATGGATCTGGTGATACCCACTCTTCAGGTCAATCTTTGTGAAGTACTTGGCTCCACTCAAACAGTTCATTATGTCATCCATTCTTGGTAATGGAAACCTGTACTTGATCGTGATCTTATTTATGGCTTGAGAATCTATACACATTCTCCACTTTTGATCATTCTTTGGTGCTAGTACTATAGGTACCGCACATGGACTTAGGCTCTCCCTTATTAGTCCCTTAACAACTCTTGAACTTGTCTGTTCAGCTCTTCACTCTCTGCGGGAGTCATTCTGTGGGCTGCCTTATTCGAAAAACTAGCTCCTGGTATCAAATACATTTGGTGATTTATCTTCCTCACTGGTGGTAAACCTTCTGGTACATTATCAGAGATAATATCTTAAAATTCTTCCAACATATCTAAAACTTCTACTGGTACATCTTCACATTTCTCTTGACTAATCTTAGGAATCAATGCAAAGCAATGATGTGCATTCTTCATACCCTCCAAAAAATTTCTACCATCTACCAAGCAAATTCTGGCAGTACTACATACCTTTTCTTCCACCTCCTTCAAGGGATTTAACTTATGACGAACTCCATCCTCTGTTAGGGAGTATGTGTTTGCACGGCCATCATGGACAGCACTCCTATCATACTACCACGGCCTCCTCAATAGCATATGACATGCATCCATTGGTATGATGTCACACAGAACCTCATCATGGTAGTCACCAATCTTGAACTTCACTAAACACTGCTCATTGACCAAAGCTCTATGGTCCTTCTGCAACCATGCAATCTAATATGGATGTGGATGCTTTCTTCTTGTCAACTTCAACTTGCCAACCATCTCCTCTGAAACAAGATTATCAGCGCTTCCACTATCAATAATAATAGCACAACACTTACCTTCACATTTGCACCTTATGTGAAATAAACTGTTCCTCTGATTGGGTTCTTTCTCTTCATTCAACAAAGTTCTTCTGACAACTAGGGTTTCTCCCCTTTTAGCATCTTCAAAGCACTCAGATTGTGCATCTTCATCTACATGTGCAACTCGTGCATTACCTTAAGGTCTTCTATTCATCCTTCCTTGATGTTGCGGACACTCATACGCTCGATGTCCTTCTTCTTCACATTGGAAACAAGTTCCTCTGAAACCTCCTCTTCCAGGTCCTTGCCTAGGTCTTCCTCTTCCCCTTCCTCTTTGTTCACCATTATTCTAGTCATGAGGTCAGTAGGTATTATCTCCCCTCTGATTTTGACTGGTGCCAGCTTCTTCATTTTTCTTTGGATCTTCGTTACGGCCTCCATAGGGTCTTCCACCAATCCTTACACCTTGACCTCTTCCCCTTTGCTTGCTGTCAAATCTTTTATTCAGCTTCTCTTCCACCTTCAGGAAAAACTAGTGTGCATCCTCTATGGTGGTCATTCTGACCAACCTCAGCTCCTCTTGAATACTTGGTCACTTAACCCATTAATGTAATGGGCTACCTTCTCCTTGTTGGGCTCTACATGGCATGTCCTGATAGTAATCTTATAAAACTCTTCTATATACTCCTTGATAGACTTGTTACCTTGCTTCAATCTTTGCAGCTTCTTCAACAACTCCATCTCATAGTCCACAAGAATGAACTGCTTCTTCAGTTTCTCCACCATCCAATCCCATCTGGTGATCTTTCCTTTTCCTCTTCTGTTCCTCTCTAATTGGACCTCCTTCCACCAAATACTGGTGTGGCCCTTCAACTTTGTTTTTGCCAACTTGACCCGATCTGGGTCTTCCACATCTTCATACTCAAAATATTCTTCCATATCATTGATCCAATCAATAAGCCATTATGGATACAAATCTCTAGAATATGTAGAAACTTTGATCTTGGGCCTCTTTCCAATCTTAGAAATGGCCCTCAACAACCTAACTTCTGCAGGATCTCCTGCAACTTCTTATTCTTCCTCAGGTAGCTCTTTTTTAGCTTCATCTTCGCTTTCTTCTCTTGTTCTCAGCTCAAACCCTCTTCGTAGCTCCTCTTGCAATGCATCAATTTGCCTTTACAGGGCTCTAAAACCCTCTTCTGTCAAAGCATTCCTCCCAATAGGATTTCTTCATGGAGGCATCTTGATCTCCGTAGCAAACCCACAACCTTAGGTCCTAGTGCAAACTACCTCACGGTCGATGATCTATCTACACACTCAGGAATCCTTGCTCTGATACCACTTGATGAAGGGGGTAAATCATAAAACACACAACAACAGAAATGGCACACAGAAAATAGAAATTTTCTTTATTGATTTGGACAACTTATTACATTACAGAAGCTCCATTACAGTCAGAGGAATCAATCCTCCACAGGCTGCAACACACTACAGCTACACATCACCAGACTCTGGAATCTCTTGCCTTCTGTAACCCCAAATCAGCTAGGGTTTCTATTTTCCCTCCTATTCTTGACTCTACACTTTCCCCCTTAACTCTACTACTGCCTAGGGTGCCCAAAAATGGTTATTAATAGCCTTTTTGGCGGCCAACAACCTAATTTCAAAATTTAAATCTCCCTCCAAAAATAGGTCAACTTCCAGGAGCCATAACTTTTGATCCAGGTGTCTGATTGACAAACCGTTTAATGCATCAAAAAGTTTGCAAAGTGCTCTATGTGCTAAGAACCCGCTCTATTGGTTTTGGCCATTTTCGGGCACGTACAGGGCCATTTAGTGCTTCAAACTTGAGTTTGAATAATTTTCAGGCATTTTTTAGGAAACAAAACTTTAATATCTTTCAGCTCGCAAATGAGCTTTGCATGATTCCTTCGCCAACGGTCTTATTTTTCAGTTACGAAGCTTCTTGTAAATTTTCACTTGAATCTGTGCCCAAATGCAAACTTTCCTAAAATAGTAGGTTGCTATTTTTAACAGTTTGGAAAAACTGAAAGTTCTACATCATTATTCAAGCAATTATGGAACTAGAACCACAAATTTTAAAAGAAATGGAAAGAACATCAACAATTTTGAAACACGTCTTTTTTTGGTGATGCAAGATTGCCCTTACACCACTAAATGCTCCTGCATCACTTTCAAATGCTTTTCTTGTGGTAAGATTGGTCACTATGCCTCCAAGTGTCTGGAGAGAATTGAGAGAGGTAAGAAGAAATTTGAAAGTAGACCTAGAACTATAAAGAAATGCTATTATGTTAGAGATTTTGATGATGATGGTGTGACAGATGATGAATCTAATGATACTAGTGCAAATGAATGCTTGTTTATTGCTATTAAGGAAGAAATTGTGTCTACTAATCCTACTAGCTGTGTGAAGGAAGAAAAACCAGTGGAAGAGAGTGTCATGTCTGTCTGTCACGTTGAGAAAGATAAGGATGAGTGGATTATTGATAGTGGATGTTCACATCACATGACTAGTGATAGAAATAAATTTGTAAGTCTGGAAAAGTATGATGGATGACTGGTTAGGTTTGCAGATAATGCAGCTGGTAAGATTTGTGGAAGAGGATCTATTTCTTTTGATGGTAAGCATAACATAGATGATGTTCTATATGTGAAGGTTTAAAACATAACCTTTTAAGTGTTGGTCAAATGTGTGACAAAGGATATGATTTGAGATTCAAGGACAATGGATGCAAGATCATGGAAAGATCTGGAATAGCAATTGCTACTGGTAAGAAGACTCAAGGTAATGTTTATCATTTGAGAGGAACTAATGATTGTTGTTTGTTGGCTCAAATAGATGAGAGTTGGCTATGGCATAGAAGGATGTGTCATATCAATTTTGACAACTTGGTAAAGATAAGCTATGTACAAGCTGTGAAAGATCTGCCTAAGCTTGTGAAGCCTGGTAATACTATTTGAAAGGAATGTCAATTGGGGAAATAGACAAGGACAAGTTTCAAAAGCAAAGAACAATTTTCTACTGGATTGCTTGAGCTCGTGCATACAAATTTGTGTGGTCCTACAAGAACGAGAAGTTTGCAAGGAGACATGTACTTTTTGTTGCCTATACTTGGGTCACATTTTTTAGAGATAAATCAGAAGCCCTAGATAAATTCAAAGCTTTCAAGACAATGGTTGAGAATGAGTTAGAATTGAGGATCAAATGCCTAAGGTCTGATAGAGGAGGTGATTTTACTTCAAATGAATTCAATATTTTCTATGAAGAACATGGGATAAAAAGATAATTGTCTACTCCTAGGACTTGTTGTGTGGTTACACAACACGGCCCATTTTGCCTTAGCAATACAGGGACCCAACTTTTTGCTTCTGCTTGTTTTTGCTTTCTTTCTTTGGGCGGTTTGGCAAAAGTCAGTTAAGTATATCACCCTTACACATGCATGTGCTTCACAAAGGAGAAGGTCAATTGTCAAAGTTAGAATTTGTCATCATAAAGCTCACAATCTGAAATTATAAGCAGGTTTGCCTTTTGGATCACCATGATATTCATCAAGGATAAAAGGTTATGCTAAGTCAAAGTTTGGTCAAACTGGATATTTCCATAGGGTCATATTCCCAAATATCAGTAATATTCATTAGATGACCCCGACATATGAAGATCACCTGATATCTGCATGTTCTTCTATATGCAAACGTCAAAGTTACGTGTGAAAGGATATATACTTGTTAAACCTTCATGCATGTTTTGGAGGGTCATATTTCTAAATATCTGTCATGTTATGAAATATCACCCTTTGCAAAATATGACCATGATGTCATCTTGTCCCAACTTATAAAGAGCTTGATATGACGATGACATCATCAATATGTTTCATACTCGAAGGGTCACATTTCAAAATATCCCTGATCTTAACAAATACAACGATGATGTCATTCTCTTGAACAACTTCAAAGGCGTATAAATGATGATGTCATCCTGACATTCTCAAATGGGGAGATATTTCGTAGTGTTAAAAGACCTGGATATTTCCCAATATCCCTCATATTGCCTTTGATGACCCGAGATGCTGAGTTTCGCTGCGACCAATCCAATGATGCCACATGGCACTTCACCAGATCATATTGATACAGTGTATTATCATGGTTATTTATGAATGTATAATGACCTGATCTTGCTCATTAGTCAAAAGTTGACCATACTCATGACGATATCACCCTCATATGCCTAATATCAGTCATATTTTTAAATATCCCTGATCTTCACGGAGATCACCCTCTGCATTAAATGCAAACCCAACCATAGGTTAGGCCTTTGAAATTTCAAATACCTGCCTGCCACTTGTCAACATCCACAGACTTCATGTGTTTATCGAAGGACTTAAACAAAAAGAAACCAAGCGCGCCCTAATTTGCCATATCAGTTAGTTAAAAGTAAATTTTGGGGTTCATTTTACATTTACCATATGTTTAAACAAGAATTATAGAGCTCAGGGAGATCAAAGCATCACTGCAACCTGCAAATGGAACAGACCTGCATTCAAACAGAACAAAGGATGGTAAATACAATGCAATCACACTCACATTGTTATCACTCATACAGTAAAGGGAAAATGATTGTCAGGTATGTAACTGTGAAACCCTCCTTTTGTCATTTATGGTGAATCATGAGGTAAAAATGGTTTTTACTGAGTCAATTAAAATGGTGACTGCATAGGATAAACTAGAATAATAGAACTATTACCATGGAATGCATGTGATCCCTAAGCCCTGTTGCATACGACATGTCAAGATAAGACATGCATGTTTAAATTGTAGGATCTAATGGCAATCAGAAAGAATAGATCCGATACAGTGTTTTTGAAACCCATGCTCATGCAACCAGAAGGGGTAGCATTCAGGTATGGGCTGATCAATGATACCCATCAAGGGAATACCGATCTTGATGCATGGACAAGAAGACTAGATAAAGGAAGTGGAAACCCTCTACTTTAGAGCATATACACCTCAGGGATGTGGAATGTTGGTGGATTTCCCTATGCCATGGAAGCTACTGAGCTAGTGATAGAGTACGCAAGGAATTACAATCTAGAAACCAAAAAAGTGGAAAAGCATGGCAGAGTGTATGCAGATTTCTCAATTGCAGGCATCACCTTTGCCTTTAATTTGCCTACGGGACCTAATGTGGTTCATCTAATCCTGAGAAGATTAGAAAAGGAATATCGTAACAACCACAAAGAAGCCAGAAGGGTTATGTATCAATGGAGATCTAAGAGTAGTACATACAAGGCTTCTGCCAAGTTATCAGTATACCTCTTTAAGTTTGATTTTGCTTTAGAGTACCAGTACATGATGGTCATGCTCAGCAGAATGACAGGAAGACCAAATGTTGGAGAATTTGAAAACCGGATGTATGGTATTATCTAAATGGTAGAGTATTCAAAGGACAAACCCTTGTGGGCTAAAATCATAAGTGATAGCCTTGATGAGGGCATGAAGAGACTAGGAGAGAAGACAAACATGTTTCATATGACTTCTTATGTGGTGTATGTCTGTGCTTTTAGAGGAACCTTCAATGGATTACAAATAGTAGGAAGGGTTGGAAATAACCCTGGGGATGTGAATATCTGGGAGCATTACCCGCAGTTGAAGAGGAGGGAATCTCTCCAAAATTATAAGATAGTGAATGACTCCTCCATGCATCTTGTCAGGACCATGGAAGAAGATAGAACAAAAAGATTAAGTGTAGAAGTACAAGCTATTATATACAAGCATGGGGATTGGTTTATTCAATTCCCTACATTTTCATATATGAGAATAGAAGGCTTTGAGCAGCAACCTCTCATGCTATCTAGATATCCAACCAATCAAGTCATTCTAATGGAATTTGCTAGATAAATATTGCCTTCAATAGAGGCTCACATTGAGAGAGGAAAGATTCCACCTGTATTGTTTCTGAAGATGACTGGCTGGTATATGTGTCTAGATAGAGAAAGTGTTAAGGATGTGATCGGAGGATTGAACTTCATGTGCTTGCAGCCATTTTCACTGGCTAGTTCCTATGACCCATATGACAGGATGCATGCATTACTTGGGAAGCCTATACATCAAAGGCACCTTGAAGATTATTGGGTTGATTGTGACGATGAAGCAAAAGTAAGAAGGAGAAATTACCAGAGGCTTACTCTCAATCTGATATGCACTTTTAACTGCATATCAGTGCATACTCATTTGCACAAGGATGATGGTGAGATCATGTCCAATGAATATGAGGAGAAGAAGATATATAATGAAACCATATCAGCCCCTAACTCAAGTCAACCAGAGGTCACTTCATTACATCAAATAATGCTAAAGGTCATTCAGCTAATCCAAAGTTGGGTGGATGTTGAGGTCAACAAATTGAAAAAGAAAGGTGTAGCCCTTACTGTGGACAATAAAAGAAAGAGACAAGAATTGTCTGAGGAAGAATATGATGATTTTCTAATAGAGAAGAGGTAGTCAAATGGAGAAAGACAGCCAACTAAAGAAGAAAAGAAGCAAGGTAAAAATAAGAAAGAGACCCAAGTAGCTGGAGGAGTGATCATTAGGTGACCCCAACCAAAGGGAGATGTGGCCTCTACATCAGCTGTAACATCACCCCATACCCCTACTAAACAAAATAAAGTTGTTGCCAAGCCTACCCCTATTACTATAGAGGAGGATGAAGAGCCCTTAGATGATGACTTATTGATCAAGAAGAAAAAGAAGAAGGTGTAGTAGACACCACCCCAAAAAAACAAAAGACTGCCATGAGAGGGACTATGGATATTAATCCCAGTCTATTAAGGGGTACAGGTGGTCAAGGTATTCTAAAGAACCTACAACATTAAGTTCCCATCCCGGGCATTGTTCAATTCAAGACTAAAAAGGTAGAAGAACAAAGAGAAGAAATGCATAGGACAAGGAAAGAACCACCTTTTCCACTTGATGATACAGTGGATTTGTTTGATGATGATATAGTTAATGATGTTTCTACTCAAAGCATGGAGACTCTAGTGGCAAACACAAGGATGACCCCTCATGGCACTCCTATAGTCCAAAAGGAAACCCATCAGGAGGAAGTTGAAATGGAAGAAATTGAAGAGGATAATCCTGAGGTGGTAGCTCAACAGATAGGTTTGACAAATCTGGTTGATCAAGTCACCAGCCCTGTTACAATAGACTTATCTTACCAGGGTGATGAGGATCAAGGCAAAGATAAAGATCGACCTCCAGAGCTAGAAAAGGTAGAGATCAGCATATAGAAGGAGGCTGATAAGGAGATGCCTGATAAAGATAAAGATCAGGATAATGAAAAATCACCTACTGAGAATGATAATCAGGACAGTAATAAGGCACCAAAGGAGAAAACAAATGAGAAGGAATTGGGTAAAGCACCCAACCTTGGGGAAACAAACACATCAAAAGGTGAAGACCAAGGTCTTCCACAGGGCAGTGATCAGCAAAAGGAAACAGAGAATGAGACCAAGGTTGATCCCCTAGATAAAACAGATCAAAATGAACAATCTTCCTATGAAGACCAAGTACCACAAGATATACAAGATCAAAATGTTCAGAATCCTCATGACGATAAATTGCAACAAGGTGTGCATGACCAGAATGTGCATGCATCACGAGAAGCTCTCGCTCAATAGGAGATCCCTCATGAGGAGGTTCAAAAAAATGAACAAAGGAAAGAGACCTCTCCACCAAGGGTAGAGCAGAATATAGAGTCTCAGGATTCTCACATTGAGCAAACTGACCAACAAGGACCCAAGGGTGATGTCCCATATTGGTTGCAACAAGAAATAGGCCTACAACAGATTAATGAAGTGCCTCAATTTGATGTCTCTACATTGTTTTCAGCAAACATGATGAATCCTAAGAGAAAAGAAAGACCTACATCTGCAATAAGGAGAGATCCTACTACAGGTAGGAGGACAACTTAGGTAGCACTACCAGTGGCAGATAAGGAAAAAGGGAAAATAAGCCTAGATGAATTCCAGATAACTAATGTTGATCTGGGCTTTGCTATGGAAGAGTAGGAGGGCTAAGAGGCCAAAGATATCATTGACTCCTTGACAAAAAGTGTAAAAAAGGAAAAGGATAAGAATAGAGTGCATAAAGAGCACATTGCTTAATTGCATGCATTTGTAAAAGGGTTAATTAACCCTAATCATATACCAGCTAACACAGCCACTCCATTAACCATCATATCTCAAGATGAGATAACAGGGTTAGACATCATGAACCATAAGTCCCATATGGTGGATAATTGGTTTATTATTTTTATTTCTGAAGCTGAGAAAGTAATTAAAACTTCCCTCACAAATTGGAATTTGCTCGGCACATTAAAGAGCAAAGTAGATAAATTGCAAAATGAAGTTGGAAGAAGGTCCTTCAAATTGGAGAAGCATCTGGATGCTCTAGCTGAGATGAGGCTCATAGACATGAAAGTGCTCATAGATAATAAGGTATTGGATAACAATACTACACAATTGTTGAGCCTATGGTATGAGGATACCAAATTTGAGAGTGATATCCTGAATAAAAGTAACATCAAGCTCATGGATATCAATGTTAAATTGCACCACCTTATGGCAGATGAGATAAATATCTTGGAGGCTTTGGAAGGCAATGTGGAAGGAAAGATAGAGAATCAAGATACTAATTTTGTAGTCCAATCTTTTCACAATAATTTCAAGCAGGAAACATATGACCCTTTTCATCATTTGACATAAGATGTAATCAATAAGGCTATGAGGATGAAGGCAAATGTGGAGGCATATAATGAGATGTTAAACAACAGAAAGAGCAAGTGGACTGCTCTACAAACATTATTCCATTCCCAAAGACATGAGGTATCAAAAGCTCAAATTCAGGATGGGGGAGAGGTTGAGAGAATAGTACAAACATATGAATCCATCAGGGGGGTAATCAAAAAACATATAGGAAGTGATCCTCATGATGATGATGATGATGATGATGATGATGATGAAGATGCAAATGAAGAAGAAGATGAAGAAGAGGAAAATGAAGAGTGAGTAAAGATGCATGGTGACAAAGTCATATGCATAACAAGACAAAAAGTGATCAAGTTCTACCAGATGGTTGCTAGTTGGCAACCTATCCCACGTTGACATATGTTGACCCAGTCAAAGGAGTTATGAACTAATGATCTAGATAGACAAATCCTGGTCATTGGATCAGTTGTAACTACCTCCTCTCTTTATCCTATAAAAGGAGATGGAGTGTGCATTGTATCATTATTAGAGACTTAATTCAGATAGGATTGTTGAATGTCTTGATACTTTCTCAAGACAGATTGTAAATGTGCATGTTTTTTGAATACTAATGAAATAGAGATCATATTACATATCATCGTAAATTCTGAGTAATCTTGTGAATGTCATCTGGATATTTTCACTGTGATGTGCTGCATCCCTTGGAGTGCATGTTAATTTGTGGATATTGTTGTCATTCTTTAGCCTAGAATATTGGCATCAGTTGTGTGAAGTTGTGGAATGGCCTCGCAACACATGGTTTGATTTCATCTCTATTTTGTGAAATATTAAATGCTACATATGGATCAACTGTCAAAGACTCATTTAAATTCAGTAAATTTAGAATGTTTGTATTTATTTTCTTAAATTTCATTACAGTCATCTCCATAATTGCAAATATATAGACAATCATAAGCAAAATACATAAATATGCTGACATCTCGAAGGAAACTGAACATCAATAGCATATTTGGTTTAATCTGCATGCATAATTGAAAATATCATGCAAATGCATATGAATGACAGTAGTAATCATACAAATATCAACTTATAGGCACATCCTTTGATAAAATTCATAGTGCAGAAGTGAAGATAATCAATTATAGTAGATGATCAGAAGAATTGATCAAACTCATCAAAGATCATCATTACCTATAGAATATAGTAGGATTAACCTTTGTTTGTGAAGAGAATTATAGGAAGCAGGTGTAGAATCAAATGTATGGACATCAGTTCATGTTAGTAGAATAATGTAAGACCCCTTGAATGGAAAACAGCAAATCACATCAACCTCTTAGTAATGTCAGATGATCATGACCTGATCAATGAAGACTTGGAGTCATCAATTTGTCCCAAATTGATTGTACTTTTCAAGTTAGTAAAGGTTTGTTGTGTAAACTATTATGCATGTTGTTATGACTAACAATCATCATCAACATAAATTAGTGCTAGAAGGAGGGGCATGCTCTCTCTTTTGATAAGTGAATCGGTCACATACACGTAATTCCTACATTTGTACAAGGTAATCTTCTCAAAGCTCACAAGAATTGTTTATGATTTGAACATTTATGCAAAGATTTGCTTGTTTCGTGTTGTTTCAAGTCTATTTATCATAAATATCTCAAAATTGAGCATAAATACTTTAGGCTTTGCAGTCAAATCTTTGAAGATTGAGTCATTGTTCAAGTTGTCCTACAAATTTCTTGTGGTGACTTGCTTGTATAACTAGATATCCTGATATTCGTGTCCAGAAGTTCAATCTTTGCTCAGCTTTGCATGTTTAATGCAAATATTACATAAATATCTAGTCATTGCTGAGTCTAGACTAGAAATGTGACCTTTGCTTGGTCAATTCTCCTGATCTTTGTAAAGATTCAGTCAAGTATCCATATCTTGTCATAAGTTGTTAGAATCCTGGCTCACAGGCCTAATACCAGGTCTAGATCTGATGGGCTCTTAGAAGAATTGCCTATTCATGGACTAAGACCCCGAACCACAGATATTCATCACACTCCTGACTCAAGTGCATTAGCATCTTCATCAAGACATACTGTAACACCTCCAGTGTCTCCATCTATACTTCAAACACCTCCAGGATCACCAACTACACCCCAAGTGCATCAAGCACCAGTCACAATGTCATTCTTTACTGCTGATTCACCCTTGACCTTCACTTCATATCATCCTCTACCTAAGAATCTTGATAAGATTTGCCCTAAATATCATCCATATCAAGATGCAGATGATCATATCTAGACATTTAAGGAAAACTGCTTTAGGGCAAGGATTGAGCATCAGGATGTGGTATGCAGACTATTTCCATATTCCTTAGGAGAGGAAGCATACAATTGGTATATTAGCCTTTCTCAAGCCTCAATTAGTTCATGGGATGCCTTGGAGAAAGCCTTTAAGGATAGGTTCAAAGTACCTATTGATCCTTCCATGACCTATCACCTCTTTGCCACAATTAAAAGATTTGAAGGGGAACCTGTTTCAAACCTCAATGCTAGATTTCATAAAATGTATTCTAAGCTGATAGCTCTATATAATGTAGTTGATGAGGTGGCTAGAAATATATACTACTCAGCCTTAGATCCCCTGACCTCTATGTTCATAAGGAGAACACATCCTGGTGTCACATCTCTAACACAAGCTTTTGAGGAAGCAATAAAAGTTAATCAGCAACTGATTCCTACTCCAACACCTAACATAGCATACCCTACATATCCTAAATATCCTGCTCAACAGTAGACCAATGGAGTCATGATGCCTCCTACTACAATGCCTGGTCCATTACAGGTACATCCCCTTAGTATCATACCCCCTCCAAATGGAAATGGCCAGATAGTACAATATCTAGGACATGCTCAAACATCCCAGGATGTAGGACAAAACAACAGTAATGGTTCTTATTTCTTCAAACCTCAATCGGAAAATGTAGTAGCCAAAGTTCAGGAGGAAAAAGAAGACATCAAAGAGATATCTGCACAACTAAGGAAATTAACCACAGAGATTACACACTTGAGAGGCCAAAACTTTTATTCTCAGTCAAACCAAAATAGAGGATATAACAATGATAGATCAGGATATCCTGACAGAGGATACAATAATGATCGGAACTATAACAGTAACAATAGCAATAACAATAATGCACCTAGGCAACCTAGAGTATGGAATACTAGGCCAAACAATGGATCCTTGCTGTCACCCTTAGATAATCAGCCTCCTAGTGAACCAAAACAGACTACTAGGGTCAATTTGGCAGAAGCAGCTCTTACAAACTAGTGCAGAATACATAACATCAATGCACATGCTAAACTAGATTGTCCTCAGTTCAAAATAGTAGCCACTATCTTTCAGGCTGAAGTGTCCAATACAACGAGTGACCCTCCTTTTATTGAAGGAAATGAGATTGTTCCCTGTGGATATGAATTTGCCCTTGTACTTGAGAGTTTTGTAAATCAGCCTTATCACCAAACAACATCAGCTCACGAGAACTACACACTAGCATGTGAGGAGTTAGCCTTGGCATTTGAGACAAACTATGTGTTTCCTTTCGAAGATGAAAATGAACCATCAATGGAACATGAAGAAATTCATGCTTATCAGCAGCAATATCAGGGTAGACACAACTACAACCTTAGGAGTAATCCTAATAGAACCCCTAGTCCTTTGACCACATCTTTGCCTCCTAATAACTTCAACACACCCCCAGATCCAAAAGCCAGCAATAATCCTGGTCCTCCTAAGGTTAGTACTCAGTATTTTGCACCTCAAAATACAGTGTTAAAGGCTAATAATTTGTCTCTTGAATTAGATAACTTAGTCACATACTTAGCAGAGGAGATGAAAAGAGTTAAGATTAGCCTGTCATTGTCAAAATTATTGAAGATTCCAACCATATAAAAAGCTTTCATAAGGTCTTTAGATGAGCCTATACCAAAAGATGATAATCAGGTGCATAATCCTAGCCAGGTTTTGAATAAAGATCATGTAGCTAAAGAGAGCAATGCAAAACATAAGGTCCTGGCTACTGTTCAAGCTGCTGACACTTCACATATGACCCTTTATAAGGATAAAGCTAAGTCACCTCCATTCCTACTCACATTGAGGATGTTTGGTAAGAATTTGCACAATTGCCTGGTGGATTCATGCACATCTACAAATGTGATCCCACTGTCTATCTACAATGCCTTAGGGTTACATCCAGCTAAATCACTCAAGAAGGTGACACAGTTAGATAAGTCTGAAGTAAGTGTAGTAGGAGAGTTAACCCATATCCACATGCGGTTAGCATTAGATCCAAGGATACAGTATTATATTGACATCCAAGTGGTGAATATCCCTGACACTTATGGAATGTTGCTTAGTAGGGATTGGTCAAAGACACTTAATGGTTACATGTCTACGGATTTTAGCCACATGTGGTTACCCTGGAAGGGGATTCCTAATCAAATTAGAATAGAAGCTAAACCTCAAATGAAACACATGATCACTGAGTACAACAAAACCAATGAGATATTATACGTGGATGTTGAACCAGGAGTTTACACCATTAGGCCTCAAACAATCAGGATAGAAGAAATTCTCATGTACGATACACATACCCATGAAGATGTTCATCAGGATAACAGGGTGATTATAGAATCTGATTATAGTTTAGATAATAGTGATGAAATTGATCATTTCAAGGACTTTGAATTACACTTATCCAGAGAAATGCAACATTGCCAAACATTGAACACATCCAATGAGGATATTTTGATTAAAGGTTGGTGCAGGTTACATGACGAAGCACATTCAGAGAGAACTTGTGATGCTTGCTTAGATATGATGGAATTAGAACGAGCATGTAGCGAGAAAGGATTATCTTCAATGGAGGTAAGTGATATAGACAGTTATCATGATGTTGATTCTTGTTTGTCATCTGTAGGTACAGAGGAAGATACATATCATGATGAAAGCCTCACTCACAATTCAGAAGAGATCCTGATGTATGTTGAGAATACTTCCAGAGAAGAAAACAACATTACCCTAGAAACTGATTGTCTGGTTGAGTCAGATTATGAAGTATCTGATGAAGATAAAGGGAGTAATTTAACAAAGTTTGAAGAGTTTTTAGCAAAATAGATTCAGAGGCTCATGTTGCAAGAAATTCCTCCACATCATGCTTTAATTCATGGATGGTGTAGACTGCATGAAGCATCACATTTAGAGACCACATGTTCGTTGTGCTTGCATATGTTGAATAAGCAAGAGATGCTTTATTCAAAGAATCAGTTATCCAACAGTAGAGACATGCTTAGAGATTAAAAGAAGGAAATTAAAGTACAAATAGATATTGATAGTGATGATACCACTGATGTTAAAAAGGGAAAGGTATCAGATTCAATATCACCCATGTGCCTAGAGAACAGAATCACAGAGCAGATGCCTTGGCGCAGGCTGCTAGCACTTTGGAACCATTATCCATTTCTGGCTTGAAGAGATTCTCTATTGAATTAGTATCAGTGCCCTCCATATCGGATAATGTCAATGTATACGCCTAAAAATGACACGAATCATCCTAAATAAATATTCTAAATATTTATTCCCTTCTTCTATTAATTAAATAAATATTCTAAATTTATTTAATCGATTCACTATTCCATAATTAAATAAATTCAATTTATTTAATTAAAATTCTTCTAAATGTCCTACATGATTAAATAATCATAAATTATTTAATTAATCCAAATTCTTCTATCCTAAGTTCTAAATTCAAAAATCCACATCACCTTTACACCTCACCTTTTCCACCTCACCTTGTCCACCTCATCAGGTTGCACATGTAATTAAATATATTTAATATTTAATTATCTTATTTTCCCTCACCCACATGGCCTATTTCTTCTCAAATCAGAGATTAGTTAACTAATCAATCAAAAAAGTTAACTAACCTGTCAATTGAGTCAAATCCTCAATCAATTCAGTCAGTTCCACGATTTATTCTTCTAACTGATCAATCAAGTCTGTTAACAGACCAGTCAATGGAGTTAACTCTCCAATCAGTTTTGTCACATCCCCCCTTTCATGATGGAGCTGGGACACTTGTCACATTTCCACTGGTTGCACATTCCTCAACCATCCTCAGTCGTTGATCTTCATATCTCCTCTCAACCGTTGATTCCCATTCTTCCAAGTCTATAAATGAAGCTTCATCCCCCCATTCTAATCATCTAGGCTTTTGACATCGTTACTCTGCAGAAATATCACCAGCGCGCCTTTGGCACCCTTTTGTCATCCACAAGCTTGAGATCACATATTTGCATTGGAGCTCATCTTCATTGCATATCACCATAGCCGTTCACCGTCGACTTCCTACAAACAGCTAAAAAGATTGCACTCTCTGAGGGCTCATCTCATCTGCAAAAGGACGATTTGTGATAGGCGAACAACAGAAGTTTTGAAACGGGAGAGGTTTGCACTGTGTTTGTTCATTGCTTTGTTTATTGAATCCTTCTTGTTTCACTATTCTGTTGATGTTTGGGTCTTGTTTAATTTCATTTGATTGATCACCATTTTACCCTTACATTTTTGGCGCCCACTTTATTTTACCGTTTCTGAGCTTTTTTGAAGGCAGGTTCCGTACAGGTCACGCAGAGTCACGCACAGATTACTTTGGCGCATCTGTTCATTTCCACGGCGCATATAAACACTGTTACGGTGCTTTTGCTATTTTTGCGCATCTGTGTATTTCTACTGCGCATATAAAGACTATTACGATGCTTTTGCTTTTTCTGCGCACCTGTGTGTTTTCGCTGCGCTTCTGTGTACTGTCACGGCGCTTTTATTTTTCCTGCGCATATGTGCATTCCTATGGCGCTTTTAAAGACTGTTACTGCGCAGGCATTTATACTGCGCATTCATTATTTTTTACGGCGCATACGTGCAATATTGCAACGCATTCATTATTTTTGCGCTTCTGTTGATCATTTCTGCGCATCTGATCACTGAAGCTGCGCATCTATTACAGGCTGAAGTTTTAGTACTTTTTTTAGGGGAAGTTGCTAACGCTAACCCTTTCGCAGGTGTTTGCTGGAGCGGTTTTGCAGGATAGGTGCAGGTTTAGTTCCATGTAGTTGCATCTAATTAGTTCACATTTCATTTTCAAAGGGAAAGTAAAAAGTAATGTTCATTCAAATCTTCATCTAGTCCTAATTAGGGAGGAAGTAACTGGTTTATTTCTTGCTTGCATTGCAAACACCTTCCAAGTTATTGCTATCTAAAGGTTAAAATTGAACTCATCAATGATCTTGAAGTTAAAATGAACCACTGCTATATCGTGAGACCGGAATTTCAAAGTTAACAATCTTGTGCTACGCGGTTTAAGAATTGAACTCACTACTGCTTTCTGAAGTTAAAATGAACCATTGCTATATCGTGAGACCTGAATTTCAAAGTTAACAAACTTGTGCTACGCGGTTTAAGAATTGAACTCACTACTGCTTTCTGGGATTTAAAACTGAACCACTGCTATATTGCTGAATCACTTCAAAGTTCTGTTTGAGTAGATTAGCCCATTTAGTTTTTCACTTTTAACTAGGGTGGATTAATCAGTGTATTCTGTGCTTGCGAATGACAATAGGCTTATGCTCTCCCCTCTTTTGGGTGATCAGAGTGCCAGACTTGTCATTCTATCTGTTTAACCTTTAGGAGGGGCCTGCCCTTGGATGTACGCTTTTCCAAGTGGGAACGACCCTGAGTGGTAACAGGCTAACACCAAGCCCTACCAAGCCACTTAAAATAAATTGTGCTTGAGGTGAAAACTTCCTGCAACAAGTGCTGTTATGTTACACTGACGGCCAACCTCCCCCAAAACCCTCTCAGGCGCAACCCTATGAGGCTGGGAGACTCCATAACAGAGAGTAGCACCGCCGCACGTGTAACCACTTGAACAGTTGCCTGAATTAAATACCTCTTGTTTTAGTGGCCCTAAATCCCTTATAATCCATTTCTCACCTAGGATTTTGTGCTTGCTTTTGTCCGAAATAGAGTCAGAAAGACCTACAAAATATTCTTTGTGCTTGCTGTGTTTTCTTGCTATTAAATTCATAATATCAAATCAGGAAGACCTTTTCTAGCCAAAAAAATACCAAAAACAGAGGAGAAACTGAAAATTTTGCAAAAACTTCAGAGTTGTGCATTTACACATTTCTGCTGCGCATACATAGAGACTTGCTGTGCTTTTGTAGCGACTTACTGCGCATATACCTTATTGCTGCGCATATATGCACTGTTACGGTGCATATATAGTTCACCAGACCGGCGCATTTACTGCGACTTGCTGCGCATTTGTCCATTTCTGCGGCGCATCTGTTTCTGTGCATATGCGACAGTGAGCACTTGCCCTATTTTTGAGGAGGAATTTTCACCTGATCAGAGCACCCATTTCAGCCTAGTTTCACTTTCTGAGATCAAAGTCAACCTTGCAGTCAATCTCTATCCGTTTCACCCAACTCTCTCTTTCGTCCATTGTCGCACTCGCTTTCTGTCCAAATCACTCTTGTCCCAAAGTCAGCCTATCCCATATCGATTTGGCATAAGTTCTTTTTCATTTCATTAGTGAATTCACGTAAGCCTAGTAGGTCACAGTACCTTTGCTAGTAATCTTGTTGAACGACTAAGCCCTACACAGTAAGACTGGTATCGACTACCCTTGCTAGTGGCTAGAGTCTTGTGTCAACCGTCTTACTTGAAGTCATTGAGCGAGAGAATCCTTTGTCCAAGTCTCATCCTAGGTATCCCATTCATAATAGTCTCGGTCGGCACCTTGCCAGAATTTCTAGTCCTCACCCCCTCCATCCCGCGTCACCTTGCATGGTTCTTACTCGATCCCAGTACAACAAACAAATCGAAATGGCCGACTCATCTGATCACCTTCTCCCACCACGTGATGGTGAAGAAGAGATTTCTCATGAAGAATTAGTGGCGCACATGCAAGATAGAAAATTCCAACGCGTCGTAGAGAAGATGATCCTTGAAGATCCCCATAAGTATTTCCATCATCTTGCTAGTCTCGGAATCAAACTCCCCGCAGACTTTGACATTAGCTCCATCATGGAAAATGCAGACAATGATCATGAGAGGGGAACAAATGACACAGTCCCACATGTGCATGAGAGAGGTACAAATGACACGGTTCCTCATACAAATGAGAGAGGAAAGCAACCCGTAGATCCACCTACTCCTATGGCAGACGTGAGACAACAAATCGAAAGTCTAAAGCTCAAGATATCCAACCTTAAGACTGGTACAAGTTCTAAGAACTACTCTTTGGAAGATATAGCACCATACCCCTTTGATAGAAATTTGATCATGAAACCATTCCCATATCAGTTCGGAGTTCCGAAATTTGACAAATATAAAGGGAAGGGGGACCCTAGAGATCATATCAGGGAATTCACTACAGCATGTTTAGAAGTAGCTCACAACGAGACCTACTTAATGAGACTATTCCCGTGATCTTTAGGTGGTCAAGCTATGGAGTGGTTCTCGCGTCTCCCACCAGGAATCAAAACTTTTGATGAACTTGTCAATAAATTTATAACACACTTCTCTTACAACATAGAACACGAGGTATCTATGCTAGATCTATGCAACACCAAGCAGAAGAGTGGTGAGTCATTCGCTGCCTTCCTACAACGATGGAGACAGCTAGCTAGTAAGTGTTCTTACGATATGCCTGAGAAGTAGCTATTGGAAATGTTTGTCCACAATCTAAACACTGATCTTAGCTATCAGATTCAGATACAATGCCCTACCTCGTTCGCCAAAGTCATTGAAATGGGCCTCTTCATTGAAAAAGCTATGATCACTAAAGGAACTCTCAAGCTCTACAAGGACACACCTCCTTCCAATTATACAACAGATAAATCAAAGTTTTGGACCAAGAACAAGAATGTGGTCAACGATGGAGTAGTGGATGCTAAGGCGGCAGCCCCTAAGCAACAACCTATATTCACTCTTAAGGGAGAAGCAAATACCGGTGTGCTCAACAAGCCACCCCCTCGGGAACCTAGACCTTGGTTCAATTCAAATCCAAGGAGAAAATTCATGCCGTTGGGGGAATCTCAAGAGTCTGCCCTCAGGAAGTTGTTGGCTAACAATGAAATTTCCCTACCGCCAACAAGTGACTATGAGCCTATCGTCAAACCTCCCTATTGGAAGGACATAGATTATTGTGAGTATCATCAGGGAAGGGGGCACACAACTAACAATTGCATCCACCTCAAGAATGTCATACAGGATATACTGGATCAGAATCAGGGAGAGACACAACAGCATACCTCCAATGAATCTCATGTAGCCTACCGGGATCCTCTTCTAAACCACAACCGGCCGTATAACAATAATCGCAACAATGGCCACAACAGCAACGATGGTCACAATGGCAACAACTCCAATGGCCATAACAATAATGACAACAATCGCAACAGGCCAAACCAGAACAATGGGTCGAGTAATGCTAACTATGCAAGCGTTCCCTTTGAGTACACCATTAACTACATTTCTGAGCATGTTCTGCAAGTCAACGTCATATCCCCCAACCAACAACCAGGACCTAACAGAACTGGTTGTAGTATAATTACCTGTAGCGGAAAGGTCACGATCAATACCACCCCTCCAAGGTCGTCACCATCTCCGTCCAACTCCCGCCCATATAATGTCATCGACCAATTGCAAAAAACTCTGGCTCACATTTCTATATTGGAGCTCTTGCGTCTATCTCCTTCTCATAAGGAGATTCTTGAGAAAGCCTTAGTGGAAACTACTGTCCCCACTAACCTAGCCCAAGAAAAGTTTCAAACCATGGTGGGTAATTTGACATCCTCCACTTCCATCTCATTTACAGAGCAAGATGACCTTTCCATATCTCAACCCCACAACACTCCTCTACACATTGTCGCATTCGTGCACAAGCACCGCATCAAGAGGGTTCTCATTGATGGGGGCGCCGGTCTAAATATTTCCATGTTGAAGCTAGTCCTTGCACTGGGGTTCTCCGAACACGCAGTAGATCCAAGACGGAAAATTACTATCAAAGCCTATGACGAGGAGGAACGAACCACAAAGGGCACGGTTGTCCTACCCATTCAAGTGGGACCGGTAATTAAAGATGTGGTGTGCCAAGTCCTTGATCGGGAGCTTGCTTACAATATTCTACTAGGGAGACCATGGATCCACGCCATGAAGGCTGTCCCCTCCACCTACCATCAATGCATTAAGTTCCCACACGATGGCAAGCAGGTCACCATACAAGGCGACCCCGACCCCTACCAACATTGCAACTCATTCCAAGCAAAATCTGAATGCGTCATTCCCAATAACCGAGCCTACATTTCCCCTACTCCGCCACAAGACCATACTGCCGAAGCTTCCTCCTCGAGGCCCAAACCGCTGAAACTTACCATAAACAAAAATGGCGTGGGGGAGTACTCCATTGAGCACAGCCTCAACCTTGCCACCATGCCTTTGTCTCCTCGCTCCTTTGGCAAACCCAAGCATCAACCTAGGCATTTTCCAAAGCCATCTGCTCCTCCTACAACTCCCACAAATCCCTTTGTAAAATGGGGGACCTTATCTGATGAGACAGAGGAGCGAGATCTCCTGCAATGGCTTTATGCTGAAGAGGAAAACACACCCCAAGAGCCGCCTAGACTCCCTACAGAACTCTATGGACGGGGTGAAACCATTTTGTACAGGATGGGATATAAGGGACAAGGCCCCATAGGCCTCAGAAAAGAAGGAATCATTGAACCCATACAACATTCTTCATCCTCTTCGGCTAGAAACACAACTGGCCTAGGGTACAAAAGGTAAAGGTAAAGCCAAGGAAAATGCCTGCCTTGTGGAGACAATTCAAACACTCCAAGTGGATAGAGACACGGATTCAGATAATTCAAATGAGTATGAGTGGGACGAGCTAACAAAGCACTCCTATGATGACAAGGAGATTGACACCATCCAAACTCTTAGCCCCTACCATGAGGAACAGACACAACGGGATAGACCACTGGAGTCTGATTTGCCCCTCCCTGAGGTTATGGCTTTCGAGGAAAGTTTTGATTCCATTGCGATAAACAACCTGGAGGAGAGGACCACCCAGAACACTATCCCCACCAGTGCCCATAATATTTCCATTCACAACATTAACGAATCAGATCTCTCATCTAACTCCCTTCCCCTCTTACACCCTGAGCTTATCGCCTGGGATCTGCAAGGAACCCCTCAATTAGATATGTTCCAGAATGATGATGCTTACATTGACTATATGGAACTTAGGGATCACTTACCAAGAGGAGATCATAAAGCTGGTTTCGCTATCAAACTCAATACTGTGGCTTACTTTGGGGAGGGTGCCAAGCCTTCTAGTCGCAAAAATATTAAAATCAAAAATGGATCTGACGGTGAAAACCGCCGTGTCATAAAACAGTAAAAAGAAAGGACGTATCCGATGGTGAAAACCCAACTGTGGCACCTGACGATGGAATGCTTGACACCCTCCCTAGTGATATGTACCAGGAATGGTCACAAATTGTGGTGGAGCCAATAGAGCCAGTGAATATTGGCACCGAAGAGCAGCCCAAGATTATCCACTTCACAAAATCTCTCACACCACCTGAGAAAACCAAGTTTGTACCATTCTTTAAGAAGAAGAGAGGCAGCTTTGCTTGGTCATATGCTGACATGCTAGGTTTAGACCTGAACCTGATTCTGCATCATTTGCCATTAGATCCAGGGGTGAAACCCGTAAAGCAGAAACTGAGAAAGATGCATCCCTATATAGCCCTTTTGGTCAAGGAAGAACTCAAGAAATTGCTAGATGTGGGGTTCATCAGAGCCATAGATTACCCTGAATGGATATCAAACATTGTGCCAGTGTCTAAACCAGATGGCATGGTTCGACTATGCAATGATTTTAGAGACTTAAACAAAGCATGCCGCAAGGATGACTTTCCATTGCCTAACATCGACATCATAGTCGACCTCACAGTAGGACATACAATGCTGTCACTCATGGATGGATTCTCCAGGTATAACCAAATCAAAATAGCACCAGAGGACCAACACAAAACAGCTTTCACTTGTCCATGGGGTACCTTTTGCTGGAATGTCATGCCTTTTGGGCTGAAAAACACAGGTGCTACATATCAGCAGGCCATGACAACCATATTCCATGACATGATGCATGTGACCATGGAGGATTATGTTGACGATATCTTAGCAAAATCTCTCACGAGGGACTCACACCTGGATATCCTAGAGAAAGTCTTTCAACGGTTAGATCAATTCCAAGTCAAACTGAATCCGAAGAAGTGTGTGTTTGGGGTAACATCGGGCAAACTGCTAGGCTTCATCGTGTCAGCAAATGGGATAGAGGTCGACTCGGCCAAGGTCAAAGCAATAATGGACATGCCACCGCCCAAAACTCTAACACAGTTGAGATCCTTACAGGGCAAGCTGCAGGCCATCCAAAGGTTCATCTCACAGTTGGCAGACAAGTGCCAACCTTTCAGTCACCTCCTACATAAGAATATTCCATTTAAATGGGATGAGCGGTGCGAAGAGGCATTCAACAAGCTAAAGGAGTACCTAATGAACCCTCCTATACTCATGCCTCCGATCCAAGGAAAACCTTTGATTCTCTACATATCTGCTACACCTACTACTCTTGGGGCTCTCCTAGCGCAGCAAGACTATGAGAACAAGGAAAGAGCTGTATACGACATCAGTCGAACCTTAGTGGGCTACGAGTTACAATACTCACAGGTAGAACGATCATGCCTTGCGGTGGTTTTTGCTTCACAAAAGCTCCGACACTACATGTTGGCACATCCTGTCAAACTCATTGCCAAAATCGACCCACTAAAGTATCTTCTCAGCAAGGCAGCTCTCACAGGTCGACTAGCAAAGTGGGTTATGCTTCTTAGTGAATATGATATAGAATATGTGGACAGAAAAGCCATTAAAGGGCAAATCATAGCTGACCAACTGGCCGAGGCACCATTACAGGACACTTCACCAATGCAGTTTGAGTTTCCCGATGAGTCTTTATTCACTCTGTTGACATCTCCTTGGAAACTCTACTTCGACGGGTCTTACACCAATCATGGATCGGGGGCAGGTATCCTGTTTATCACTGCCCAAGGCGACACAATTCCAAAGTCCTACAGGTTGTTATTTCCATGCACTAACAATATAGCAAAATATGAAGCCTTGGTAATTGGTCTCAAGATGGCCACTGAGTGGAAAATCCAAGCACTATGCGTCTACGGCGATTCTCAGCTTATCATCAATCAGGTCAACGATGAATATCAAACCAAAGATGAGAAGCTCATCCCATACAAACGGATGGTCGACGACCTCAAAGAACACTTTGGGACCATCTCCTTTGAAGAAATACCCAGGATCGAGAACAAAGCAGCGGATGCAATGGCTACCATAGCCTCTCTTCTTGAAATACCTGAACATGAGTCATGGTATGAGTTCCTAGTAGAAACCATTCAGCAACCGGCTTATGATCTCCTCGAAACCCACTCCATTTGCCTCCTAGTAGGATCTGATTCACCTTGGTACGGTAAGACCTACACTTACCTCAAGGACAATATTCTTCCACCCGACCTCTCTTCCAACCAAAAGCAAACTTTCATCCGACAAGCCTCCCGTTACACCATCATAGCTAATACCCTTTACCGACGTGGTCTGGATGGTACTTTACTCCGTTGTCTAGAACAAGAAGAATCCGTAACCGCCTTGCAAGACGTACATGAAGGGATCTATGGAACACACTCCAGCGGTCCTTCCTTAGCTAAAAAACTCATGCGTTTGGGTTATTACTGGCCCAATATGGAAATGGATTCATATCAGTTCGTCAAAAAGTGCAAACAGTGCCAGATACACAAGAACCTGATTCATGCACCTGCTCAGGAGTTGAGACCTTTAACGACGCCCTGGCCCTTTTGCCAGTGGGGACTTGACCTTGTGGGAAAGATTCATCCACCTTCTTCCAACGGCCATAAATTTATCATAACCACCACTGAATACTTCACAAAGTGGATTGAAGCCGTTCCCCTAACCACCGTCATAGGAAAGCAAATTTCCTCGTTCATTCTGAATTACATTATCTACCGATATGGCATCCCTTCATCCATCATAACGGATAATGGGAGACCATTCAAAAATCAGGATGTCCAAGAACTTTGTGAGCGTTTCAAAATCCAACATCATTTCTCCACCCCATACTACCCCCAAGGTAACGGCCAAGCTGAGGCATCAAATAAAACCATTCTGAAAATCCTAAAGAAGACTGTCAATGAAGCTGGTCGCGATTGGCACGTCCAACTCAATCCCACTCTGTTGGCCTACAGAACCAGTATACGCACTCCCACAGGTGCTACACCCTACGCCCTTGTCTATGGCTCCGAAGCCATCCTTCCCATTGAGGTCGAACTCCCATCCCTCAGGGTGTCGTTGAAAGGTCTCATATCAGATGAAGAATACAGAGTCTCCAGGCTACAAGAACTAGAGCTGCTAGAGGAAAGGCGCCAGAAAGCTTTTGACCATCTCAAAGCCTATCAACAGATGATGTCTAGAAGCTACAACCACAAGGTTAGACCAAGATGCTTCAAGGTTGGGGACCTCATTCTAAAAGAGAACCCTCGCAATCAGCAGGACAGAGAAAAGAAAGGTAAGTTCGAGCCTAACTGGCTTGGGCCCTATGTGATTGTAGCTGCTTACGGATCGGGGGCATATCAGTTGGCCACATCAGAGGGTGAGTTGTTAGATGATCCAATCAACAGCATGCATCTTCTCTGGTTCTATACCTAGGAGAATCCCACTGCAAGGGGGCACAATAAAATCAAAAAAAGTCAAAAAAGTCAAAAAAAACCAAAAAAGTTGAAAAGAGAAAAATACGAAAAAAAATAGAAAGCATGCAGCAAAAAAATCGTCCTTTGGTGAAAACCTGGCAAACAGGTGCCTTGGATAGGTATCATGATGAAAACCTGGCAAACAGGCGTCATGTTACTCTCTCGCTTCTCGTGCAAATAAAAGCAAGTGATGAAAACCTGGTAAACAGGCATTACTTGTGATACACCGCCTTCTCCATCTTTGAGACTCCAATCACCCTGAGTCCATTCTTCCTTCACTCATTTTCCATTCGACCCATATCTACCCCACAATAAACACCTGGCAGTTACCTATCATGGCTTGATACTCTCCTTGTGGCCTTGTCAACCAAGGTTTTGTCCCATACCGTCTCCTCAATATGAGCCTAGTATAGTGTCTCTTGTCGGTGCCCATGGTCCAAGTCCGTGAAATACACTGCCTCTGCGCCGTCACGTAGGCAAGGCCATTATTCTAATGCACCCCCGAGGCTCCCATTTCTTCTGTGGTCCCATTCATCCCCTTTTCTTTTCTTCATTCTTGTCATCTTTCTTCTAGTCCATCCATGGTCCATTAGGGTTTACCCCAAACTACGTTGCCTCTGCATCGTCATGTAGGCAAGGCCATTTTAGCAATGAGCCCCCGAGGCACTAGGTCAGTCCCTTAGGGTCCGTCTCCTCAATAAAGATTGTGCAATCTCCTCACCAAGCAAACAAATGCAAGAAGAACCTGCGCTTCAAGCAAAAATCTTGACAATGAACATCTTAACCTATCCAAAGCAAAGCAAATACCCAAGGTCTTCTAACTAATTTTATCTAAATTATGGCAAGAAACTCACATCTAAATGCAAGAATGTTTTGTGGATTGGAACCATGGTTAAGTTACAGAGTCTTGATTGTTGTTATCATGTCTTCCTATGCTACTCAAGGATGCCAAAAGCTAGAGATGTTATGATGGGGGCATGATTATTTTCTTTGTTTGCTATTTATGGATTAAACTTTAGTAATGTGAAGCCTTGTCTAAAGACATGATCGGCAAAAGATCATCGAGGACATCAAAGGTCTAACATGAACGGGGGCAATCCTTGCTTGTTGAAATGCAGGAGGTACTCAGGTCATCTAGATTCAATTTTGACTAGATGCTTGTATTAACTTGCTAAATCCAAATCCATGTAAGCGATACTCAGGGCATCTCGGTTCAATTATACCTCGATGCTTGTATTCACTTACAACATTTCAGATAATGTACCACAAAAATATGCCCAATGATGAAATAAAGCACTCTAAAAAGCAAAGCATCCATCATATATCCACATACACATCCATGCAATCCTCATTATCCAAACTATGCAGAGTAACGATACCAAGTAAAGTTCTAAGTCATCTTCTCGCAACCATTCTTCTATCTATCTATCATGTCATTCTTGTGTCGATCAAGTACATTTGGACTTCAGAAAAAAAAAAAAAAGCATTTAGGAGCATATCAATCACTCGTAGGACTAGTCATGCACATGCTTAAGTTCGTAGAATACACCATCTAATGCATTAGGTCATCAATACATTTGCATCACATCACATCTCAAAACACAGATAATCACATCAAAATAATAACACATACACATACATTTGCATTAGATCATATAGACGTCCCATAACACAGCTGCATCATCACATAGAAATCACAGCACATATGCATACATTTACATTAGATCATATAGACGTCCCATTACACAGTTGCATCATCACATAGAAATCATATTACATTTTGCATTCATTTGACAACATTCAATCACATAGACATCATATAGCAGCATATCATAAAGCATCTCATATAGCATCAGATGGACCATCTAACTATGCACATACATCACATCATATACTAGAAGTACATCTTCATCACATAGCACATGCAATAGATACACAAAAACTGCATCATCATATATACTATCATATAAAAGAGGTCCAAATGTACAAAATCGTCATCCATCTCTGGAATAAAAGTGTCATATACAATATGCATCCAAACGGATGGTGATACATGTCCCAAAAATGTACAAAATCCAGTCTCTGTCTATCCCTGCTGCTGTGGGCCACCACTGCCACCTCCTGACTGCTGAGGACCCATCACGGAGGCCCCTGACTGTGATGGACCTGCTCTATGCGTCGCCCCAGACTGACTCCTGAAGCTCCTTGCCCTCTGGCTCGATGCCACAGCACCATGGTATAACCCTCGGTAATACTGCGCCTGGGACTGTGCTCTGGCTAGATCTGTCTGTGCCTGTGCCAACTGCGTCTGCAACTGGCCAACCTGTGCCTGTGCCTGCTGCACCTGCCCAACCAAAAATGAACTCACTGCATCTGTCGCCATAGCAGCCACCGCAGTATCCCGCTCTACATGGATAATCCGTACCCGTGCATCTGCCATGTCTCTCTCGTGAGTCAACCCCGCGATCACCGCTGCATCTGTCTCTCACCTCTGCTCTACCCTCCTCAGCTATGCCTGCAGCTCTCACACCTGTCCCCTCAGGCTGGCTATGGTCCTCTCATGAACCTCTCCCTGTACTGGCCCCTGTGCTGCCTCTGCCTGTCCTGGCCCCTGTGGCTGGGGCACCTACTGCTGTGGTACCTGCTGGGGTGGTGGCATCTGTGCCTGCTGAGGTATATGCTGCTGTGCCTCTGCCTGCCCTGGCACTGCCTGCTCAGCCTGAGCTATCCTCCTCCGCTGTCTTGGCCTCTCTCCGGCCCTGCCACCCTGTTGTCCTCGCCCTCCTCTAACTGCCCTCCGCCCTGGGCTAGCCTCTCCCTCCTCCTCTGAGTCTGCCTCATCAATACGAGGCACCAGCATGCCGGGTCCTGAATACCTCAGGAAAGGATGTGCAGTGATCCAATCCTCGTACTCCTGTGTCACCCCCTCATCTGCTATCTCTCTCCGCATGTCCCAGGCCACATACGGCGTCTGCTAAAACTCTGCCAGAGCCTCCTCATAAGAAGCCATCGGTCCCCATCGGACCCTCTCTGCGTGCGTCCATGCAACCATGGCCTGCCCCTGTGGCATACCCTGTCTCCGCCTAAACTGTCGCTGCACCCTGCCCACCATCTGTCTCTCCAAAATATGCCGTGTCCGGCCTATCAGCCACCTGGTCTGAAAGCAGTATGGCAGCTCGTCTCCCTCGTCATCCTAGGGCTCGCAGTCCAGATATGGTCACCAAACGACCACATCTACTCCATCCAGGGTATGTCTCCAGTACTCTAGCTTCCCCAGCCTGTGCTGGGAAATCACTCCTGCGTAGCCATAACTGTATGGCTCTCCTCGCTGCCTCGCGAAGACACATATTGGCCTAGTCACCGCTATGTGCTCCCACAGCCAGAACTGTAACAGCAGCACCCCAGCCGATAGACTCGTGCTACGGTGGTACACCACCTGATGCATGTCATGGTATAAATGGGCCAGTATGCAGACTCCCCACGCATATCGGGTGCCCTCAGTCAGCATCCACTCCATGATCCTGCCCCATCCAATGGGGAACCCATGCGATCTCCTATCCGGGCATACAACGCCCCCGATCAGTCCTGCCACAATCCCAGGGAAGTAGTCATAATAGTCATATATATCCTGCCACGGGATAACCTGCCCAGCTAGCTCAGGGTCGTCAAATACCCGCTGGCACTCGGCGAGTCCCACATCCCGCTGTGCATCGTACTCTACTAGCTCGCCTACCACCGGCAAGTGCAGTATCCGGTAGACGTCCTCCAGGGTCACCGTCATCTCTCCTGTCGGGAAGTGGAAGGTCCCGTCCTCACTGTGGAATCTCTCCACGGTAGCTGTCAGCAGTCCACGGTTCGCCCGCACCTCGGGCATAAAGCATACATAATCCAACCCCATGGCACCAAGCGCCACTCTGTCAGACTCTGTCAGCATGTATCTCTGCAATAAGGGCATAGGAAACGTCTCCCTCGACTGCAGTGTGTCCCAAATCTCCTCCTGCAAGCAAGCAAGGCAAAGCGTCAATCTCAAGCGACATATACCATACTCAACATACCTACTGAACTATATCAACTAAACTTAGCATTTCAAATTGATCAAAATAGCACACTACATCTCTTGACTAGATTTCTACAATCTCGGAGATAGCTCATCGATTACCGCGTCAAACAGGACGCTAATTGAGTCAATTTGGCTAAGTCCTTTTCTATTCACAGCACATGCGCCACTACAGGTGGTAAATGCACCGTTTTTTGGTATATGCGCCGCTAAAATCAGCGTATATGCCGCTTCACACAAATGCGCTGCCACAGTGCACATATGCGCAGATCTGACAAATGCGCCGCAAAATTAAGCATATGCACCGGCATATTATGAAAGCGCCGCTAAAATCGACATATGCACAGCATCCACAGATGCGCCGCTACTTTCAACATATGCGCGGCTTAACTACACATGCGCCGCCAAATTGCAAATGCGCAGCCACAGTGCACAGATGCGTAGTTTTCGTGTATGCGCCGCCGAAACTGGCATATGCGCTGCGCAACGACAAAAGCACCGCTTCGCGAGGCATATGCGCCGTTCTGAGTTTTGGTGCATGCATTTGACCTATTTTCTAAGAGCATTTATTGCATCTTAAATCGACCCTAGGAGAAATTTTTTGAAACACATACCGGGGGTCCTGCCTCTGCTGGCCGCCCGAATCGACGGACTCGCTCAAATCGGTGCTCCTCGCGTGGAATGTCTGCTGCTCTAGCTACCATGCTGCTCCAAGTTGCTCTAGGCTCTCTCACTCCAATCTAGAGTAAACAAGTGTACAAATGACTATTCTTGTGGACCCAGCTCCTATTTATAGCCTCCAAACCCTAATTCTGGCTAGGTGATTACTGTGACTACTTCCCGTGCCCGTTTTTCTTCCCATTTTCTTCCCGCATCCCTGACCGCGTCCCTTTTTCCTCTAACCTATCCTTACCCCTTCGTCTTCATGAGATTGTCCGTCTCTGAATCTTTCGCCCTTTTCCCGTCTAATCTCCCGAGGGGGCATGCTATCGTCATTAAACCTGTACTAGGGGCAAACTGGGGCATGTATCATCATTCAAATTATCGAATTCTTTGAAGCAATGCTGTAAACTGCATTGCATTAAAGAGGGGCAAAATGTATACGCCTAAAAATGACACGAATCATCCTAAATAAATATTCTAAATATTTATTCCCTTCTTCTATTAATTAAATAAATATTCTAAATTTATTTAATCGATTCACTGTTCCATAATTAAATAAATTTAATTTATTTAATTAAAATTCTTCTAAATGTCCTACATGATTAAATAATCATAAATTATTTAATTAATCCAAATTCCTCTATCCTAAGTTCTAAATTCAAAAATCCACATCACCTTTACACCTCACCTTTTCCACCTCACCTTGTCCACCTCATCAGGTTGCACATGTAATTAAATATATTTAATATTTAATTATCTTATTTTCCCTCACCCACATGGCCTATTTCTTCTCAAATCAGAGATTAGTTAACTAATCAATCAAAAAAGTTAACTAACCTGTCAATTGAGTCAAATCCTCAATCAATTCAGTCAGTTCCACGATTTATTCTTCTAACTGATCAATCAAGTCTGTTAACAGACCAGTCAATGGAATTAACTCTCCAATCAGTTTTGTCACATCCCCCCTTTCATGATGGAGCTGGGACACTTGTCACATTTCCACTGGTTGCACATTCCTCAACCATCCTCAACCGTTGATCTTCATATCTCCTCTCAACCGTTGATTCCCATTCTTCCAAGTCTATAAATGAAGCTTCATCCCTCTATTCTAATCATCCAGGCTTTTGACATCGTTACTCTACAGAAATATCACCAGCGTGCCTTTGGCACCCTTTTGTCATCCACAAGCTTGAGATCACATATTTGCATTGGAGCTCATCTTCATTGCATATCACCATAGCCGTTCACCGTCGACTTCCTACAAACAGCTAAAAAGATTGCACTCTCTAAGGGCTCATCTCATCTGCAAAAGGACGATTTGTGATAGGCAAACAACAGAAGTTTTGAAACGGGAGAGGTTTGCACTGTGTTTGTTCATTGCTTTGTTTATTGAATCCTTCTTGTTTCACTATTTTGTTGATGTTTGGGTCTTGTTTAATTTCATTTGATTGATCACCATTTTACCCTTACAGTCACCAATCTCCAAGTATTTGATGACGACCAACACATTTTAGATTTCATATCAAGTAGAAATGTATTTGATGCTCAGATCATAGATGAAAGGAATGTAGAGGATCATGCATGGGAAGAAGAAGAGATCATGGATCTACCTAGCAATAAGATTCCCAAGGGTATGATAGAATTAGAAAGGGCCTTTGATCTACATAATATGCTAAAACAAAAGGACCTCACAAAGACTGATGGAGGAGAATACTCACCAATCAATATAGTGTCATGCCCACATTTTCCATGTGGTCACAACACACATCACACGTGTCATAGCCACATTTGTCATGTGGTTATGACATGAAATATCAAAAAAATTTCTCATGCTTCCCTAAAAACCCCCTCGCATGCGTAAGCATGCTCGGTGGTGTTCGCTCAAGGCGAAAACACTACAGTTGTCGGCGGGGTACAAGAACAATTGCGTGCAGCCGGACGCGAGCAGACCAACAAGGGGGTCTCTCCGATGCCATTAACTTCACTACAAGGTTTTTAATATCAAGGTTCCTAAATCTAAGTCTCGGCAGATTCCGGCAGCATAACGCCTTACGGCGTAAGTGGGAATTACTCAACCCTATATTACGCACGTGGTTCACTGATAGATTAACAACTTCCCACAACGCCTTGTTCTGACTAAACCGACTCGTGATCTCCCTATTGAGTCATTTTTTAGCAAGGCACGGTTGTCTGTCTCCTCTCTTGTTTCCTGAAATATACTCCTCCTTCGACTTAGCATTCTCAACAAGGCGGTTTGTTTGCTCTCTCTTCCCTTTTCTCTCGGTCTTAATTTTGATTGTATTTTTATCGCACTCACCTTAACTATTTCTCTGATAATTTAGTTTGTTTATATTTCGGTCTCTCTCTCTCTTTCATTTTCTATGCTTTCTTTATGTTTATCCGGTCCTTTCTTCATATTTGACATCAATCAGGGTTATCACTGTATCTATTGTTGACATTAAACCTAACTTCCGCATGGTCCAGGTCACATAGGCTGGTTTACTACTTCGCTGGACTCGGTCTCCTAGTCTTCTCCGATCTAGGTTTCTCCTCTTGTTCCTAAGCAAATTTAGCGGAAGGGTCCATCAACTTAGTTCTCTTATCCCATGTGGGAAATGTCGCGTATTTTCTCCTCTGTGTTTTCCAATGTTAGTTTTTCTTCTTTTTACTCTCTTACAGGTTTACTTATCTGGACGTTTGCTACAGTTGAGATTAAAATGGCCTCACATGGAATGTCTGTGATGACTTCTTAAGTTTATTTCCAGTGATCTTTTAAGCAAGGTGACGTGTAATTTTCCTCTTCATTTTCCGGGTTATGGAATTGCGTTGATAGATGAAACTTCCGAGAAACTCTTCCTGGAGTAATACAGTATATTCCTTTATGCTCTCGTTAAATTATAATTTTATTTTCTCTTATTATTGTAAAGAGAAAATGGCCTCTCTGAAAGTCTTAATGATTAAGTGATATAAGTATGTATCGATACATTTATATGTATATATATATATATATAAGATTTTATATATATATATATATATATAAACATATATTCAATTATATTTCTCTTATTTATCATTACTGTTGTTATTATTACTAATATTTATTACTAATACTCTTATTGTAATGGATAGTTTATTTTATTAAGTTATTTATATATTATTACTAATTTTTATTATTTCAATTGCTACTCTTCTATTTTATATATATATATATATATATATATATATACAACTATATGCCATTGTTTTGTATATAAGAGGTTCTCCTCTTTATAAAATAGAATCCAAACATAGAAACATTTCTTTATTTAAAACCGTGGAACCTTTACTTTAAATCAATGTCGAAAGGAGCCAGGGAAATGGGAACTCTTTAAGTGTATGTATATATATATATATATATATTAAATTTAAATCAAAATATAAATAGATATCTATATATACAAAGATATGTATATATAAATATATATTTATAAATTAATATCTATATATATAAATAAATAGATATCTATATATATACAAATATATGTATATATAGAGGTATATATTTATCATATATAGAGTTATCTATAACTTCAAATACCACTAGCAAATAAATATTATTTTAATACTTCCGTTCACATATATTGTAGGGTTTTCAACCCTAACATTCTTATTTGTGTGTCTTGTGTGCAGGAGTGGGAGGGAATGGCAGCGGCGGAGGCCGAAGGGAGCAGTGGAGGGCGATGGAGAGGGCGCAGGGGACTGTGGCGGGCGGAGGCAGCGTTTGGAGGGGCTCCGCGGGGGTCTCAACGGCAAGGGGATGTGGGGAGGGGCGGAGCCCCACCCACATCCCACGATATGGGGTGTGGGTGGGGCTCCGCCCCTCCCCACACCACACATATCTCCAAGGGACTGCGGTGGGGTTTTCAACCCCACCACCAACATTGTTATATTTTTTTTTTAAACTGTGGTTTGCACACAGCGAACTCAAATTCACTCCAATATTTTTTTATTTCGACTGTCATAAATTTTAATCAAATTTATGAATTAATAAATAAATAACAATTAATATATATATTTCATTTTCATAATACCACTTAATTTTCTCAAATTAAACAATATATTCAGTTTCTCATGTTCTGTTAAAATGATAATATAAGAAATTCAATAAAGAATATATATATATATATACTTTTAGCTCACCTTTACTCAAATTTTAACAGAGAACAAAACTTTCTCAAAAAGGATAAAATGAATGAATAACTTTATCAAGTAGGTTCAATTTCTTACAATCACATTATCTCATAATTACAATTTCTTTCATACTAATCTCAACATGATAAAATTAAATAACTACTAATCCAAAGAACAAAGGAAATAGATTTTTAATCAGTTTAATTCTGTAATTTGTCAAGTAAGTGTCCATTTCAACTATTGGGACAAACAGAAGTAAATACATAATTGACTACCTCTAAACTTTCCAAACTACATGTAACCATTATTTAATGAAAAAGAAACTTAATCATTTAAAACTGTATTTTCCATTATAACAATGAACTATAAAATTGTCCTTTCAACTAGTTAAGCAAATCTATTCTTATAATTACATAAATAAGTTCAGATTTGATTGCAAATAAGTAATGATCTCTTCCTTTCAATAACACATCTAATACAGTAAAACTTTTTATTTAACTTCAAACTTTCCATATGAAATTCAAGGTAAGTAATTACATCATACACAATACAGGAAGATTAACTCTTTCACTACCCTTAACAAGATGAAAGATAAGGATTTCCTTCTCCCAACCAACATACAAAAGAAGTTATGTAACAACTAAGTAACAGTCACACCCAATAACAAGATCAGGGAGGTTATTTCCTTCACTCCCAGGGTGACAATAAATTACAACAATATCAAGAGAGGTGCTCTCTTTTACACTCTTATGAAAAGAACATGATCTAATTCTCATGACAAAGAAGAATAAACTATTTCTTCATAAATATAACTTCTCCAAATCCAACCATAAGCTCCAAGAGGAAACCTGCGTATCAAAGACAAACAAAGAAGAAAACACCACTCATCTAGCTCTCCTCCCTTCCGTAGACCCGCAAGAGGGTCACCCCCGAGCTAGGGAGACCATACTCACACCTGGGTAACTCAAGCATTCCACTTCACAACAGGGAACAACAACAAACCCAAAGCACACAAACACCCGTGGGTAAATTACACAACACGAAAACTCAACTACAGTGAGTTTCATAAGGGGCAGGAGAGTGGACACACTCGACTCCAGAGTGTCACCCTTACAGATAATTTAACCAACACAATTTCTCTTGGCCTCAAACCAAGTTTGATCACAAATTTTTAAGAAATCTGTATTTGACTCTCAAGTCAAAGATACAGTCACAGATACATGCCCTTAAGGCTTTCAACATCCCAAAAGAAGGACACAGGTATGCACCCGAGGAGGATCTCTCCTCCCCTACCCCAAACTTGATGAGCATTTCTCCCAAGTGGGAGAAGCTCTGGCAAACAACCTGACAACAAACCCCACAGAAAACACATCTAAAACACAAACAAATAATCATCTTTCACACACTTTACATACACATTCAGATATACGAAAGAAAGGTAAAAATAAAACCAACATTACAAAGCCCTCCTGGAATGAAACTGTTGCAGAGCTCCACTGAGTTCTCTTCCAACCTTAAGCAATAACTCCCTCTCCCTTTCCTCACCTCCAAGCTAACTTTCCTATTTTTGGCAATAATAAAAAAACTCTCCCAAAATTCAACTCACTCTCTCTCATCCCCAAAATTGGAAACAAATAACCCAAAATGCTTATCAGTTTAGAGGGATGGGGAGGTGACACTTGTCACCTCCTCACCCTCCCCCAAAACCACTATTCTGTCCTGGTGGCTTATGTCACTCACCCGTCCCTAGAGTACTCCTTATCCCTCTCCTCATGTCATTTCTCTTACGCATGGGAGAAATAAAAGGAGTTGAAGGAGGAAAAGACAGGTGACCCATGCCTCTTCTTCCCTCCTTCACATGGATGGCCCCACAACACATGGGGGAATCTCACTAATGGAGAAGGTGAATTCAAGTCAATCCTTGAATAATGGATGGGTTTGTAGTCATCTCTTACCTTGGGGATTGAAGAGGGATGGGTTGGGTGTTGGTACAACCCATCATGTCCCCTCCATACCTCCAATTTTCGCCACTTAACTTCAGGGGGAAGTTAAGATGACTAGATGGAGGTTACTCAAGGGTTACCCATGCCAAATGGGCCCCTGGACCCATGGGGTATAACCCAGGGTCAACTTTAACCCATTTAGGACACCCATGGTCAAGGTAAAGCACATGAAAAGGCCTCAAAGATTTAAATAAAATAAAGAAATTCAAATTCAAACTTTTTACAACACAAATCATAAAATATTGTTACAAGAGGGTAACCAAACCCTCTCGACCATACGAAAGACCACATTACAACATCACATCAAACACAGAAAGATCTTGGTTCCTCGTGGAACCAGATCGGCTTAACAGGGAGTAACAATAACAAGGTGTGGAATGATCTCTGAAATCTGTGGTTCGATTAGTAAATCTTGCACACTAAATTACAAGATCAGTGTCCACATATAATCATCATAACCGAAGCAACTTAAAAACATGCATTATCATGACATAGTTCTAATTAACATAAATGAAATCATATTACAATTTTCCATCATCACCTAATTAACTTTTCTGAAATGTAAACTTATCCAAACATCACCCAATTAGTTTTTCTGAAATCATAATAAAGTTTAATAGTTTTGACAAATCCGGGAACTACTATCCCACAAATATAAAAAGTATCAATAACAGTAATGTAAATAGTCATAAGAACAAAAGTAAAAAGGGTGGTCCTCACATCCTCTCCCCCTAAGACGGTACTTCCTCCTGGAAGTCGTCAAAAAGGTGAGGATAAAGGGTCTTCAGTCTCTCTGCATCTTCCCATGTCGCTGTGACTTCGTCGTATAGGTCCCACTGGACTCTAACCTGGTCCAACTCTCGACCTTGAAGGGCCAGCGTCCGACGAGCCAATATGCGAATTGGCTCCAGCGCCAGCTATCCATCTGCCTCTACCTGAAGAGCACTCCAATCCATCATGTGAGATAAGTCAGAAATATATTGACGTAAAACTGATACATGAAATACATCGTGGATACGTGACAGGCTAGGTGGCAAGGCTAGAAGATAGGCTACTAGTCCTATCCGCTCCAAGATTTCAAAAGGTCCTACAAATCGAGGTGCGAGCTTAGAGCCCTTCCCGTAACGGATTGGACTCTTGTGTGATCGCACTCTCAAAAATACTCTTTCCCCCACAGAGAAGCTTCGGTCTGTCCTCTTAGCATCGGCATACTTCTTCTGCCTGTCTTGTGCTTCCTGAAGTCTCTGTCTAATCTGTCTGACCTGCTGTTCCATAATCTGAACTATCTCTGGACTGATGACCGTTCTGTCCTCTATCCGATCCCAACTCAAAGGTGTTCTGCATGGTCTGCCATATAACGCCTGGAAAGGAGGCATACCCAACGAGCTATGATGCTCATTATTGTAGGCGAACTCAACTAGATATAGGTACTCCTCCCATCTAGACTGATGGTCCATCACATACATGCGAAGCATGTCTTCTAACACCTGGTTAACTCTCTCTGTTTGTCCGTCAGTTTCCAGATGATAGGCTAAACTGAAGTTGAGCTGTGTGCCCAACGCCTGATGTAAGGCTCTCCAGAACGATGAAGTAAATATGGAGTCTCTGTCAGATATAATGCGGCGAGGTACCCCATGAAATCTAACAATCTGATCAAGAAACACCTTTGCCACTGATGGTGCATTGTATGTTGTGCATATTGGTGAAAAATGCGCCACTTTGGTCAGCTTGTCAACTGTCACCATAATAGCATCATGGCAACGTGATGACATAGGTAGACCAACGATAAAATCCATATAAATGGTGTCCCATTTCCATTTAGGTATCTCGTGAGGGTACAACAGTCCCGCTGGATGCTGATGTTCGGCCTTGACCCTCTGACATTCCAGGCAACGGGCAACAAAATCGGCAATGTCACACCTCATCCCAGCCCAATGATAAAGCTGTCGTAAGTCAGCATGCATCTTCTTCACTCCTGGGTGTGCTGCATAGGGTGCTCTATGAGCCTCTGATAGGATTACTGTACGAAGATTACCCGCATGGGGTACATAGATGCGCTGCTGATGTCGAAGCATACCATCAGACTCAAGGGTATATCCTGTAAATTTGCCCTCAAGGGCCTTCTGATTTAGTAATACCTGCTGCACTTCAAGAAACCATTCGTCCTCTGGTAGATGCTGTAAGATGCGATCTTTCAAGTCCACCCTCAAGGTCAGGGTTAGGATCTCGTGGCACCTTCGACTCAAAGCATCAGCTACCACGTTCTCCTTCCCTTTGATGTAGTGGACATCGAAGTCGTATTCGCATAGGAATTCCATCCAACGCCGTTGGCAGGCGTTCAAATTTGGCTGTGTAAAAATATACTGCAAACTATGATGATCCGAATGGAGTTCAAAGTGTCGACCTAGGAGGAAGTGTCTCCAGCGGACTAAAGCATGAACAACTACTGCGAGCTCTAAGTCGTGAGTAGGATAGTTTAACTCATGTGTCTT